>CM042405.1:23537801-24137801 GCA_023634145.1 Thymallus thymallus
TCCTATCGATGTACAGTGTATCAGTATATACGACCTTACACACAATGCTCTGCCAGCTTGCCATACTAACAATCGGATGTCTATCTTCGAGTAATAGGACCTAAAGACATTATAGAGGATTACAGTATTCTCAGAATCACCCCTCTACACCATGTTCGTCCTTCAGAGAAAATGTTTGTCTGGTTTTCAATCAAAGCTTTAGAGGGAGGTTAGGAGAGAGCAGATGGGTCAAGTCACCTGTTTCGCCCTGCATAAAGAGTGGATCAGAAAGCAGGCGTGTGTTTGTGTTTTTGTATGTGTTCATGTGTTTATGTGTGTCTACATAGGCTGCAATACTTTTAAGCACAGTCCGTTGTCAGTGCTGTCTCTCTGTGCGTTCCAGGCTTTATGTCCAACATGCAGAGAAACCAGTCTGGCTCCCAGTTTGCACCACCACCTCAGTCGGGGCCCTCCATGTCCCCTCACCCCTCTCCTGGTCCTGTACCTGGAGGACAAATGTACTCAGGGATGGGGCCCGGGCCCTACACCCAAGGTGGCTCCAGTGGCCCCTATGGACCCCAGGGATCCCAGGCAAACCAGTATGGACCCCAAGGTAAGAGCACTACATTTGTGGTTTCATTATATTTATATACTTCTACAGTATATATACACAAGTATGTGGACACCCCTTCAAATTAGTGGATTTGGCTATTCCAGCCACACCCGTTGCTGACAGGTGTATAAAATCGAGCACACTGCCATGCAATCTCCATAGTCAAACATTGGCAGTAGAATGGCCTTACTGAAGAGCTCAGTGACTTTTGTGGCACCGTCATAGGATGACACCTTTTCAACAAGTCAGTTTGTCAAGTTTCTGCCCTGCTACGGCTGCCCCGGTCAACTGTAAGGGCTGTTATTGTGAAGTGGAAATGTCTAGGAGAAACAACGGCTCAGCCGCCAAGTGGTAGGCCACACAAGCTCCCAGATCGGGAACGCTGAGTGCTAAAGCGCGTAGAGCGTAAAAATTGTCTGTCCTCGGTTGCAACACAACCGTTCTGTTCCAAACTGCCTCTGGAAGTAACATCAGCACAATAACTGTTCGTCGGGAGCTTCATAATATGGGTTTCCATGGCCGAGCAGGCGCACACAAGCCTAAGATCACCATGCGCAATGCCAAGCGTGGGCTGGAGTGGTGTAAAGCTTGCCTCCATTGGAGTGAATCACGCTTCACCATCTTGCAGCCCGACGGCAGAATCTATTTTGGCGGATGCCAGGAGAACGCTACCTGCCCAAATGCATAGTGCAAACTGTAAAGTTTGGTGGAGGAGGAATAATGGTCTGGGGCTGTTTTTCATGGTTCGGGGTAGGCTCCTTAGTTCTAGTGAAAGGAAATCTTAACGCTACAGCATACAATGACATTCTAGACGATTATGCACTTCCAACTTTGTGGAAACAGTTTGGTGAAGGCCCTTTCCTGTTTCAGCATGACAATGCCCCCGTGAACAAAGCGAAGCCCATACAGAATCATTTTTGTCAAATCGGTGTGGAAGAATTTGACTGGCCTGCACAGAGCCCTGACCTCAACCCCAGCAAACACCATTGGGATGAATTGGATAGGCGACTGAAAGCCAGGCCTAATTGACGCACATCAGTGCCAGACCTCACTAATGCTCTTGTGGCTGAATGGAAACCCCAGCAGCAATGTTCCAACATCTAGTGGAAAGCCTTCCCAGAAGAGTGGAGGCTGTTATAGCAAAGGGGGGACCAACTCCATATTAATGCCCATGATTTTGGAATGAGATGTTCAGCAGGTGTCCACATACTTTTGGTCATGTAGTGTATATAACAGGTCAGTTAGTAACTTGAACTTGAAACCCTTATTAAAGCTTACCCGTCCTGTTGGGGGAGGACACAGAGAGCTGTGGGTTGGCAGTGTACTACATTGCTGCCTGCCATAAGATGAGGGACAGTTTCTGACAGACCAACCAACCTGTTTATTGTTATTGTTCAATGTATGATGATTTTAAACCTTGATTATTGTTGTTACAATATGTATTACTATTATTAATTATGTTCACATTGTAAATCTCCAAAGTAAGCTTTGGCAATATGTACATTGTTACATCATGCCAATAAAGCACATTTTATTGAATTGAATAGTAACTCTGGTGTACAATAAGTGCATGAACAGGTCATGGCTATCCTTCTGAATGGAGACAATTACTGAGGAATTGCATTAGTTTTTCCATGTTATATCAGCACTACTTGGCAGCGACTTAAGACATTTCATTCTCTTGTATTCAAGAGAAAATGTTGTGGACCTTGACATAAATGTCAACTCATAGTGAGGAAACAATAGCATGGAGCTGTTATTCCATAGGCTGTTGCAAGACCGCATTTTTCGCTGGCTGTCCACTGGTTTCAAAAACTGATTGAAAGGCAGCTTAAACTTCTTGAATTCGACCATTATTGGGTTCAAATACACATTTAGATTTGTGAACAGCCATCCACAACAACCACAATCCGTAAGGCGCAAATAGCTAAATGAGACAGCAGCAGTGTGATTCACATCAATGCGCTACGTAGATATCAATAATAAGTGATATCCATATCGCCGTCATCCTTACCTTGAAGCGTTTATTCAAATTGTATAATCAAGTTGGATGTCGACTGCAGTCGCACCATTGGAAGACATAGCTTGGACTGTAGACAGATTGAAACCCTTATTAAAGCTTACCCGTCCTAGTAATTTGTTATGCTAACAAGCTAGCAAGAGGTTGCATAGCAACAACACCAACTTCCGGTAGACAGGCGTAGAGCTAGTACGCTCAACTGAAAGGATATAGTTTGTTTACAGTATACTAAAATGAACTAATAGTATACAGTATGTAGTATATACTCTTTAAGTATGTAGAATACCGTTTGTTAGTATCGGCTTATATACTTTATATTTACTATAGTATCACAGCTATAGTCTGTGGTCACTCAATTTGACCAAACAATGTGAATTGTAAGTTGTAGTGTGAATTAAGTGTACTTTAAGCCAGTAACCTGTCAGATATGCTGGCTCTCTTTTCCCCAAGCCAATAAGTCTTCCAAAACACACTAGTCCATTTCAGCACTTGGTGGGAAAAATTGCTAGAATAGCTCTTTGAAATTAAACTGGCTTTTAGAGTTGAGTGTTCTCTACCGCGGCTTTTAGAAAGCAGCATTCACTCCCATATCTGCTTTTGTGTTTAGTTCCCCTGTATTAGTAATGTGTGTTTTAATGTGTCACTGTAATGAAGGCACTGTCCATGTGTGTGTTTTTCTAATATTTCTGAGACCCTCACATTAGTTCATGTTGATTAATAGCTCTAATGCATGTGGTATTTGGTCTCTCTCCACCCACGATTATGTGCTAATGTGACTTAGCTGGGATGACAGCCAATGGCTGAGGCAGAACAAAACTGAAATATAAAAAGGCTGGAGTCGGATGAGCGTAAAACGCTGCACAGCTGACAGGAGGGATGTTCTTGCCAGTGACAAGCCAAACCCTCCACCCCCATACACTCAAAAGACAGAGTAAACGCACATACACACACATATCTCTCTCTCTCTCCCTCTCTCAACACACAAACACACAGACCCCCCCCCCTGAGGAACATGTGTGTTGGAGTGGGTCCATGGATCCCCCAGGAGGTTGCAGTGTCCTGGTGGTGGGGGTGTGGGGTAGGCTCTAGGCCCTGGTTATGAAAGGGTTTGTTCAGACTGGTGTGTTCAGGCTGGTGTGTTTAGGCTGGTCTGTTCAGGCTGGTCTGTTCAGGCTGCTTTGTTCAGGTTGGGCTGCTCAGGCTGGTCTGTCTTGGCTGGGGCCTGGGCTGAGGTGAACAGGCCAGGCAGCTGCTGCTCATTGTTCTTAATGATGGCTCCATCTGCTTCCCGTCTCTCCCCGCGCCACAAAATTACTAACCCATTAAGCCAACATGGAAACGCACTCCAAGTTCCTGATCCCTGTACTCTGTTTTCCTTGGCCAGTCTTGGCACTGCTAGAAGATCCAAGCCCCAGGCTGTGAAAAACTGAACACACATCAGTGTGTGTGTCACCAATACACACTCTCTTTCTACACTCTCTCTCTCGCGCTCTCTCTCTTTCTCTCTCTCGCGTGCGCTCTCTCTCTCTCTCTCTCTCTCTCTCTCTCTCGCCACTGACACACACTGACACGCTGAGCTTGTACTCTGACTAAGAACATGAAAACTGTCTCATGTTTCATTGTGTAACTTAAATGCTACAGCATTTGTCTTTTATCAAGGGAAATGATACTACAACCTTCAGGTCAGCACAAGGAGATCCCCTTACCTCCTCTCTACTAACGCAATGAGGCAATGGGTTGACCACTTACAATGTTTAACTACAAAATATGTTGACCGCCCTTTGAACTCCCTTTCAAACACAAGAGGCCCAAGTCATTCAGCATGATCTAGTACAGTTTGTTGATACCAGGCTCTGTTAAAGTGCCTCCAGTTGTTCCCACAGCTGCTCTGCAGACGTGTTCTATAAGCCACGTACACTACAGTAGATACAGACCTGAGCTATATGGAGTGCTATAAGACAGAGTCAGTGAAAAGAGGAAAAGCCTGCTGTGCCTCTCCCACAGCTAACATCCCACTCTCACCCCCACCGCTCCGAGGTTAAGTACCCCACTGGTAATAGCCATGCTTTTGACAGCAGTTTGTGAGCCAGGATGCTTTGCTGGTGGCTTATACCTTTTTTGGTAAAAGGAGAGCTCAATCCCAGAGAGCCGCAGGGGCAGTGGAGGTTTTGGGAAATGGGTTGGAACAAGTACAGAGCCCTGAGGTGCTCCGGAGCCCTGCTGGACCACAGATGCCCTGCTGAGAGAGATGCTGAGGTGGCTCTGAGAGGATCTACCTGGGACCTCGGGCCAGTAGAGAGAGGGAGGGAGGGGGAAGAGAGGGAGAGAGGAAGGAGGGGGACAGGGAGGGAGAGAGGGAGAAACAGAAAAAATGCACTTTTACCCATAATTATTCTGCCCAAAAGAATGCTGTCATGCCCCCCATTTGTTTGTGTACAGCAACATACTATACAGTTTGTTTTTAACGTTAGCTAAGCAACTCTGGCTATTCTCTATGTCCTGTAGCTGTAGACTACTGCTGTGTAATCTGCGTTACGTTCCTCAGTGATGGAGTCCACAGATTCCTGCTGAGGCCAGGGCTGGGTGAGCCGGTTGTTAGCAATGCTGCATCCAGTCTGCTGAGGAAGCAGTGTCTGTAATCTGTTCGGTCACAGTCCTCCTTCTCCCGCAGGAGTGTGGAGATTAAATACAGCTCGGCAACAGTGTCCTCAGAGTGCATGACCATGCCTGGAATTTCCATGTAATTGGTATCGCACCGCAGTCCTATCTCTGCCTCTCTCTGTCGGTTATAAATACCACACCTCCCAAAGGCAACCGCAGCCTGAGATGGGAGGGAGGGCTGGGTCAGGAGAATGGGGAGCTATGGAGGAGAAATTATATCTTTCTGCCACTTTTTCTCTCTGTTTTGCTTGTAAATGTGACTAAACAGAAAAAGTAGCGGGTCAAGATGATGCTTAGGTGTGTGCGTACTGTTTAAAAGTCTGAGTGAGGACGAGAGGCCCCTCAGAGCAGCCCTGGATCATGTAGTGGTTTTCTGGGTGAGAGATGGGCCCCTCAGTGGCTGTAGAGATCAGAGCGAAGCAAGGAGAGGCAACACTACTCACCCCTGAAGTAGCACCCTGGCACGGCACCAGCTACATTACCAGCCATCTTGGAAATTAACTATTCTCACGCTGAAGAAAAAAATCTCACAGGGCAGCTGAATGTGAATCCTTCTTTTCCGCCTGAAAAAAGCCCCAAAAATTGGAATGGAACCAAGATAGTTTTTTTCTCAACCAGCTGCTTGAAGTGTATCTCTGGTCCCCCTAAACGCGGCTCTTAAACTGAATATAGTCTCTTAAATGTCAGTAAAGTATGATTGATGAAACTCTGTGAAGAACACATGTACACTTTTATGCGATCCTCCTCGTCCATACGACTCTCATGGTAACGTTTGTGGAAGTGTAAACCACAGTAGATTAGGAAACCCTGGCCAGGCTCTCATGGAAACTTCACAGGCTCTGCCCTTTTGGTCTTTTCTGGATGGCAGCCTGGATGCTAAAGATGGAAAAACCCAGTCGTAGTGTCCAAATGGGCCTCACCACACACACACACAAACAGAGCACTGAGAAGCCATGGAGCAGAGCCAGAGCCCAGCCAGTGTGACTAGGGTTCAGCAGCTGTACAGTGTGAGCCGCTGAGTCGTACTGTAGAATGGGGAGGAGGAGTCCTGTGGATACCACAGGACAGATGATTCCCATGGTTCTCAACAATGTCACTGCTGAAAAGAGAGTGGAATGCTATTGTGTCTCACTGCATATACACACATGCACACACACCCTATCCATGTTTTAATATATCCTCCTATGCTTGTCCTCCGACCCCATTTTTCTTTGAACGGTTCCCTTTTTGGAAAGTTGGCGATGAGGTCCCAAAACCCTTGACAGGTGTCAACCGTGTTCCAAATCAGCCAGGCTCCCCAGATACATATCTGGCACTCTACATCTCCTGCTACACTATATTTCATCACACTTTCTGGGCAAATTCAACTTGAGCAGCAGAGTTTCATGGGAAAGACTTATTTTGATTTGATATAAATCCCATCTCCGGGGGAACTTTTTTTCTGTTGGACTCGCAGGCTTATGTCAGAAGAAATGTCTTTCCACTGAAGCAGCTCGAGGACACCAAAAGCTATTTCCATTTTTGGAGTCTGTTCCATGCGTGGAATGTTGTCATTGAACTTTCCTCATTCAGGTTTAAAGGGACTTGATCCCTTTTTCCAGACATATTCTCAGAGGATTAGGCTTTGAGCCCCAACTAAAGCAGTCTTAATCAAATAAAAATAAATAGCCCCCTTCACAAAAGGGTGTGTGTGGTGTGTGTGTGTGTGTGTGTGCACATGCATGCATGTGTGTGTGTTTTCTTGAATGTTTGTGTTTGTGACTCCTCCAGCTGGTCCTGGAGTGTGTTAAGCCAAAATGTAGGGCTTAAAGTGTGCATTAGGAAGACTTGTGCCGTCATGGCTGTATGGCTGCTGGGGCAGGAAGAAAGCCTTTACTGCAGATTACTGTGGCTCTCAAGTGTTTCTCAAAGTCAAGCTGAAGCTGTGCAATTGTTCACATGGCGATTCAGGATCGCTCCCCTCCCACAGATGTCAAATCAGCAGCCAATATCAATGTCAATGGCTTCAGTGAAACAAAAAACTGTATTCACATTTGCACAGATACACCTTACAGAGGCTATTGAGTCAAAAATGTAATGCTGTAGTATGTGTCAGTTAAGATGTTTCATCTGACATTTGCTTCTATTTGACATATGATGTTGAATATCTAAAACAATGTTGTCCTATGTTGCTATGACGTCGTAGTTACATGATGTAATAGTATGGTCGTTTAGCAGGCACTTTTATCTAAACAACTTACAGTTGACTCGTAAAGCATGTATATAAGATTAACCTCTAGGCCTCTAGTTTCTCCTCTACAGTGGATGCAGAGCGACTGAGAGAAAATTACTACATGTAATAAACTTACTGTTATTGTTAAACTGGCCTCTACTAACTCCCAGATGTTCTACGTTTCCTCTGTCCTCAGGTAACTACCCACGTCCACCCAACTACGGTGGGACCCCCAGTGCTAACTACAGCGGCCCTGGCCCTGGCATGACCAACAGCCTGGGTATGAATGCCAGCAGCCCCATGCATGGCCAGGGTCCCGGGCAGCCCATGCCCATGGGCCGCAGTCTTGGCGCGGGCTGCCGCCCCTACCCCAACATGGCCCCCAGCTCTCCCAGTATGCCCCAGCCGGCAGGCCCAGGGATGGGCCCTCCTTCACTGGGCAACGTCAACCGCAAGGCCCAGGAGGCAGCCGCTGCCGTCATGCAGGCCGCAGTCAACTCTGTACAGAGCAGGTGAGATGACATGTTTGTTTTTTCACCCGTGGTCTATCTGATGATGTGTGATTTGTGTGTGTTTGTGCCAGCATGCGTATGTGATCTGTGTGTAATCTGTGTATGAGAGTGACATTGATAGAGAGAGAGAGAAGAGGAAAGGAATTGGGAGGAAGGCTGAACACATTACTGCAATGTTCCAGTAAAAAGGCTCTGTTTTGAGAAGAGCCTATGTTTACTAACACCTGAAATAGTCTGCTAAAATTTGTGAGCACAAGGCGTCACTCTCTCACTTATGTCGCTACAGAGACTTTGGGGCTTTACGCTCTTCAGTGTTTAGTTCTCTATGCTCAAACTGTGGGATATATAGAGGAGCATTATGTGCCATGGAACTCCTTTAATTTAATATCTTCTTGTTTAATACTAGAGTACAGTAAGAGCGTTATATAGGACAGGGTTCCCCAACTTCCTTGTTTTTTAAAGAAAAGCAAATTTTTTGTCCATTAAAATAACATCCCATTGATCAGAAATACAGTGTAGACATTGTTAATGTTGTAAATGACTATTGTAGCTGGAAACTGCAGATTTTTGTGTAATATATACATAGGCGTACAGATGCCCATTATCAGCAACCATCACTCCTGTGTTCCAATGGCACGTTGTGTTAGCTAATCCAAGTTTATCATTTTAAAAGGCTAATTGAGCATTAGAAAACCCTTTTGCAATTATGTTAGCACAGCTGAAAACTGATTAAAGAAGCAATAAAACTGGCCTTCTTTAGACTAGTTGAGTATCTGGAGCATCAGCATTTGTGGGTTCAATTACAGGCTCAAAATGGCCAGAAACAAATAACTTTCTTCTGAAACTCGTCAGTCTATTCTTGTTCTGAGATATGCGAGAAATTGCCAAGAAACTGAAGATCACGTAAAACGCTGTGTACTACTCCCTTCACAGAACAGCGCAAACTGGCTCTGACCAGAATAGAAAGAGGAGTGGGAGGCCCCGGTGCACAACTGAGCAAGAGGACAAGTACATTAGAGTGTCTATTCACGCAGTCTTCTCTGAACAGTTGATGTTGATGTGTCTGTTACTTGAACTCTGTGAAGCATTTATTTGGGCTGCAATTTCTGAGGCTGGTAACTCTAATGAACTTGTCCTCTGCAGCAGAGGTAACTCTGGGTCTTCCATTCCAGTGGTGGTCTTCATGAGAGCCAGTTTCATCATAGTGCTTGATGGTTTTTGTGACTGTACTTGAAGAAACTTTCAAAGTTCTTGACATTTTCCGTATTGACTGACCTTCATGTCTTAAAGTAATGATGGACTGTCGTTTCTCTTTGCTTATTTGAGCTGTTCTTGCCATAGTATGTTCTTTTACCAAATAGGGCTATTTTCTGTATACCACACCTGCCTTGTCACAACACAACTGATTGGCTCAAACGCATTAAGAAGGAAAGAAATTCCACAAATTAACTTATAATAAGGCACACCTGTTAATTGAAATGCATTCCAGATGACTACCTCATGGAGCTGGTTGAGGTAATGCCAAGAGTGTGCAAAGCTGTAAATCGTCTCCAAGTGGTTTTAATTTAGGAAATCTGTTCCCAAGTATTCCCATGCAGAATAGAGAGATACTTGATCGTATACAAATGTAAGCAAGGTTTGAAATCATTAGGGCTGTTTTCCTAAAGAAGTTAAATCCGATTTGTGTTTTGTTTGATTGCAACGATACTGGTATCATACCGGCCCTACTTATTTATGTACATACAGTATTTATGCTAAATATAATTATTTATCTAGTGTGCTTGAGCGTTAATGTGTGAGTGCCTCCCAGAACGAAGCAGATTTGTGAGGAGGAAGTGATGGGATCGTGTGTGTGGGCAGTAAACCCTGGCTGAACCCTGTCTTGGGATTGTTTGTAAACATTGAGCAGTCTTAGGAGGAACAGCTGGTAGGAGGACCAGAAGTGGTCATACCTAGCAGCTTGGGGCTTCGCCTACTGAAGCAATGCATCTTAGGAGACGGGCGGAGGCCAATCACCAATGTTTCTGCTGAAGTGGTCTTGTGAATGTGTATCCCTACTTATGTACATAATATCATTCATTTAAATTAGTGAGTTTTTAGTCAGTCGTGTTCCAGTAACGTGCGGTGAGGTCTGAGGCTGGGTAGGCACTTTCTATTGGCTAATGATATTTATTCTACAACAGGCCTACTTACAGCATAATCTTAAATGAAATACAGAGCACACAATTAAAAAGACAGATCGAACTTAACTTAGCCAACGAAAATGTCTCAACAGAATCAAATCAAATCAAGCTTTATTTATATAGCAGACATGGACGCAACGCAATGCACTTCACAGGGAGAAACATAAATAAAAAACAATGAAAATAAAAACAATATTTATTACACAAAGTAAATATTTACAACACAAAAAACATAGGAGGATAAAAAACATAGGTATAACATTAAAAACTAAAAGACTAAAAAAGCACCCTGAGGAAAAGCAAAGCTAAAAATATTTATTTCAAATATGTCCACAGTTTCGGCCCCTCTTAGGTTCTCTGGCAGGCTATTCCAGAGCCTGGGAGCATAATAGCTAAAGGCTGCCTCTCCATGCTTCTTGGTCCAAGGCTTTGGGATAGTTAAAAGGCCAGTGCCAGAGGACCTGAGGGACCTACTGGGTACATAACTCAAAAGCATGTCTGACATGTATTGGGGTACAAAATCGTGACTTGATTTAAAAAACAATAGAATAATCTTAAAATGTATTCTAAAACTCACAGGCAGCCAGTGCAGAGACGTTAAAACCAATGTAATGTGTGCTATCCATCTGGTCTTGGTCAGTACCTGTGCTGAAGCATTCTGTATGTTTTGCAGTTGACCAATGGCCAGACAGGAAAGCATTACAGTAGTCAAGCCTGCTTGTAATAAAAGCATGGATGAGTCTCTCTATAGTAGCCTGAGATAGAAACCGCACCTTGGAAATGTTCCTCAGGTGGTAAAAAGCTATTTGGATCACATTCCTAATATGTGATTCGAAATTGAGTTCAGAATCTAAAATGACACCAGGTGTTTTATCTTTATTGCCTGTGAATCTCTCCCTGTGCTTTGGCTCCAACAATAAGTACCTCGGTCTTGTCACCTCCCCACCTGGGCTGGCTTTCACCAACAACCATGTGAAGAGAGAGCTGGAGAGACTACATCAGTGGAAAGCGTTGGGCCCTGATGGCAGGCTTAGGGTCTGTGCTGACCCTAAAAGCCGGTGATGCTTCTCGGGTAAATAAGCTGATCAGGAAGGCTAGCTCTGTTCTAGAGGAGGTGGCAGAGAGACAGATCCTGGCCAAACTGCTGGCCATCATGGACAACGTCACCCACCCTCCGCATGCCATGGTTATGACACAGAGGAGCACCTTCAGTCACAGACTGATCCCACCATGGTGTGCCAGAGAGCGCTACAAGAGGTTCACTTAGGACTTTTTTATTTATTCATTCAGGTCTGTATATACATATTCATGTACAGTTGTTATATCATATCACATGCAGTATTGTAAGTAATTCTTGGACTGAACTTACGTAGTCATTCACTCAGGAATGCATATTAGTATCCTTTTAGTTGTATCTTTTTTCATTGCTTTTAGTATATCGAATGTGCAATACGTGCATTTATCTGTAATTAAACCCTGCACACTAAGGACTGTATTTTAAGGGAATTACTATTATTACCCTAAATTATATCATACACACATTTAGCTATTTAAGTATGTCTTCCTGTCATTTACCTGTACAGTTAATGTAACCATGCAAATATTTATTTACCTGTAAATGTAACTGTATATTTACCTGTACAGTTAATTTAACCACGCAAAATATTCATCTGTTCATTTAACCAGTCTGTATATTAAGTAAACTATTATTACCCTCACTTATATCTTACGCACTTTTAGCTATTTAAGTATTTCTCTGCCATAGTTAACCATGCAAATACTTCTTATTTATCTATATCAACTTGCAATCTATCTATCTATCTATCTATCTATCTATCTATCTATCTATCTATCTATCTATCTATCTATCTATCTATCTATCTATCTATCTATCTATCTATCTATCTATCTATCTATCTATCTATCTATCTATCTATCTATCTATCTATCTATCTATCTATCTATCTATCTATCTATCTATCTATCTATCTATCTATCTATCTATCTATCTATCTATCTATCTAACGCTGCCAAGGGGTAACATATATAAACTGAACAGTACTGGACCCAAAATCAAAACCTTGTGGAACGCCACGTGATATCCATTTTCTCAGAGTTATGTTCACCAAGGGTGACAAAAACTCTTGACCGGTTAAATAGGTCCTAAACCAATTTAGAACTGGACCGGAAAGGTTAACCCACCTCTCCAGTCTGTCCAGAACGACATCATGGTCAACAGTTTTGAATGCAACACTTAAATCCAAGAGTACAAAGAGCTGTTTGGCATCTGTGTTGGCTTTGAGATCATTTACCACTTTAACTATGGCTGTCTCTTTGCTGTGGTTGGCAAAAATACAGTTGGCACTTAAAAATATATTTTGCCGTTTGAAAACCAATTTCTCCAGAATTTTGCTTAACAATGGAAGGTTGGAGATTGGCAGAAAATTGCTAAGGGCTGAAGACTATAGATTACTTTTATTCACCATAGTAGTTTTTAGTGCAGTGGGGACAGTGCCTGTGAACAGGCAGTGATTAACAATAGCTTTCACTTCTTCAGATATGCAATTAAAACTGTTTTGAAGAAGGTTGTGGGGATAGGATGGAAAAGGCATTTAGAAGGCTTAAGTTGTGATATCACTTTTCTGAGCATGTCTGTTTCAACCATGGAAAATAACTCCATAGTGCCTTTGCATGGTAGGCTTGACTGATACCCAGTCTAATGTTTGTTATCTTATCTCTGAAATATGCCGCAAACTTATCCATAACATTTAGATGTGGAGGAAAGTTCACATAGGTTTGCAGGAGTAGGATTTATCAGGCCATCAATGATCGAGAAGAGCTCTCTCTGTCATATGCTTTTTACTGAGGAGTGGCTTCCGTCTGGCCACTCTGGCATAAAGTCCTGATTGGTGGATTGCTGCAGAGATGGTTGTCCTTCTGGAAGGCCCTTCTTGGCCAGGCGGCCAACTCAAACTCTAAGAGTCTTGGTGGTTCCAAACTCCTTCCATTTAAGAATGATGGAGGCCACTGTATTCTTGGGGACCTTCAATGCTGCAGACATTTTTTGTTAACCTTCCCCAGATCTGTGCCTCGACACAATCCTGTCTCTGAGCTCACGGACAATTCCTTTGACCTAATGTCTTGGTTTTTGCTCTGGCATGCACTGTCAACTGTCGGACCTTATGTAGACAGGTGTGTGCCTTTCCAAATCATTTCCAATCAATTGAATTTACCACAGTTGGACTCCAATCAAGTTGTAGAAACATCTCAAGGATTATTAATTGAAACAGGATGCACCTGAGCTCAATTTCAAGTCTCATAGCACAGGGTCCGAATATTTATGTAAATAAGGTATTTCTGGTTATGTTTTTATACATTTCCACAATTTTCTAAAAAACCTGTTTTCGCTTTGTAATTATTGGTATTGTGTGTAGATTGATGAAGAAACATTTGTATTTAATACATTTCAGAATAAGGCTGTAACGTAACAAAATGTGGATAAAGTCAAGGTGCCTGAATACTTTCCAAAGGCACTGTATACTATTGTTTTTATATTTTACTGTTAAAATAGGGCTGATTAATTTGACTGCATCTTTATGTGCTCTAATGTCACAGGCTAATTTATTTGGGGATAATTCACCACTTGAGTAAGTGGAAACTCAAAACACATTAGCTAGACCACTAACTCTAAAGATAATACCCACTCATAGTTGTCGCGTATTAATGTAACAGGACATTTAATGTAAAAAAAAAGAAGAAAAAAAAGCCTACCATTCAATTCTTTACTTACACTTTATTGAGTTTATTTTTACAGGTACAGTGCACATTCATCAAAGTTTCAGTGCCGGTTTTAGCCAGCCAGCCAGCTAATTTTCAACCGCCGTCCCTGGGCAAGTTATTAAAACCTATTACAATAACAATACAGACAAACAATGGGCAGCGAGCACGTCAAATCAAATCAAATGTTATTGGTCACATACACATGTTTAGCAGATGTTATTGTGGGTGAAGCAAAATGCTTGTGTTTCTAGCTCCAACAGTGCAGTAATATCTAACCATTTCAAAACAATACACACAAATCTAAAAGTAAAAGAATGGAATTAATAAATGTCGGAGTGGCTTAGACTAATATACAGTAGAATAGGATACAGTCTATACATATAAAATATGGATTAGTGTTCCATTATTAAAGTGGCCAGTGGTTCCATGTCTATATAGGGCAGCAGTCTCTAAGGTGCAGGGTTACTTGACCCGGTGGAAGCCGGCTAGTGATGGCTATTTAACAGTCTGATGGCCTTGAGATAGAAGCTGTTTTTCAGTCTCTCGGTCCCAGCTTTGATGCACTTATACTGACCTCGCCTTCTGGATGATAGCGGGGTGAACTGGCAGTGGCTCGGGTGGTTGTTGTCCTTGATTATCTTTTTGGCCTTCCTGTGACATTGGGTGCTGTAGGTGTCCTGGAGGGTGGTTGTTCCCCGGTGATGAGTTGGGCAGACCGCACCACCCTCTGGATTGTGCATCTGTAAAAGTTTGTGAGGGTTTTAGGTGCAAGCCAGCCTCCTGAGGTTCACCACACTGTCTGTCAAGCAACATGTAGAACGCAGACAGACAGAGCAATAGCACAAAAAGCAACGAAACAAAATACATAAAAGCAACAAACAGTGTTTACACCCCTCACAAGCTACAGACAACAGATAACATAGAAAGCGGCAATACACAACTAGGGATTATGTTCACAAGTCTGATTGGCCTTCAGCCAAGTCTTTCTGTTTTTTGTGAAGGTGCGATAGGTGGTGCAGTTATGTGTGTCTGATGGCAGTGTGTTCCAGACATGGGAAGCTCTCACAGAGAAAGCAGTTTATCTAAAGGTGCTTTTCCTTAAGGGTACTTAACAGTCACCTCTCATGGCAGACCTTGTGGATCTGCTGCCATAGGTTTGGGTTTTCTGTTGGACAAAAGTACTAAGTGGGGTGGAGTTAGGCCATTTAGGATATTGAATAAAATACAAGGAGCTTATGATTTATGAGGATGTAACAGTGATTATGTCTATTGGGCTTTCTATCTAGACAGACTGAATGGGTTTTAATGTTGTACAGCAAGCTTGGGCCCAACTTGTCAAACAGTACAGAATGTCAAGTGAGGGAGTATCATAGCATTGAAGTACAATTTTGCTGCCTTTATAGTCAAACAATTTCGTATGTATCGGAAATGAGCTAGGTTGAATTTGTTTATTAGACGCACCTTTTTCACCTGCTTTTTGAAAGAGAGATTGGAATCAAGAATGATGCCAAGGTACTTAAAATCGGATACCACCTGGAGCTTCTCCCCTGACATCTGGTTCAGTAGCATCAGTTGCCCTTTTTGTGAAGAACATGCAGACTGTTTCTTTCACATTGAGATGCAAACATGAGTCACTGAGCCACATTGTAACATGGGTCATTACAGTGTTCTTGTGTAGCTTGTTGTTTTCTCTTTGGATGCACATACAGCGGGTGAAATAAGTATTGAACACGTCACCATTTTTCTCAGTAAATATATTTCCAAAAGTGCTATTGACATGAAATGTTCACCAGATGTTGGTAACAACCCAAGTAATCCATACATACATCCATAAGAAACCAAAACAAATAAGTTCAGAAATTAAGTTATGCGTAATAATGTGAAATGACACAGGGAAAAAGTATTGAACACATGAAGAAAGGGAGGTGCAAAAAGGCATGGAAAGCCAAGACAACAGCTGAAAACTATCAGTAATTAAAAAGCAATCCAGCCCCCTGTCAGTGCAAATTAATATCAGCTGGTTCAGTCCCAACTGATGGCCTACAAAAAGGTCTCATTGCCAAGGTGTCACACAAGACACATCTCATGATGGGTAAAAGCAAAGAGCTGTCTCAAGACCTTCACAACCTAATTGTTGCAAAACATAATGATGGCATTGGTTATAGGCGCATTTCTAAGCTTCTGAATGTTCCAGTGAGCACTGTTGGGGCCATAACACGGAAGTGGAAAGACAATCATTTCACCATAAATTTGCTCCTCGCAAGAGGAGTGAAAAGAATAATCAGAAGAGTTGTCCAAGAGCCAAGGACCACTTGTGGAGAGCTTCAAAAAGACCTGCAATTAGCAGGTACTGTTGTCTCAAAGAAAACAGTAAGTAATGCACTCCACCGCCATGGCCTGTATGCACGCTCACCACGCAAGACTCCATTGCTGTCACGATGTGGGTGTGGGAATGACCAAGGCGCAGCGCAGGGGTAGTAGTTCGACATATTTAATATACTATGTAAGAATGTTCTTTACTATGTATAACAAGACAAAATGACAAACTACTGAAAACACAAAAACACGAATTGACAAAACGTCACGCTCACAAAACAAAACACGAATGAACAGACGTAAGTCACGCACACTTACTTTTCACCGTGACATGCGAAATATACGACAACGACCCACACCATTGTGAAGGACAGACTTAACATATATAGGATCCCTAATTAGAGACAATGTGGTGCAGCTGCCTCTAATTAGGGATCCTACCCAAAACCCACACAGAAACAGAAAAGAAAGACACTGTCAGACTCTGATCATAGCTACAAATAGGCTTCTCTATGGCCAGAGCCTGACAATTGCTGAAGAAAAAGCATGTTGAAGCTCGTTTAAAGTTTGCTGCACAACATTTGGAAAGGCCAGTGAAATACTGGGAGAATATAGTGTGGTCAGATGAGAGCAAAATTGAACTGTTTGGATGTCATAATACACACCATGTTTGGAGGAGAAATGGCACTGCACATCACCCTAAAAACACCATACCAACAGTGAAGTTTGGAGGTGGGAACATCATGGTGTGAGGCTGCTTTTCAGCAAATGGTACTGGCAAACTTCACATAATTGAAGGAAGGATGAATGGGCAAATTTACCGAGACATTCTTGACAAAAATCTGCTGCCATCTACCAGGATGATGAAGATGAAACGAGGGTGGACATTTCAGCAAGACAATGATCCAAAACACACAGCCAAGGAAACTCTCAATTTATGTCAAAGAAAGAAAATAAAGCTGCTAGAATGGCCCAGCCAATCACGTGACTTAAATCCCATTGAAAATCTATGGAAAGAACTGAAGATCAAGATTCATAGAAGAGGCCCACGGAACCTTCAAGATTTGAAGACTGTTTGTGTGGAAGAATGGGCCAAAATCACACCAGAGCAATGCATGCGACTAGTTTCTCCATACAGGAGGCGTCTTGAAGCTGTCATTACCAACAAAGGCTTTTGTACAAAGTATTAAATAAATATCAGTAAGTGTGTTCAATACTTTTTCCCTGTGTCATTTCACATTATTACACATAACTTAATTTCTGAAATTATATGTTTTGCTTTTTGTATGGATTACTTGGGTTGTTACCAACATCTGGTGAAAATTTCATGTCAATAGCACCTTTGGAAATATATTTACTGAGAAAAATGGTGACGTGCCATCAAGGTATGATTTCATCCATCTCAAGGCGTCAGGGGAAAAGTTGAACTTGGACAGTTTTGTGATAAGAACCTCATGGTCAATAGTAGGTCTAGAAACACAGCCCCAACAATGTCCCCTTTGTCCATCTTGGACTTCACATTTTCCAGAAGAAAGCATTTGGCCATTTCTGTGGAGGGGTTTGCTCTGAAGCCAAACTGCATGGCTTGTGAATGGGCTGTTGTTGAGTTGCTCTGCTACACACTTCTCAGCAACCTTCAACACCACAGGTAGAATGCTAATTAGCCTGTAGTTACTCACGTCAGCAGGGTCACCTGATTTAAAGATGGGTGTTATTATGGCCGACTTCCAGACCCTTGGAAACACCCCCTGACCAATAGATGTGTTGGTGACCTTAGTAATGGGGCCAGTGAGTGACTCTTTGTAGTTGTCCAGCCCAAACACGTATTTGGCTTTAGAGTTCTTTAGTGAGCTAATCACTTTGTTCACCTCTGACTCAGATACGTCCCTTATGGTGAACACAGGTTGAGTGAACACAACATGATCAACGTCTTTATATTCTCCCAGATCAATTGAGAATTTCTCCTACCTTCACCAATTATGTTGATAAAAAAGTTTGCCTTGGCCTGTCTGATTTCTGTCATCACCTTATCTGTCAACATGGTAAAACCTACATCTGTCATGCTCTAATTTGCGCTGTTTTCATTCTTTCATCAGATTTCAGATTTCTTATTTAGCCAGTGCTCTTTTGGCCAGTGTTTGGATAGGAAGTCATTTATTGTAATCTGGATTGTGGATAGAAAAACCTGACTTTCAACTTCCACATTTGTATAGGACAGAAGATCATTCCAGTTAATTCCCTTAATTGCGTTTTCAAAATATTTTAACTCTGCCTTAGGTATTCTGAGCTGAACAGGTTTTCTAACAGTAGAGAGGTTAAACCTGTTCTTAGAAAGCTTTCTGGCTATGAGTGTCCGATTATGGTCAGACAGCCCAGTAACCATATTGAATGATTGTCTGTGTTTTAGAAGAACAAGTCACCCTGTTTGGCCATTTAACTAGCTGTGTAAGGTCAAAGGTATTAGTGATCCGTTTGAGGGTTTGTCTTCATAATTCTGGTGAATGTGGTAACAGGTGACTTTGGTAAATTCAATTGATTGGAAATGATTTGGAAAGGCACACACCTGTCTACATAAGGTCCGACAGTTGACAGTGCATGCCAGAGCAAAAACCAAGCCATGAGGTCAAAGGAATTGTCCGTGAGCACAGAGACAGGATTGAGGGTTTGTCTTCATAATTGTCTTCATAAGACTTGTCTTCATAATGAATGTTAAAATGTCTACCATCACATTCCCTAAGCATTCTGGATATGCGTTAGTATTACCCAACTCGCTAATGACCATTAGGTCGTTGATGGCCTGGTAGCCAGGCCTCTATTGTCCCTCTAACCACTCTGACATCAATGCAAATGCAATCGAAAATAACATCAAACATTAAAACAGTATTGTGCTGTTTTAATGTGATTGATCAATTTGAAGAAAGAAGCTCAACAACAGGTTGAATCTGAGTGGAAAACATCCACCTCGGCAGCGTCTGCGATGATTTGAGGACGCGACCATCCACTGCTTTCCACTCCGGGGAATGTCGCTGGCTATCTGTGTAGCACTGACTAAAATGTCTGCCTTGCTAGAGCTGCCCGGGTCAACTGTAAGAGCTGTTATTGTGAAGTGGAAATATCGCAACAAGCTCACAGAACAGGACCGCCGAGTGCTGAAGCGCGTAGCACGTAAAAACCGTCTGTCCTCGGTTGCAACACTCACCATCGGGTTCCAAAGTGCCTCTGGAAGCAACGTCAGCACAATAACTGTTAGTCGGGACCTTCATGAAATGGGTTTCCATGGCTGAGCAGCCGCACACAAGCCTAAGATCACCATGCACAATGCCAAACGTCAGCTGGAGTGGTATAAAGCTCACCGCCATTGTACTCTGGAGTGATTAATCACGCTTCACCATCTGGCAGTCGAACGGATGAATATGGTTTGGCTGATGTCAGGAGAACGCTACCTGCCTCAATGCATAGTTCCAACTGTAAAGTTAGGTGGAGAAGTAATAATGGTCTTGGGTTGTTTTTCATGATTCGGGCAACAGTTTGGGAAAGTCCTTTTCCTGTTTCAGCATGACAATGCCCCGTGCACAAAGCGAGGTCCATACAGAAATTATTTGTCGAGATCGGTGTGGAAGAACTTAACATCTGCACAGAGCCCTGACCTCAACCTCATCTAACACCTTTGGGATGAATTGGAACACCGACTGCAAGCCAGGCTCCTCTCTCGCTTTCTCTCTCTCCTCAGCAGCAGGGCAGCCCCGGACAATTTGGCTGGCTACAAGTTCATTTATTTTATTGTGCCCCACGCAACTGCCCTGCCCAAACAGGTGACTTTTCAGCACCACAAACAGCGACACAAATGCCAGGGGGTAGGCCTACTTGTAGACAATGCTACACACACAAAATGCCTTGTAGTCAGTGCTACTGATTGAGATATATACTCAATAGACATGTAATAATAGTAGACGGCGCTCGTGTAAATTAACACTTACACTTACTTGTAAACTAAGTCCATCTGTCTATCCTTCTGGGTAAAGACATCAGTGACTTCCCTGTTGGCCCTCTGTTTTAAAAGTCTCTCGGTCTCATTTGTGAACTGTACAATCCAACAAGATCAGCCTTAAGTCTAACGAAATCAATGTACTTGGCATATTTTGACAGGTAATCATTTGCTGGTGTCAAACTTTTGTGACATTGTTATATTTTTTTTGTACAGTCCACTGTATGAAGTTCACCAAAGTGTTCAAACCTGTTTCTCATCTGAACATTGTTATTGTCCAGTATGTTGTATGTTGTAGTACATTCACTCTATTTACTGCCAGGCCCAGTTCATTGCAATTCTTGCTTTAATCGCTCATTGTCGCTGAAGAAACTCATATCCATCACTTTGTTCTGCAGAACATGTCAGTTTATTTGAAAATTCCGTCACAGGCCATGAGCAAAAAGCAAACACAGTGGCGGTCTCTAAATGGGATGCTAACTGTTCATTTTTTTCAGTTAAGGCATGTAATAGTCCGACATAGTTGCCCCTACGCCTGTTTGATGAGCTGGCACTCTCATCGTTGTCACGAAATGCCAACTCCTGTTTACCTACTGTAGATAACATGATGTAGCATTAATTAGCTAGGTCTTTCACTACTGTAGATAGCATGATGTAGCATTAATTAGCTAGGTCTTTCACTACTGTAGATAACATGATGTAGCATTAATTAGCTAGGTCTTTCACTACTGTAGATAGCATGATGTAGCATTAATTAGCTAGGTCTTTCACTACTGTAGATAACATGATGTAGCATTAATTAGCTAGGTCTTTCACTACTGTAGATAACATGATGTAGCATTAATTAGCTAGGTCTTTCACTACTGTAGATAACATGATGTAGCATTAATTAGCTAGGTCTTTCACTACTGTAGATAGCATGATGTAGCATTAATTAGCTAGGTCTTTCACTACTGTAGATAGCATGATGTAGCATTAATTAGCTAGGTCTTTCACCACTGTAGATAGCATGATGTCGCATTAATTAGCTAGGTCTTTCACTACTGTAGATAGCATGATGTAGCATTAATTAGCTAGGTCTTTCACTACTGTAGATAGCATGATGTAGCATTAATTAGCTAGGTCTTTCAAAATCTCACGGCTCTCTTATACCTTTGCATTGTGCATGCTGTTCAGTCAATGCCAGATCTCTCCGTGAGCTGCCAAATGTCTTAAGAGCTATCTGGCCTTGGATGTGAGACACCGATTTCTCATGCTTGTTGAGTGCTATAGGCAGTAACCATCTCTTGTCCACACACTGTCGCTGGTAGAGAACAGCAGGCAGGGGAAGCAGTAGAGTCAGCTGCTAGCAGTGCAGCCACAGAGCCAGTCTTTCCGTTGATAACAGTCAGATTGAAATGATTGTGTTATTTTCTGTCCCTTCCTTTGATGTAGGTTCCTATGCTCAGGTGTTGGTCTTCCATTCCTTATCACCAAATCAACTATAAAAACTGTTTCCCATGCAATATGTTAGCCATTCTGATCAGCTTACGAACATAACCGCCAAAAGGCGGCAGATGACGTGTGATGTCCACAGGCAGGAGAGAAACCTGCTTATCCCCTTGCCTATCCTCCTATCCCCCTGCCTATTTTCCTGCCCATCCTCCTGCCGATCCTCCTGCCTATCCTCCTATCCCCCTGCCTATTTTCCTGTCTATCCTCCTGCTGATCCTCCTGCCTATCCTCCTATCCTCCTGCCTATCCTCTTATCCTCCTGCCTATCCTCCTGTCTATCCTTTTGTCTATCCTCCCATCCTCCTGCCTGGCCTCCTATCCTCCTGCCTATCCCCCTGCCTATCCCCCTGCCTATCCTCCTGCCTATCCTCCTATCCTCCTGCCTATCCTTCTGCCTATTCTCCATCCTGCCTATCCTCCTGTCTATCCTCCTGCCTATCCTCCTGTCTATCCTCCTGCATATCCTCCTGCCTATCCTCCTATCCTCCTGTCTATCCTCCTATCCTGCCTATCCTCCTGCCTATCCTCCTATCTATACTCCTGCCTATACTCCTGCCTATCCTCCCATCCTGCTGCCTGGCCTCAAATCCTCCTGCCTATCCCCCTCCTGCCTATCCTCCTGTCTATCCTCCTGCCTATCCTCCTGCCTATCCTCATGTCTATCCTTTTGTCTATCCTCCTATCCATCCTCCTATCCTCCTGCCTATCCTCCTATCTATCCTCTTATCCTCCTATCCTGCCTATCCTCCTATCCTGCCTATCCTACCTATCCCCCTGCCTATCCTCCTGTCTATCCTCTTGTCTATCCTCTTGCCTATCCTCCTGCCTATCCTCCTGCCAATCCTCCTGTCTATCCTTCTATCCTCCCTATCCCCCTGCCTATACTCCTGCCTATCCTCCTGCCTATACTCCTATCCTCCTGCCTGGCCTCCTATCCTCCTGCCTATCCCCCTGCCTATCCCCCTGCCTACCCTCCTGCCTATCCTCCTGCTTATCCTCCTATCCTCCTGCCTATCCTCATGTCTATCCTTTTGTCTATCCTCCTGTCTATCCTCCTATCCTGCCTATCCTCCTGCCTATACTCCTGCCTATACTCCTATCCTGCCTATCCTCCTGCCTATCCTCCTGCCTATACTCCTATCCCGCTGCCTATACTCCTGCCTATACTCCTATCCTCCTGCCTATCCTCCTGCCTATGCACCTATCCTCCTGCCTATCCTCCTGCCTATCCCATAACTTGTTTCACGCAAAAATACGCATGCGCATTTATTATTTGAGTGCATTTATTATTTCATATCGACACATGAAAGGCAGCGAAGCTCTCTGCCGGCGTACGTTAGCTGGCAGTATAAGGTAGAAACACGCATGCACAAGTCATGTCAATGTTTGAAGGGCGGGAGAAAGGCCCACAGGGAGGCTGCCTCTCCCCTGGCTAACTGTGTATTGTACCAGATCACTGCAAATTTGGGAAGTAAGTACTAGTTCAGAAATCGATTTGTCATGCAGAAAAAAATATGATGACAAAATTACTATTGATCAAATGTGTGTGTATATACACACACACATATATATATATATATATATATATACAGTGGGGAGAACAAGTATTTGATACACTGCCGATTTTGCAGGTTTTCCAACTTACAAAGCATGTAGAAGTCTAATTTTTATCATAGGTACTCTTCAACTGTGAGTGACGGAATCTAAAACAAAAATCCAGAAAATCACATTGTATGATTTTTAAGTAATTAATTTGCATTATATTGCATGACATAAGTATTTGATACATCAGAAAAGCAGAACTTAATATTTGGTACAGAAACCTTTGTTTGCAATTACAGAGATCATACGTTTCCTGTAGTTCTTGACCAGGTTTGCACACACTGCAGCAGGGATTTTGGCCCACTCCTCCATCCAGATCCTTCAGGTTTCGGGGCTGTCGCTGGGTAATACGGACTTTCAGCTCCCTCCAAAGATTTTTTATTGGGTTCAGGTCTGGAGACTGGCTAGGCCACTCCAGGACCTTGAGATGCTTCTTACGGAGCCACTCCTTAGTTGCCCTGGCTGTGTGTTTCGGGTCGTTGTCATGCTGGAAGACCCAGCCACGACCCATCTTCAATGCTCTTACTGAGGGAAGGCGGTTGTTGGCCAAGATCTTGCGATACATGGCCCCATCCATCCTCCCCTCAATAGGGTGCAGTCGTCCTGTCCCCTTTGCAGAAAAGCATCCCCAAAGAATGATGTTTCCACCTCCATGCTTCACGGTTGGAATGGTGTTCTTGGGGTGTACTCATCCTTCTTCTTCCTCCAAACACGGCGAGTGGAGATTAGACCAAAAAGCTCTATTTTTGTCTCATCAGACCACATGACCTTCTCCCATTCCTCCTCTGGATCATCCAGATGGTCATTGGCAAACTTCAGACGGGCCTGGACATGCGCTGGCTTGAGCAGGGGGACCTTGCGTGCGCTGCAGGATTTTAATCCATGACGGCGTAGTGTGTTACTAATGGTTTTCTTTGAGACTGTGGTCCCAGCTCTCTTCAGGTCATTGACCAGGTCCTGCCGTGTAGTTCTGGGCTGATCCCTCACCTTCCTCATGATCATTGATGCCCCACGAGGTGAGATCTTGCATGGTGCCCCAGACCGAGGGAGATTGACCGTCATCTTGAACTTCTTCCATTTTCTAATAATTGCGCCAACAGTTGTAGCCTTCTCACCAAGCTGCTTGCCTATTGTCCTGTAGCCCATCCCAGCCTTGTGCAGGTCTACAATTTTATCCCTGATGTCCTTACACAGCTCTCTGGTCTTGGCCATTGTGGAGAGGTTGGAGTCTGTTTGATTGAGTGTGTGGACAGGTGTCTTTTATACAGGTAACAAGTTCAAACAGGTGCAGTTAATACAGGTAATGAGTGGAGAACAGGAGGGCTTCTTAAAGAAAAACTAACAGGTCTGTGAGAGCCGGAATTCTTACTGGTTGGTAGGTGATCAAATACTTATGTCATGCAATAAAATGCAAATTCATTATTTTAAAATCATACAATGTGATTTTCTGGATTTTTGTTTTAGATTCCGTCTCTCACAGTTGAAGTGTACCTATGATAAAAATTACAGACCTCTACATGCTTTGTAAGTAGGAAAACCTGCAAAATCGGCAGTGTATCAAATACTTGTTCTCCCCACTGTATATATATATATATATATATATATATATATATAGTTGAAGTCGGAAGTTTACACACTTAGGTTGAAGTCATTAAAACTCATGTTTCAACCACTCCACAGATTTCATGTTAACAAACTATAGTTTTGACAAGTCGGTTAGGACATCTACTTTGTGCATGACACAAGTAATTCTTCCAACAACTGTTTACAGACAGATGATTTCTTACTTATAATTCACTATATAACAATTCCAGTGGGTCAGAAGTTTACATACACTAAGTTGACTGTGCCTTTTAACAGCATGGAAAATTCCAGAAAATGATGTCATGGCTTTAGAAGCTTCTGATAGGCTAATTGACATATTTTGAGTCAATTGGAGTTGTACCTGTGGATGTATTTCAAGACCTACCTTCAAACTCAGTGCCTCTTCGCTCGACATCATGGGAAAATCTGAAGAAATCAGCCAAGACCTCAGAAAAAATGTGTAGAGCTCTGGTTCATCCTTGGGAGTGATTTCCAAAAGCCCGAAGGTACCACATTAATCTTTGCAAACAATAGTACGCAAGTATAAACACCATGGGTCCACGCAGCCGTCATACCGCTCAGGAAGGAGAGGCGTTCTGTCTCCTAGAGATGAGCATACTTTGGTGCGAAAAGTGCAAATCAATCCCAGAACAACAGCAAAGAACCTTGTGAAGATGCTGGAGAAAACAGGTGCAAAAGTATCTATATCCACAGTAAAATTAGTCCTATATTGACATAACCTGAAAGGCCGCTCAGCAAGGAAGAAGCCACTGCTCCAAAACTGCCATAAAAAAGCTAGACTAGGCTTTGCAACTGCACATAGGGACAAAGATCGTACCTCTGGTCTGATGATAGCCATAATGACTATCGTTATGTTTGGAGGAAAAAGGGGGAGGCTTGCAAGCCGAAGAAGCATGGGGGTGGCAGCGTCATGTTGTGGGGGTGCTTTGCTGCAGGAGGGACTGGTGCACTTCACAAAATAGATGGCAACATGAGGAAGGAAAATGATGTGGATATATTGAAGCAACATCAAGACATCAGTCAGGAAGTTAAAGCTTGGTCGTAAATGGGTCTTCCAAATGGACAATGACCCCAAGCATACTTCCAAAGTTGTGGCAAAATGGCTTAAGGACAACAAAGTCAAGGTATTGGAGTGGCCATCACAAAGCCCTGACCTCAATCCTTTAGAGAATTTGTGGGCAGAACAAAAAAAACGTGTGCGAGCAAGGAGGCCTACAAACCTGACTCAGTTACACCAGTTCTGTCAGGAGGAATGGGCCAAAATGTCACACTCGGGTGTGTAGAGAGACCAAGGTCCAGCGCAGTTATAGTTCGACATTGATGTTTATTAAATATAAACTATACTTTATCAGAACTATACAAAACAATAAAGACTATATAACAAAGGAAAACACACTTACTTCGATCACGGACATCAAGACAATGAACCACGCCTAGGGAGTGGAACATACACACTTAAGTAGGATCCCTAATTAGAGACAATGCATAGCAGCTGCCTCTAATTAGGGATCCAACACACACAACACCACACAGATATAGAACATATAGAACTGCCAGACTCTGACCATAGAATTATAGAGAAGCAATAGGCTTCTCTATGGCCAGAGCCTGACAGTACCCCCCCTCAAAGGCGTGGACTCCCGGCCGCAAGAAACTAAACATAATTACATGAGGGAAGGGTTAGGGAGGGAAAAACAACAAAACAATAACAATCGCAGGTGGCGGTTCCGGCCCCGGTGAAGTGGATAGCTTCCTCCTTGGTTCCAATCTGATGACCGGGCCCGGACTGGGCACCGGTGTAGCAAACGACTCTGGCCATGGAGCGGGGCAGATAACCGGGCCAGGACTGGGCACCGGTGTGGGAGGCGACTCCGGCCATGGAGCGTGGCAGACAACTGGTCCTGGAATGGACATCGGTGGGTTATGCGACTCAGGCCATGGAGTGGGGCCGATAACCGGGCCATGACTGGGCACCGTTGTGGCAGGCTACTCCAGCCTGTGGACCATCACGGGAGGCTCCGGGCTGTGGACCATCACGGGAGGCTATGGGCTGTGGACCATCACGGGAGGCTCCGGGCTGTGGACCATCACGGGAGGCTCCAAGCTGGAGAGGCGCACCGGAGGTCGGGTGCGTGGAGCCGGTACTGGAGGCACCTGGCTGGGCGCATGCACTGGAGGTCGGGTGCGGGGAACCGGCACGGGACGTACCGGACTGGGGAGGCGCACCGGCGGTCGGGTGTGTGGAGCCGGCACTGGAGGCACCTGGCTGGGCGCACGCACTGGAGGCCTGGTGCGTGGAGCCTGCACAGGTGGCACCGGACTGGTGACACGCACTTCAGGGCGAGTGCGGGGAGCCGGCACTGGGCTTACCGGACTGGAGAGACGCACAGGAGGCCTGGTGCGTGGAGCCGGTACCGGTGGAGCGGACTGCTCTGGCACTGGAGTGTAGCAGACAGCCGGACCCGGACTGGGCACCGGTGGAGCGGACTGCTCTGGCACTGGAGTGTAGCAGACGGCCGGACCCGGACTGGGCACCGGTGGAGCGGACTGCTCTGGCACTGGAGTGTAGCAGACGGCCGGACCCGGACTGGGCACCAGTGGAGCGGAATGCTCTGGCACTGGAGTGTAGCAGACGGCCGGACCCGGAATGGACACCGGTGGAGCGGACTGCTCTTTCACGGGAATGGAGAAGGCGACCGGACCCGGACTGATCCACTTCCTCATTTCCTTCTCAACCTCCTCCTCTATCTCCCTCATTTCCTCCAGAATCTCTCCAAAATGTTCCTCCAAATACTCCTCATGCTCCTTGCTCTGTGCCCCCCATTTGTACATTGGCCTCTCCATGTTCCACAAGGGGAGTGGTACTGGCGAGTCTTCCTCGCGGCCAGACCACCCCCCGAAGTTTTCTTAACTCCCGAATTGCGCTGCTTGGTCAATTGGTGGTTCATTCTGTCACACTCAGGTGTGTAGAGAGACCAAGCACCACCACAGTTATAGTTCAACATTGATGTTTATTAAATATAAACTATACTTTATCAGAACTATACAAAACAATAAAGACTATATAACAAAGTAAAACACACTTACTTCGATCACGGCCATCAAGACAATGAACCACGCCTAGGGAGTGGAACATACACACTTAAGTAGGATCCCTAATTAGAGACAATGCATAGCAGCTGCCTCTAATTAGGGATCCAACACACAACACCACACATATATAGAACATATAGAACTGCCAGACTCTGACCATAGAATTATAGAGAAGCTTCTCTATGGCCAAAGCCTGACACAAAATTCACCCAACTTATTGTGGGAAGCTTGTGGAAGGCTACCCGAAACTTTTGACCCAAGATAAACAATTTAAAGGCAATGCTACCAAATACTAATTGAGTGTATGTAAACTTCCGACCCACTGGGAATGTGATGAAAGAAATAAAAGCTGAAATAAATAATTATCTCTACTATTATTCTGACATTTCACATTCTTAAAATAAAGTGATGATCCTAACTGACCTAAGACAGGGAATTTCTATTAGGATTAAATGTCAGAAATTGTGAAAAACTGAGTTTAAATGTATTTGGCTAAGGTGTATGTAAACCTCTGACTTCAACTGTATATAGGTTATTCATTTTCACAGGGTAGGCACTGACCACATGGGTTTAAATAATGGTGGGTGTTTTTGCACTTTCCATCAAACTCTTGTTTCCCTCTGCAGTAGACCTCCCCATGTGAGGTCCTCAGCCCTCCACACCTCTTCTGGACCCAGTCCCCTGCCCCCTCTCAACCCCACACCCACCACTCCTCCTCCTCTACAACCTCCACATCCCAACTACAGCACCCCTAATTCTCAGCACCACGGGTATGTCAACCAAGCACCATCTCCAAACCACAAACCCTAACCTGTTACTGTTCAGCCTGAGAATATGCATTTTTGATGCTCAATATCGGTGATATTGCACCTACCTGACACCTAAACTAATCTGGCCAAAGATAGCATCACTGGCTAAAATTGCTTATGAGGGATTTCACTGGCTGCTAACTGCTAACCTGTGTTTAGCTTTCTGTTGCCGACTATAGCATCTTGCTAAATTAGCATGGCTCTCTGAACTCTCTTTCAACACCAAAGCAAGAGCAAATCTGGAGTTTTCAACTCTCTTAACATTCATTATGTTTAGTTTGTTCAAAGGCCAGCAAAAACTTTTTGATGACAACCACAGTTCTTCCTTCATCTCATGGTGTGATATCAAAACTCTAAATAGAACTATAGACAACTACCTGCCAGTTTCAGTTGAATATCGACACCGCTCATAAGTAATATCACAAACAAACAAAAAAGAGTTCCCTTATGTGTCTTTCTTTTGAGAGTGAAATCGAGAGAGTCATCATCATCCCCCAAACATATTAATAATGACAAATGAATCCCTTTCCATGTTGAATTTGTTAACATGCATTTCTCTGTGGAGAGAGCGCCCACCATGGTCGATGGTGATGCATCATGGGGCTGGTTGGCATTTGGAGAATCCTGTCTGTGTCTGCGTTGGTTGACACTGTGATTAATGGTCAGGAGAGCGCTGCAGACAGACTATGTAAATGCTGAAGGAGCCATTAACAGACGTCTTCACTGTCAATAAGAAGTGGCACCACATGATACACACTGCTGGGGCAAATCACACAGCCTGTCAATCTCCACTCTCATTCTACCAGGTACCCAGACATAGGCCCACGGTGAGAGAGGGAGACAGAGGGAGGGAGGACGGAAGGCATTGTCTTTGCCTACCTGTCTCTCTTACCCCCTCCACCACAGTTTTTCTCTCATCCTCACCTGTCCCCACTTTCAGCACTATTACCTGTCTCCCTCCCAGCTCTCTCTCTCTCTCTCTCTCTCTCTCTCTCTCTCTCTCTCAATTTCAATTCAATTTTAATTCAATTTAAGGGCTTTATTGGCATGGGAAACATATGTTAACATTGCCAAAGCAAGTGAAGTAGATAGTAAACAATAAAAATGAACAGTAAACATTACATTCAGGCGTTCAAAAAGAATAAAGGCATTTAAAATGTCATATTATGTATATAGACAGTGTTGTAACGATGTGCAAATAGTTAATGTACAAATGGGAAAATAAATAAACATAAATATGGGTTTTATTTACAATGGTGTTTGTTCTTCACTGGTTGCCCTTTTCTTGTGTCAATGGGTCACAAATCTTGCTGCTGTGATTGCACACTGTGGTATTTCACCCAATAGATATGGGAGTTTATCAAAATTGGGTTTCTTTTCAAATTCTTTGTGGGTCTGTGTAATCTGAGGGAAGTATGTGTCTCTAATATTGTTATACATTTGCAGGAGGTTAGGACGTGCAGCTCAGTTTCCACCTCATTTTGTGGACAGTGTGCACATAGCCTGTCTTCTCTTGAAAACCAGGTCTGCCTTCGGTGGCCTTTCTCAGTAGCAAGGCTATGCTCACTGAGTCTGTACATAGTCAAAGCTATCCTTAAGATTGGGTCAGTCACAGTGGTCAGGTATTCTGCCACTGTGTACTCTCTGTTTAGGGCCAAATAGCATTCTAGTTTGCTAAATGTTTTTGTTAATTCTTTCCAATGTGTCAAGTAATTCTCTTTTTGTTTTCTCATGATTTGGTTGGGTCTAAATGTGTTGTTGTCCTGGGGCTCTGTGGGGTCAGGACTCTTTTCCATGTTCGTCTCTCTGTAGGTGATGGCTTTGTTGTGGAAGGTTCAGGAATCGCTTCCTTTTAGGTGGTTGTAGAATTTAACAGCTTTTTTGGGATTTTGATAATTAGCGGGTATCGGTCTAATTGTGCTCTGCATGCATTATTTGGTGTACATTATTTTGTTGTACACAGAGGATATTTTTTGTCTCAATTTGGTGTTTGTCCCATTTTGTGAATTCTTGTTTGGTGAGCGAACCCCAGACCTCACAACCATAACGGGCAATGGGTTCTGTAACTGATTAAAGTATTTTTTGCCAGATCCTAATTGGTATGTCGAATGTAATGTTCCTTTTGATGGCATAGAAGGCCCTTCTTGCCTTCTCTCTCTCTCTCTCTCTCTCTCTCTCTCTCTCTCTCTCTCTCTCTCTCTCTCTCTCCTCTCTCCCTCTCTCCTGTCCTCTTTCTTTCTCATTACCCTCTCATCCAGACCCTCAGAAATGGTCTCTTCCAGTTTCTCTCCTAGTCCATAATATAGCATACATACTTACATACATGCTGTGAATACTAGGTCCCCCTCCATATAAAGGTACTGTATGCAAGTACTTTGTGTCTCTCAGTCTGTCCCCAGATGTGGAGATGGTCTGATGTTGGCTGGGAATGCAATTAGTGCTGTCTGATGGAAACACAGAGGGAAGAAGAGTGTGTGTGTGTGTGTGTGTGTGTGTGTGTGTGTGTGTGTGTGTGTGTGTGTGTGTGTGTGTGTGTGTGTGTGTGTGTGTGTGTGTGTGTGTGTGTGTGTGTGTATGTATGTGTGTGTATGTGCGCGTGTGTGTGTGTGTGTGTGTGTGTGTGTGTGTGTGTGTGTGTGTTAGAGGGCAGCTCTACTGACTCTTCCAGCTGACTTTGAGGAGGTAGAGAGCTGACAGCCTGCTGCTCTGCAGCTGCACGTGCATGGTGTTGCCATGGAGAAAGCAGGAAGGAAGGCAGGGGGACCATTTTAGGAGGATTGTGGACCTCCCCCCACATCGCCTATTGTTTATCTCTGTTTCTCAAGCCTTGTTCTGTTTTGTTCTCTTCCTCTGAACAGCTGAGGAAGATTACGGGGAAATTGGAGCGAGCTGAAGGCTATGAAACACTGGGTTTTAGTGTTTACTCTTTTATAGTCCTGATTCTGATCTGACAGACACATTGTGAAACATTTAAACCTGTTGTTGTCTGTCTGAAAACAAGTGGCCATCAGACCTCCTTGTGTATCCGGCATCCCTTTGGCACGGCACAGTCACGCCACACCAACCCCCACACAACCCAGGGAAGGAAGTCATTAGATAGGTAGGCATGATGTCATGGGCTTTCATCTCCTAGCTGTCTAGAGATCGACTGTCATCTGGACAACCAAACACACACACACACACACACACACACACACCGAACAGCCTGAACCATGTCCCTGGGCTCGACTACACCAGATTCATTACGCAGAGTGAAAAGAATGCCAAATGAGCAGAGCAAGGCCACTATGATATCCCGTGGCTGGAGGGGGATCTGTGATTACATCTAGATAAGTGTGATGGTGATGCTAGCTAGTGTTTTCCCCAGTCCTCAGAGAGGTTCCCTTAAGTGCTTTGAATTATACCTGATTTCCCATTTTCATTATCAAATCACCAAAACACCCATACTTGGTCTGATTGGCTGACATTTAGAACAATATTATGTTTGTATTTTAAAGACTGTGTAAATGTGCACTTAGTAATGTAAGTGTATCAAAGACACTTGGGTTTGAATCAGGTTATGTTGAGGTTTTAAGTTGATGATACTATTGCACGGCTTGTGACTTGGTTTGGATCAATGATCGGGAAAAAAAGTAGTCTCTTGAGTGAACACCGGTGTTGGGATTTGGAGTGTTAGGAAGCTAGGTGTTGTCTTGGCTCTGTTTGCTGAAGACAGAAAGTCCCTGGAGCTACAGAAACACGGCTTGTAGAAAATAAGCATTTAGAGAAAAGCATGCTTAAAAGAAAAATAAATCAAAGGAAATGTAAAAAGAGAAAGCGAGAGAGAAGAGCGCTTGGGGGTAAATCCTCGGCAAATAATTCATTTCTGACCTCCTTAGTAAGTAAATTTACTAAATAAATAAGAGCTGCTTGAATGTCAAGAATGCATTGCTGTTGCCGCCAGCGTTGTGGCTCACAGGCAGCCTTTGCATCAGCGCCAGCTAGGCTTTAATAAATGGCTTCTCTCCCTTCGGAGCTGTTTGATGTAGGGGGAGTGGGGGGGCTTTTCTCAGGATTTAATATGTTAAAAGGCTGTCCTTTCAGTCATTGTTTTATTTTGGATTCTGTTTGGGTTGAGTCAGACAGGAAGGCAGGCGGTAGCTGAGCTGGCTGCTTGGAATGGAGCTGGGGCTGAGAGGGAGCTGCCTTGAGAGCAGATTGTGACCAATCTCTCGCTCTCTCGCTCTCTCCCTCTCACCCGGCAGGGTTGACAGAGGGTGGTGGGGCTGGGTAATGATACGGTCTGGATGGTGGTACTCCTTCAGTACCCCTCTTTTCTCCCTGCCACACTGAATTCCCTCCCTGTTGTAGTGGTGAGTGTTTGCATTGGACAGGCAGGAAGGGGACTTTGACACTGACACTGTAGTGCTGGTCTGCCATGGAGCTGTGTGTGTGACTGCAGCTGGCTGTCTGGCACCCGGTAACCATGGCAGCCCTTGGCAACGGCCCCCTCTCCCTCTCTCTCCCCGGCCGTGCTCAGAGACAGAACTCCTCAGATGTCCTTCACACATGTGGGCAGAATACTAAGGACAGACAGCAGAGTTCCATGCAGGGGGTTGAGGGGAGACAGAGAGACAGACAGGGAGACAGGGTGACAAGACTGGGGCTGGGACTGACTGCAGGGCTAGTAATTTAAATAGAACAGTGATTACTAATCTGTTGAAGTGATTCAAAGCACATATTATTTCCCCCAGAATATTTCAGGAGGCTCTAAACGTGGCTAACACCTCATGAGAGCATTACTCATAATGGTTTGCGCTGGTAGTAATACCCTAGTGTTTTCTTCCTTTCTTTTTTCTGGGCTTCAGCTAAATCCACATTTTACGGTTTATGGTTAGTTTTCCTGACTTCATCTGGCCATATTGATGCTACAACTTGCTGGCTCACAGATTCAATTGAAAGTAGTGTCAAGTCAGCAGGATCTTTTTGAGAAGCAGAACACAACAACACAGCTGTGTTCCGTTGTGGCCCCATGCCTCTGCAACACAACACAACAAGCTGAGAGAGAGAGAGAGAGAGAGAGAGAGAGAGAGAGAGAGAGAGAGAGAGAGAGAGAGAGCATAGAGAGAGAAAGATATAGAGAGGAGAAAGAGGGAGAGAGAGAGAGGGAGAGGGAGAGGGAGAGGGAGAGAGAGAGAGAGAGAGAGAGAGAGAGAGAGAGAGAGAGAGAGAGAGAGAGAGCGAGAGAGAGAGAGAGAGAGAGAGAGAGAGAGAGAGAAACAATAGAGGGTGGTACTGGGTTTCATGCTCCACAGTTAGAGGAGCTCAGCTTCCCCTCAACCGTGCCCTAGCTCAGCTAGCTCAGCTCACGATACAATGATTACGCTACAATGACTACTGGATGGTACAGCCTGTGCTGTGAGCTGGAAATACACCCCCCACTGTCTCACCAGGGACGCACTCCCTCTCTTTTCCCTCTCTTTTCCTCTCTCTGCTCTCTCACTCTGTTTTTCTCCCTCTTGTTTTTCTCCCTCTATCTTTCTCCCTCTCCCATCTTGCTCAGTTCCCCTCTCTTTCCCTCTCCATCCTTCTGTCTCTCCCTCCCTCTCTGCTTCCCCCTCGTTCTCTGCGGCAACAGGGTGTTTTTTTCCCCAGCAAAGGTGCCCGAGAGCAAGATAAATGCACTGTGCCTTTTTTTGATAGCAGCACATGCATACATTAAGTGTGATTAAATGGCCTGCGTTCCCTCCATCAAGTGTTTCCTAATGGGCTTTTTTTATTACATGAATTTGTAATAATGGACTAGCCCCACAGTCGAACTCCACTTTCTTGTTGTTGTTGATGTTTTTTATTACATTGTTCACATCAGCACTGGCGCTGGTGTTTTTTTTTCATGTGGGGCGATGTAGGGTGTAGATGCAGTATGGAGAAATAGCACTTTACGGAACAGAAACGATACACTCCGACACGAAAATGGTAATGTCACCATGTTAGCTACCGATTGTGTTGAAGTCTTTGAAGTAACAGAAAGTACCCACAGATACCACATTATTTCCTTGTAAATCCCCAGCAAATCCCATAGTAAAACAGTACTGTAAAATAAAGTGCTGCCAAGAAAACAGTCTATAACAGGCATGATTTGATTGATATAGGTTTATGTTGTTGTCTGTCAGCCATGGTTTTCCCTGTGAGTCCAGGCCTATAGAGGGATTACATATGCATCATCACACATGCTCTATGACTAATTACATTAGTGAGATGAGATTACCGGGAGGTTTGCCAAACCCATCCCTCCCCATCCCGCCTTCTGCCTGGTTAGTCACTGTCAAACATCCAATACACTGTGACTTTGTTGTCCTCTTTTGACTGACTGACACAAATCCAGATTGAGTGTTTGTTTCGTTTTTTTGTCCGTGTGATCACAGTGTTGAGATTAATGTAGGATGTAGGATTGCCCTCCAGACAGAAAGGCAGAGGTTTTACTATGACCTTGTCAGTGTGGCATTTCAACCCTTTACTCCATGTTCCTTAAACACCCTTTCTAGTCTGCTCTACTCTCTCTCCACTTCAAGGAAGTGATCCACCACAGATGAGGGGATGTTCTGTACTCCTACCGCTCTCTCACTCCACCCTCTTCCACCTCTCTCTCTCTCTCCTTTTTCTCCTTTTCCTGTTCTCTCGTTATCCAAGGGATTATTTGAACCGGCAGGAAGTAGAGCTGGTCCAACTGCTATCCATCCTGGTGCGCTGTCTGTTGAGTTGGTACAGGGCTGGTACAGAGCTAGCATTGCACAGGGTACGGGGGTATGGAGCGGTGGCCATGACCGTCTGTCTGCTGTGTGTGACGTTGGCTCAGCAGGTTTCTGATAAGCCCTCTGATGTCCTCCCAACACGCCGTGATGCGACGAGGCATGGAGAAAGCGCAGGATTGATTTCAGCCGTCGCCATAGCAACAAATAACATGATCCTTTCCAGAAGCACTCCTTAATTAGTTAAATTATTACTTTGTGGGGAGAGGAGGGAGGGAGGGAGGGAGGGAGGGAGGGAGGGAGGGAGGGAGGGAGGGAGGGAGGGAGAAGGGTGAGGAGAAGAGGGGTGAGGGATTTGCAAGGGATGAGAGGAAGGATGGGAGGATGAAACAGCTTTCTATTCGGCTGTTGCGTACAAACACCTGCTTTTAGAGAGAATGTGTTTTTTTCTAGGAAATGTGCCTATACATTTTCAGGATGATGGTTTATACAGCACTGAAACGTATGGACATATCCTCTGCCTGGCATGGCCTTATAGCCTTGCAATAGAGGCAGAAAGTCTAATCTATTACGGAATCTTTTCCACTATCATGTCAAAAGCCAGCTAATTGCTCTCCACACCAAGTATCCGGGTCCAGTCTTTCTTCTCTAACCAGCTCTTGTCTCTCTCTCTCTCTCTCTGTGTCCCAGACAGGGCAGCTACCCAGGCCCTGGCATAAACCAGATGGTGCCCCCCATCAACCAGTCACAGGGCAACAACTCAGGCATGGGCACGCCACAGGGTCCACCCTACAATATGCCACCCTCAGGTAAGACCTGGACAACAAGGTATCCAACAGCAACCAAAGTAGTGAACAATTGTTTAAAATTAGTCTTATATTGCCTTCAGTTTGACAGACTTCTAACTAAAACTCTAATTAAATTGTATTTATCACGTGTCAAATACACGCTTGCTTACAAACCTTTTCCCAACAATGCAGAGTTAAAATATATATAAAAAATATATATATTAAATATTAACTAGCATGAGGAATCAAATTAAATACTCAAGAATGGAGCTATATACAGGACGTACCAGTACCACATCACTGTGCAGAGGTACCAGGTACTGGCAGTGGTGTAAAGTAACTAAGTAAAAATACCACTGTACATTTAAAAACATATATTTTATGACTTTTTATCACTTTTACTTGAGTAATTTTTTATTCAGATATTTTTACTTCTACTCAAGTATGACAATTGAGTACTTTTTCCACCGCTGGGTACTTGAGGTAGATACTGTATGTACATGAAGGCAGGGTAAAGTGACTAGGCATCTGGATAGATAATAATGAGAGTAAAATAAAGAACAGAGTAGCAGCAGCAAATGATGAGTGTAAAAGTGTGTGTGCTTGTGTGTATGTATGTGTGTTTGTGTTGTGTCGGTATGCGTGTTGTGTGTTATGTGTTTGTGTGCATATGTAGCGCTTGAATGTGTAAAGTATTTGTGTGGGAGTGACAGTGTAGTGTGAGTGAGTGTGTATATACAGTCATGTGAAAAAGTAAGTACACTTTTTTTGGTTACATATTTGGACAAACGGATATGTAATCTTCACTTCAACACTATTGACAGATAAAGGTTACCCAGTTAGTACACCCCTCCCTACCTTTACCATCACATAAAATGGCTAAAATTAGAATTAGTTGTACCAAAACAAGTGCAAATGATTAGAAAACATTAGAGAGATTATTGATGCCCATGAGTCTGGGAGGGGTTACAAATCCATTTCAAAGCAATTCGAAGTACATCATTCTATTTCCAAGCAATTCGAAGTACATCATTCCACTGTCCGACGAAAATTCCAGACCACTGGCAAACTACCTAGGACAGGTCGTCCCACCAAAAAGAATATCAAGACACAACTGACTTTACCCAGGTGTTGCCTGGCAAAAGTCAATTGTGTCTTGATATTATTTTTTGAGAGCAGAGGCTTCTTCCTTCCTGACCTCCCATGTAGGCCAAGTTTGTCTCTTTCTGACAGTGTACCCATGCAATTCGACATTGATTGTGGCAAGAGAGGCCTGTAGATCCCTTGATGTTACCCTGGAGACTTGTATGAGCATCTTTCGGTCAACTCTTGGGCTGACTTTGGTGGGACGACCTGTCCTAGGTACAGTGGGGAGAACAAGTATTTGATACACTGCCGATTTTGCAGGTTTTCCAACTTACAAAGCATGTAGAAGTCTGTAATTGTTATCATAGGTACTCTTCAACTGTGAGTGATGGAATCTAAAACAAAAATCCAGAAAATCACATTGTATGATGTTTAAGTAATTAATTTGCATTTTATTGCATGACATAAGTATTTGATACATCAGAAAAGCAGAACTTAATATTTGGTACAGAAACCTTTGTTTGCAATTACAGAGATCATACGTTTCCTGTAGTTCTTGACCAGGTTTGCACACACTGCAGCAGGGATTTTGGCCCACTCCTCCATACTTCTCCAGATCCTTCAGGTTTCAGGGCTGTCGCTGGGCAATACGGACTTTCAGCTCCCTCCAAAGATTTTCTATTGGGTTCAGGTCTGGAGACTGGCTAGGCCACTCCAGGACCTTGAGATGCTTCTTACGGAGCCACTCCTTAGTTGCCCTTGCTGTGTGTTTCGGGTCGTTGTCATGCTGGAAGACCCAGCCACGACCCATCTTCAATGCTCTTACTGAGGGAAGGAGGTTGTTGGCCAAGATCTCGCGATACATGGCCCCATCCATCCTCCCCTCAATACGGTGCAGTCGTCCTGTCCCCTTTGCAGAAAAGCATCCCCAAAGAATGATGTTTCCACCTCCATGCTTCACGGTTGGGATGGTGTTCTTGGGGTTGTACTCATCCTTCTTCTTCCTCCAAACACGGCGAGTGGAGTTTAGCCCAAAAAGTTCTAGTTTTGTCTCATCAGACCACATGACCTTCTCCCATTCCTCCTCTGGATCATCCAGATGGTCATTGGCAAACTTCAGACGGGCCTGGACATGCGCTGGCTTGAGCAGGGGGACCTTGCGTGCGCTGCAGGATTTTAATCCATGACGGCGTAGTGTGTTACTAATGGTTTTCTTTGAGACTGTGGTCCCAGCTCTCTTCAGGTCATTGACCAGGTCCTGCCGTGTAGTTCTGGGCTGATCCCTCACCTTCCTCATGATCATTGATGCCCCACGAGGTGAGATCTTGCATGGTGCCCCAGACCGAGGGAGATTGACCGTCATCTTGAACTTCTTCCATTTTCTAATAATTGCGCCAACAGTTGTTGCCTTCTCACCAAGCTGCTTGCCTATTGTCCTGTAGCCCATCCCAGCCTTGTGCAGGTCTACAATTTTATCCCTGATGTCCTTACACAGCTCTCTGGTCTTGGCCATTGTGGAGAGGTTGGAGTCTGTTTGATTGAGTGTGTGGACAGGTGTCTTTTATACAGGTAACGCGTTCAAACAGGTGCATTTAATACAGGTAATGAGTGGAGAACAGGAGGGCTTCTTAAAGAAAAACTAACAGGTCTGTGAGAGCCGGAATTCTTACTGGTTGTTAGGTGATCAAATACTTATGTCATGCAATAAAATGCAAATTAATTATTTAAAAATCATACAATGTGATTTTCTGGATTTTTGTCCCTCACAGTTGAAGAGTACCTATGATAAAAATTACAGACCTCTACATGCTTTGTAAGTAGGAAAACCTGCAAAATCTGCAGTGTATCAAATACTTGTTCTCCCCACTGTAGTTTGCCAGTGGTCTGGAATTTTTGTTGGATGTACTTCAAATTGCTTAGAAATGGAATGATGTACTTCGAATTGCTTGGAAATGGATTTGTAACCCCTCCCAGACTCATGGCCATCAATAATCTTTCTTCTGAGGGCCTCGGGTAGGTATTTTGATCTTTGAATGATGTGTTACCACACACCCATATGGATAAGACCAAACCAGACTAATTTTCTTATCTTTATGGAAAGCTGGACCCTCCTAAGTTTCTCTCTAATCATTTGCACTTGTTTTGGTAAACCTAATTCTAATTTTAGGCATTTTATGTGATGGTAAAGGTAGGGGTGTACTAACTTTTTCCCCATAAGGAAAAGCCATTTTTGTTTATTTTAATTGCATAACATTTTCAAAGTTGTTTTTTTTTTGTGTGTAATTTGTTAAATTGGGTAACCTTTATCTGTCAATAGTGTTGAAGTGAAGATTACATATCCATCTGTCCAAATATGTAAAAACAAAGACAACTTTCCAGGGGGTGTACTTACTTTTTCACATGACTGTAGTCTAGTGAGTGTGCGTAGGGCCAGTGTAATATAGAGTCAGTGCATATAGTTTGGGTACCATTAGTTGACTAGTATTCATATCAGTATCTATAATAAAACAAACAAATCTTCTTTAAATAACCTGAGCGTTTTTTAATCATCTACAGTAATACCAGAAGGTTAGGAGAGATGCCAGAGCTCTGCTCACTTTAAAGCTATCAAAATCAATAAAGTGTTTAATCTCTAGTAACTTTATTCCAGTTGGCCAAGACGCTCCAGATTAGTGTTTTAGGAAAGGGCTCAAACAGAAACAAAACTAACCAATGCCAGAACCTGTGGTGTGTTGTTCTTTGAAGATAGTACCTCAGAATGATTTTTTTTCCAAGAGATGGAAAGACAGATAAATAGAAAGACTGAGAGAGAGAGAGAGAGAGAGAGAGAGAGAGAGAGAGAGAGAGAGAGAGAGAGAGAGAGAGAGAGAGAGAGAGAGAGAGCGAGAGAAAGAGAAATACAGTCAGAGAACGATGGACAGAGAGAGAGATGGGAAGACAGAGAGAGTGACTGTTCTGAAGATGGTTATTTTCCTGCAGGCAGCCTGTTCTGTTATTTCTCTTGTTCGTTGTTATTTCTCTTGTTTCGTTGGCCCTCCTGAGAACAGATTAATGCAGTGTGCACCTTTCTCTTGCTCTCTCTTGCCCTTCACCCGTCCACATTGTGCTAAACGCACCTCTGAGAATGCGTGGCTCTATATGAAAAGAGCTTTCTGCTCAGCCTTACAAAACTAAATATCAGCCTGCATGACATTTGGAAGACTTCAAATGAATTAGAGTGCCAAGGTTCTTAAAAACTAATCTCTGCTGCCCCTGGGGTTGGTAAAAAGCTATTAGTTTCACATAGTGCCGAGCGCCGAGCTGGGATGTGAAATAAAGGGACAAACCTTGGGACTCTTGGCATGTAGGGACCCATTCTTCTCAATAGGAAAATACTTTCTACTTTACTACTCAGTCCACACTGACTGAGTAGTCTTCAAGATCTTATTAGTTTTTACTAAGAACTTTTGAAAGAAATTACCTAAGAAATGTAAGTCTACCGGTGCTTAAACATTGCAAGAGCATATTTTATATTTGTGGTGCTGAATTGCCTATTCAGTGTTACACAAAAGCGTATGAAATATAGTCAGCAAGGCCGAGAAAGTCTAATTGTATTTAGTTTAAAAGTTCATTTTATTTCTCAAGCAATGCCTTCTTCATTTTTCTTCGTTCATTTTGCCTTTATTCCTTTTGAGAATAATCCCTGGAAGAGGACCTTGGAGATAGAAATGAGGTGTTCCATCTCCCCAGAGAGACAGACCTTTTGATCATACTTTCTTCATTATCCAGGACTGTGCTTCGGCTTCAGAACAGCTCATCATTTGACTCTGTGTGTGCCTATTTCAGAGACAAGATGTAGTACAATGGCTACAATGACTAATAACCCCATTAACTACTTATATACATGCTATGTGAAGATTGCTCCTCATACACTAGGGCAGTGGTTTCCAATCTTTTTCGGTTACTGTAGTACAAACTGAGTACCCCCTCATGTGCATTTTACCAGTAAGCCTATGGTCTCCTGAGTCTTCTCAAATACCCCCTGTTAATAGGCCAAGTACCCCAGGGTCCTAGCACCCCTGGTTGGGAACCAGTGCACTAGACTAGCATGTGAACTCATATAGCATGTATACTTATATGTTTGGCTGGTGCACTCATGATGCACTAATGTCAGAGTAGAGTAGTCTTTATAATCCCCAGGGGGCAATTCGTTCAGATACACCAATGCCTTTTAAATTAATTGTCCAGTGAAAACTTTTAAAAGTTAATATTCTGTTAACTCATACCCAAATAATGTTACTATTACTATTTGTGGTCAAAGCATTAATTGAAAAAAAAAAAACACTTAAAAACCCCACCTCAAACTTGTATCTCAAACAGACCGTTTAAAAAATGCTTGCTATTTCCTCATAGAGTATGATGTCATACTCCTGTGGAGGATGAGCTGGCCATCAGTGTTGTAGAGGAGGATGAGCTGGCCAATCAGTGGTCTAGAGGAGGATGAGCTGGCCAATCAGTGGTCTAGAGGAGGATGAGCTAGCCAATCAGTGGTCTAGAGGACGATGAGCTGGCCAATCAGTGGTCTAGAGGAGGATGAGCTGGCCAATCAGTGGTCTAGAGGAAGATGAGCTGGCCAATCAGTGGTCTAGAGGAAGATGAGCTGGCCAATCAGTGGTCTAGAGAAGGATGAGCTGGCCATCAGTGGTCTAGAGGAGGATGAGCTGGCCAATCAGCAATCTATATTTTTTATGACCACACCATTCTGTTGATGTTGTATGCCCACACCATTTCAAGACAGAAAAGCTGCTTTTTAATTAACATACTTAAATAAAAAATGGTGGAAGGAAAATATTTCCTTCAAACAGGTCATATTTAATAGAAATCTGGAAACACTGGACAGTTACTTTAAAATGTGTGAATTATTGGTTAATTGTTCTTCCTTGTGTAGGGGCCATGGGGATGGCTGGGGATGGGATGGTGACTCCTGTTGGAAAACAGAAAATGGATGGCAAGGAGGAGAGCATGCCCACCAATGAACCTCCCAGACCCAAGGTACAACCTCTCTCTCTCTCCCTCTCTCTCTCTCTCTCTCTCTCTCTCTCTCTCTCTCTCTCTCTCTCTCTCTCTCTCTCTCTCTCTCTCTCTCTCTCGCTAATGAACCAAAGGCATCTGATCAGCATATGTTGCATCAGCACAGCTGGCAGAGGTTTGTGTTCTTTAACATTTACAGTTAATTTGTTAACATTTCGAGTTAATAATATTTCCTTGATTCGTTTTTGTCGTCAGCTATAGTTGCAAAGAAGGTGTTCAGAATCCTGCACACATCCACACAGCCTGTACTTTCACTTCTCTCCACAGCCCATACCACTATAATGCTGACTGCTCACTTCTCCCAAATGAAGCTCAGCTCAGCAACTGCTTTGCACTTTGGCTCTTTCCGTTCCTGCCTTTTTGTTTTTCCCCCATCATTTCTGTGGAAATCCCTGTCTTTGCTGATAGTAGTGGTGGGTGTTGAATTATTGAAGACAGTCAGAGCTGTGTGAAGAGATGATGTGTCTGTACTCTGTAGTAACAAGGCCTTCGTCTCCCTGCTCTGGCAGACTAGGGGGAGAGAGAGATGGAGGGAGAGAACACGGCATGGTTCTGCTGACATATGCAATCTGTCACTGAAATGCTCAAACACATACCTACCTGTACACATAGCACTTGTTCCCTGCATTATTTTCTTTCTCTCTCTTTCTTTCTTTCTTTCTTTCTTTCTTTCTTTCTTTCTTTCTTTCTTTCTTTCTTTCTTTCTTTCTTTCTTTCTTTCTTTCTTGCTGTGTCTCTCTTTCTCTTTACGGTTTGCTGAGTGTTTTTGATGCACGCAGCTGTTCGCAAGTGGTCTTTTAGAACATACTCTATTTTTGTTCACACGGTAGGGGTTGGAGTGAAGGAATGGGTGAGGAAGGAACAGAGCAATATGAAAAACAGAATCCATTACGCTCTGTCTGCACCGCTAAAACTCACCAAGTGCTCTCTCTCTCTCAGGATGGCTACAGTGTATCCCAGTGTATCTCCCAGCCTACCACCCCTGGTGCCATGCCTGTCCCCTCTCCCGTGTCCCCCAGCCCAGCCAGCCTGTCCTCCTACCATGGGGATGACAGTGACAGCATCAGCAGCCCCGTCTGGCCAAAGACTCCCTCCAGCCCTGTAAGTAACACTCTTCCTTACATTTCAACCAATATCTTCCAATGTCATTTTTTTCAGTATGACGACTAGTTGTGTCAGTTTGCAAAGTTGGAGCTAATTCCATATCTCTCTCCATCTCTTCCGACTCAGAAGCCCAACTCGTCCACCATGACTAACGAGCGAATCACACGTCTGTATGATATGGGTGGGGAGCCGGAGCGGCGTGGCTGGGTGGACCGCTACCTGTCCTTTATGGAGGAGAGGGGTACACCTGTTCCCCACCTCCCTGCCGTGGGCAAGAAGCCCCTGGACCTCTACAGACTGTACATGGTGGTCAGGGAGATAGGGGGCCTGGCCATGGTGAGAGACAACCACTGAGTTAATTTTAATTATGTCTTACAGGATTGATATACTGTTGCGCTATACACTATTGATGTGGTCGATTAGACTCGTCGATATCACTTATCTGGTAGTAGCTTTGAAGTGGGACAAAGCAACTGGCTAGCAGTTACAAGCCAGGATACATTCAGCGGAGTAACATGCCGTTGTGTTAATGCTCTCCTGTCTCCCTCCCCACCCCCCCTCTCCTCCCTACTCTCCTCTCCCCTCCAGGTGAACAAGAACAAGAAGTGGCGAGAGCTGTCCACCAGTCTGAGTGTTGGTACCTCCAGTAGCTCAGCCAGCTGTCTGAAGAAGCAGTACATCCACTACCTGTTTGCCTACGAGTGTAAGGTGGAGCGAGGAGAGGACCAGCCGGCCGACAGCAACACTGGGACTGGGGACAACAACAGGAAGCAGGCCAAGTTGCAGCCTCCCTCTCCTGGTAAGGACCGGTACTGATGATGATGATGATGATGATGATGATGATGATGATGATGAGGACGGTTGTGGCAGTTGTGGGGATGATAATGATGTTGTGTAGACTGAAATGTTGGCATATAATTTTCCATGCAAGCAGAGTGTTTGGACTTTTATGTATAGTCTTGTGTGACTTTTCGTAGACTGGTAGTGTGTCTTGGAAGAGCCTTTTTGAAGAACATAAAAACAAACAATTACTGAAGTACCCCTGATATTATCACCGGTTACAGTACCTCTAAGCAGAATGTAATTTTGGCTTATGCTACTATGCTATTTATAAGACAAAGTCTTTGTTTTGCATGTTGTCCCTGACACTGTGTTTCTAAGCATAATTACTGTGCTCAGCTAAGGAGAGAGAGCTGGAGCGTAAAGGTTGCGTCTCTAATTTAGAGCGCTGATGAGAAAAGTGACCCTGACTTTTAAATAGAACACCAGCACCTCACCTGCCTGAGTCACACCAGATTGCTTTTGCTAAGAGGGTGAAGAGGAGCATCTGCCCTCAGCACACCACACCCACGCAGATGTAAAAGACGTTACACTGCTTGCTTAGTGAGTACCACTTAATTCTGATTCGGCTCGCACTGAGGCTCGAACCCAGGACCTTCTCTTTTTCTAGTTGCGCCACACGAAAAACTAGCTATACGGTGGCGCAAGTGGGGACACTTCAGCTGAGGTATAAGTTTCACACATCCCTGTGTGCTAATCTTGCTTATTTCTGAATTCCAGTGTCTTAGCCACTTGATGGAGACATAACCTTCTGATATGAATATTTACCTTCATTTTGAGCCAGGTCAGTGCATCTACACTGAACACAAATAGAAACGCAACATGAAACAATTTCTAAGATTTTACTGAGTTACAGTTCATAGAAGGAAATAAGTATTTGGCCCTAATCTATGTATTTCACATTACTGGTAATACAGATATGCATCTGTAGGTCACAGATACCTTTGGTCATGTAGTGTATGTGGACACCTGCTCGTCGAACATCTCTTTTCAAAATCATGGGCATTAATATGGAGTTGGTCTCCCCTTTGCTGCTATAACAGCCTCAACTTTTCTGGGAAGGCTTACCACTAGATGTTGAAACATTGCTGCAGGGACTTACTTTCATTCAGCCACAAGAGCATTAGTAAGGTCTGGCACTGATGTTTGGCGATTAGGCGTGGCTCGCAGTCAGTGTTCCAATTCATCCCAAAGGTGTTCTATGGGGTTGAGGCCAGGGCTCTGTGCAGGCCAGTCAAGTTCTTCCACACTGGTCTCGACAAAACATTTCTGTATGGACCTCGCTTTGTGCATGGGGGCATTGTCATGCTGAAACAGGAAAGGGCTTTCCCCAAACTGTTGCCACAAAGTTGGAAGCACAGAATCGTCTTGAATGTCATTGTATGCTGTAGTGTGAAGAGGTAGCATTCTCCTGGCATCCGCCAAACCCAGATTTGTGCGTCGGACTACCAGATGGTGAAGCGTGATTCATCACTCCAGAGAACCCGTTTCCACTGCTCCAGAGTCCAATGGCGGCGAGCTTTACACCACTCCATTGCACATCGTGATTTAAGGCTTGTGTGTGGATGCTCGGCTATGGAAACCCATTTCATGAATTTCCCAACGAACAGTTCTTGTGCTGACGTTGCTTCCAGAGGCAGTTTGGAACTGTAGTGTTGCAACTGAGGACAGACTATTTTGGCACGCTTTGCGCTTCAGCACTTTCTGTGAGTTTGTGTGGGCTGCCACATCGCGGCTGAGTTGTTGTTGCTCTTAGACATTTACATTTCTCAATAACTGCACTTACAGTTGACCTGGGGAAGCTATAGCAGGGCAGAAAATTGACGAACTGACTTATTGTAAAGGTGCCACTTTGAAAGTCACTGAGCTCTTCAGTAAGGCCACTTTACTGCCAATGTTTGTCTATGGAGATTGCATGACTGTGTGCTTGATTGTATCCACCTGTCAGCAACGGGTATGGCTGAAATAGCCGAATCCACTAATTGTAAGGGGTGTCCACATACTTTTGTATATATAGTGTACCTTAACAAAAAGGTAGGGGTGTGGATCATAAAACCAGTCAGTATCTGGTGTGACCACGATTTTCCTCATGCAACACGGCACATCTTCTTCGCATAGAGTTGATCAGGCTGTTGATTGTGTCCTGTGGAATGTTGTCCCACTCCTTTTCAATGGCTGTGTGAAGTTGCTGGATATGGCGGGAACTGGAACACACTGTCGTACACGTCAATCCAGAGCATCCCAAACATGCTCAATTGATGAAATGTCTGGTGAGTATGCAGGCCATAGAAGAACTGGGACATTTTCAGCTTCCAGGAATTGTGTACAGATCCTTACGACATGGGGCCGTGCAACATGAAACATCAGGTAATGGCGGCGGATGAATGGCATGACAATGGGCCTCGGGATCTCGTCACGGTATCTCTATGCATTCAAATTGCCATCAATAAAACTATGCCTGCCCATTCCATAACCCCACCACCACCATGGGGAAGTCTGTTCACAACATTGACATCAGCAAACCGCTCACCTACACAACACCTACACAACGCCATACACGCTGTCTGCCATCTGCCTGGTACAGTTGAAACCGGCATTCATCCGTGAAGGGCATACTTCTCCAGCGTGCCAGTGGCCATCGAAGGTTAGCATTTGCCCACTGAAGTTGGTTACAACATGGAACTGCAGTCTGGTAAAGATCCTGGTGAGGACGACAAGCACGCAGATGAGCTTCCCTGAGACAGTTTGTGATAGTTTGTGTCTCATCAGCTGTCTAGGTGGCTGGTCTCAGACAATCCCGCAGGTAAAGATGCCAGATGTCGAGGTCTGCACATTTTAGAGTGGCCTTTTATTGTGCCAAGCACAAGGTGCACACGTGGAATGATCAGCTTCTTGATATGCCACACCTATCAGGTGGATGGGTTATCTTGGCAAAGGATAAATGCTCACTATGCAAATTTGTGTAAAGCATTTGTGTGTATGTAAGATTTCTAGGATATTTTATTTCAGCTCAACTTTACATGTTGTGTTTATATTTTTGTTCAGCATATTTAGTGAAAATAGAACATACACTGAAATCAAATAAAATGTTTATATCATTCTTATCACACAATTTTGATCTGAAATCTTTTGGACATGAGCAATGTTGAGGGAATCCTATTTAAGTCAGAAAAGGATACTCATATGATATGTACGATATACAAAACCTTGCAGAGAGCCTATCCAACTGACAATCTCTTAGAAAAAAATATAAACTATTGGAACCAAGACTTAAAAATATCTGATATTAACACCAGATGGAGTGTTGGAAATTAACTAACAAAATTACAGTTAATTACAGTTAGCTTAATCCAGTATAAACTAATGTACAGAATAGATGATACAACACAAAATTCACAAATTCTACAGCACTTTATTGTATTTTGAACTCTACGGATAGTTTTGTCACAAACTGTTGAGTTAAATAGTGTGCTTTAGCCAGCAGCTATCAGATACAGTGCGAGTAGGCTGTGCGCTTAGGCTAGTCTATATGATAAGATTATTATGGATAAGAGCAAGAATATTTGTTATTGTCAAACGGCAGCAAAGTATTGATCATCATGTAACCAGAATAAGACCCTCGCTATTTATTGGAAAGGAGCATCAAGATCCCAATGACTTTTCCCACCCTATGAAGTTCATAAGTTATTTCATCTATAGCCTAATAAACTGCATGCTTTCCCGAGTCATAGTGGTAGGACCACACACCAAGTTACCTTTGATATGATGGTTATTATATCAATATTTGTGCATAAAGGCGATTCCACCTTCATTCCTCTCATAATACATTTTACAGACACATAAAGATCCCACCACAAATGATCTGTCATTCATAAAAATTGTACCAAAACGTCCTGTTTCTGTCACAGCTGTCTGATTTGTTTTTATATGGTATGACTTTACTTGATAAACATTTTGGATGTTTTTGTCTGTACTCATATTTTTTCTTTATGTTGAAGGTTGTACATCATGTCTAGTTTAGTGAATCCATGTCTGTGAAATGTTAAAGTACATAAGTTAAGTACATTTCTAGACAACCCAACCAAATTCACGTAGAATCAGATCTGTAATTGTCATTGAAGTCTAAGAAGCGGTAGATCTGTTCTATGTGTGATATTTCTATGCTTCCAGTTCTGAAGTTAGTTTTTGCGTTTTTCAAACAGCAAAAAATACAATATTTTGGTTATGGAAAATATATTTCAGTGGTTTAGATGGTACAATGATTCTTTACACTATACTTGCTTGTTTTGTCACAAAAACAAAAATTAGGCAAACTATTAGAATTTGAGACACCAGAAAATGGCGGAGCAATTTCTGCATAATGCATCTTTAAGTTGTCTATTGTCTTTTGTCTGTGTATAAAATCCAAATTAAATTGTATATAAAACAATTCTGAATACTGTATACTGTATGCTGAAAAGTAATAACATACAGGCAAATTTGAGAACCAGAGCAGTCACTTTACCTCCATTTAGATGACATAGTTATGATTGATTGAAGTGGAGAGAGAATAGTCTCCATACTGTGCTCTAAGACAGAAGAGACCTCATGTTACCCTATCTGTATCTGTCTGTCTCTTAACACCCACTATCCCTCTATCTGTCCACCCATCCACTCTGCTGCTCCCAGGTGCCTGCCTGGCTGGCTGCTTCACTGACTCACACTATATATAGCTGACAGCTTGGTGATGATGTTCCAGAGTAGGGAGAGCTGTTGAGCAGCCAAGATGGGAGGAGGGGAGGGGATTTCCCCTGAGAATGATTAATGAGGGTGGAGTCATGGATATAAACAACGTTGACCTCCAGTCAACCTCTATTCACACTCACACCAAGCCAGTGAGCCAGCACTTTCTGTCTTATGTCATCCACCTCTACACACCTACACACTAACACACATCTCTCTCTGTAAATGTAGAGTAGAGGGCACTTGAGTTCACGCTAAATGTCCCCGCCTGCCCTCTCTCCCTCCTAGTGTTGCCTACCTGCCTGCCTGCCTGTCTTTCTGCCTGCCTCCCAGTGTTGTATGTTTGCCAGCAGGGATGGTAATGCTCTTAATATCTTTACCTGCAGTGGGCTAAATCAGGGTCACACAGTGTTTCTTGGTAGTCTTAAACAAATCTACTTTGAAACCAAAGTATACATCTCACACACATGGTTATGAGCTTCAAATAAAGACACCTGTACCACCTGCACCTGTACCAGATATGTATTACATTTTGAGTTTGCATCCCAATATTACACTTTATATACCTCACAGAAGACTGAAATATTACAAAACCGTTTGACATAGAAACACCAGATAATAACATTTGTATTAATTATGAAATTATGAAAAATATGAATGACATTCCGCCCATAAGGCCACTAGGTCACTTGACTGCATAAGGCCATTAGTAACCCCTGGTTCCATTGTTTACGTTCTGAGTTGCTCCACGTGTGTGTTTGGCCCATGTCTATGGCGCAGAGGGGATATTCTGGGAAGAGGAGAATCCCAAAGACACCCAACCCCTTCTATGCCCTCTCTCCTTTTCTCCCTCTCTGTCCCTCAATCCTTGCTCCTTCTCTCCCAGCCCCACTGCAAGCGAAGCCCTCGGCTTAACCATCAGTCCCCCCCCCCCCCCCCTCCGTTCCTCTCTCTCTCTCTCTCTCTCTCTCTCTCTCTGTCTCTAATCTGATGTGGTGGCAGGGGGTATTGTTGAATAATTCAGAAGTAGTATGAATTTTTAAAGCCATTCTTTATTCCTGTTGGAGGCGTGCAGTGCAGAGAAAGGCCATGGAGGCTGTTTCAGAGGAGCTGCTATACTAAACGCTCATTAGGATTCACAGAACCAGCCTCTCTTATCTACTAAAACTAGCCATCATGTTTTCCTTCATTCCTACTTGTACGCCTTTCACTATTTTCGCTTTGTTGGGTTTTCATGTGGCATGGCATTACATCGTTTCTTGTGTTGTTACAGACCTTCAATAATTTCATATTCCCATGCACTGAAAAATTCATAGCCATGGCATCATATGATTTATGCATCATATGGTATGATATTAGCTTCATATCATGTTAGCAACTTAACCCCTATTTGGAGTGATGTGCAGTATGGTTGGGCCAGTAGCCTTTCTCTGATATACTGTAGGGAGTGCACAATGCAGTATAGTACAGTGCATGTGGGTGAGCCTCGCCCATACAGACACCACCCTTCTATGTTAACTACGGCTGTGCCCCCAGGCATACCTTCCCCATGAACACCTCACCGAGTTCACCCTACCAAAAAGAAAAACAATCTTCAAAAAGCCAAATAAAGCTCTCCACAGCGACTGCGGTGAATTCCGCACCGTTCTCTCCAATGAGCAATTCCCACAGAGAGGACTTCTCTTCCTCCTATATCCCTCTCTTCCTCATACCCTTCTTCTTCTCCTCTTTGGCCCCTTCGTAGCAGTCCCTGCGTTCCCCCTCTACTCTCGGCAGGCAGGCAGGCGCTGGTGCGAGGCTAGTGTTACCACCCACAATGCGAGTTTGTGGTGGTTAGTGAGATAGGCCCCAGCGGGCCCTCTGATAGGCTAAGAGGATTTGGGGGAGCTGGCCCCCCTGCCTGGCCTCACATATATCATCCCCTGTCAATGGCTGTGTTGTGGCTGTGGCCTGGCGTGCTGTCAGAGGGCCACCCCGCCTGCACAGGTTAACATGGGGGAAAACAGGAGAGGCCATCTTTCTAGACCATCTGAACCGACTTGATTTAGAGAGGTTTTGGCCCGCCCAGCTCCTCCGCCCTCTCTCTAAATCTGCCTGGTCTATATGAGGATTAAAGAGGCTTGGCGAGTTGCCATAGGCTGGCAGTGTGAAAGTGCTACTCACTTCCTCAATACAGTTTCAATGCACTCCACAGGAGATTCCCTATTAATTTCTAACCATCTCTCTCTCTCTTTCTCTGTCTCTCTCTCCCTCTCGCTCTAACAGCTAACTCAGGGTCCCTGCAGGGTCCCCAGACCCCCCAGTCGTCAGGCAGCAGCTCCATGGCAGAGATGTCAGGTGACCTGAAGCCCCCCACCCCAGCCACAACCCCCCAGGGCCAGGGCCAGGGCCAGGGCCAGGTCACCCCCATCCCAGCCAGCAGGTATACCATGACCCCCTATCATTCAGGCACTCTCACTAATGAGAGTTTATGTGAGTGTCTGTATACATACTGTATATACCCTCTGTGCCTCAGTTAGTAGCTCGGTATGTATGTGAAAGTGTCTAAGTTCTCAGCTTTTACCCCCTGTCCCTCTGTCTCCAGGAACAGTGTAGTCAGTGTGCAGGACCCGTTCTCTGAGGTGAGCGACCCGGCCTTCCAGAAGCGGAACTCCCTCCCCCCGGGGGGCCCTGGGGGACCATACCAGCAGGGGGTCAACATGCCCCCTGACATGATGATGAGGATGCAGTACGAGAAGGACCCCTTCGCTGGCATGAGGAAGGGTGAGTAGACCATGGAACCAGGCACTGGCACAGGCTTAACACCATGCAGTACACAGCAATAAGCTGATGAGATGTACAAACGTGGCAGATGCAGAGCGTTGTCCTGTGACTGGAACATAAAGGCTGTTCGTCACATGAGATTTGCCTTTGTCATTTATGAGCCCCTCTGTTGTCTTAGAATGTCTTTCTCTTTTTTTCGCTCCATTTCCATCCGTCTTTCTGAGAAACACCTGTTTTTACCTGCTCATTATCTGGTCTCTCACCTCTGAGACCAGAGGATGGTTAGAGTTTAGAAGCTTGATAAAAAAACATGAGCTGGCACACATCCAGAGAACCTTATTTTATGTAGAGGTACTGACTAACGGCGAATAAACAGTAAGCTATACAAAAAAAAAACGTTTCGGCATCACTGTGCCTTCTTCAAGGTGAGTTTAGAAGCTGGCTGTAAGCAAATAACAAGGCTTGGTTAGCATCACAGCACATTGCGGGGTCTCCATATCGTTCTGACAATTATTAGTAGGAGACTAGGGCCACCTAGTGGATGAACAATTACACCAACAACACCAGATACTGTGTTTCCAGCATACTATCAATTCATACCGTGTTCATCTGGTCTCTCTCCACAGTGGCAGGAGGGGAGTCCTACATGCCAGGCCAGATGCCAGGGCAGATGCCAGGCCAGATGCCAGGCCAGATTCCCAGCGGTGCCATGCAGGAGATGTATGGCAGGCCTCCATCAGGCATGGGCCAGCGCTCCCAGTACCCATGTGGACCAGGCTATGACAGGAGGTAAGCAGAGGGGCACTAGACACCTGAGCTGATCAGGCATAGTTTAGAAACCAATGCTGTCTGGTTTATGTTTTCATGCAAACTGACGGCTTGACTGTCTGTCTTTCAGACCAGACCATGTGATAGGGATGGAGGGGAGCATGGGCCCCCCTGGGAGCCAGAGCAACATGGGACCTTCCAACAGCGAGGGCAGCATATACTCTCCCAACAGATACCCCTCCCAGCTTAGGTGAGAAGCTGAAGAAATGCTATTTCTTACAGAGGGAAGTTCCCTCTCTTTTTATCAGCTAATGATCACTTCCTTCTGTTATTTCCTATAGACATGAGGGTTACGGGCAGCAGTACCCTGGCATGCCATATGGGATGCACCCGTCAGGGATGTACCCACAACAACAGGTGAGAGACAGACACACTAAGGAGCTCATTGATCAGGCCTCATGATGCATGCATAGCAGAGTATAGTTGAATGATTTGGTTTAGTATTGAATGTTTTTGCTATAAAAGCATCACCTTGATATCTTTTGCTTCTCCACAGGGCTACAAGCGCCCCATGGAGGGCATGTACGGCCCCCCAGGCAAGAGGCACGAGGGGGAGATGTATGGCCCCCCAGCAAAAAGACACGAGGGGGACATGTATGCCATGCAGTACGGCAGCCAGCAGCCTGACATGTACAACCAGTACAACACTGGTTATTCTGGTCCTGAGAGGAGGCCCATGCAGGGCCAGTTCCCCTACCCCTCCCCCTATAGCCGCGAGCGCATGCAGGTCTCTGGCCAGGGGCAGCACCCCCAGCACCCCATGGGTCCTCAGATGATGGCCGGGGGGCCACCCTCCAACAACGGAGTGGAAGGACCACAGGGGCCCAACATGTGGCCCTCCAGGACAGACATGGGTTATCCCTACCCCAACAGACAGGGGGCGCCCTCCCAGGTACCGCCATACGGTCCTATGGGGAGAGGAGATGATATAGAGGGCCGTCCCATCCAGGATGGTCAGTGGCTCGGGCATGGAGGCCATCGCCAGTCCTCCTACATGTCAGGTGGTATGACCCCCATGTCCTCTCGCCAGCCCCCATCTGCCTACCAGACCTCCCCCTCCATGGCCAACCACCTACCCCGAGCACCCAGCCCCGGCTCCTTCCAGCGCTCCATGGAGGCACGGATGTCCCCCAACAAAGCTGCCTTTATGGGCTCCATGAAGATGCCAGGCAAACCGGGTATACCCATGCCAGGGCAGGGTAGTGGGCACCCAGGCCAGGTCCCACCTAACATGCGGAGAGACCTCAACTACCCTCTAGGATCTGTAGAGGCCACCATGCCCCTTCTCAAGCCCCGCCGCAAAATTACCTCAAAGGACACTGGTAAGAGATGACCAAGTCCTTCTATTTACTGTCATGGTCAAACCAGCACTGTTATTATCGTGATGGTCTTGATATCTGTGACAGGTATTACAACCCTCTCTCCTCTAACCCCCGTCCTCTCCACAGGAACCCCCGAGGCGTGGCGAGTGATGATGTCTCTGAAGTCAGGTCTGCTGGGTGAGAGTACCTGGGCCCTGGACACCATCAACATCCTGCTGTATGATGACAGCACTGCGGCCTCCTTCACCCTCGCACAGGTAACTAGAGACACTCTACACACTCTACTCTTGTCTTAACCATTCCAGGACTGAGTCTTGATGTCAGTCTGAAATGAGTAACGTTTAGTAATGCTTGACAGTTCTCCACCCCAACACAAACCAACACATCTTTATCAGATTACACTGTAAATATTAAGGGATGCTAAAGTGCTTTAAAACCAAAGCCCTGATGTAATTTGTTATTTTGTCCTGTCTGCAGTTGCCTGGCTTCCTGGAGCTGATAGTGGAGTACTTCAGACGCTGTGTGATGGAGATCTTTGGCATCCTGGAGGAGTATGAGATAGGGACCATCGGCCAGAAGACCCTCCTGGGGCCTGAAGCCTGTGACCACGGGGAGGAGCTGACCTCTGAACCTGAGATGGAGTGTGAGGCCATCCAACAAGAGCCTGAGCCTGAGCCTGAACCTGAACCTGAGCCTGAGCCTGAGCCTGAGCCGGAGGTGGAAAGGGGGGAGGCGGAGAAGGTGGAAGTAGAAAAGCGGGAGGAGAAACCTGCTGACATCACAGAGAAGATGACAGCGGAAGTGATGTCACCCCCCAGTGCAACAGAACCAGCCCCTGAGGGAACGAAGGAGGAATCTGAAGCTGAGGTGAAGGTAAAGAAGGAAGAGGGGGAGAAAGAACACGAAGGAGAGAAAGAAAAAGGGAAAGAGGAAGGAGAGGTGGAAAAGCCCACTGAGAGTAAGGAAGACTCTCCAAATCAGTCTGTGTCAGAGCCAGAGCCAAGGCCAAAACAGGCCAGCAAGTACGACAAGTTTCCCATCAAGATCCTACACAGAGAGGACCTGATTGAGGACATGACAGAGCAGCTGGCTCAGGTGACAGAGTTCACTAGTGGATTGCTCCACTGGCAGGCAGGCGGGGGGGATTCCACTACCCACATCCAGACCCACTTTGGGCGCAGGGGAGAGCAGCCTAACAGGACGGAGAGAGAGCGAGACGAATGTGCCATTCTGAATAAAGAGCAGGAGACAGACTCAAGGACAGAGGAGAAGGGTAAGGGTATCACCGCCACCATTGATGATATACTGTGTGCCCGGCTCGAGGCTCTCTCAGAAGGCCACCCCACCCACTCTGCCCCCACCTACCCATTCAGGCTGCACCAGGGCGGGGGCCACAAGCACATCACCCTGCTGGAGGACGAGCCCCGCTGTCTGAACGAGGCTCCCCTCTCCACAGCCTCTCCTTGGCAGGACTCCCTGGCCAAACGCTGCCTCTGTGTGTCCAATATCCTCCGCAGCCTCTCCTTCATCCCTGGGAACGACTCAGACATGTCCCGTCACCCAGGCCTGGTGCTGATCCTGGGCAGGCTGCTTCTGCTCCACCACCAGCACCCAGAGAGGAAGAGGACACCCCCTAGCTACCAGCGAGAGGAGGTGCAGGAGCGGGGCCTGGCCTGCAGTAAGGGTGAGTGGTGGTGGAACTGTCTCACTTCACTCAGGGAGGACACCTTGGTCACCCTGGCTAACATCTCTGGCCAGCTGGACCTTTCCATCTACCCAGAGACCATCTGCCTGCCCATCCAGGACGGCCTGCTCCACTGGATGGTGTGTCCCTCTGCCGAGGCCCAGGACCCCTTCCCCTCGGCCGCCCCCCACTCCCCCCTAACCCCACAGAGACTGGTGCTGGAGTGCCTGTGCAAGCTGAGCATCCAGGACAACAACGTGGACCTGCTGCTGGCCACGCCACCCTTCAGCCGCCAGGAGAAGCTCTACGCCACTCTGGTGCGCTACGTGGGCCAGCGTAAGAACCAGGTGTACCGCGAGATGGCTGTGGCCACCCTTTCCAACCTGGCGCAGGGGGACTCCACGGCAGCACGCGCCATCGCAGTACAGAAAAGCAGCGTGGGTAACCTGATGGGCTTCCTGGAGGACGGGGTGAGCATGGCCCAGTACCAGCAGAACCCCCACAGCCTGCTGCACATGGCCCACCACCCCCCCATGGAGCCCCCCAGTGTTAACATGATGTGTCGGGCTGCAAAAGCTCTGCTGGCTATGGCCAAGGTGGAGGAGAACAGGCCAGAGTTTGTCTTGTACGAGGGCAGACTCCTGGACATCTCCATCTCCTCTGTGCTCAACCCGGGGGTGGCCAGCATCATATGTGAAGTACTCTTTCAGTTTGTAAAAAAATTATGACAGGAGGGTAGACGGACCTGAGTCAAGAGACGGACAGAGAGACGATGAGATGAACACGTTATTCTGTGGTTTTATATTTTTATTTAAATTAAATGGAAGAAAGTTTTTGTTATATATATATATATATATATATATATATATATATATAGCTCCTCTGCCCCCATTAACACTTTGGTTTTGGGATTTGAAAGATGATTTTAATACAAATATTTAATACCTGCTGTTGTTTAAATGTTGTAAATTGTTTGAAGACTTTTGTTTGTACTTTTCTTTTGTTTAACCAAAGCTGGTGCCAGATTTTGGAGAGGATTCTTTAATTTCATTTTTCTCTTTTGAAATGTTTGGGATTTTTATAAATGTTCATACCTGTATGTACCATATATATGGTTTGTTTTGTTTACGAAGCTCAGATTTATTTAAATTGTGAGAGATATTGTACATAGAACTTTTCTTGGCCACACAAAAAAAGGAACATTGATTTTACACAAACATGTAAATGTTTCCATCGCTGGAGAAATTGTGCAATAGGACTAGCGCAAGTTGTCTGTTGAGGGCAACTAAAAGATGTGAATTGCAATATGTGATTTTGACCATGGGTAGGCAGTGTTGCATCAGCCAATCAAAAACATGAGAAATATTGTCCTAATTTTAACAGTCAAACATTTGACTTGCTTCATTGTTGTCAATCATTGCTACTACGTCCAGGCGTCAACTTTCACAAATGAGCAGTATCTTAAGCACTTGCATTTGTTTAACATCCTATTTAACACAAGGTGGCGCTATGTACATTGGACAACTTCACTATTTTTTTTTTTTCAGTTTTGGTTGATTCTCTACATTCACTATCAAAAATAGTGTTATTACAAAGTGATGGAAGTTTCAGATTATTACAGCAACTACTTTTGTTATTGGTAAGATGTGTTATTGTTATTATACATATTTTGTTATCGGGGTCAAATATTTGAACAGAGGTTCTATAGGTCTCTGTATGTATAAAGTTCCTGTACTACGCATAGTAATATAGCTTCAAGCTAATCAACACAATATTTGGTAATGAAATGTGGAAATGCCAGGGTCAGGGATAACTAACTTGTGAACATATTTATTTTCTTTTATGTCCTTCATTCATGTAAATTGACATATTTTTGAGCCAAGACAATGTAGTTCAAAAATAAAACTCAGAAAATTACCCACAACACACACAAGGTCTGACAACTCATTGTAAATTCTCCTTTTTTTCTTCTTACTCAATGACTATCTTTGATTAATTATAAATCTTTATACTCTGTGTTCCACATGTTATGAATAAAATGTACACTGACTATTGTTAAGCACCGGGAGAGTTGCATTGTGTTCAGACAATCTTAGGACAATAAAACAAAAATCAACAACGTACTATTATTGCTTCTCAATTGAAAACACAAAGAAATATTACAATCACTGCTGTTTTTCTGAAGCCCACCTGTAAAGCAACACTACAAACTGACCTAACCTCGTTATTTTCCTGATCTGCACACTCACCAACCGCAATCACAACCATATAATTTCATCCCATTTTGCATGAAGGTTAGGGTTATAAAGGTAGGACTTCTCTGTGTGTTTCAGGCCACGTTCTCTGTATATCCAGTATGCCCCCTCTAACTCAGGACAAGGCTCTTGACTTCACCTCAGTCATTCCTTGTTGACAACATCACTGATAAGTGTAGGGGTCAGGTAAGGAAAACAGCCTGCACTTTGGAGTTGTTCAGTCTGATAGCACCTCTTACTACATACTGTATCCATTCACTCCAGTTTACCGTGCAGACAAGTCTGAATTGGACAGAGAACATCTGTTTTTCAAGCTTACCCTAAGTGGTTATTTGTGGCTCTAATAAAGCACTTAGATCTTTTAAACCGCCTTAATAACAGCATTCCACTTACTGCCTTTAGACTGACACGGATGGCAAGACACAGTCTTATTAGACGTCTTCATATCATTTCAGGTTTGATTTCAAAAGGGATGATTATAAGGCTTCTTCTGCCGAGCGAAACTCAGGAAGCAGATAAGCACCCATAGTATATTTATGGTATAATAGTGCCTGTGAGGTACTTTGTGTACCTCAAACTTCCTTCCTTGCAATTCTCTAACTTCCTGTCCTTTGGCAGTCTGTGTTGGTTGATACTAAGCAGATATTTGAATGAAATACTATGATTCTGAGGACCATTTAAGACACCTTAGTTCAGAATGTAGAACATGGTACAATGATGTCAGAACATGGGTAGTTGTACTGTAAATGTATTTTATTTTAGCTGTTTTCTGTGTTGGTGGCTGACTTTCACTTACAGTTTTTTACAAGCACTTTGTTACTATTTTCAGAACCTTGATGTCATTTTTCACAGCTCTAGACACAAAACTCACAACCAATGATCAAAATGCACATTTTTCAAAACTCTAACCCTTTTCTCAATTGCTTGGATACAATACACATAAAACTTAGATCATTTGTTCATTCAACAAAAATCACCTGTTTAATATGACACAACTTAACATCAAAGTACTACTATTTCAAAAGGCAATTCACACATTACATTTCAAATGAGTGTCTATTCATTTCCTTACAATGATCTAACTATCAATTGATACAACTGCTCAAAATGATAAGTAACTGTAGCATTACTCTTAATGCATAGTTGTATGGAAACAGACAAACAATCTTACATGTTAACAGTAAAATGAAAGTTTCAAGATAACGAGATTCATTGTCACCAATTAGCGTGCAGCATGAACCAACCATGTCATAAATCATGGCATGACAATGACTGAGGCGGCTACAATGATACAACCAAACCTCAGAAGGTTAACCGTGGCCTCAATAATCAGAACTTTCCGCAATGAGAACCGGTAAGTTATCAGCATGCACTAAACATTACGCTACTCTCAATTGTCAATTGACTGCATACCAATGTGTATCACAGAATAGGTGATGTGACCAAGTGTCTTCTTACTCTAATGTTCCCTGTAGAATTGTGACCAGGCCAAATAGTGGAGGCAGAGGCAAAATTCTAACTGACCAACAAGAGCAGGCTGTGGTCGATTTGGTTCGGGACAGAAATGATATTCGCCTTACAGAAATTCGCCAGCATATCTTGGACAATGAAGACATGTTCAACAATGTGGGATCCATAAGTTTTCCGACTATTGCACGCATACTGAAAAGGCACCAGGTATCTATAAAACAACTATACCGTGTGCCTTTCGAAAGAAATGCAGACAGAGTGAAGCAAATGAGGACTGAGTATGTTCAGGTAAGTTCAGTTTCAAGATGGCTGTTGTAAAAACATTCCCAAAAATTCTACATTGTACAGTAATCTCTAAATCTCTTTCCAAAATGTATTTTTAGAGGGTGATGGAGCTGGATGCTGGTGACGACCATCACAAATTCATATATTTGGATGAGGCAGGTTTTAATCTGGCCAAGACAAGGAGGAGAGGTCGGAATTTCATTGGCCAACGGCCAACTCTCCAAGTACCTGGACAACGTGGGGCCAACATTACCATGTGTGCGGCTATATCAGAAGATGGTGTGGTTGGACGCAGACCTCATATTGGACCATATAATGCAGCTCTCCTTGTCACCTGTCTTGATGAGCTCGATCAGGTTTGTAGAGCTGAAGGTGTGACCTATGTTATTGTGTGGGACAATGTCAGGTTCATGTGGTGCTCATGTGGTGCAAGCATGGTTTCAGGCCCATGCACAATTTATCACCCTGTATTTACCCCCATACTCTCCCTCATGAAGAAGTCACTCTTCTCCAGGCCATGGATGACGCCTGCAATGACATCACAGCAGACCAGTGTCAGGCCTGGATTCGCCATGCCCGAAGGTTTTTTCCAAGATGTTTGGCTAATGAAAACATCCATTGTGATGTAGATGAGAACCTGTGGCCAAATCCACAACACAGAGTTGATGACAATGTAGAAGTACAGTAATCACTCCTGTTTTGTTTCTTACAGTACAAGCAAGCAAGTTGAGGAACACTGCATTTGATGTTTTACAGTACTGTCTTTTCTTTTCATAGCTAATTATTTTTTATTTGATTCAAATAAACCTATGTTGTGATTGTACTGTAGTGTTTTGCATCAATATATTACAAACTTTGTTCAATGATCCCACTGTGTCTGTACTATTCTCTCTACTACTGCAGTACTTGTACAGATATGTATTTACTGTACATGTAGTACCATAATGAAACCTGTATCACCTATTTTGTTCTACAATATTTAATGATTGTACGAACAATGACACAGTGAAACTATCGGTTGCTTGTGTGTGGGTGATCTATAGTTATGTTTCAATGGTATTTCACAGTAAATTTGTTTTTTGAACCAATGATTGTGCAAGTGCAAGATTTCTTTAAAGATGTGAATGCACAATGCAATGTTTTGAACATTAGACAGCCTGTGTTACAAGTGATAACCGTTTTGAGTTTTGTGTCTAGAGTTTTGAAAAATGACATCAAGGTTCTGAAAATAGTAGTAAAGTGATTGTAAAAAACTGTAAGGCCCACCACCACAGCAGCAGGCCTTCCACACACTGCTTCTGAGTAGCTCTGACAGCCAGGCTAGAAGTGGTGCCAGAGCTGCTGCTGGTCTAGCTTGCTCCCTCCCACCAGCCTCCCACCTCTTACCAGTACTGGAGGTTGGTGAATGTGTTGGGTTCTGCCACTTTCAACATAACACAACGTGTGTGTGTGTGTGTGTGTGTGTGTGAGCATTTGCATGTGTGTGGCTGATGAATAGCTTGTGGGGGAAATCAGTCTGTGAAATGGGGATTCTTTGCATATTTAGATGACTGAATGTGTGTGTGATCCCCAGTTCATGCAATGGTAATTCTATCATTACGTCCTCCACTATTGATTATGCTATACAACTCTGATACTGAATGGACTTGGTTGTGTCACCGACCATCCTCTTGTAAGACAATCTTCCCTGAGAACATGTCCACATTGGCACGATGTGGGCCCAATGCATGCTAAAATATTGGCTCCATGTAGGCTGCCGATGCGCCTTTGCTGTTTAATAGTAATTTATTTATTGATTTATGAGACTTTTAATTAAATGCATAAATTGCATAATTTTCAAGCCTTAAAGGTATTAAGGGAATGTGATACATTGTATCAGAAAGACAACCATGTTTTTACAATCATACATATATATTTTACAATCAGACATATATTTTACAATCAGACATATTTTACAATCAGACATATATTTTACAATCATACATATATATTACAATCATACATATATATTACAATCATACATACTGTATATATTTTACAATCAGACATATATATTTTACAATCAGACATATTTTACAATCAGACATACATTTTACAATCATACATATACAGTATACAGTCATGTGAAAAGGTAAGTACACCCCCTGGAAAGTTCTTTTTTTTTTTTTATATATATATATATATTTGGATAGATGGATATGTAATCTACACTTCAACACTATTGACAGATAAAGGATTCCCCAATTTAACAAATCACACACACAAAAACAACTTTGAAAATGTTATGCAATTAAAATAAACAAAAATGCCTTGTCCTTATGGGGAAAAAGTTAGTACACCCCTACCTTTACCATTACATAAAATGGCTAAAATTTGAATTAGATGTACCAAAACAAGTGCAAACGATTAGAAAACATTAGAGAGAAACTTAGGAGGGTCCAGCCTTCCATAAAGATAAGAAAAATAAAATTGGTCTGGTTTGGTCTTAACCATATGGGTGTGTGGTAACACATCACTCAAAGATCAAAAGACCTACCTGAGGCCCTCAGAAGAAAGATTATTGATGCCCATGAGTCTGGGAGGGGTTACAAATCCATTTCCAAGCAATTCTGTGTACTACTCCCTTCACAGAACAGCGCAAACTGGCTCTAAGCAGAATAGAAAGAGGAGTGGGAGGCCCCGGTGCACAACTGAGCAAGAGGACAAGTACATTAGAGTGTCTAGTTTGAGAAACAGATGCCTCACAAGTCCTCAACTGGCAGCTTCATTAAATAGTACCCGCAAAACACCAGTCTCAACGTCAACAGTGAAGAGGCGACTCCGGGATGCTGGCCTTCTAGGCAGAGTTGCAAAGAAAAAGCCATATCTTCCTCTGTCCAGTGTCTGTGTTCTTTTGCCCATCTTAATCTTTTATTTTTATTGGCCAGTCTGAGATATAGCTTTTTCTTTGCAACTCTGAAAAGAAAGCCAGCATCCCGGAGTCGCCTCTTCACTGTTGACGCTGAGACTGGTGTTTTGCGGGTACTACGCAACTAGGTACAAGAACTGTGACTTGCTTTGCTTGCCGTTGAAAAGATTGATAATGGGAGTGGCATTAAGTGTAAAGGAGGATCAGCTGGTGCCTGTGACGCCCGCCGTTTGGTTCGACACAGACCCGGCGGAGAGTGTGGTGAAACGGAGAAGACATTGTCTGTCCTGCTGAGTTTTGATGCAGAGTCTCTGCCGGACAAGGTCAAGTTAAGATGTGTTAGTTATCCCGTGAGAGCTTTTGTTCCGAAAACGTTTTAGGTGCCAAGCTTTTGTTCATGTTGCAGCAGTGTGTAGCAGGGAGATTCCTAGATGTGAGAAGTGTGCAGGAGGGCATGAGATGAAGGAATGTGTAGTATCGGTGAAGAAAGTTGTGTGTGTGTAAGCTGTGAGGGTACCCTTGGGGCTGGAGATTGGAGGTGTCCGGTGAGAGAAAGGCAGGTTGAGGTTGACAGGGTCAGAGTAGTACAGAAAGTGTTGTATGCTGAAGCAGTGAAGAGAGGGGTAGTGGAAGATGGGTACAGGGTGGGGGATTCCTGAGAGTAGGCAGAGACCAATAATGGGAATAAAATGTGCTTCAGTAAGGTGGGTTTCCTTAGCATTCATAGCCATGATTGTCAACTGTACTGCAGAAATGGAACGTAAGTCTAAGAAAATAGAGATTTGGTGCCAGCTGCAAAGAAGTACTTGTGATGTTTTACTGCAGAAGATTTGCAGGGGGTGTTGAGTGGTAGTGTTCTGTCCTCCCAGACCGTTGGCTGGAGTAAGATTAGATAGGGTTAAATAGTGGAATGGGGTCATTTTCCTTTTCCCCAATTTTGTATTACCGGAATTTAATGTAGGTAGGCTGTGACTGGCCTCACACTTCAGTACAGTAGGTGGCGGTGTATGCACCTAAAAGGTGGATGCAATCCACCAACCCAATCTCAAAGAAGAAAAAGAAGGGATCATAGCTTTCGCCTGGATTCACCTGGTCAGTCTATGTCATGGAAAGGGTAGGTGTTCCTATTGTTTTGTACACTCAGTGTATACTGTATGTAAATGACACAACTGTATGTGGAGCTCTGTCAGAGTGACCATCGGGTTCTTGGTCACCTCCCTGACCAAGGTCCTTCTCCCCCGATTGCTCAGTTTGGCTGGGCAGCCAGCTCTAGGATGAATCTTTCATTTAAGAATGATGGAGTTCACTGTGTTCTTGGGGACCTTCAATGCTGCAGACATTTTTTGGTACCCTTCCCCAGATCTGTGCCTCGACACAATCCTGTCTCGGCGCTCTACGGACAATTCCTTTGACCTCACGGCTTGGTTTTGCTCTGACCTGCACTGTCAACTGTGGGACCTTATATAGACAGGTGTGTGCCTTTCCAAACCATGTCCAATCAATTGAATTTACCACAGGTGGACTCCAATTAAGGATGATCAATGGAAACAGAATGCACCTGAGCTCGATTTTGAGTCTCATAGCAAAGGGTCTGAATACTTATGTAAATATGGTATTTCTGTTTGATATAGATTTGCAAAAACTCCTTTTGGGGTATTGTGTGTAGATTGATGAGGGCAAAAATGTAATTTCATCCATTTAGAATTAGACTGTAAAGTCAGATAATGTGGAAAAAGTAAAGGGGTTTGAATACTTTTGAAATGCACTGCATAAACACATTGCATCATTGCATCTGTCACATTATGGCGTCTGTGAGAGAACAGGCAGTGCCATTGAGGCCCTCTCCATTTTGAAGTAGTCAATTTTCTTCTTCTACAACTTCTATGAGTTGGCAAACAAACTGAAAGGTGCATACTGCCACCTGGAATGTGTTATTTGAACAGGTATAAAGACAATGTTGGCGACTTACTGCCACCTGCAGTAATGGAATGTTTGCTCACAAGTATAATTAATTGGCTGACCCCTCCTGGTGACCTGGGTGGAATGATGTGATCCTTCGTTAACCAGAGGAAGAGGAGAAGCGAGAGGGTCCACTCCAGTCAAAATCTGTCCAAGTGGGAATACACGACCTCCCATTGTTAGGGCGGAGACAAAACCATCTTGTCACTATATACAGTATCTCTGCCTTAACCCATAGGAAGTCCCACCCAGTTGACTACTTCAAAATGGGCAAAGTCCACAATGCCATTGCCCATGCTAAAGCAGGCTTTTGGGCACTAGAGTCTTCCATCTATCTCTATGGTGCTATTATATGACAAGTACTCCCCTGTTGACACAAACATGGTAGTAGACTAGAATTCAGGATCTAACAGGGCCTCATTTCCATCATCTATTGATCATATTGTTCTATTACTGAACACATGAATGTAATTTTTTGTGATTATTCAAGCATTGGACGTGTGTTCATTTTCTATCCAGATCTGCAATCAATTAGATAATGGGTTTCTAGCTACATTCCACATAATTCCTGTTGCACAGCTATCCAATGACAACAAACAAAAGAGGAGGAGCTGAGAGGAGAGGCTGTGTGCTCCGTATATTGTAACGTTTCCTTGCTGCAATGAGCAGCGCAACTTGAGGGTGGCAGCAGTGGGAATGCTTTCCGAATAATATAGCTAACACAAGTGTGGGATATCGATGTTTGAGCCGCCTGTCTGAGAATTGTGTATCGCGCAAGCGAATGAGTACATGGCAGAATGATCGGAATATCTCCAGAGGTTAGAAATATGTAGCTAGCTGGAAGCGACGATTTCTCTTACCGCGCGCGAACTGCCCAGAGAGCCATGGTGGAGCAGCTTGTCTGAACATTCCTTGCGCTGTCTGCTGCTGTTGAAGTGGTGTGGAACCGATGACACTGCCTATCCGCTGACACCCATGAATTTGGTGTTTTCAGACCAGGCATAAACCTTTTGTAATTCAGAGATAAATTATGATATTGGTTTCGACTGCAGTTCGCAACAAACCCGAATTCGAGAGCGGAAAAAAGTGGCGTTCCACCAGTAGCGTCGACTTTTTTTGGGGTCTGCTGTCAGAGGGATTGGAAAAACTGGGGGGGATTCGGTTTCTGTGATGGTATGCCGCCGGTGATGTGACCGTAATGTTTGCTGAATGAAACGGGTATTGCTTTACAGTACCACCACCCCCCGTTACAATGTCGTTAGATTAGGTAGCATCATTTTATTTTTTGTTGGTACCTGTAGTTTACTACTAGCTAACGGTAACTGTCTATACCTAGCCATGAAGTACATTTGCCGGGGGATTTTCATGTAACATTAGTTAACTAACGGAATTAACTACACATTGTTACAGCGGTGATATATGAACGCTTCCATACATCACGTTGTTTGAACTAACTAGTGTAAAACATAGTAGGCAAACTTTCAAATAACCTGTTCTTGCCTGGCGATAATGGATAAGTTCTCGATTCGGGAGAAATTTGTAGGTGGTTCTTCAAAAAACTGAGAATATTCAGAAATGTATCAAATCCACGTTTCGTATCGCGTTAGAAATGCCTCTTGCATGTGTGTAGATCTTTGTTTTGGTCGCACTGTGTGACGCGCTGTCATTTACTTCTACACGTAGCCGCGTCGCATTGAAGCTACTAGTTCCTGCAAAGATGTTGGGAAATGCAAGATCTCTGGCAACTAAAATGGCATGGGAACGCATCTCTGTGCAAATGTGGATTTAATATATTTCTGAACATTCTCTGTTTTTTGGAGAACCACCTGCAACTGGACACAGACATTTATAAGATACACTTTTCTCCCGAATCTAGAATGACGCAAGTTTCGCCAAGAACAGGTTAGTTGCCTGTTATGCTTTACACTAGCCAATGTATAAAGGCTTAAAGGAAAGGTTCACCCATTTTGAATGTTATATTGTTTATGTGCATCTCTGAGTGATGTTATATCGATTACTTGAGTAATTTAAGGTTTTTATGTCTATTTGAGTTATTGCCATTCAAGCTGGCAGAAATCAGGCTGGTATTACGTAGCACCGTGATAAAATCGCTCTCACTACACTGGAAGTGAATAGGACTTTTAGATCGTGAAAACGTCTATCATGCATGTTAGAATACTGAGAAAAGGTTCTGAATACTTATGCAAATTTGATATTTCTGTTTGTTTTTTTATTAGCAAACATTTCTAAAAACCTGTTTTTGCTTTGTCATTATGGGGTATTGTGTGTAGATGAGTAAAAAAAACATAGAATAAGGCTGTAGCGTAACAATGTGGAAAAAGTTAAGGGGTCTGAATACTTTCCGAAGGCACTGTATCTGTGGTTGCAAAGGTTATACTCCACTCTGAGGCACATCGATCTGCAGGTTGAACATGGTGAGATTGTAGACTGATTTCCACAAAGATTTTCCATGGTGCTACCAACCTTATTATAACGTCATATAATGCCAAAATGAAACATTTGTTAACAAAACATTTATTATTTAACACTGTAAATTAAAGGAATGAGTGGTTTTGGGTGGATTTTTCCTTTAATGGTAATTGTTAGATGCCTTTAGCAAATATAGTATTTACACTAGGGTTGCTGGGAATTAGCTTGCAAAAAAAACGTAATAGTCCGCTGGAAACCAGAATTCATTTTTAACTTACTGTGTCGATTGTCTGTAGGCTTTTCTCTTATGCAGGGAGGAATTTGAGATAAAACCCATAATGGAACATATAGTTAAACAGATTTTCCACACCTGAGTCTGTTGTAGACCCATGAAGTTCCTCAGTAAGGTCAGTTCTTCTCTGCTTACTTACATCATGTCAAGGTAAAATTACCCCACAAGTTATTGCTTTTTGTGTGCAGGTATGACACACTTGGAGTACTTTTATTTTGACATGAGGTAAGTGGAGAGCACCCACGTTTGGAAAGCCTGTTTTAATTTATGTTCAATTAGATGTTTTTCTACATTTCCCCCCTACATAAGGACCAACCCTATGGACAATCAGCAGAATTTGAATTGTATTTAACTTTTGGCTTCCGGAGGACTATTCCGTTTTTTTGTAAGCTAATTCCTAGCAATGCTAGTTTCACGTTTTAATGTCACACGCATAAGTACAGTGAAATGCCTTTCTTGAAATCTCTAACACCAACAATGCAGTAATCAATAACAATGTAATACTAAAAATAGGTAGAACAAAAAACCACAAGATATAAGAAGAACATGATAAAGTATGTAAGCATACTATATACAAGGTCAGTTCCAGTACCATAGAGGTAGATATATATAGGGGTGAGGTGAATAGGCATCAGGATATATGAGAAACAGAGTAGCAGCAGTGCATGTGATTGTCTGTGAGTGGGTGTGTAGAGTCAGTATAAATGTACTGTGTGTGCATATTATGTGTGTGTGAGCAAGTGATGGAGTGAGTGTTTGTATGTGTGTTGGAGTATCAGTGTGCAGGGCTCTGAGTATGAATAGAGAAAGTGCAAAAATACGAAGGTCAACTCAGTCCGTGTAGCCATTTTGTTAGCTATTTATGGCATGGGGATAGAAGCTGTTCAGGAGCCTGTTGGTGTCGGACTTGATGCACCGGTACTGCCTGCCGTGCGGAAGCAGAGAGAACAGGCTATAACGATTTTCCGGGCCTGCCTTTCACACTGCCTGATATAGTGGTCCTGGATGGTAGGGGGCTGTCTACACCACTGGGCTGTCCGCACTGGGCTGTCCGCACCACGCTAGTGTGTAAATACTTGCGTTGCTAAAAGCAGCTTGCAAAATGGAAGCATTCACCTACCACCGCCATAACAATGTGTAGCTAGGCCCAAGGAACATTTAAACAATTCCTAGCTAGCTAGTGAAACGTTTCAAGCATGTGAGAAGCTGTCACTTGTCGCTAGCTAGTTATCTTAGTGGTAAAATGGGTAGCCAAGTAGGTCTGGCTGTCATGCTAGAGAAATGTGTGTGTGCTGAGATTTAGCTACATAAATTCACCATAGCTCATCATGATCTCATAAAACCTTAACTATCTGATAAAACATGAACTCTTAAATGGTAGCTAGCTAACCTTATACATCCATTCAACCTCATTAGCAATAATAATTTTTAAAAAAGTGATCCTATAATCAGACTGATCCCAGATCTGTTTTACCAACTGTTATTTATTGTATTTTTGGCCTAACAGCAACCATAGGAGTTGGCTCGGCTGTATACACCACTCACAGATCTGGGACCCGGCTATAATCGGACCACTTTCTTTGCAGTAGCATAATAGTTGCTTTCATTACAGCGGCGCTTGTGCCCCCTGGCCCTGGACTGCTTCACTAAGTGACCATTGATGCTGCATCTCGGGGTTGCTGAGCCTATGCGAGAGTGCGAGTACAGCCAGATCAGCACTCGCAGCTCCACCCCGATGGAGACTCCGTACAAGAAGAGGACCCCAAAGAGGAGGAAGTGGCAAGCCTTCCTAGGGCGGAATAAATTTTACTGCAATGGGAGGATCATGATGGCCAACCAGACAGGGATCTTCTACCTTACCCTTGTCATCATTCTCGTCACAAGCGGACTCTTCTTCGCTTTTGAGTAAGTAGCTAAAGGTTTTGCACTTTGATTTTGACATCATTTCTTTGGCCATGCCCACTTTGCCTTTGAACTGGGCATTGGGGCTGTCTGGAGTTTTGGTGTCCTGTAGCTAACAAAGAGCCAGGGTTTATGGCCCAACCTGTCACTGTTCATTAGACATTGGAAGCCTGTATGTGGATATGACTGTGGCCCTCTCACTGTTCCTCAAGGTGCTCTTTCACCTTGAGCTGTCACATTGAGCAGTATCTCGTCTTGGAGTTGGCAGAGGGTTTAAAGCTTTTTCACTGTGTTAGCTCGGCTTTAATGTTTTCTGGAAGTCTCAAAGCAATCAATTTGGGGTAGATACTGTAGTGTAGGTACGCTACTTGTCTTAACTCTGATGCATCACTCTTACTGACAGCCTACTTGATGTCCTTTGCCTCTCGGGTTAGTAATCATGGTAACACTTGTCTGGTGTCTTTTGAAAAGGTGTGGCTGCTCTTGTTTTCCTGCCATCGTCACTGGCTTTGGGGTTGAATAACTGCATCATACGATACGTGTCCATGCATGTAGATTGCATAAGCCTGAGATGGCCAGTCCTTTCCAAATAAATTAATTTGTTTCATTAGCGTATTTGTTCTAGACAACTCCTCCTCTCTCATTTTTTATCTCTTATGTACACACACAGCGACACACATGTCATCCAAACCCCAATCCATTCTAAACACCGCAGTGAGAAGAAGGTTACATTCATATGACCTCTCTCTGAAGTCCCAGATTTCCCCAGCCCGTACTGGTTTACCCTGTTTTTATAAAACTTCTCCAGATCTGTCAGATGTGCTCGTTTTACAAGCATTTCACTGCACCTGCCATAACATCTGAAACTCTGTGTACGCAACCAATGAACTTTGATTTGTTGTGACACATTGTTTATTTCATGTGGTGAAGTGTAGAGCCGTTAAAGCCAGAGAGCTGAGCGGTGTGTTTATAACACAGTCCCCACTTCTCCTCTCTCTCAATATAGATAGATAGATAGATCTTTCTTTGCAGTAGCATAATAGTTGCTTTCATTACAGCGGCGCTTGTGCCCCCTGGCCCTGGACTGCTTCACTAAGTGACCATTAATGCTGCATCTCGGGGTTGCTGAGCCTATGCGAGAGTGCGAGTACAGCCAGATCAGCACTCGCAGCTCCACCCCGATGGAGACTCCGTACAAGAAGAGGACCCCAAAGAGGAGGAAGTGGCAAACACATTGTTTATTTCATGTGGTGAAGTGTGGAGCCGTTAAAGCCAGAGAGCTGAGCGGTGTGTTTATAACACAGTCCCCACTTCTCCTCTCTCTCAATATAGATAGATAGATAGGTACTTTATTGATCCCATATCCCTGGGTTTATAACACAGTCCCCACTTCTCCTCTCTCTCAATATGCCTGGGTTTATAACACAGTCCCCACTTCTCCTATCTCTCAATATGCCTGGGTTTATAACACAGTCCCCACTTCTCCTCTCTCACTATCCCAGGGTTTATAACACAGTCCCCACTTCTCCTCTCTCTCAATATCCCTGGGTTTATAACACAGTCCCCACTTCTCCTCTCTCAATATCCCTGGGTTTATAACACAGTCCCCACTTCTCCTCTCTCACTATCCCTGGGTTTATAACACAGTCCCCACTTCTCCTCTCTCTCAATATCCCTGGGTTTATAACAGTCCCCACTTCTCCTCTCTCTCACTATCACTGGGTTTATAACACAGTCCCCACTTCTCCTCTCTCTCACTATCACTGGGTTTATAACACAGTCCCTTCTTCTCCTCTCTCTCAATATCTCTGGGTTTATAACACAGTCCCTTCTTCTCCTCTCTCAATATCCCTGGGTTTATAACACAGTCCCCACTTCTCCTCTCTCAATATCCCTGGGTTTATAACACAGTCCCCACTTCTCCTCTCTCACTATCCCTGGGTTTATAACACAGTCCCCACTTCTCCTCTCTCACTATCCCTGGGTTTATAACACAGTCCCCACTTCTCCTCTCTCACTATCCTTGGGTTTATAACACAGTCCCCACCTAATGCCTTCCACCAACTTTTCAGCTAGACTTGTCAATGTAAACTCACCTCAGTGCTGTCACTGTCATAACGCCAATCGTCAAGAACAATTCTGGTTGTGAGCATTCATCACAGTAAAAAACCCAACACAACCAACCAATAGGCTACAAGTTATATTCTGGCCAGTGGAGTGCTGTCTGTATAACCATCCAGTCCTCACACAGGGACCTCCATCCACACAGCTGGAGGATACCAGCTGCTTCCTGGTGAAACACCCCTTAGGGCTTAATTTCCTGCCTGCCTGCCATGCCCAGTGGAACCACCACTCTCTCTCTGTGTCGCCTGCTGCCTCTGTTTGTTATCACTACAGTGTTCAGTTCACAGGAATAGCAGAGGACAACGGAGAGCTCAGTAATGTCGCATCTCCTCTCTCCAGACCTGCAGGCCATCTGAGTCCTGACTATCCTCTCTGTCCCCTCTGTTCAGCTGAGAGTTGGTGGTCCCCCTTTTCCCTTGTCTTGTAAAAGTTTTACTCAGGCAAATGTTTGAAGTAGTTATTTTGAGGCACTGTAGCGCATGTCCTTTAGAAAGTACTGTAGGCCTAGTTCCACAGTACTTCCTCTTGTCCTAGGAGAAGGTCTGAACTTATGCATGTCTGTGTCTATGACAACTCTATTCTGGACAAAGGCTTAGTTAATGAAAGCAGCAAGGTTGTGCACAAATGAGGTGTGTGTGTGTGTGTGTGACGTGCAGCAAATCAAAAGAGACGCAGGCAATATCCAGTGACCACCTCGTGCTCTCGCCCTCTCTCGCACGCCCGCTCTCGCGCTCTCTCGCTCTCTGTTGTTGACGATGCTTAGCTCAGACAAGTATGGTTGCTATTAGACCCGCTGCTTTGTCTCGCTCTCTGAAATTTGTGGAAGACCGAGAGATGCAGATCCCCCTTAGGGCTGTTTTCCTAAAATAAGTTAAATCCACTTGTTTTGTTTCCTTGCCACAATACTATTGAGTATCACGATACTGGTATCACAACGAGTCGATTAAGCCGGTGTGAATGATTAGTGCACCGGTGTTATATCGACCTGAGGTGCTTCCTACTGGGAAACTGTATCACGGTGTCGCTGCCGCCGTTACGTAACATGGCACTTTTTTTGTTTGATTTAATCGAAAGTAGGATAGCAGCCTACAAAAGAAATAACTAATATTAATAACCATCTAGATGTCACCTTGATACATATACAGCACTACTGTCCGGTAGCGGCGTGGAAAGTAGATACCTAATAGCCAATATCAGGGTGACAAGCACATTAAGCACATGCATACAAGCAACAGTACACCCATCATTACTCAGTTTTTAACTAACAATGAAATATGACTGACTAGTGTTGCACGGTATACCAAACATGTAGCTTTTTTTTTGCTTTACTGTAGAACATAAAAAACAGTTTGGTACTAGAATTTGACGGTTTCTGTACTTTTGTCAAATGTGTCTCCCGTTGTAAACTGATTGAGAGGATCAAGTCTGTCTATCTGCGAAGCCGATGTCCCCACACGAGTGCACTGTGCATACCTCCAGAGATACTGCCTCTTGCCTGTTACACTTACTCGTTGCTAGAGCTACCACTGCACTGGGAATCTGGGCTGCATCATGTTCGCTTCCCACTCATGCTGAACAGAAGTTAACGCACTTGAATAATTCAACACGGCATGTAGAAATGTTGAAACTGTAATGTTAATTACTGTTCACCAAACAATGTCCATAGAGGCTAGACCACTTTACAACACAAGAAGATACTGGTAGCTTCCAGCTTTATAGGCTAACTTTCCTTGCTAGCTTACAGCTGAAGCTATGATCAATTCATATTCTTTGTAATTTGGTTATCAGTAAAAACAACTCTCAGAGCAGGCTCAACTTGTCCAACAGCCATAAATGCCATAAATTGTCATTTATGGCAGTTGGACAAGTTGTGCCTGCTCTGATTATTTTTTACTGATAACAACCATAATTCAAAGAATGCAGGTAATGACCTTCCTGATCCCTCCCATATGTGTAGGTGAAAGGCAGACAGGCACTACTCCATGTAAATAGCTAATTTACCTTATCGGGTAAGTGATCATAATCTTCGGGCAAGCAAAAAGTACTCCTGAAACTGCCCTGACCTGTCCAATCTGCAAGTGCCTTTCAGACTTTAAAGGGATAGTTCACCCAAATGACAAAATAACATATTTGTTTCCTTACCCTGTAAGCAGTCTATCGACAAGGTATGACAGCAATCCATGCAATGGTTTTATTTCCCTGGCATTGCTTCCGAAGAATGTCATAGCATTTGTGCCACAAATCCTATTCATGTCATGGGACCGATATTAGCATTTTTCGCTCATCATGTCCAAATCATCCAAAAGTATCTGAAATGTATTGTGAAGCTCAACAGTCATTTATAGATGATTTTAAAGATGATACATGGAAAATGCTAAAACCCATGACTTGAATGGGATTTGTGCCACAAATTCTGAATGGGATTTGTGCAACCAAGGCATTTGGAAACAGTCCCAGTGAAACAAAACCAAAGCATTGATTAGACTCCTTACAGGGTAAAGATATATTTTTAATTTTTTTGTAATTTGAATGAACTATCCCTTAATGTCAATCCCTGTTCATCGTAGCTCACTCTTTACAAGCCTATTTCAATGGCAGGTTGTGCCACTACGAGTGTGGTTTAAGTTGCCATCAACAAATGAGAGCGTTTTATCTTCTTGTACCACCTCTACAACTAACCGTACCAGTCTGAGCTCAGAGCTGTACAAAACATGTGGGCTTAGATCACAGTTTTCAGCCCTATCAAAGCAGGGCATTAGAAACCAGCACAAAGAATGTCTATATGATCATAACGCTACTCTCCTCCCCCCACATCAGCATCAATGCCAGGGTATGCTAATTTGTTTACGATCTGTTTGCTCGTAATGCTAAAGTGCTCCGTCATTATGCAAATGTTCTCCGTAGAGCATCTGCTGCAGCTATCCAACCCAGTGGTGAATCATACCCTCGCATTTGCAGGGCATGCCTGTGACTGAGCAGGTAGCTCTGACAGGATGGCTTGGTTACTCAGTGGGGTATTGAATAGGATTAAACTCGACTTTCATTTGTTATAGCCTGACAATTGTTGTGTTTGACAACATTTGCTGCATTTCTGTAACATCTTTGTCCAAAGCTAAAACTGTGACCGACCTTTTCAGAGACTGTTTGTAGAAGAATGTCAGGATGCTTTTTGGTTACAGAGAATTGAGCAGGTGAAAATTCCCCCAACTAAGGATGTTGGGAATTGTATTTTTTATTACGTAGGTGCATCCTCTTTATATAGCTTAGTTCTGCTCAGTGCGCAGAGGGAAGGTAATATGTTTTGGAAGACTACGTAAAGGCAGAACTCCTATAAGTGGTAAGTCAATCCCCCAGGGGCAGCCAGATGCAGGCTATTGTGAAAGATTTCAGTCTACATCTGAAGGCAACAGTTTTGAGCAGCCACACCCGCAACACACAGTTTCCTGAGAATAAAGCACGCGCTTTCCTGAGAAGGGGAGTTTGTTCTAGGCCGTACATAAGGTCTCTCAATGAGTCAGCAAGAAACCACTTACAAGTGTCACCTGCCCTGTTCCATCAGAACATCCTGATGGAACATACGCAATAACCTGCCTTTCACTGCATCTCCGACCATAGAGTTCAAACTGCTTTTCATTACTGTACATTTCATAAGCTGGATTTAATTGACGTACTTACCACTTGCAATGAGAAATGAGGTAGAATACTAAACTATGCTAAAGGTCATCCAGCCTCATCTGTGTGTTTAGCAAACATTTCCCTGTTTGGACATGATGTCGTTTCTAGCAGGTCACTCTTTGTCATGCACTTTCCTGTTTCTCTTTCCTGCGAAGGCGAGAGAGGCTAATCTGTCAGCCAGGCTCAGTCCAACCAGGCAGGAATCAAGTTGTGCTCTCTCTCCTCCCCTCTCAGCCCCAACACCCCCAGTCGGTCACTGACCTCTGTCACACAGCCTTCTCATGCTACCCATGTCCATTCACTTGGATAGGGGTAATTGAGTGTATTGCATGTGTCGGTGGATTTTACTACTAACACGTTTGGAAGGATTTCACACACGCATGCACAGACAAAGGCTTTGATTTTGTTCCACTGGGAGCAAATAATGTGAGAAACTTGAGAACATGACAACAAATACGTAACAGCCTTGACTGTGGTTAACAGACAAGTGATTTCAGTCAGGGTCGGTTCAAGCCCTGCCTTTTGTCATATGAAATTAAGTGCAATGAGAATGTGATCAAACATAATGCTGACAAAGCTCTGAATCCATAGTCTATAGATTAAAAAGTAATTAATATCCTGCGCTAAAGGCTGCTGTTTTAATGGGCTAAGCGCAGAGTAATGAATGGACCTTTCAGTAATGTTTGATATTAGCGTGCTTATTGGCTAACTAGCCTGCTTAATCCTTTTCATTCTGTCCTGCAAATGCAGCGTTCAGGGCTTTGTCTTTCTTTTACATAGCAGCTAGGTAATTCCACGGTAACGTAATTGCTCTGAGACTCGCAAGTTTAACAAACCGTTACAACTCTCTGCACAATGACTACTTTTAACCATTTACAAAAACACATCTACTGGAAGAACTATTCATATGCCTCCGTTTTATGTGTCCACGTTTTCCATGAACTCTTAAATATCTGCTCCAAATTAAGATTCAACGATGTCGGTGCATTAAGGACTTGCAGCGTGTCAATTTCGAGTCTCGTCGCAAAGGATCTGAATATTTATGTAAATAAGGTATGTCAAAAAAAAAGAAACGTTGGGTTATTGTGTGTAGATTGATGAGGAAAATTGTTTATTTAATATATTTTAGAATAAGGCTGTAACGTATGAAAATTTGAAAAAAGGGAAGGGGTCTGAATACTTTCCAAATGCACTGTACAACTCAAAAAGTAGACAGTGCCACTAATCATACTACCACTCGACACTGGTAGCATCTGCTTGTGCAGCAGCAGGATGAGTGCAGTGTGCACTTGCATGGGGGCAGAGGAGCAAGGCAAGGGTAATCCAAGATAAAAAAATAAAATAAAATAAAGAAATTAGCTAGTCCCATGGTCAATTCTTTATGATTAAAATAACAGGATTGAAAGAGACTAAACGTTAAATAAATATGTAATAATCTGAAAGGGCACCCTGGAGCCCTATCTGTTCATGTACCTTACTAGTGGTCAAAAGATTGACAGCTCTCGAAATAATCTTGCCCTAGCTTTAAAATAATTTGACACAATCTCCTGTAGTTTCAAGTCCTTTTGTAGCTCGTTCCATGTAGACGGGGCAGAGTACTGGAACGCTTTTTTACACAGCTCTGTATGGACCTTCGGCACCATCCAAGGAGATGCAGTCCTGTGAGTGTAGGCTATAATTTTCATTAGTCTGCTGGACAATGAAGGTACACAGGTAAAATGGGAGCCTTCCATTAAGAGCTGTGAGAAAGTGGTAGATATTGGGAAGGGGGTGTGTAGATGGACCTGATGACCGTAACCTGGGTCGTGTTATTAGTGCGATTAATGCTCTCTGGGGGAGCCAAAATGAGGGGTAAGACCTATTGAGGTATAATATATAACGTGAGATGCCCTGGCCTGCAGTGATGATGAACTTACTCTCCCGGATATATTGCTGTTGAACCTGGATATATATTGTAGTTGAACTGACACTCCTGACTCAAGTTCAGAGTATTTCCAAGAAACAATGCTCTAACAGAACCCTGATAAACTGGTAATTGGCTTCCTGCTCCTGATCCTGTTTCAGAATGGTATTGCTTCCTACTGAAAACGGTACAGATGAATGTTTAATGTCTGTGGACTGTTGTGCCAGTTGGTGGAGGGGAAGTGGACCTGTCTCAGATGTTGTTTTTTTGGACTTAGACCTCTTGGCTCAAACAGCTCAAAGTACTGTGTTCAATTCAATTTCAAGTTTGAAAGTTTGCTACAAATCGAGATATTACGTTTAATTAATTAAATTAAATAGTGATCCATTCTGACTACTATATTTGCCGTCACACAGGACCACCTGCTGACACAGACCAATCACGGGCCTGCAGGCTATGAGGAGGCTCTCTCAGGCAGCATGAAAATGACTACATCGACCATGATCCTTTGCTAGTTATTGCCACTTTTACCATGATCCTGAGCAATTGTTTGGTGCCATTCAGCAATTTGTCGTGCTTCAAATTCATAGGGACTTTTCCATAACAATACATGGATGACGTCAGCGATATCATTAAATACTGGTTTTAATGTCTATGGTCCCAATAGTATGATCTGTGTTATGTTGACCATTAAGTTTAAAACTGGAAGATTGAATTGAGATGTAGTGTTAGGCCTACCATTTATCCTAGAGAAGGAGTGTTGAACTGTCTTCTAGGGCATAGTCTGGTCTAAAGCGGTGTTAGGGTTTTTGTCTGATGGGCTGGTGTCAGTTCTGTTGAACTTAAGCGCTTCAACATGATGGTACCAGACATGGAGGTTTCTCTGGTGAAAGGTAGGAAACAGTCTGCTCGCGGTAAACACACTGGAGCCAAGATGTCAAACATGGAACTGGGAGGAGCAATTTAAGCTTTTAAAATTGAAAAGTGATTGCAGGCGCTGAAACCCAAATAAACACTCTCCCCATATGGTACGAAGCAGTGGACAATCCTAAACCACGTCATCCTCCATCCTGTTCAAGCCTGTGAGCTCTGCTCAAGTGTGGAGCTGTAAAATTGTATTAACTTGTATTAATTAGGCTATAGTGTAACATATGGTTTTGTACAGTTTACTTTAAGCCTGCACATAATTGTCTTTTTCCACTAATGCATCAGTGTAATATTCTTAGTCTCATTGCCATCCTTTGATTATGGGCAGAGCTGTCAAGCATACTGTATTTTGAGTTTCAGCTCATTAGTTTGGGGGAAATTGATTACCTTGAAGTTCAACTATCTTTCAACGTCCCTCTTTTAATTAGGACAAAAAAATGTTGGGGGACGATAAGAAAAAGTCTGCCAGAAGTTCTATTTTGGCTATTTTTTAGCTTTTATGGTCAAATAATGGAGTTGCATAGACACATTTTTTGTAATTTGTCATCTATCATGTAATTTGTCATATATCATTGGACAGAGATGTGGCCCCTTCCCTCAGTTTCTTTGTGATACATATACAGATGAAATGTTATTGTTTGTCATGGATTACAATTTCCTCATAAACCTGTGTATTACTACACTAATCTTAGCCTGTTAAAACCCTCTACTGCCTTTCACTAATTTTGACAGTCCACAGCTATTATTCAAGCCACAGTCTCGGAGAACTTGAAGCCCAAATCCTCTGCACTAACTAGTTCATTCTGGTTAGATTCTTTGGTTGTCTATCTCAAAATTATGTGGATTAACCCCATGGTAGTGGGTTTACCTCAGGCATTTAAAAGACCTCCATAACAATTTGTCTAAGCCTCCAGATTGAGCATTGGTTCACCTCACCAATTACCATCCCTCACAGTGGGCTCTGAGAAAGAGCTGGAGAATGTGCAAGCTGAGAGGGCTCTGTGGGTGTCCCTTTTCTTCTGGTACGCTGTTCATTTGAGACCCCCAATTTATTTTACAGATGGAATATAAAGTAAGTCAGTGCAATAATACCCGGTGTGTGTGTGTGTGTGTGTGTGTGTGAGAGAGAGAGAGAGAGAGAGAGAGAAAAAGCAGCTTGACACTAGAGCCAAGAGCGGTTGAAGCCAGTGATAAAAACAGTGTGAAAAGAGCTACCGTGGTGGCAGGGCCATTGGAAATGTACAATACATAGTTGAGGCTTGGTGCTTCATGCATGGAGGGAGATGTGGAATATCATACCCCGGAAATGTACTCCAGTTAATAACCTGTTCAAAGACTGTCAGGAAGCACCATGTCTGACCCAGACACAGTTTGCCATCAAATCTCATGACACCAGATTTAATTATGCCTGAAATCATTGTTTTATTCACTTCTGTGAGGTCTCTCTTAAGCACTTGAAAGGGTTGGCAAAGGATTCCGTGACCCTGCCTTGAGCTACTCTGGGCAATGAGATTGCTGGTTTGGACTGGACTCTTTGTTATTTTGGGTGATTGGGTGGCCTAGCTATTTGGCAATTCCTTGAATCTGGTTTTTACAACTGCAGTGCTGGACTGGGTACTCGGCATGTTGTTAAAAAATGCCAAGATGGACTAATCTTCTGAGTCACCATAGTTGCAGACGCAATGCTATTCTACCAAAGATGTGTTCTAATTGGAGACATGCTGGTAAGGGGGTGGACAGTCACATTAACAAGACTGACACTGAAATGTCAAGAAAGGCATTGTTTCTGCAAATGCCAGTGTGCCTTCGTCTCCTTATGACCTCAGCATGCTGATAACCAGCTTCTTTGTCCCCCCCCCCCTCGTACTGATCACTACTTTCTGTAATAAGGGTTTGTTACCTCAACAACGGCACCATTCTTCATTTGACTAAAGTTCCATAGTCCATAATGCTCCATTCATTCAGCGGGGCTACATTATTTTCTGGTTTCTTGGTATGAGAAACCAAATTCAGTTGGACCTTTATGGTGATCACTGTTGTTCTTGGGTTTGAAATATCCTGGACCACTGTATACCTAGAACAATATTAGAAGCAACTCAATAAGAGGCATGATTAGAACCTTATCTCTGTAAGGAACGTAAGCTGGGTGGGGTGCCGGAATATCACCCTTAGGCTACATCATACATCATACAGTAAGTAACGCAAAAAACAACTGTCGGTCGTCATACTGCAGTGATGTTTACCAGATTTCTCGGTAACAGGGAAACAGTAACTCAATTGCCTTTGTGTTAACCGACATAAAAAAGCATGTCTTGGATATTTTTAAACTGAAAAGGGTAAAGTTATGCCAATATATAATAGAATGAATAAAAAGACATCCCCCACCCAAACCTCAAGCCAAATTCTCTCCCTACGCTGTAATGACTTCCATATTGTTTGCTGCCACAATTTCAATATCAAAGCTAAACCTGAATTCACGGACTCTGCCCCTTCAACAGGATGGTTTGTTGGAATTAAAAGGATTTAAATTAATTTCATCATACAATCTCCATCGTACCGTTTTTCACCCATCCTTTTCTTCTTTGATGTTGCTGTCAGTTCACTCGTGTGTTGTTTCCATGGTAACCATTTTTCCACTGGATAGTGTGTCTCCATGGCAACAATATGCTAAACCTAAATTCTGGTTTAATAGAGAGATAGTAATGGCGTCTTTTTTAATTCTATGGTAAACACCGGCTTAGGAGATCTTATACGTTTTGCTCTGAGATCATCTTCATCGGCTAACGTCACTTTTTGTGTTTATTATTATTATTTTTTTTAAAGTATTTTTGTAATCAAAAAGCACCAAGTGTAACCGGTGCTGTACTGCACCGCTCTAGCTCTGCATTGTGTGTGGTTGATTGAGACTATAGACGTGGACTTCGTAGATCAGGTTGTTTTAATTAATCAGAATTCACTCTCTGCATCCAAAAGAAAAGACAAAACATTTGTACAGCACAAATATGTTCTGCCAATCATCGCTTCTTTCTACAACATAGACGCACAATACAAAGGACTGGGATCAGTCGAGGAGCTAGCCATCGTTCACACATATGTTGAATTCAGAATGTTAATATCATTCTAAAAAGTACAATTACGTCTTGACAATACCATCCACTTATGATTAAACTCTAAATATACAACATTATTCATGAACAAAACACTGTGTATATGCCTTTGTGCTTAAAGGACGCAGGTCAAAACAAGTACACACTCCCCAATTCCCAGGATGCAGGCATGTATAATAACACATCAACATGATATATTAATATATGAACCTAAAGGTAAGGTGATGTTAACTGACTGTTTGTATAAGTTTTGTTTTATGAGATAATACAATCTCCTAAGCCTGTGTTAACCTTAGACCAAAAGCCTATTCTTTTCCCATACATTTGTTCCGTAGAGATGGCTTAATGAACCAGAGGTAACTCATTTCTGGGGTTTAGGACTACAAGCTGGCAAGCTCTATTCAGAGTTTTGCGCTGAACTGATAGGTGAGGAATGGTGCAGAAATGTCCCATTACAAAAAATAACCCATTATAAAGGCGTTTATAGGCTCTGCATGGTCAATCCGACATCTGCAGTGACCATACAGCATTTACTGCGACACGGCCTCTGTAGAAGTCAGGACATTCATACTTCTTGCGCTTCGCAGAGCTGTTTTGAAGGTAGTGAGTTTGTGTTCATACAGGACCTCCCGCCCCCACCTACTGTTAACCAATCATGTCAATGTGGAGCTATGCGGAGCCCTCCGAATTGTTACAATATTTCTGAGGCACACAGTAATGAGGTACGGAGCTCAATTTGGCCTCCGCAAGCTTCCGGAGGCTCCACAATTGCGTCAGACCCTCCGTACGGAGCCTCCGGATCGCATTTTCGGATCAAACATAAATTGACTTTTTGGAAGCAAATTTGAAGAGATTTACATACACAGCCCTGACTGGCTGATAGGATGTTCTAGAGCCAAACCCCTTACTCAGATGAACAGCCATTGGTCTATTTATAAGCAGATCACATTGTGATGTGGTCCAAAATTTCCATCCCACCTGAACATACAGAAATTCAATTATTGTTTGTATTTTTTATTTTATTATTTTACCCCCTTTTACTTCCCAATTTTGATCTTGTCTCATTGTTGCAACTCCCCAACGGGCTCGGGAGGCGAAGGTCAAGTCATGCGTCATCCGAAACATGACCTGCGCTTCTTAATACCCGCCCGCTTAACCCGGAAGTCAGCTACACCAATGTGTCGGTGGAAACACCAGTCAACTGACGACCGAGGTCAGCCTGCAGGCGCCCGGCCCGCCACAAGGAGTTTTTTCTTTGTATATTTACCAGATCTAATGTGTTCTTCTCCTACATTAATTTCACATTTCCACAAACCTTAGTGTTTCCTTTCATATGGTATCAAGAATATGCATATGCTTGCTTCAGGTCCTGAGTTACAGGCAATTAATCTTGCATGCAAATTGCATTACGCAGCCTCCTAGATTAGGAAAAGTCTATATTTTGATCGTATCTAGGCCTAAGTGGATCCCGAAATTACTTTCATAACTTGAATAAACTTGAAATATAAAGTCAAGGTGTTTAATTAAAACACCTAACCAGCATATAGGCTAGGCTAAAGAAGATACATTTCTCGTCAAGCGTTTGGCATCACTTTTTACCGCTACATGCTAAGCATTCAAGCCAAAACAGGCTTGCCTCCCTCCCTTAACCATGCTTTCATGTTAATATGAGTTATATTTCACATGGCCTTAAGTGGAGTGGAATTCAATACAAGTCAAAGAAGAACAAACTGTCCAAGGTTTGTATGCAGTGGTTTGGCCAACATTGGCCTCCAGTCTGTAAAAGCTTGACTAATACCCTCTTTGGCTGTCCTTTGGTCAGAACACTATGAACACTTTTGACATGAAAACCAGAGCAGAAATGCTTTCAAATTCCCAAGAAAGTCTTCGGATGAGACACGGACTACTTGAAAGCTACGCTGACCTTGCTTAGCAGCGATGGGCTGTGGAGATATTTCCTTACATGAGCCTTGTAAAGCGCTTCACATCCCTAGCGATTTCTCATTAGCTCTGGTAATTGCTGGATTCGTCAGTGTAGTATGTGTGACTAATCAGACTGAATGGAAGCCAGATTGAATGGGTAGATGAAAAGAGCTCCAGTAATGACATTGGACATTGATTTTTGTTTTCCTAGAGATTCGTGCTTTCAGTCTGCTTATTCTGGTTAAATGGACTCGCAGAGCAGGGCTTGAGTGACTGCCCTTAAATCCTTTCCACATTTCAATGCATTTGGATGGGTGGGTTCTATGTAGAGTATTTAAATAAATTAGGCCTACCTGGTTTTACTCCTTGCCGGGCTTCCCTTAACTCATGTCTTACATTTTCAGGCACCTGTCTCTTTCTAAGGCGTTGAACCGTTAAACCTTGTCCATTCCCTACAGATGAGACCAGCTCACCTTGAATGGATTTCATGTCAGGGAGAAGTCACAGCAGCTCCTGTGGGGTTCCCTTCACATTAGCTGGAGCGAAACAGGCAGGGATTGGCCTGTCCAGCCTGCTGCTCAAACTACCAAGGGGGGTGTGTGTGAGTTGAAGCGACCAAGCCTTGCACCTGGCCTGCATTGACAGAGCTAAACACACAGGTGCTTGGGGCTCAGAATGCTTTATTGCCCTCCATTACTGTGTGAGCTCTCCAGAGTGACGTGAAATAAGAGCGGCAGGGACCAGAGATTCAGGTCATCTGTGAGCTGTATGGCCCCACCTCTTCTTACTCACTGGTGTACTACTGGTGATAGTATCCCAAACAATAACAGCGTAAACTTAGTGTCCTCTCTGGTTTTCTGTACATTTTTTTTCTTTATGCTCTGAGAACTAAAGTTCACTTTGTTTGTTTGATGCACTTATATGTTCAGCTATGTGAAAAGCGGAGTGCCTTCCTACAGTTGTTGAAGTTATTGGAGTCTTTCAGTGTGTTGTATGGGCTGCCTGTTGGCCCCTGAATAAGTGGGCTGAATCTGTTTGGTCTTTTGTTATTTCCCCTACAGCAATCAAGCCAAACAAGCCGCTTATAAACAATACATTCTGATTGACAATACCCACAGATTGAGCACAGGCACCGTACCGTCCATATGATGACAGCAGAGAGACATTCAAACTAGTTTCATTCCAACTTGCTAAGTGGTTTCCATCATTAAAAGCAGACAATGGCACTGAATTGATGGACAAACTATTGACGGACTACTATAGTGAATGACCCTTAGTTCCACTCTGACCTGCTCCACTTCAGGGTCATGGTGGTGATGGGCTATAGATCTAAATCTCCATCTCTAGCAGGGCTCCAGCAATGGATTAGACCGTCAGGCAGGAGCAGGAGGAGGCCTCTGGGATACGTCTCCCTTCCTGTAATCTCTCCCCACAGGGACAGCCGTGTTCAAAACAACATGATCTCTCTACAGACTGCGACAGTGGTGGAGGGGGATCCACTGGGTCTGTATTAACTCATTGGGATGATAGCTTCATTATGTAATGGGTTGTCTGCATTCATTAACCTAACGTAGCAGGCGTAAAATAAACACCTTAGTGGCATTTCTGGTCATAACGAGAAACAAATAACTGCCAGGGGAGGTTCTCTTCTGCACTCTTCAACCAATCCAGTAAATGTGGAGGAGTTAAGATGGAGTGTTGCCTTGTTAACGCCCAAAAGCAGAAGTCTCGTCCCAGGCTTCCATTGAAAACCAGATGCATCTGGTTGTTGCCGACCCACCGAGGGTGGCATTCATAGTTAGTGGGATAATCTCAATTGCATACTCCTCACACCCTCTCCCTCGCCTCTTCCTAAAAACCGATTGGAGGAGGTCAAATGGGAGGGTTTTGTGAAGGAGGTCGAGGAGAGAGGACGCAAGGTGTATGCAATTGAGATTCTCCCATTGTCTCTCTTACTCCATTGCTGCACCATCTCCAGTGCACTTAATTGTGTGTGTGTGTGTGTGTGTGTGTGTGTGACCCTGGCTTTCTCAGAGAGAGTGATGGGAGTGAGTTGGTATACTCACCCTTAGTTGAAAGGGTCAGACTTTGACCTGCTACTGGTCTGTAACCCTGGTCTACTCTGATCTACCTTCTGATCTACCTTCTGTTCTACCTTCTGGTCTACCTTCTGGTCTACTTTCTGGTCTACTTTCTGGTCTACTTTCTGCTCTACCTTCTGCTCTACCTTCTGCTCTACCCTGCTCTTCCAGCACATGGCTGAGGAAGAGAGAGTGCTTAGACACACAGACGATTTCCAGGCACACAGCAGAGCACATTAAATTCAGTCCGTCTCTGGTAGAACATGAACCGCACGATATTAGTCCAGCCAGCCCTGCTATTATCCCATCATTATGTGTCCCTGCTGACAGAGGTGGGACCAAGTCACTATTATTCGAGTCACAAGAAAGTCTCGAGTCACAAAGTGCAAGTCTCAAGTCAAGTCCCCAGTAGAATGTGTCGAGTCTCGATTCAAGTCCATGTTGTGCATTCTAAGAGCAAGTCGAGTCACAAGTGTTTTTAAGTTAAGTCTCAAGTCAGGTAAAAGAAAATCTATACAGGCAATGACTTGTTCAACTACAAATCTTTGTCTATTTATTGAGGTTACCAGACAGCCCTTTTCATTATTTTGTCCACAACACATTTTGATTATGTAATAATTAACAACAAATTCCAAATGCAAGGAAATTATAATTTTCAAGCAATTTTGACATACCAACAGACCGTGAGGCATATGCTAGTAATTGTTGATTGATACCCCATTTCTGGTGAATGGTAAACCGTTCATATTCTTAGTCACCAATGTTTTTTTGGGTGCATGTTAATTTATGGCAATACTCTCTCCTTACAATTTGACGTTTGAGCTGCAAACGATCCTGTAGCTGTATAACAAATCAGCAATATGTTCGCTAGCTCAGTGGTTTTCAAACTTTTTGACCTGCGACCCCCAAAAAGGAGTGGTTCAAAGCATGCGACCCCGGCGCACGCACGTGGCTCGCGCACAGGGTGAACATGCGCTGAGCAAAAGCAGCCTGTCATTAAAGCCATACAGTAAATGGTGATACATTTTTTCAATGCAAGATACAGAAATAATCTGCATTTTACACATGCATTTTGAACTGAAAGTAATTCATTTTAGTAGTCAATAGCAACTATAGGGATATTATATCACATTTTCTCTGGAGATTAGACCAAGCAGGATCATACGTCCTACCTGTATGCAGCGGAGGTTGCAGGATCTGATGGAAAGCATGATCTGTCTGTAGACTTTTTCTTCGCAAATATTGTAATTATTTGCCAGAATATGTTTAATCTTCATCCATAAGTATTGACGGTAGTGATACATTACATATATCTTTAGACAGTACTACTGAGGTATATAATTGTAATTACCCAAACTAGGCCTATCTGAAATTAAAATGATAAATGAAATCACCAGGTAGCCAGCCTATTGTTGTGGCAAAGATGAATCTGTAACAGATACTGTAGCTAAATAGTAGGTAGGTATAGGCAGGAAATTTAAACAAGCGCTTTCTGGTCACTAATCTGGATATGTGTGCCCACCTTTGCGCGCCAATGCTGACTGGTCATCGGCCAATAGTCAAGACACTTTTTGGTTCCGAAGCACAGATTAGATGTTTTTTTTTAAACAAGAATTTGGTGCAATGCTATAGGCCTATGTTGGTGACCAGATCGAATAAGCAAAGGTATACATATGCAATACAAATGGTAGGCTATATGAAGCCTATTAAAATATGTATGCAAATAATAGCTATTATTTGTATGCAAATAATAGCTCACCGGACCTGTGTTGGTTGATAGTTTGCGTGTCCAATCAGATGGTTGTGTGCGTTCAATCTGTTTTTTTTGCAAGTGCGATACTGTCTCTCTGGCTCTGTGCCACAAAATGAGTGACAAAACCTGGCCAGATAATTTAAAGTCCAAGTTAAATCTGAAGTTATTTTATTTTCTATCATCAGAATTGTGACTTGAGTCAGACTAGAGTCCAAGTCATGTGACTCGAGTCCCACCTCTGGCTGCCGATGAAACAACAGGATACTACCACCCTGTTTCATCCACACGGCTCTATTTTACCCTCACTTTCTGTGGGAGCTCATGTTTCTCTGCTGCTCTGGGAACTTGGTGAAACAGGAGCTACTCACACCATATCTCTTATCACTTGATCTCTTTCTATAGTAGGGCCAGATTTGGCGTGTTAGCCAGCTGCAAGCAGCAACTGCTGCCCAGTTGTGGTATTATTAAAGGCTACAGGATGTAGTGGTCCCTGGACCCTGGCATGGCAGCAGCCCCACTGAGGGCTGGGAACTTTGGAATGGGATTGGCCCTGGGGGCAGGCCAGCAGGCCAGGCACGCAGACACCAGATACACAGAACCGGAAAAGACAGTCAATAGATCGGAAGACTGCCAGTTACACCCCCGATCTGGTCGTCAATACACCCTTCTCACATCCTGGCCAAGGTTCTTTTAGTTTTGGCTGCATTCATTTTGGCTAGCATAATCTGAAACCTGAGATGGTTACATTTTTATCAGCGAGTGTTTGAACATTGATGGATCATTAGCTCTACTGAGCTTCAGCTTTGGACTCCCATCCTCCACTTAATCACCAAAGCCAAGAATGGCAGACTTATTAATAGTGTGGTCAGGTTGGTGGGAGTGCTGGCTCTGGCTCTGCACAGCGGATATGGCCAGGCTTCCAAGGTGTTTCCATCTGGAGGGAGGTGATGGTGATACATTCAGGATGACTTATATCCGCTTGGAAGGAACAGGCCTCTGCCATAACTCTGCTGGATAGTCAACCACCACAGCTGCCTGCTTCACAGGATCTTTGCCTTTACTAGCATGCTATGTTTCCTGGTTCTCACATAGTGCCGTAACGATCAGATGGCAAACATGACTACTCGCGCCTCTCATCACATCTGAATCCACATTAGCAAAGGGGTGTATGTCACCTCTCCCACCAGTCACTCTCAGCAATCACTATCACTGCCTTTTTTAGAGGCCCTAGCCAGGCCTTTATGATCAAGTGTGTTTTTGCTTGGAATTGATTTTTCAAACAACAGTCAATGAATGAGAGCAGCTTAAGTGCTCTGTGAACGGCAGTAATGCTTGTCCTCCCGTGGCAGGCATTTTCCCCTCCTGCTGTTGAACATCATACTAATGGAATAATGGAGCCCTCGCGCCTCTCTGTGCCCTGTTCCATGTTATCTAGCCTCCTCACAACAATCCCTGGTCTCTGAGAGACAATAATACATGTTTAGGATACCTTCTCATTCTCTGTGGTGAATGGAACCATTTGGGCAGAGTTCAATGTTAAGTATTTTGTTATTTGTGAATTACGTTTGTTGACGTGTGTGTGACTTATTAACCATTTTTACCAGTCTGATCAGGTGAAGTCCTTCCTCCTTATCCTTCAGTGATCGGATGTGACAAATGTAACATTTTTCTTAACGTTTAAACTGCAATCAATATTCTGTTAAAACAATGGATGGATGGATGGATGGATGGATGGATGGATGGATGGATGGATGGATGGATGAATGGATGGATGGATGGATGGATGGATGGATGGATGGATACTTTATTGATCCCCGAGGGGAAATTTCTTCGTCAAGCAGCTATGAAAAAACACAGGGCAGGTACAAAATGCCAGAACGAAAATACACAAAAGACAGATACATGATACATAGAGCGGCAGTATGAAAAAGTATAAAAATATAAAAAGTCTGGCGTGCAAAAAGCTATAGAAACGCATTACATAGTATGAGTAAATAAGAATTTGTTCTTAACTAGTTAAATAAATGTTCAATTAACAAAAATATATATGAAATTGCACACCACAGACCAGCAAATATTATTTACATCAACAACATAGGAATCACTACAAAACGTATTGTATGACCTCTTATACACTATATTAGGCCCAGCCTTTGGAACTTTGGTTTTCCTATATATGGCTACTATATTGTGATCACTACATCCGATGGATCTGGATAGTGCTTTCAAGCTAATTTCTGCAGCATTAGTAAAGATGTGATCAATACATGTTGATGATTTCATTCCTGTGCTGTTTAACTACCATCCTAGGTTGACTGATAACTTGAGTAGGCAGCTTTCACCCAGAAAATATACCTCTCTGTTGATATCACATACATTATCAAGCATTTCACACATGTTATCCAGATACTGACTGTTAGCACTTGGTGGTCTATAGCAGCTTCCCACAAGCATGGGCTTTAGGTGAGGCAGATGAACCTGTAGCCATATTACTTCAACAGCATTTAACATGAGATCCTCTCTAAGCTTTACAGGAACCGCAACACCTCCACCATTGGCATTGCTGCCTATTTTGTAAATCATCAAAGGTATCATCTAAGTTTCAGAGATAGTCAGAATATAAATGTCATCAGTTACTAGCAAATTACTGATTTCATGAACCTTATTTGTTAAGCTACATATGTTAACTAACTTTTTTTAGCACTTTTCTGGGATGCTTTTCTGAGATGCTTACTACAGTATAGGCAGGTCGTCCACCAGGCAGACAGTCAGGCCTATCAATCGGCAATCAAAAGCTGTATCTCGCAACGGAATGCTGTATATCGCAATTTCTTGGCTTGCAATGTCTCGCAACTTCAGTAAGGCTGGGCCTATCATCAATGTATAGGCTAGGATATTCTACACATAACAGACTGAAGACTGAACACACACTCGCATTATTAGTGAACAGAAAGAGCAGGGGTGTAATCATAAATCCAAAGAAAAAAAAGAAAAACAATAGTTTCTATTGGACAAATTCAGATCCCTCCCCGCTTCATTCCGTTTGCTTCTGTTTAAGAAATGTTTCTCAACGTAAGCGTCGTAATGAATAGGCCTGAGGCGAGCCAGCACGAGGGAGAGAGAGGAGGTGGCAGGTGGAAAAATCAGTGGTGCGCATGTGTCTTGTTAATCTGTCTTGCATGCCTCGCAAATTCACCAGAGTAACCTAAAGTTAGCCTCTTCCTCTGGTTTTATTTAAATTACACAACTTTCTCCAGGCCTTTATAGCCTATCGGAAACATTTTTTTTTTTTAGATAACTGCTCTGCGATTTTAATTTTGTGGTGGGAAAAGAAAACTGGGTGGGTTTTTTCCTGAATGTTAAGGATCCCAATTTCATTTTAACTTTGGAACATTCACACCCCTAATCATATGCATGACTAACGGGATTAAACTGAATGATCTGTCATTAGATGACATTACAGTACAGTTCAAGGCTAACCCTGGCCCAGGGGGAGGAGGGGGGTGAGGTGGGGACGTCTGGATACCTGGTTGTTGAGGTCATGTGTCTCCATATCTAATATCTACGCTCTGATTTGAAATGGGGCTGGGTGTGGAGGATAATTATACCCACTTCCGACCAAACACTTTCTTGTCCTGCAAACATATGCCGCTGTTTCCAATGATGGTCATGTGGTCATGTGTTTGGCTTGGTGCAGCCTGCTCTGAATACTACAGTATTTGCATACACAGAAGATCTGTATGAGTCTTAACTCTGCCCCTCTCTCTCGGCTTTCCCCTAGCTGTCCGTTCCTGTCGTTGCGTCTCACCCCAGCCATCCCAGTGGTAGGGGGGGTGCTGTTTGTCTTTGTGCTGGGGACTCTCTTCAGGACCAGCTTCAGTGACCCAGGGGTCCTGCCCCGAGCAACACCCGACGAAGCTGCTGACCTGGAGAGACAGATCGGTAAGAAGACCTCTCTCTATTCGCTCTGTGTCACATTTCCTCTTTCTCCTTTCTTCTTCTCCTCCTTTCCCTCCCTCCCTCCTTCTTTCATGTCCCCTCCATATCTTTCACTCTGTCTCTCCCCTCCTCTGTCCATCCACCCCTCCCTCTGTCCCTGACCTCAACCAGCTAGGCCAAGACCAGAGGTCATGTTGTTAGCTGTCTGACTTGTGCCTCTCCCTCTGGGGCGGCGGTGTTCCAGTTTGCCCCTGGCAGGTCCCATATCTCACTATGGAGCAGGCTTCTGATAGTCTGCTGCTTCTGCTGCTGCTTCTGTGGGCTGAGCCAGGAGGAACTCTCCTACTCGTGTGACATCACCAGAGTCAGAGCTGTATGAGCGATAACAGAGGGAGCGTCAACACAAAGTCAACACTCTTTGCTCTGCTCGCCATCCTAACTCCTCTCCTCTGCCTTTTGAGATGAGCCTAAACGAGAAGTGCTGTTCTCAACTGCTCTGTGGAATGTATCTTTGCTTGTATAGAAGCGTCAGAGTCTGGAGATTGTGTAGGCAGGTGTTCGTTCACGTGTCTCTCTGTCTGGTGGGCAATTCACTGTTCCTCTTTCAACGGTAGATCACCTTCGACACGATGCGTGATCCACTTTTAACACAACAAATACATTTGGAAGCATAGGCCTAAATCCTTTCTCTCACTTTTGACATACTCATGTTTAGCAGCTTCTGGTAGAACCTAGTTACTGTAACGTTATCCCTGTAAGTCTCAAGTTGTGGCAACTTGTGATCCCATTATGTCTTCAAAACTACATCTCCCATGATCCCACAGCACATTCCCTCTATCAGTTAATCCCAGGAACACCTACCACCTGCCCTTGTCTGCCATTGGTAGCGTCCAAACAAAATGCCTCATGCCCAGGTCCAAGTGTGTATCTGAAGTGGCGTGCCAGAACTTTCTATGTATCAATTCTTAATATAAACCTCAGGATCCAGCTATCACACAATGGTGATTTTAGGACCATGTTAGGGCACCCTATACCCATTCACCCCCAAGTACAGACTGAGCACCCCTCAAGTTTGCGAGAGCTCCGGTCCTTACTAATACTGCCCATAAATTAACCTGGCTAGAATACTGGCTAGAGCTCCTTTTGTCAGGAATGCTTGATTTAACCCACTGAGAGAAAGGTCACTGGCTTTTCCCATAGTCAGGAGAGCGAGGGAAAAGCCCTTAAATGCCGTCTCTGTGTGTGTGGATTACATACTCTGACTGTCAGGTTCTTCCTCTCTCTTACTCCCTTATTCCCTCCACTCCTTCCATCTCTCCCCCTCTCCCTCATTCCCTCTCGCTCTCTCTCTCGCTCTGGTTCCCACCGTTGCCCAATACTACAGTTATGCCGTTGCTGGATGACATGCAGACACATTAAAACACAGCTGTTAGCACTTATCCTGCACCAGCTCCTACAATGAGTAGGCATCTTACTCTACTCCAGACTCACTCCTTGTGTTTAATCTCTCCGTCTTCACCTTTATATTCCTCGACTCCTTCCCCCATCTTTCTTTCTGTGACTTGACCTATCTCACATGAATCTTTCTGGCCTCTTTCACCATCTCTACCATCTCCCCTCCGTCTCTCTCTGTCACGCGCACTCGCACGTACAAAAACACACATACACATGTCAGGGCTCATTCCTCACATTTACAGACCGTGTTTCTTAGGCTGTGTGTAAGTGGCCGGCTGCTCCCGTCCTTCCTCAGCCCAGACAGCCATGCTCTTTTCCAGTAGTGCATCCTTATATGGCTAGACACACACAAACACACACACACACACACACATTGACTGCAGGTCTCTGAGAAGACTGGCCTCGTCTTCAGAGGGGTTCTCATTAGTTAAGCTGAAGCTCTCTCTCTCTCTCTCTGTCTCTCTCTCTCTCTGTGCTTCACAGCGTTAGGAGACGTGTCAGTATTCAGTGTTGACATAGAATGGTGTGTTATGTCTTCTCTTTTTCACTGGATTGATGAGCATTCTACAGCCCACTCTGCTACTGGTATTAAAGACGTGCTTCCTTTACGGCGTATGGTGTTATTTATAAAGTGTTATTTACTGTCAGTGTTTACAGGGTTGTAACAGTGCAGACAGAGTAGAGACTCCCTGGCAACTCGGCTCATGTCATCAACTCCCTCCCTGCCTGGGTTGATATTGTGGGAAAATACCAGAGTCTGGCAGTCAGTCTGTAAACAGGCTGATATAGCCAACTCAGATTTTTACAAGCCTAGCAATGTTGATGTTTGAAGTATACTACCGGGCCTATGATAGACAACGATAAAACACAGTATCTCACCCAAAAGCGCTGTCATTGTTTATCGTATTTTGGTTAGGGGTGTGGGGTCTCTTCAACAGTTGTTTATAGGTCGGCAGGTGGCCTAGCGGTTAGAGCGTTGGGCCAAAGGTAAGTGGAAAATCTGTCATTTACTCCAGGGGCGCTGTACTACTATGGCTGACCCTGTAAAACCAACACATTTCACAGCACATATCTGGTGTATGTGACGACAAAATAAAAATCATTGTTTTTTTTGTCCGTTTGAATCCATTTTAATAGTAGTGTTGTTGAAGGTAATGAGCAGTGGGTTCCAAGGACCAGAGCTGGTGTTGCTGTGAGACAAAGACTAAATATAGGCATATTGACTTATGAGTCTGGTCCCTGTATAACATTGGAGAGACTGGGTGACCGAGCGAGAGAACCAGAAAGAGAAGGAGCGAGCAACCGAGGACCTCCCCGCCTCAGCGGCCTTCACGGTGTGAAATATGGAAGGAATCTAGCCCATATTTTCTGTATGCTGTGTTCCTGTGTGCCTCTGTGGTCAGTTTCATTTTGCAGAAAGGAACACGACAAAAGGAAAAACGAACTCTTTCACTGTCAGTGTCTTCGTGTACCTGTGTGGTCCTTAAAATGATACCAACTGATGCTTGGCGTGAAATCATCCAATTTGTCTATGGCCCAAGTGCTTATGTTACGTTGTCTAGCTTATAGTGTGTGCTGTAAGCTCTGCCTAACTCCTTGGAAAGATGACACAGTCACTCAGGCTAAATTAGAATGGATCACATAGTGAAGTAATGTTTGACCTCAACTTAATTCCCAGCAGCCTTATGAATAATTAATGCAGTTGTCCTCCATTCAAAGTGGTACAGGGCTCAAGTTCACCTCTGGTATTGATCTGTTGTAAAACTACAGACAGAATGGGACGGAACAAGGTGCCTATTCAACAGTGCCCTATGTCTAGGATACACTGTGTGTCCAATAACAGGAAGTGCAGTGTTGTTTCCTGTGTTGTTGCACTGTGGTTTGCTGAGAGCAGCAACTTTGTCTTTCTCACTCCCGCTTTCTCTCGCTCTCTATTCCTCTCCCTCACTAACTCTCCACCTCACTCACTCTCCATCTCACTCCCATCTAAATCAATGGGCCCCTATCCTGACTCCTGTCCCTAATACACTGTATGACCAAAACTATGTGGACACCTGCTCGTCAAACATCTCATTCCAACATTATGGGCATTAATATGGAGTTGGTCCCCCCATTTGCTGCAATAACAGCCTACACTCTTGTTAGAACATTGCTGCGGGGACTTACTTCCATTCAGCCACAAGCTATTAGTGAGGTCGAGCACTGATGTTAGGTGATTAGGCCTGGCATCCCAAAGGTGTTCGATGGGGTTGAGGTCAGGGCTCTGTGCAGGCCAGTCAAGTTCTTCCACATCGATCTCGACAAACCATTTCTGTGTGTACCTCACTTTGTGCAATTGGGCATTGTCATGCTGAAACAGGAAAGAGCCTTCCCCAAACTGTTGCCACAAAGATGGAAGCACAGAATCGTCAAGAATGTATTTGTATAATGTAACGTTAAGATTTCCCTTTACTGGAACTAAGGGGCCTAGCCCGTACCATGAAAATCAGCCCCAGACCATTATTTCTCCTCCACCAAACAGTTTGTACTATGCATTCGGGCAAGTAGCGTTCTCCTGCTATCCGCCAAACCCAGATGCGACCGTCGGACTGCCAGATGGTGAAGCGTGATTCATCACTCCAGAGAACACATTTCCACTGGCGGCGAGGTTTACACCACTCCGGCCAACGCTTAACATTGTGCATAGTGATCTTAGGCTTGTGTGCGGCTGCTCGGCCATGGAAACCCAGTTCATGAAGCTCCCGATGAACAGTTATTGTGCTGACGTTGCTTCCAGAGGCAGTTTGGAACTCAGCAGTGAGTGTTGCAACCAAGGACTGACTGAGCTTGTGTGGCCTACCACTTCGCAGCTGACCCATTGTTGCTCCTAGACATTTCCACTTCACAATAACAGCTCTTACAGTTGACCAGGGAAGCTCTAGCAGGGCAGAAATTTGACAAACTGACTTGCTGAAAAGGTGGCATCCTATGACGGTGCCACATTGAAAGTCACTGAGCCCTTCAGTAAGGCCATTCTACTGCCAATGTTTGTCTATGGAGATTGCATGGTTGTATACACCTGTCCGCAACGGTTGTGGCTGAAATAGCCAAATCCACTCATTTAAGAAGAGGTGTCCACATACTTTTGTATATATAGTGTATGTGTGTACTGAATAGGATAGTAGGGGGAATTCTCCAGCACAGTCAGCCTAGTATATTAATCACCACTGTTGTTAATGCAGCTCGTCTTTCCATGAATCCTGTTTGTCTGCCTGTCTGCCATGTTTAGCAGTACAGGCCCTGGGCAGAAGTGGAATCACTGCAGGCGGGTGCATGCCAACTCCAAAAACTCTCAGAAAGGCATTACCAGAACGACGCAGGAGATGTCTTCCCTTCTGGTCTCTTCTGCTGTATAGACTAGCCAGTAAATGTCAGCCGGTGGCCATGCTAAACTCCTCCTCCTCTCCCTGTAGAGGAAATAGATTGTGTGTGGGATGCATCAGCAGGAGATCCCTCCTTATATTTCACAGCTCTTTCATCCATCTTCTTCCATCCTCCCACCCTTCTATGCCTTTCTTCCTCTATCCCTCTATTCTCCTGCTGCCCGCGCTGGCAGACGGACCGTCTTGTTACAGGAACCAGGGTCGTAGTCTCACTGCTGCTCTCTGTCTGCCTGTCATGCATGTCTTTAGCCCTCAGAGGATGTGCTCCAAACGGTTTCCTTTCCTTCTCAGAGTCACATAGTGTGACTGGCTGGGCATGCATTACTGTCTTAAAGAACCATCCCAAAATAGATGGATTTCTACAGTTCTCTTTGTGTTTCTATCAAGATACACATTCTACTAGAATGTGAAATAGTGATGGTGGATGACAAGTCCCTTTCTCTTTACACCTGCATATTATTGGCTCCATTTTGAGTTGAGTATTTCTGTGTTTTGATGTCTTCTCTGGGTTTATTAAAACCAGCCATGGTAGAGCCAGTACCTTGGCATACGTATTATCTGCCCACTCACTGTAACAAGTACGAAATGTCATTCCCACGAGATGCCAGGACAGGGAGAGAATACATCAAGCACGGATGAATCTGAGCAGCGTGCCTCCCACAACCTGACTGATGGCTGCTCAGCTACACCACAGAGAGGAGGAGGAGGAGGAGGAGGAGGAGAGTTTAGAAACAGCCAAGACTGCCTCAGTAACAGAGTGAGAATGTACACCGAGTGCACAAAACACGACATAGACTGACAAGGTGAATCCAGGTGAAATCTTTGACCCCTTATTCATGTCACCTGTTAGACCCACTTTAAAACAGTGTAGATGAAGGAGACTGCTTAAAGAAGGATTTTTAAGCCTTGAGACAATTGAGACATGGATTGTGTATGTGTGCTATTCAGAGGGTGAATAGGCAAGACAAAAGATTGAAGTGCATTTGAACAGGGTATGATAGTAGGTGCCGGTTTATGTCAAGAACTGCAACGCTGCTGGGTTTTTCGCGCCGAACAGTTTCCTGTGTGCATCCAGCCAAGTTGACACAACTGTGGGAAGCATTGGAGTCAACATGGGCCAGCATCCCTGTGGACTTTTTTTTGACACTTTGTAGAGTCCATGCCCCGACAAATTGAGGCTGTTCAAATTGAGGGCAAAAATAACGAAATATTCAGCATAGAACCTGTCCAGGGTTTAAAACACACTGAAGCAGAGTGAGAGGAACTGCTGTAAACACCCATAACCATGGAAATAGCTTTAGAACTAGGGTTCCTCATGGCAAGTCCTAATGTCTCTGCCCTGGCTTCAGACACTTGCCACACACAGTGACTCAACACATACTTTCTCAACAGAGAGACTTTACAGAATGAGAGGTAATCTCATTAGCGTTGGTTAAAAAATCTGATCAGCAAGCCTCTCCGTTACTGTATTAAGCTACACTGCTTCTATAGAACCACCTTCTACCCTGTCACATTAGAACCTGAACAATGGCCGGTTGGAGCAGAGTTAGGGAGTGTGAGCATTTAGTAGGTTCTAAATCTCTCCACTTGATCTGGGCCCGGTTTTATGGAGCGATTTCAGTGTCAATTTAATTTGTAATGCACAAATTGAATCATATAATTCATTATTTGAACTTGTATTTCATGATTTGAAATACAAGTAAAAACATTCAATTTCAATATCGTTTAGTATTCTAGTTGAATATTTAAGTATTCAGTTTCAATACGGTAGGTCATGCATTCATTGCCTGCGTTTTATTTAAAGTTCATCAGTTTCGTATATTCAACTTGTCGGATGCATTCAGATTCAGTTCTCTAAATTTAAATTAAAAACCCGAGACAACATCCTGGTATTTTGCCAGCCATGAAAGGTAGAGGAGGACAGATGGAATGAAACGCTCTCTTTGGTAAAAGAAAAAAAGCTTCTGCCGGTTTCTGAAGCCAATGTGGCATGTTGAATTTGGCACCCATAAGAATATAGTTTAATAGCCTTGTCATAGCCTTCTAAGGATAGCCTTTCCACTACCTATTAATCTTGCTCTTGTGACTGACTGACTGGGCTCTTGTGACTTGCCCCCTTAGCTGAAGCCTGCAAATATTGATGTGGCTTATTCTAATGTTTACCCAATAATAATGATTCTAAATCACAGATTTGGCACGTCATTGTGCACATATTACACACTATGAAACATATTGAGGCAAACATTACAGTAGCCAACAATTAGCGAAATAGAACTCAATTGATTGAACATGGCATTTATTTCAATGTGATTGAAATACAGGTAACTGCCAAAATAAAGGATACAAAGTATATTGAAAGCAGGTGCTTCCACAGAGTTAATTCAAATCAAATAAAATGTTATTGGTCACATACATGTGTTTAGCAGATGTTATTGCGGCTGTAGTGAAATGCTTGTGCTTCTCGCTCCGACAGTGCAGTAATATCTAACAAGTAATATCTAACAAATTACACAACATATACCTAATACACACAAATCTAAGTAGGAATGAATTAAGAATAAATATACATATATGGACGAGCGATGTCAGAGCGGAACTGACTAAGATACAGTAGAATAGTATATAGTACAGTATATACAGCGGGTGAAATAAGTATTGAACACGTCACCATTTTTCTCAGTAAATATATTTCCAAAGGTGCTATTGACATGAAAAGTAATCCATACATACAAAGAAACCAAACAAATAAGTTCCGAAATTAAGTTATGTGTAATAATGTGAAATGACACAGGGAAAAAGTATTGAACACATGAAGAAAGGGAGTTGCAAAAAGGCATGGAAAGCCAAGACAACAGCTGAAAACTATCAGTAATTAAAAAACAATCCAGCCCCCTGTCAGTGCAAATTAATATCAGCTGGTTCAGTCCCAACTGATGGCCTACAAAAAGGTCTCATTGCCAAGGCATTGGTTATAGGCACATTTCTAAGCTTCTGAATGTTCCAGTGAGCACTGTTGGGGCCATAATACGGAAGTGGAAAGACAATCATTTCACCATAAATTTGCCTCGACCAGGTGCTCCTCGCAAGATTTCTGACAGAGGAGTGAAAAGAATAATCAGAAGAGTTGTCCAAGAGCCAAGGACCACTTGTGGAGAGCTTCAAAAAGACCTGCAATTAGCAGGTACTGTTGTCTCAAAGAAAACAGTAAGTAATGCACTCCACCGCCATGGCCTGTATGCACGCTCACCACGCAAGACTCCATTGTTGAAAAAAAAGCATGCTGAAGCTCGTTTAAAGTTTGCTGCACAACATTTGGAAAAGCCAGTGAAATACTGGGAGAATATGGTTTGGTCAGATGAGAGCAAAATTGAACTGTTTGGATGTCATAATACACACCATGTTTGGAGGAGAAATGGCACTGCACATCACTCTAAAAACACCATACCAACAGTGAAGTTTGGAGGTGGGAACATCATGGTGTGGGGCTGCTTTTCAGCAAATGGTACTGGCAAACTTCACATAATTGAAGGAAGGATGAATAGGCAAATTTACCGAGACATTCTTGACAAAAATCTGCTGCCATCTACCAGGATGATGAAGATGAAACGAGGGTGGACATTTCAGCAAGACAATGATCCCAAACACACAGCCAAGGAAACTCTCAATTGGTTTTAAAGAAAGAAAATAAAGCTGCTAGAATGGCCCAGCCAATCACCTGACTTAAATCCCATTGAAAATCTATGGAAAGAACTGAAGTTCAAGATTCATAGAAGAGGCCCACGGAACCTTCAATATTTGAAGACTGTTTGTGTGTAAGAATGGGCCAAAATCACACCAGAGCAATGCATGCGACTAGTTTCTCCATACAGGAGGCGTCTTGAAGCTGTCATTACCAACAAAGGCTTTTGCACAAAGTATTAAATAAATATCAGTAAATGTGTTCAATTTTTCCCTGTGTCATTTCACATTATTACACATAACTTAATTTCTGAACTTATTTGTTTTGGTTTCTTTGTATGTATGGATTACTTGGGTTGTTACCAACATCTGGTGAAAATTTCATGTCAATAGCATCTTTGGAAATATATTTACTGAGAAAAATTGTGACGTGTTCAATACTTATTTCACCCGCTGTACATATGAGATGAGTAATGCAAGATATGTAAACATTATTAAAGTTACTAAGATACCATAGAATACAGAATATATACATATGAGATGAGTAATGCAAGATATGTAAACATTATTAAAGTGACTAAGATACCATAGAATACAGAATATATACATATGAGATGAGTAATGCAATATATGTAAACATTATTAAAGTGGCTAGTGTTCTATTTCTAAAAGTGGCCAGTCATTTCTAGTCTATGTCTATAGGCAGCAGCCTCTGTGCTAGTGATGGCTGTTTAACAGTCTGATGGCCTTGAGATAGAAGCTGTTTTTCAGTCTCTCGGTCCCAGCTTTGATGCACCTGTACTGACCTCGCCTTCTGGATGATAGCGGGGTGAACTGGCAGTGGCTCGGATGGTTGATGTCCTTGATGATCTTTTTGGCCTTCCTATGACATCGGGTGCTGTAGGTGTCCAGGAGGGCGGGAAGTTTGCCCCCGGTAATGCGCTCGGCAGACCGCACCACCCTCTGGGAGAGCCTTGCGGTTGCGGGCGGTGCAGTTGCCGTACCAGGCGGTGATACAGCCCGACATGATGCTCTCAATTGTGCATCTGTAAAACTTTGAGGGTTTTAGGGCAAGACAAATTTCTTTAGCCTCCTGAGGTTGAAAATGCTCTGTCGCGCCTTCTTCACCACACTGTCTGTGGGGGTGGTCCATTTCAGTTTTCAGTTTGCCAGATAATTAACCCCTTACACTTGTGGAAATTGGCATATATGGATAGGGCCAAATTGAAATGTTTTTAACAGAACTATTAAAATGCATGACCATGGTAGCAATTGACGAGAACACTTTCATATTCTGGGGAAATTGGGTGACTCTCATTAAACCAGTTTTAAACGTGTCTGTAGCAAATTGAGTTACAAAACCATGATATATCTGAGAAAATCAACCATCATTTTGAGGACTAAGATGTCTAGTTTTTGCTCAAATGGGGATTTTTTTTTTTTTATTGTAGAGTTTAGTTTTAAATACTTTTATTTTCAGTGTTATGTTTAACTCAAGCCTTTTCATTAGGGGAGCAATGTTAAAAAAATAGTATAAATGTATTTGTTTTACTTAAAAAAAAAACTTTTTTAATATCTGACAAATCTGACAAAAAAAACATAATAAGTGGGGCCTGTGACGGTGTTTTCCACCACCATCAACAAAACAGAAAATTATGTAATTTCTTGTGGAAAAATGGTGTTGCATCCCTCCAATAGAGTTCCAGACACTTGTAGAATCATGCCAAGGTGCATTGAAGCTATTCTGTCAGCTTGTGGTGGCCTAACACCCTAATAAGACACTTTATGTTGGTGTTTCCTTTATTTTGGCATTTACCTGTACACTGAGTATACCAAAGATTAAGAACACCTTTCTAATATTGAGTTTCAATAATCCCCCCCTTGTTGCCCTTGGAACAGACTCAATTCGTCAGGGCATGGACTCTACAAGTTGTCACAAGCGTTCCACAGGGATGCTGGACCATGTTGACTCCAATGCTTCCCACAGTTGTGTCAAGTTGGCTGGATGTCCTTTGGGTGGTGGACCATTCTTGATACACACAGGAAACTGTTGAGCGTGAAAAACCCAGCAGCGTTGCAGTTCTTTACACAAACCGGTGTGCCTACTACTATACCCCGTTCAAAGGCACTTACATTTTTGTCTTGCCATTCACCGTTTGAATGGCACAGATACATAATCCATGTCTCAAGGCTTGGATTAAATCCTTCTTTAACCTGTCTCCTCCCCATCATCTACACTGATTGAAGTGGATTTAACAAGTGACATCAATAAGGGATCATAGCTTTTACCTTGATTCACCTGTCATGGAAAGAGCAGGTGAACCTAATGTTTTGTATACTCAGTGTATATAGGCCTATGTAGCCTATACTTTTTAAATGTTTTTAATTCAGTCATCTTGGTGTTCATTTGAATACTTCTTTTTAAACCTTCGCTTGTTTGTTACAATTGCAAAGACATTGGCAATTTGTATTTAGTGAACTTCGTTCTGAAGTTATCGACGGTCACAGAGAGACAGAAAAACATATTGATTCTATGTTTAGCTGAGATCGTCTGTATACAGTGGGGAGAACAAGTATTTGATACACTGCCGATTTTGCAGGTTTTCCTACTTACAAAGCATGTAGAGGTCTGTAATTTTTATCATAGGTACACTTCAACTGTGAGAGACGGAATCTAAAACAAAAATCCAGAAAATCACATTGTATGATTTTTAAATAATAAATGTGCATTTTATTGCATGACATAAGTATTTGATCACCTACCAACCAGTAAGAATTCCGGCTCTCACAGACCTGTTAGTTTTTCTTTAAGAAGCCCTCCTGTTCTCCACTCATTACCTGTATTAACTGCACCTGTTTGAACTCGTAACCTGTATAAAAGACACCTACCTGTCCACACACTCAATCAAACAGACTCCAACCTCTCCACAATGGCCAAGACCAGAGAGCTGTGTAAGGACATCAGGGATAAAATTGTAGACCTGCACAAGGCTGGGATGGGCTACAGGACAATAGGCAAGCAGCTTGGTGAGAAGGCAACAACTGTTGGCGCAATTATTAGAAAATGGAAGAAGTTCAATCTCCCTCGGTCTGGGGCACCATGCATGATCTCACCTCGTGGGGCATCAATGATCATGAGGAAGGTGAGGGATCAGCCCAGAACTACAAGGCAGGGCCTGGTCAATGACCTGAAGAGAGCTGGGACCACAGTCTCAAAGAAAACCATTAGTAACACACTACGCCGTCATGGATTAAAATCCTGCAGCGCAGGCAAGGTCCCCCTGCTCAAGCCAGCGCATGTCCAGGCCCGTCTGAAGTTTGCCAGTGACCATCTGGATGATCCAGAGGAGGAATGGGAGAAGGTCATGTGGTCTGATGAGACAAAAATAGAGCTTTTTGGTCTAAACTCCACTCGCCGTGTTTGGAGGAAGAAGAAGGATGAGTACAACCCCAAGAACACCATCCAAACCGTGATGCATGGAGGTGGAAACATCATTCTTTGGAGATGCTTTTCTGCAAAGGGGACAGGACGACTGCACCGTATTGAGGGGAGGATGGATGGGGCCATGTATCGCGAGATCTTGGCCAACAACCTCCTTCCCTCAGTAAGAGCATTGAAGATGGGTCGTGGCTGGGTCTTCCAGCATGACAACGACCCGAAACACACAGCCAGGGCAACTAAGGAGTGGCTCCGTAAGAAGCATCTCAAGGTCCTGGAGTGGCCTAGCCAGTCTCCAGACCTGAACCCAATAGAAAATCTTTGGAGGGAGCTGAAAGTCCGTATTGCCCAGCGACAGCCCCGAAACCTGAAGGATCTGGATGGAGGAGTGGGCCAAAATCCCTGCTGCAGTGTGTACAAACCTGGTCAAGAACTACAGGAAACGTATGATCTCTGTAATTGCAAACAAAGGTTTCTGTACCAAATATTAAGTTCTGCTCAAGTGCAACTTTAGACGGTTTACATTTTGGGAAACGAAGGTTTGAATGATGAAATTGAATTATTTTCGGGAAATTGGGCCTTGATCTGTTAGTGCAAGTGAGTTTGTGGAACTCTTTACACCCACCCTCCATCAATCCATTGTAGCTCCTCTCTCCCTCCCTCGACGGCACTGAGGGAGAGAGATGCGTGCTCAGGGAGATCGGACTCATAGGAGCTCTCTGTCATCCTAGGAGTTCTGTCATCCACAACAGTCTCTTTCCTCAGCCTCAGTGCATTATGCAGAGGTAGGATTAATTATCCACTTACTGACGACCCAAGGTGGAATGTGGATTCAGAGGAATTCAACAAAGATATCTTCTTTCACTGTCAGAATTCTCTAGGGTTCTGTTGCCAAGGGTTACCATGTGTACACTGTCGCTTCACACTTGATGTCTTTACATGCTGTCTGCACATCTCTGTGCTAACATCGAACAGTTTGTTCGTGAGGTCCTTGAAATGGAAGGAGATGTCTGACTTTTCTGTTGTGGTTCCACCAAGCATCCCTGGGATGTGATGATGATCCATGAACAATGCCAATGGACCTACGGTACTATTCTCCCAGTGTGAATGTGTTCTTTAATTAAACATCCATCATGCCACAGTAATGAGGATGCTTTGTCTCCTTTGATGCCATCTATTGAGTCACATTCACTTGGTCTCTGCCCTATGCCAGCGCAATTTGCTATTAAATACCACATACAGAGACTGAGAGAGACTAACAAAATTGCTAACACTCCCAGCTACACAGTACAGCGCTGGCATATATATGAGAGTGAGAGAGAGAGAATTATGATGATTCATTGAATGATCTGAGGGGACTTGCCTGGTATGCCACAGGCTCCAAAACCACCCACCTGCACATACTACTGACTGACAGAACTCTCTAATCATTATGTGAGCGGTTATGTCCTTGTAATACTGTTGGTATTCAGGCGTATAATATCAAAATGCAGAATTTTAAAGGGATTACAAAATGACATTTTGCCACTGTTTCAAATGCACATTTCTAAGCATTTGTCGCACAAATCCAATGCAAGTCAATGGAGAAGTCAATGGTACCTATTTTAGCATTTTCGCTCAGACAAACACACCCACTTGTGGCATCTTTAGGGAATGAGAGGGTTTGGGGTGTGCCCTGTATAGTTTCTTAATTAGCTTATGTTTTGTAAATAATTTGCATTAGTTGAACACCCATATTGATGTGATTGTTGCGATCTATGTCTCTCCTCCCCTCCCTGTACTCACAGGATGTTTCTGAAAGGTCCAGGTCACGGCTATTAACTCTGACCCCATTCCCACTCCATTACCCAATTAACTACAGTCAGCTGGCACTGTTGGGACAATACTGTTTCCCCACCAGGACATTGGTACATATTTTGGTGCTTTTCTATTGAGACCCAGGGTTTTATGTTAATGTAATGTTATTGTGTCTCCCTCAGGAGTGTGACACTAAAGGCTTGGGGTGAGCAGAATCAACAACCTCTGCATCATTCAAGACAGTTGCTTTTTGGAATAGGTGTTAAAAATCACAGTTAGCCATTGTTATGTAAATCAGAGCAGGTCCAGTGAGACAGGGGTGCTGGCCCGCATAGATGGATGGGAAGTAAAATGGTTAAACACTGGGGTAAGTCTTCATTGGAAATGCCCCAATTTAGGCTTAAGTTTATTACTCACACACCACACGATGGCCCTGGTTGAATAGTGGATACTTTAACTGTGCACTTTCTGTAATCCCTACTTAAAGATTTCTTGGATCTGACAGACTTGGGCAGGTTTCCATCATAATACTTTCACCAATCCTATCACTTGAGATCAGTTAGGCTGTAGGCTTACAATGTTAAGAAATGGAGAGAAGGAGGAATATAGGCCTGCAGGGATTGACACGGTTGCCCTACTTCGTGGGGCAAGTGATTTATTAAATTGTTTTTACTGATAACCAAAATATAGTTATAGTTTATTTTTATCTCTCTCTCTCTCTCCATGCCGCTTTCCACACAGACCTATCCCCGCCTGCTGTCACTCAAGGAGCTCATTTGTTGTTCCTCGAACCACGACACACTTGCGTTCAGTCTGCATGTTCAATGCAGCGCATGCAACAATGTGGATGACAACGATGCTGTTTTCATTTTGCTTCTTAATATAAATCCACTAGCGTTCTATAATTACACTATTAGTTTGTGTTTCTTACATTTGTCTTTTCTTAGCAAGTTGGGCCTAAATCGTGTTAGCAGCTAATGCTAATCGCTAGTTAGCTAGCTAATAAAGGTACAGAGTCAGAGGAAACGTAACTAGCTATGCAGCCTGGTAATACCAGTCCTGGTGTAGGCCTAAATCAGCATGTTGTTTGTGCAACAGTATCTTCTAAATCAAAGAGGAATATGCGAAGCAAGAATATGTTAACTACATGAAGTGGCTAAGAGAATACAACATTAAATGTAGCCAAAGATTATAGGGTCATTTTGTGTTCCGTAAAAAATTATTTAAATACTGTCAGCCCTACAGTGCCCTGAGATGAAGAGTTATGTGGGTGCTTTGGACCTGGCCCAAGTGTACAGTGACCATGGTGTGTGCCTGCAGCCTGGGGCAGTAGGAAGTATATGTGTGTGTCATAGTAGATGCTCAGTGTTATGACCATTAGGAAACCCTCTTTGTTACTGACTGAAGAGAAAGTGCCCTTCAACTAACAGTTTATCTGTCTGCGGAAGCCGCGACATCTCTCTGGGAAGAAGGGCGTGGGTGTATGTTTAATTCATTCAACGGCTCAGACACAAGATTAATGTTGCAGGGACTACAGACAATCACGGACTATAAAGGGAAAACCAGCCACTTCGCAGACACCGACGTCTTGCTTCCGGACAAGCTAAACACCTTCTTCGCCCGCTTTGAGGATAACACAGTGCCACCGATGCGGCCCGCTACCAAGAACTGTGGGCTCTCCTTCTCCGTGTTCGACGTGAGTAAGACATTCAAGCGTGTTAAACCTCTTAAGGCTGCCGGCCCAGATGGCATCCCTAGCCGCATCCTGAGCATGCTCAGACCAGCTGGCTAGAGTGTTTATGGACATATTCAATCTCTCCCTATCCCAGTCTGCTGTCCCCACATGCTTCAAGATGTCCACCATTGTCCATGTACCCATGAAAGCAAAGGTAACTGAACTAAATTACTATTGCCCAGTAGCACTCACTTCTGTAATCATGAAGTGCTTTGAGAGACTAGTCAAAGATCATATCACCTCTACCTTACCTGACACCCTAGACCCACTTAAATTTAGATCCACAGATGACGCAATCACCGTCGCACTGCACACGGCCCTATCCCATCTGACAAGAGGAATACCTGTTCATTGACTATAGCTCAGCATTCAACACCATAGTTCCCTCCAAGCTCATCATTAATGTCAAGGCACTGGGTCTGAACCCCGCCCTGTGCAAGTGGGTCCTGGACTTCCTGACGATCCACCCCCAGTTGGTGAAGGTAGGAAACAACACCTCCACTTCGCTGATCCTCAACGCTGGGGCCTCACAAGGGTGTGTGCTCAGCCCCCTTATGTACTCCCTGTTCACCCATGACTGCGTGGCCACGTACGCCTCCAACTCAATCAAGTTTGCAGACGACACAACAGTAGTAGGCCTGATTACCAACAAGGACGAGACAGCCCACATGGAGGTGGTGAGGGCCCTGGGAGTGTGGTGCCAGGAAAATAACCTCTCACTCAACATCAACAAAACAAAGGAGCTGATTGTGGACTTCAGGAAACAGCAGAGGGAGCACCCCCCTATCCACATCGACGGGATCGCAGTGGAGAAGGCGTATGCAGTTCCTCTGCATACGCATCACTGACAAACTGAAATGGTCTACTCACACAGACAGTGTGGTGAAGAAGGCGCAGCAGCGCCTCTTCAACCTCAGGAGGCTGAAGAAATTTGTCTTGGCACCAAAAACCCTCACAAACTTTTACAGATGCACAAATGAGAGCATCCTGTTGAGCTGTATCACCGCCTGGTACGGCAACTGCACCACCGGCAACCGCAGGGCTCTCCAGAGGGTGGTGCGGTCTGCCCAACGCTTCACCGGGGGCACACCTACAGCACTGCTGCCCTACAGTATATACATAGACATGAAATCACTGGCAACTTTAATAACGGAACACTAGTCACTTTAATAATGTTTATATATTTTTGCTATGTATATACTGTATTCTATTCTACTGTATCTTAGTCTATGCCGCTCTGACATTGCTTTTCCAAATATTTATATATTCTTAATTCCATTCCTTTAATTTAGATTTGTGTGTATTGTTGTGAGTTTTTTAGATATTACTGCACTGTTGGAGCTAGAAACACAAGCATTTCGCTACACCCACAATAACATCTGCTAAACATGTGAATGTGACCATTACGATTTGATTTGACAGGAGTTATGTAATCAGCATTCACGCACTCACACACACTCACAGTGCCCCCCCCCCCCACACACACACACACACAGTACCCCACACACTGCATTTTAATGCATTTCAATCCCTTTATGGCCGACCTGCGTTGGTTTCCTCTGTGAGATGGTTTTCTGTCTCTCTGATCTCTCAGGTCTTTTGTTGACTTGTCTTGAGGATTATGATCAATACAGTTAGGCTCTGATGAGGCCTTTCACATGGAGCCGCATGGTACATGAATAGGGCTGCTGCTGCTGGGACAGCAATTGCAGCCAGTTGAATTTACCAAATGTGACCAGACAAAGAGAGAAAGGAAAGCATAAGTTGTCGAACAATTAGTGGCCTGGGTTGACCTCTGCTGTTACTGACAGCCACCTGCCTTCTGTATGCCTCGGCATACTGGACACATACACACACACACACACACACAGACCACTGTACAGTATGCCTGTGTCTGTGTCTGAGACGCAGAGTTAGTGCTAACTCGGGGAAATTGTCTGGCTGTGTCGTCCTGGTCTCCCTGTGGGGCCCATCGGCCTCATTACCTCTCATCATTCAGACAGATGTACAGGAACTAACAGCAGCTGCTGGGACATCCTGTCCTGTACAGAGAAGGCTCCTAATTAGTCACAAATAGCATGGTGTCTTCTCCTTGTCCCTCATCTGCACTGATGTGAAAGGCTCATTCACAGAAGGCATCCACCATATAGATGGAAAGTCTCCTTTTAAAGCAGTCTATCTGAGGATTTAAGTCGACACCAACTGCTTAGGGCACACAACTCCAGACTAACAGTCTTACGGGGGCTCGTTGGGACTGTTGCCATGGGGATCCCTGGAGCCCCCTGAAAAGAGAACAGTCTAACCTGAGTGTGGCTGACACACACACAGTCTGAAGATGGATGGGGTCTGGAGTGTTTGCTCCCCAGGAGGTGTGAAAATAATGGGCCTAATAATAGCCAATTATCCTATTTACTTTTTGTGATGTTGACTTGACTTTCAGAAATCAGAAGGTAAGCACTTGTAGGCTGCCCTTCTCTTTGTGCGTTGTTGAAGAACAGAATCTTAATTCCAGTGTCTCAGGTCATGGTCTTATTAAGCCTGAGGTAAGTGTTCTGTTGTGTTGTCAGTGAGTGAAGGTCCATCTGCTAATGCCCTGTTCTCATCCTCTTTCTATCACCTCCGTATCCCTGCAGGATAGCAATTACATTCTCTTTATACCCCGTTGAGATGGGCCTGGGCCGGGCAGACGCTTTGGCTGACATTGAATCCTCCTTTAGTCTCTCCTCTGCCTCTCTGTGTGCTGGTCAGCTGTACCACTGCCCTCATCAACCCCTCATCACTACCGTCCTCCTTCCAGCTCCATCCTTTCTGTGTGCTGGTTAGCTGTACCACTGCCCTCATCAACCCCTCATCACTACCGTCCTCCTTCCAGCTCCATCCTCTCTGTGTGCTGGTTAGCTGTACCACTGCCCTCATCAACCCCTCATCACTACCGTCCTCCTTCCAGCTCCATCCTCTCTGTGTGCTGGTTAGCTGTACCACTGCCCTCATCAACCCCTCATCACTACCGTCCTCCTTCCAGCTCCATCCTCTCTGTGTGCTGGTTAGCTGTACCACTGCCCTCATCAACCCCTCATCACTACCGTCCTCCTTCCAGCTCCATCCTTTCTGTGTGCTGGTTAGCTGTACCACTGCCCTCATCAACCCCTCATCACTACCGTCCTCCTTCCAGCTCCATCCTCTCTGTGTGCTGGTTAGCTGTACCACTGCCCTCATCAACCCCTCATCACTACCGTCCTCCTTCCAGCTCCATCCTCTCTGTGTGCTGGTTAGCTGTACCACTGCCCTCATCAACCCCTCATCACTACCGTCCTCCTTCCAGCTCCATCCTCTCTGTGTGCTGGTTAGCTGTACCACTGCCCTCATCAACCCCTCATCACTACCGTCCTCCTTCCAGCTCCATCCTCTCTGTGTGCTGGTTAGCTGTACCACTGCCCTCATCAACCCCTCATCACTACCGTCCTCCTTCCAGCTCCATCCTCTCTGTGTGCTGGTTAGCTGTACCACTGCCCTCATCAACCCCTCATCACTACCGTCCTCCTTCCAGCTCCATCCTCTCTGTGTGCTGGTTAGCTGTACCACTGCCCTCATCAACCCCTCATCACTACCGTCCTCCTTCCAGCTCCATCCTCTCTGTGTGCTGGTTAGCTGTACCACTGCCCTCATCAACCCCTCATCACTACCGTCCTCCTTCCAGCTCCATCCTCTCTGTGTGCTGGTTAGCTGTACCACTGCCCTCATCAACCCCTCATCACTAACGTCCTCCTTCCAGCTCCATCCTCTCTGTGTGCTGGTTAGCTGTACCACTGCCCTCATCAACCCCTCATCACTAACGTCCTCCTTCCAGCTCCATCCTCTCTGTGTGCTGGTTAGCTGTACCACTGCCCTCATCAACCCCTCATCACTACCGTCCTCCTTCCAGCTCCATCCTCTCTGTGTGCTGGTTAGCTGTACCACTGCCCTCATCAACCCCTCATCACTACCGTCCTACTTCCAGCTCCATCCTCTCTGTGTGCTGGTTAGCTGTACCACTGCCCTCATCAACCCCTCATCACTACCGTCCTCCTTCCAGCTCCATCCTCTCTGTGTGCTGGTTAGCTGTACCACTGCCCTCATCAACCCCTCATCACTACCGTCCTCCTTCCAGCTCCATCCTCTCTGTCTTGGGAAAAGAAAGTGTTACTGTTAGGCCTAGATCCAAACTGTGCAATATGGAATATTCCACTTGTTTTACATCCCCTCTCATCCTGGAGGTGTCTGAAGTGTGAACATAGTCATCTAGAAGTTGTGGCTGAGAGCGGAGAGGGAGGAAGCACTTCAGACAGACGGGTAACAAGTTAACAGGCAATTATTGAGCCTGGATTTTCTTTTGAGTCGATTAGATGTACTTTTTGTTCATAATTTATTTGTTTATGTAAATACTTATACAGTGGCCGGCTTAGTATCTTCATGTATGCTAATCAAAGCCTCACTTTGGGCAAGAAAAACCACAAAACCTCCTCACTGTTAAAATCCTACCGCATGTTCAACCTCACAGCTACACTTACTGTTAGCCGTCCTTGTTCGTCTGCTAATCTTTCATGTTACAATACATGTTGATACACTGGTAGCTTCCAGTAAATGCTGGTGGTCTAGCTGAGTGAAAGGTTTGAGTAATGTGTGTGTGAGAAGTGGCAGCAGTAGTCTGGGCTCCGTGCCCAGTCAGTCCATGAACATTTCATTAGTTGTTCATCACAGACGATGGCGTTGTGCTTGAAGGACACATCACAGAGAACTGGGGAGATTTTATTGTTTGTGAGGCTAGATGGGATTTTCATAGTCATTATACTGCAATGCTTTTGTAATTTTAGAGACGACATGATGGCCTTTTAACAGCGTTTGTGTTTTCATATAGACAGGTTAATTGTTTATCAACAAATAGAATGGCTTAGAATGTTGACCATATGTAAACTACACTGAGTATGCCAAACATTAGGAAGACCTTCCTAATATTGAGTTGCACCTCTCCTTTGTCTTGATCACGTTGAGGGAGAGGTGGTTTTCCTGGCCCCACCACACAGCCAGGTCTCTGACCTCCTCCCTATAAGCTGTCTCATCGTTGTCGGTGATCAGGCCTACCACTGTTGTGTCGTCGGGCAAACTTAATGATGGTGTTGGAATCGTGCCCGGGCCATGCAGTCATGGATCAACAGGGAGTACAGGAGAGGACTGAGCACACACCCCTGAGGGGCCCCCTGTGTTGAGGATCAGCGTGGCAGATGTGTGGTTACCTACTGTGACGGCCCCTCCCTGCTCTGTCTACTTGGTTTTGCTGTGCTTACTTCCTGCAGGAGATTGGTGGGCGGAGTAGGAGAGGTGGGCGGAGCTGGGAGGAGCTGGGAGGGTCTTCAGTGCTGATGGGGCTCACCTGTGAAAGCTGTGGCATTAAGCCACTGTTTTCCCATTCAGCAAGAGACTCCTCTCTCCATGCATACCTTTGGTTGTTAGGTTGTGGTTTTGGCAGTTAATTTACTGACCTTCATGCCACATCTGATTATTGTTGTGAGTGTTTACTTTATTTATGGAATAAATTCATTTTAGTCCGTTTGTGGTTTCCCATTGTTTATTACAAATCTTGAGTCAGGTTGTAACACCTACCCTTACCACCTTAGGGCGGCCCGTCAGGAAGTCCACGATCCAGTTGCAGACGGAGGTGTTTAGTCCCAGGGTCCTTAGCTTAGTGATGAGCTTTGGGGGCACTATGGTGTTGAACGCTGAGTTGTAATCAATGAATTGTACAGGTGGGAAAGGGCCGTGTGGAGTGCAATAGAGATTGCATCATCAGTGGATCTGTTGGAGGGGTATGCAAATTGGAGTGGGTCTAGGGTTTCTGGGATAATGGTGTCGATGTGATCCATGACCAGCCTTTCAAAGCACTTCATGGCTACAGACGTGAGTGCTACGTGTCGGTAGTCATTTAGGCAGGTTACCTTAGTGTTCTTGGGCACAAGGACTATGGTGGTCTACATGAAACATGTTGGTATTACAGACTCAGTCAGGGACAGGTTGAAAATGTCAGTGAAGACACTTGCCAGTTGGTCAGCGCATGCTCAGAGTACACGTCCTGGTAATCCGTCTGGCCCTGCGCCCTTGTGAATGTTGACCTGTTTTAAAGGTCTTACTCACATCTGCTTCGGAGAGTGTGATCACACAGTTGTCCGGAACAGCTGATGCTCTCATGCATGCTTCAGTGTTGCTTGCCTCGACGCGAGCATAGAAGTAATTTAGCTCTTCTGGTAGGCTTGTGTCACTGGGCAGCTCACGGCTGTGCTTCCCTTTGTAGTCTGTAATAGTTTAAAAGCCCTGCCACATCCGATGAGTGTTGGAGCTGGTGTAGTACGATTCAATCTTAGTCCTGTATTGGCGCTTTGCCTGTTTGGTGGTTTGTCGGAGGGCAAGGCGGGATTTCTTATAAGCGTCCGGGTTAGAATCCCGCTCTTTGAAAGTGGCTGCTCTACCCTTTAGCTCAGTGCAGATGTTGCCTGAAATCCATGGCTTCTGGTTGGGGCATGTCACTGTGTGGACGACGTCATAGATGCACTTATTGATGAAGGCAGTGACTGATGTGGTGTACTCCTCGATGCCATCGGAAGAATCCCAGAACATATTCCAGTCTGTGCTTGCAAAACAGTGCTGTAGCTTAGCATCTGCGTCATCTGACCACTTCGTTATTGACCGAGTCACTGGTGCTTCCTGCACAGGAGGAGATGGTTGCCGCTTTACGGGCTCCTAACCAATTGTGCTGTCTCTTATGACTGAAAAGAGCTTCTGGATATCAGGACAGCGATTACTCACCTCATACTGGACAAAGGATTTACTACAGACACCCGACAAGGCCCAAATCCCCGTCATTCACATGATGGAGATATCGGGGACGTAGGTCGGGGTGCCATGTAAGGATCCAACGTCGAGTGGGTAATCTGCCTCTACCATCAGTCCTATTAGCCAACGTGCAATCATTGGATAACTAAATAGACAAACTATGATCACGGATATATACTACCAACGGGACATTAACTGTAATATCTTATGTTTCATCGAGTCGTGGCTGAACGACATTGATAACATACAGCTGGCGGGATACACGCTGCATCGGCAAGATGGAACAGCTGCCTCCGGTAAGACAAGGGGTGGCGGTCTGTGTATATTTGTAAACAACAGCTGTTGCAATAAATCTAATATTAAGGAAGTCTTGAGGTTTTGCTCGCCTGAGGTAGAGAATCTCATGATAAGCTGTAGACACTATTTACCAAGAGAGTTTATCTATATTTTTCATTAATTACCACCACAAACGGATGCTGGCACTAAGACTGCACTCAATGAGCTGTATAAGGCCATAAGCAAACAGGAAAACAATCATCCAGAGGCGGTGCTCCTAGTGGCCGGGGACTTTAATGCAGAGAAACTTAAATCCATTTTTACCAAGTTAAATGTGCAACCAGAGAAAAAAAACCTCTAGACCACCTTTACTCCACACACAGAGACGCATAAATAGCTCTCCCTCGCCCTCCATAATTCTATCCTCCTGATTCCTGCTTACAAGCCGTTATCATTATCTCAATCATCCTCCCTGCTACAAAGCTGTTTGACACCACTCTGAGGGGAAAAGCATGTATTTCTGCAGAGGAAATAACCTGTTTGCTTGCGAAATTGGGTTTCCTCCAGCTGAGACATTCATTGTGACCAGAGAGCAGAGTGAAGGGCATGTTGCTCTGAGCAGGTCAGAGTAGAACAGTCTAAGTGTGACGTCGTGAGAGAAGGTGCTGAACAGTTACACTTCTCTGGTTCGTTCTGTTTCTGCTTTGAGCCAGACATGAATGAACCAACATATTTTAAAAGGCTTTTCACTTCTACTTTTCACATGACCAGTACTATACTAACAAATAGGTCTACTTGACAGTCACAGTTCTATTTTGACTTCACTTTGATTCCTGTTGAGACTTGTATGGACGTCAACCCTGTACCTCCTCCCATACTTTGTAACTAGCCAACTCTTCAATGGCATCATTTGGCATGACAATGAATGAGGCTAGGATTGCAGCGTAATGTTTGCCAAATTAAATTTCCATGTGAGGCTAATGATACCCCCTCCTTCTCCCTGACAGACGTAGCCAACGGTTCCAGTTCGGGGTACCGGCCGCCCCCCAGGACGAGAGAGGTGGTCGTCAATGGGCAGACGGTCAAGCTCAAGTACTGCTTCACCTGTAAGATCTTCAGACCACCGCGTGCCTCTCACTGCAGCATTTGTGACAACTGTGTCGGTAAGTCATATTGTTAGGACCGCGCACATGCTGGGAGGGTGGGCTTACTGAAGGTGAAGTGGATGTGTGTTTGCTTATGTGTTCATATCTTTTTCTATGTCCCTTTTTGTGTGTGTGTGTGTGCTCTGAATGTACACATAGCTAAAAGCTATGTCATGTCACAGAGACATCCCTCCATAGGAATGTTTAATAGAGTTATCTAATGCTAAGGTGTTCCACAGATCAACCATGGGCCTCCCAGCCCTCCCCTCCAGGCCCACCTGAGACTCAGTGATCACTGCTCAGCCTCCACAAAGCCACAGCCTCCCTCCTGTTGTGTTCTCCTGTACTGTTCTCAGAGACTGTTCCCAAATGGCCTAGAATTTATGGGCTCATTAACTCCTCAGAGCCGAGGAAGATAGATGACAGAACCTTTATTATGAGAACAGAACCCCCCCCCCCCCCCCCCCCCGTTTCATAACTCACTGTGTGAATCACCCACCATGGCATGTTCTGTTGTGGGGAGGTTGGAGCTGCATGTACCCACTGAACAACAACTTTCTCAGCTTCCTTCTCTAGCTCCTTCTATCCTTCCTTCTCCACCCACCTGCAGTGCAGTCTGTCTCTCCTATAACCCTCTTTCTGTCATTCTGACTGTGGCAAAAAAAAAACAGGCCACTCCCCAAGGCAGTGGAGGAAGAAGCAGGAGGATTTGCTTCTGTCTCTTCCACACGAGCAGTGAGCCTGCTCTGTCTAGGCTTCTTCTCTCTCTCTCTGGCCTGCCGTGACTGGCCAAGGGCTCTTCTCAACCTCCTCGACACAGAACACATGGCTGTGAGGAGAGGCCCCTCTTACTCTGCCCAGCTCCCTTCCTCCACTGATAACATTCTCTGTTTGTTTTTATCTCCTCCAGAAGTTTCTCTCCCAGTTCTCTGATACAGCATGCAAATGATTGATCATCTTGACATAGCTTGTAGCATGGAGATTTAAATGGCAGGTATCGCAGAGATGGGTATTTGATTAGTGTTCCGAATATAGAGAATTCTTAGAGGCCCATCTTAGAGGCCCATCTTAGAGGCCCATCTTAGAGGCCCATCTTAGAGGCCCATCTTAGAGGCCCATCTTAGAGGCCCATCTTAGAGGCCCATCTTAGAGGCCCATCTTAGAGGCCCATCTTAGAGGCATCTTGAGTGGTGTCTGAAGCAGTCAGCTTGGTAACAGTACTGAGTGGTGTCTGAAGCAGTCAGCTTGGTAACAGTACTGAGTGGTGTCTGAAGCAGTCAGCTTGGTAACAGTACTGAGTGGTGTCTGAAGCAGTCAGCCTGGTAACAGTACTGAGTGGTGTCTGAAGCAGTCAGCCTGGTAACAGTACTGAGTGGTGTCTGAAGCAGTCAGCCTGGTAACAGTACTGGGTGGTGTCTGAAGCAGTCAGCCTGGTAACAGCACCGGCACATCCACTATAATGGTCCTCTCTCTCCTGTCAGCTCCAAGTCCTCACACAGTCACCCAAGTCCCTAATGGAGGTCTCATAAGAGGCTATTATCCATGTGCCCATAGTACCTGTGTAGTAGGTCCTGTTTGAATAGGCAGCAGAAGCAGTCTGAAAGAGTAGCTAAACATGCCACGGCTCAAAGGGAATGCTTACTTCCTGTAATTTACATGTGAGATGTGGATCACTTCCATTATAATCACAGTTGACATTCTGCCAGGGAGGTTTAGGTACAGTGGGAGTGTAGCTAAGGAGTCTCTGTGTGACAGGCACTTGTAACTCAAAATAGCAACCTTTAATTTGGCATCAAGGTGGCAACAGTAAACTGTGTGTGGGCGTGGTTTAAACTTTACATACTGTGTGTCTGGGATGCTTTGAAATGGACTGCTGTTTTCAGAGGCATGCCTTTACCTGTCATTGTCTGTCTGTCTGTCTGTCTGTCTGTCTGTCTGTCTGTCTGTCTGTCTGTCTGTCTGTCTCTGTCTCTGTCTCTGTCTCTGTCTCTGTCTCTGTCTCTCTGTCTCTCTGTCTCTCTCTCTCTCTCTCTGTCTCTCTGTCTCTCTGTCTCTGTCTCTGTCTCTGTCTCTGTGTCTCTCTCTGTCTGTGTCTCTCTCTGTCTGTGTCTCTCTCTGTCTGTGTCTCTGTCTGTGTCTCTGTCTCTGTGTCTCTCTCTCTGTCTCTGTCTCTGTGTCTCTGTCTCTGTGTCTCTCTCTCTGTCTCTGTGTCTCTCTCTCTGTCTCTGTCTCTGTGTCTCTCTCTCTGTCTCTGTCTCTGTCTCTGTGTCTCTCTCTCTGTCTCTGTCTCTGTGTCTCTCTCTCTGTCTCTGTCTCTGTGTCTCTCTCTCTGTCTCTCTCTATGTCTCTCTCTCTCTCTCTCTCTCTCTCTCCCCCCCCCCCCCCCCAAGTATTGTTGCACTTGCTTAATGTGTCTTTAATGCAAGTTTCTCTACCTCTCTCTTCCCGCAGAGCGTTTCGACCACCACTGTCCCTGGGTGGGGAACTGTGTTGGGAAGAGGAACTACCGTTTCTTCTACATGTTCATCCTCTCCCTCTCCTTCCTCACAATCTTCATCTTTGCCTTCGTCATCACACACGTCATCCTGCGTAAGTAGTGACCAATAAAGAGCGGACACACACACACACATCTTCCTCTTCATCCGCTCCTGGTTGTGTTGGAGCAGCCAGCCAGCAGGCTGTAAGTGGGCGTTGTGAAGCCCAGCAGTATTCTGGATCTTTACCATCCCACCAAGTGTGAGCAAATAGTGGACTTCTGCGGTGTGTGTGTGTGGGTGGATGGGAGACTGGGTGGATGCGTGCTGGGAAAACGAACCAAAGAAATACAGATTAACCAACAGAGAATACTCTCTCCACTTGTATTCTCTGTTTATTTTGTGTCCTTCTCTAGATTGTGAAATATTGACTTTGTGGGCATGGGTGAAATAGAAATAGTAGTCTCCTTCCTTCAGAAGTCTGCTCTGTTTACAAGCTTTTAGATTGAGTCAGTCCCCATCACTACAATAAGGTTAACAAGCCTCTCTCCTGTACAGCCCATATACTTAGTCCTCCTCTCAGAGGAGCTGTGGAGGGTACCTAGCTAGGAACACCTGTCACTGTTATGGATGAGACGAGAAACATAGGGATCAATATGTCTCTGGTGACCGAATTGGGCTAGACGGCCATATTGGATTGTGCTCCCTCTCCTCCCCTCTCTATCGTCTCTTTCCCAGATGGCAGTTAAAATGAAATGGGAATTAAAGTGGGTGTGCTCTATCTTGCTCAGCCTCGGCATACTTGCTGACGTCGCCCGTTTGGTTTGAATAGAGAAGCTACTAAGTGTTTATGGCATATGATATCCAATCCACCCTGCATTATTCTGTGTATTCTGTGCACACTCTGAAGGCTTATCACTCTGTTAGGTGCCAATACAGGCAGGTTCCCTCCCTTCTGCTGATGTCTGCACATTCATAAACCTAGCCTATTAATCAAAGCATTTCACTGTAGACTAACGGTGTTGTCTCTTTTTGAGAGAGGCTCTCACTCCCTAGCATTGTGTGAGATTCAGATATTGTAGGTATTTAGTGATCTGACCTTCATACTAACCCTTACCAGCCTACAGTACATCTGGCTTAGCTCCGTTCAGAGCCAAGCTCTGTGGCTGGCCTAATTTCCAGGTGTGATTCACAGCTAATTTGTCAGTGATATGATTGCGAGGAATTTGATTTTTTTTTTATACAGTATATTCTTTAGAAAGTTGAACTGTCATTAAACTCTCTCCTCTTGTCTCTCTCTGCAGGATCCCAACACAACGGGTTCCTCAACACACTCAAAGACAGTCCTGCCAGATATCCTTTCTCGCAGTAGTGATCTATATGCAAATTGTGTGTGTGTGTGTCATCTACAGTATATCTCTTTGTACAGTATCTCTCCCTCTCCATCCTCCCTCAGCGGTGCTGCGTTCCAAACAGCAGGATTTGTCATGTTGTGTCCTGTCCTCCCAGAGGTTGACAGCTGCCTGGGGTGGAGAGGACGAGGAGGGTGACTCTAGCTGACCCTGTGGTTGACCCTGTTCGAAAGACTGCAGAAGCTTGCTAACCCATAGTCTCTGCGCAACAGTACTGAGAACAATTTCGGGCGACAAGTGTTTTTTTCCCCCGGTCACATAGATAGATGTATTTATAGAATGCTTTTTATTTACAAATCATCTTATGTAAAGCCTCACTATTGAGCTGTCCTACAACTCTTCTGTAACCTCTTAATGTGAGGTCATAGGAAAGATGGTGTCTCTAGTCACCCCTCCATGCCACTTATCTATCAGACGACTGTATTCTCCATTTGAGGGTCTCTAATAAGCTGCCAGCCAGGCTGCTTGATGTGTGAGTGTCTGTTTCTCTGTCTTCAGGGCTTAATTTGTGTAGGCATGCTGCTACTCTCTCCTCCCTCTCAGCGAGATAAGGAGCACGACCCGCCTGCTGTTGAGGAAGCGCGTGGCGGGCTCAGCTGATAACACAGCAGCCTAATGTCGTACAGCAGCACAGCGCTTTAAAAAGGCAGGCAGGGGAGAGAGAGAGGGAGGGAGGGAGAGGGGGAGAGAGGGACACACAGACACACAAGGCTGGCACAGGACAGAATGACACCAGCAGCCCAGGGGAAGCACTGTTGCAGAACTCCTCTCACTCTGACCTACCACCGCTCCTGCTCTCTGATGCTACAGTTCCACTGGACTACCATTGCTGTTTCCAGTCAAATGGACGGGAGGGCTAGGACAGGCATTGGCAGCATATCAATCCACAGCTGTTGGTACTATGTGTAGGCCTATGTCCTTTCCTCTGCTCTGCTCTGCTCTGCGTTTGTTTGATGTGTGTCTGTGAGGGAGAGAGCGGTTTGTGTCAATAAGAGCGTGCATGTATTATCTTACTTAGCTGTAGCATATTGACTGAGTGTGTGTATATCTGATTTTCCTTAACTCTTTGGTCACTGTGCTGGAGGTGGTGGTGTGTTTCTTCTCTGTCTGGTCCATAGTGGGCCTCTCTGGGTTCCACACATACCTGATCAGCTCCAACCAGACCACAAACGAAGATGTGAGTACATGTACGCAGCACACGCGCCCACACTCTGCGTCACAAGGTAAGAGGATTGGTAGGCGTTTAAGTGGATTTCTCTTAAGTTGCTGGGGGTTTAGGAGTGTGTATTTGGTAGGAGACAGGAGAAGGCTGGGGGTTTAGGAGTGTGTATTTGGTAGGAGACAGGAGAAGGCTGGGGGTTTAGTAGTGTTTATTTGGTAGGAGACAGGAGAAGGCTGGGGAATGGAGGAATTCTGCAGAACTCCCCAGCCTTCTCCTATATCCTACCAGATTATACATAGACACTACTAAACCCCCAGCCTTCTCCTGTCTCCTACCAAATAGACACTACTAGACCCAGGCAGCAAGTGGAGTTTTTACTCTAAAGTATAGATGGTTGAGTGGAAGACAGCCAGATCTCTTTGCTTTGACCTCATTTATTTCCAAGCAGTTAGTCTCATCGCTCACCACTGTCTGAGACATTTGTTACACACAGACAGAACAAACGGAAAGTTCCCCTGAACAAAAGTCTAAGAAAATTGATCTTCCCTTTTTTTTTTGTTTCAACCACTCCATCTGACTGTGACTATTGTGTTTCTGCATCAGATAAAAGGTTTGTGGTCGTCTAAAAGAGGGAAAGGCAATTATAACCCCTACAGCTACGGAAACGTATTCACAAACTGCTGTGCAGCGCTGTGTGGACCCCTACCACCCAGGTAAGGACCTGCCTGTGTGTGTGCTTGCCTGTGGTACTCTGGCATACATTTTTTTGTTTCTCAAAATGTTCCATATGGCCAGGGTTAGGTAGGTTACTTTCTAAATGTAATCAGTTAGTTACTATTTAGCTGTCCAAAATTGTAATCAGTAAAGTCACTTTTGGATTACATAAACTACGTAATGTAATCTGATTACTTTTGATTACTTCCCTATTAAAGTCTCATGCAGTCTTTTGTAATTGTATTTTTACATAACTGTATGTCTAATAAATCACTGTGTTTATTTAATGAAATTGGCTCCAAAATATATATGTTCTATCATTTTATTTCCCTGAGGCTCCTTTAGCCTTTGACATGCTCAGTCTGATTGTGTGGGCGTTAGGAAATGAATCTGAAGATGCTTACATACACAGCCCTTATTGGCTTATAGGATCCATCAAATGCATTTGGTGTAGTCATAGTGGTCTCTGACTTGTTTTCCCGTCAATCTAATTTCCTGCATTGTCAGAAAGCTAAAATAGGCCCGTCACACAGAGCTTATCTTGATGTCGCAAGTCTAGAGAGCTATTGCCTGCTGTGAAATCGTCTGGCCTCCAGCGTCTCTCATTCAGACCTGATAGTACCGAGGATTTCATCACCTCCCAGTGAGATCAAACTATGCAGATGGATAACAGATGGTACTAATCATTGTATCTATATAATCTTTGCCAGTCATGGATTTGATTGCTTATTAACTGGTCTCATTCAACACTTCATAGCTGAAACCCCATTACATTGCTATTTAGACCTATGGTCTCCTTCTGTCCCTCTCCCAACACCCTATGTGCCTCCCCTCACATTCCCTCTGTGTTGAAGGCTCTGGTTCTTCACTAACTCTCAGTCTAGATAGTCTCTATCTCCCCTTATCTTTACAGTCCAGTTTTTTTTACCCTCTCTGAAGAGACAACACAACACGCAGCAGCTCCTCTGTAGCGTGACTGTGTGGTTAACTCTAAGGCTCCATTTCAAATGGCACCCTATTTCCTCTGTAGTGCACTACTTTGACCAGGGCTAAGCCATAGGGTTCTGGTCAAAAGTAGTGCTCTATATAGGGAATAGGGTGCCATTTGGGACACGCATAAAGGCATGGTACAGTGTGTCAGCAGCAGGCCGTTAACAGTGAGACGAGACAGTCTCTCCTAGGTAAAGCACATGTACATACAAGGGGGGGGAGACGTGATGAACAGGGCAAAGGGGTTAAAGAGGCTTTTAGCCCAGGGCTTGTCACTGTGTTTTACTGCAGTCTGTGTGAGAGTCCCAACCCAGCCTCCACTGCCCACAGCATTATTTACTGGTAATGGGTGGCGGTCCTCAATGGTCAGGTGGTGGGAGGGGGGGGGGGCGGAGTCTGTATGTGTTTGTGCGTATACATTCTTTTTGACTTCTACACTCCACTGAATTCCTGTAAGAGACTCTGTCACCAGGCTCTCTGTTACTGATTACCCTACACACACACACACACACACACACACACACACACACACACACACACACACACACACACACACACACACAGTCCTCCCTCTGAGCTGTGTCACTGTTTCATATCAACACACAGCCCCTCCATGGTGATGAATGGATGACCACACACAGTTAGCCCATGACTTAGTCTCTATGTGCTTACACATAATCACACACACCCTTATACAAACACACATACGCGCTCAGACACACACACACACACACACACACACACACACACACACACACACACACTAAGACAATCATGTGGCTTAACCTCAGCAGGTTCCTGCCTAATCAGCCATGTCTCAGCCCAGCAATGGTAGTGAAAGAACAGAAATAATGATTCACTCCGCTGATCTTTGCATGACCTCAATAATTGATTACCAAGAGGATCGCCTGCAGTGTGGTGCCAGGACATCAGCGGTACCGGAGCGCCAAGTCTAGGTCCAAAAGGCTCCATAACAGCTTCTAACCCCAAGCCATAAGACTGCTGAACAAATAATCAAATGGCCACCCGGACTATTTACATTGACCCCCACCCTTCCATTTGTTTTTACACTGCTGCTACTCACTCTTCATTATCTATGTATAGTCACTTTACCCCTGCCTACATGTACAAATGATCTCTCTAACCTGTACCCCCACATTGACTCGGTACCGGCACCCCCTGTATATAGCCTCCTTATTGTTATTTTATTGTACTTGTTATACTTTTTATTATTTTTTACTTTAGTTTATTTAGTAAATATTTTCATAATTCTTTCTTGAACTGCATTGTTGGTTAAGGGCTTGTAAGTAAGCATTTCATGGTAAGGTCTACCTACACCTGTTGTATTCGGCGCATGTGACAAATACAATTTGATTTGATACAGAGTGAAACATTAGGCACTAGGAAACATTAGGTTCTCTGGTGTCCGTCTATGTCAGCTGTGTAGTTTTGGACCTCCTATTCTTTCACAATATTGACTCTCAGAAAGTCATTTAATCTGTATTCTGCATCCTCTTAACATCGTGTAAGGATATCTGCCAATGATTGAAATGAGAGTATTCAAGGAAATAAAAAACAAAAAAAACAAATGGCCACTGGATTGATGCAATAATCATCATATCATTCTGCCAGGTAGGCGTAGGCTACTTTGTAGGTAACATTTCATTGAGAAGGTTTTTAGGAATGCCTTTCCATCTTTACCAGAAGAAGGTATTAGCATCATCGCTATAGGCTACACAAAGTGTAGACAAACCTGCACACACACACAGATAGACAGGGGCATTCATGTGCCATTTCAGAAAGTTGCAGGAAAATACGAATCACTGACTGCATTTTGTTAATGTCTTATGATTAACGTTTGCAAATTAATACGCTCTAATAAGTTCACTACATTTAGTTGATTTCATACTAAGTTCAATAAAACATTTTATATTGTTAAATTCCGTTCTGTATTCCTTGATTTGTGTCCACGTTCTCAACAGGAAGGGATCTACAATATTATAATATCTCATATGTATATACTGTATTCTATTCTACTGTATTTTAGTCTATGCCGCTCCGACATTGCTTTTCCTAATATTTATATATTTCTTAATTCCATTCTTCTACTTTTAGATGTGTGTGTATTGTTGTTAATTGTTAGATACTACTGCACTGTTGGAGCTAGAAACACAAGCATTTCACTACACCCGCAATAACATCTGCTAAACATTTGTATGTGACCAATAAAATTTGATATCATTAAATAGTTTCCTCAAATATGTCTCTCTTCAGTTTAATCAACAGAAGAGGCTTTATCCAGTCAGACACGGTGCAGCCCATCCCGCCAACCAATGGCATCACCATATACGGATCCACCCAATCACAGAGCCACATGGTAAGCCATTCTCCACTCAGTCTTTTCCAAACCTACTTATGGCCATCATGCCAGTGCAAACCCTAAAACTCAGACCCTGGTCATCTTAATATGGCTTATGTATTGCCTTAATTACCACATATACTGAACAGAAATATAAACGCAACATGTAAAGTGTTGGTCCCATGTTTCATGAGCTGAAATAAAAGATCCCAGAAATTTTCCAGACGCACGAAAAACGTATTTCTCTCAAAGTTTGTCCACATTTGTTCACATCCCTATTAGTAAGCCTTTATCCTTTTTCAAGTTAATCCATCCATCTGACAGGTGTGGCATATCAAGAAGCTAATTAAACAGCATGATCATTACACAGGTGCGCCTTGTGCTGGGGGAAATAAAAGGCCACTCTAAAATGTGCCGTTTTGACACACAACACAATGCCACATTGTGTACACACACACACACACACACACACACACACACAATCAGTGTATATATATCAGTATACACACACAATCAGTATATATAAATATGTGTGTATCATCCCGCGCTAGCAAGCCAACAATCAAGGCTGTTGATCGCTCACCTCTCTCCCTCTCAATCCAAATCTATTTAGCCAATCTCATTTCCATCTCTGGTCCACAGATTGGAACAAATCAACTGTTGGGATTCCAAATAGTGGGTTGTTTTATGTTTTATTCACACAGATTTTACCCATGATGCTCTGTGATCTGGCATTATGGCTGGGAAATAGGTCAACAGCGGGAGGAGGGACGTGTGTGTGCACTGTGACAAGCAATGTCATTGTGAACTGTGCTGTTTCTGACTCCTAGGCTTTCACCCCTGTCACAGTCCATGTCCCCCTCTCCCTAAAAAAATGACATGTCGGAGATTTGGGAACCCCAGGGAGGAATTTGTGTGTGTGCGTGGTGCATTGTGCTCATGTGCATTGCACTCTCTTTCCCCCTCTGATTCCTACAAGCTATTAGGCAGACTGACTGGACATGCTGACAATCTAACTCATGTTCTGTGAGGCTTTGGCTGATGGATAGAAAGCAAGAAATGGATGATAGGAGAGCGAGAGAGACAGTAACAGAGATGGGGAGAGGGAATGATAATAAATGCTCTTTTAGAGAGAAGGTTCCTACAGTGAGTCTGACTTAAACAAGGCCCTGTCAGCAGACAGTGTAATTGGTGTTGGAGAATCAGATCAAAGGGAGAGAAGCTACAAATGTCAACCGCACCCAAATATTAATATATACACTAGATGACTGACAGAGTGCACTGTTTTAAAGCCACCGTGCCGCCATCTTGGCACTCCCCCACTAATGTAAGACATGTTCTGGAAGCTATAGATATGCATTTATTAATGTCGGCATTTGTTTTTTGCCACATTTATTCTATTACAGACAACAACTTAATGCATGTAGTTATTATGCGAGCAAAAAAAAAATGAAATACTTAAAAGTATAATTTTTTGAAAGCTACACTACAACAACAAAATACTTAAATACATGTAATTTTGTCCAAATATTTATTTGGAATATTTGTAGAATTCCATCATAGTGCCAAAATGGCCGACCGGTGGCTTCAAAGCCTCTCATTGGCCAATACATAGCAATAGCAATCCAGGGTTAATATACATCATTGACTGCACCCCACATTCTGGCAGAGAATAGAAGGAAGAGTCTGTCTGGGAGTCTGGTGGCTTTTAGTGAACAAGACGTCGTTTCCCTCCTACATTCTAATGAACAGTCTTCTGAACTTGAATCCAATGAATAATACAGACCACTTAAAATAAGTCCTTGTTAGCTGTGTTCGTGTCCTGGTTATTCTGGTCTTATTGGGTTGTTCTGAAGATGTGTCATGGCCATCTGCTTGAGCTGGTTATTCTGTCTGGAGACAGGTTTGACATTCCATAGCTTTATCACGTGTAAAAATAGAGCCCATCTGTTAGAAACAGTTGTTATTATTAGTAATATACTGCAGTAATGACTTGCCACAGGGAAACATTTGAAATGTGTTGCCACTTACATCATCTATCTTTAGTCATCAACTTAGAGAATGTGGCGTGTATTTGATTGACAGGAGAAATAATTTACATTGCGAATAGCACCTGGTCGACATGTAAATAGTCAAAAGCAATCTGTCAATGTACGTAGGCAAATTGGGGACTAATAATCAAGTGCAGAGAATCGTACATTTTTCTGTATATTTTCTAAAGACGTTGTAGGCTGATCTACAGAAGCCTTCGTCACCATGGCAACGGTGACATCACGTCATATCACACCATCCGTCACCAGTCAGGAAGTGACAGGGAGAACAGTAATTTTTTTTATTTTCTGTGGTAGCTGGCAGCTAGCGTTTACAGATATCGACTTTGACTTTGATGGACTGTTGTTTCGACTTCATACTTCTTTTTGAGTAATGAATGATGACACACACACAACTCATTTTAGACTTTCACTTTCTCTTCAGTATCTCAGCGGAGTCTACTTGATGTGTCATTGGTAATTCATTAGATGGATGACTAATACAATACTGCTCACCTACGTGTCAAACTCATCTCATCTCGAACAGCCCTAGAAAGAATCAATGTTTACACAGCCGTCCTCATTTGATTTCCTGAATCACTTAAGATAAATGCTGAAAATCCCATCGGCACATGCCACAGTCGGCCGTGATGAAGATCCAGATTAGACGTGCAAGGTTTTGTTCACGCTAGGTCAGGGTTGGTTGGTTTCCTCTCTCCCTGGCAAGGTGCAAGCTGCTCTTCCTTTAGCCTGCTGAGCTGATGAAAGGTTTACAACCAGGGCTAAAGTTATCAGAGCTGAACTTCACTACCTCGTAGCACAGAGCAGCATGCCAATATTGGTAATGACAGCCCGGCTTCACCCACACCTGGGCCGAACAGTGGGCAGCAGTCCCAGACCCAGCCTTGTCCAGCAACGCAACCTTTAAAGTAATTACAGCCAAGGAGATGTTCCAAGCTCATTAGTTAATAATATCATGCCTCTTTTTCCGACGGGCGGTGTGGAGCTGAAACTTTAAATGCTTTTCAAAAGTAACCTTGCCAAAGCAGGCCCTGGGGCGGCAGGTAGCCTAGCAGTTAGGAGCGTTGGGCCACTAACCGAAAGGTTGCTGGTTCAAATCCCAGAGCTGACTAGGTGAAAAATCTGTCTGTGCCCTTGTGTCTGCTAATCCCAATGTTAGCGAATCGAAAGCTTCTCTTTCTTTGACAAATGCACATCCAAAAGCTCCACAGTCTGACCACTTCTCCTAATCTAAAAAAATAAATCCCTGTGTTTAATGCTCTCTGAAAAGCTTCTTTGTCTCCAGGCCTGGCTGGTACAAGCAGACAGACCGTATTGGAGACAGTAGGCCGGGGTTCCTGAGATGATGCCTACTGGCAGGAACAGTCTCCTTCAGTAGCTGTGTCTCAAAGGAGAGACTAGGAGCCTGCAATGTGAGAATAGCCCGCCAGGCATCTAGGTGCAGAACACACTGGACAATACAACTTGTGACTAATGTGAGACTACTAGCAGCTAGGTTTGTGTCCAGGGGTTGATTTTGTCTCTGAGTGACTATAAAATAAGTCATGCTCATAAAGGGACATCAACTGATATGAAATTGATAAGAGAAACTTAAGTAGTCCTATAAACTAACACTCTTAACCTTGTGTATTTATGCTTTGGCCAGACGGGTGATTAGAGATGTGAGGACCAGATTGTCTTCCATTACTTTAGTCTCCTGTGAACGTGAGATCTAAGAAGGCCTTTCAAAGCACTAATGCTAGGTCTGTCATAGTGGATCATCAAAGGCTTCCCATTGATTCATGCTCCTCTCTCTCTCTCTCTCTCTCTCTCTCTCTCTCTCTCTCTCTCTCTCTCTCTCTCTCTCTCTCTCTCTCTCTTTCTCTCTCTCTTTCTCTCTCTCTTTCTCTCTTTCTCTTTCTCTCTTTCTCTCTCTCTTTCTCTCTCTCTTTCTCTCTCTCTTTCTCTCTTTCTCTTTCTCTCTTTCTCTCTTTCTCTTTCTCTCTTTCTCTCTCTCTCTTTCTCTCTTTCTCTTTCTCTCTTTCTCTTTCTCTCTTTCTCTTTCTCTCTTTCTCTCTCTCTTTCTCTCTCTCTTTCTCTCTCTCTCTCTTGCTCTCTCTCTCTCTCTTTCTCTCTCTTTCTCTCTCTCTCTCTCTCTCTTGCTCTCGCTCTTTCTCTCTCTCTCTCTCTCTCTCTCTCTCTCTCTCTCTCTCTCCAGTTTTGCACTGCTACATCTGATAATTCTTAGATAGTCTAGAGTGCTCATCTAGTTAAATGGCTCAAACTGCACTGCTGGCTTGTTCTCAGTCCATTTAGATGTTTGATTTACATTTCAACTATTTAGGTTAGAGATACACAGAGATTAATCAATAGCTGACTTAATGGCCTGCTGTTTCAACTTCATGTATTGACTTCGCTATGCTTTTGGGTCACGTTGATTTACAGTGTTTCTCTCGGGTGTTGGTTTACTTTTCATTCTAACAATCTTGCTCTTCCCATCTCTGTCATCTATTTTCCTTCCTCCTCTTCTTTCCATCATCCCCTTATACCCTCGGTCTTCAATCTCCAATCTCACCCCCCTTAACATGTCTCATTGCACTCCCCCTCCATCTCTCCCATCTCCGTGTGATCAAGACCAGTGCATTCAGAGCACCAAATTTGTTTTGCAGGCTGCTGCCACACCGCTGCTGCAGAGTGAGCCAGTCATCCTCACAGACGAGGCATCTCTACCGGGCAGAACATCATTAGGGGATCCCTGCTTCGCAGCTCTGCCGCTAGGGGGCCAGCCCACACCCCCTACCTCCACCCACAACCTCAGCTGTGACAACGACATGCTGCCTCTCCGGAACGAGCACAGCGACGGGCTTCGACACCACCACGCGGACGGGGGACACCACCACTTCCTCACGCCCGAGGAAGCTCCCTCGCCGCCGGGCATGCTCCCCTGCAGCAGTCCCATGGGACACAGCCACACCAGGCAGGGATTCTACAACCCAGCCAGCCAGGACTCTCTACATGAGGATTCTGTCAGAGGCCTGGTCAAACTCAGCTCTGTCTGACAGGGGGTTCACTCAAACATTCCTCCGTCCCCTAAAACGCTCCTCCCTTCCATCCACACCCGTGCCAATCAGTGGGTCATTCCCAACCCTGAATGCCTGTAACCAATATCCTCTCTGTCCTCCAAAATCACAGAGCCTCTAAAAGACTGTGGTACTATTTGGCTGCTGAGAGCAGAACTGACCTGAACTGGGACCTTCCCTCCTCAGCCAACAACTTGCCAAAACTGTATCATAACAGGAGTTGTTGTTGCTGGTGAAAGGCCTTTGGGGAATTATAAACAGGCACGGTACTGTAGCTTTCTACAGAAGGAAATTAGCGGAGGAATAAAAACAGAAGTGGTGGATGTATGTACGTTATGGCTGTCTGTCGGCTATTTAAAGCAAAAAAGTGTCGTGACAGCTATTGCTAACCATGTTAAAGAAAAGCTGCTTTATTTCTGTTGTGAATCACGGTTCTGGCTTTCTTTTTACGACGGACTATGGCCTACTTGTTGATCACTGATGGACAGTGTCTTTCTATCGGATGAGATTCTGGTTGACAGTCGACAGTGCAATCAGTAAACGACAGTTGGTGTCATCATGTTGCTAGCCTTAGTGGAGTTGCCAACAACCGGATGAATCTGGTTTTCAGGGATACAGCTAATTCAACCTAGCTTCCTTTTCCACTGAAAACCGGATGTGGAAACTCCGCTCAGGCTTTTTCTTTTACGCCTGCTACGTTAGGTTATCATGTTGCATATCATTCAATAATTGTTTTCTTTTTAAGTTACATGTTAAAAAGATTTGGAGTCGTGTTGTGCCATACTAAGGTAATTTTTTCTCCTCACATTATACTTCCTGAGGATATATTAATAAAATCACATATTTTTAAGGTACTAGATTCTCTCTGTTGAAGCCAAGCCCCAAGGTGACCATTTTGAAAGTCATGTTATCATCTCTGACGTCACACATCCTTTGGCAGGCATTTTAAAGGTAGCCTTGTGACGAGTGCCTGTGGTTACTGCAGCTAACATCACAAACGTATAAAATCATTATACATGATGTATTGAAGGCGAGTCCTGCTCTAGGCTGGTCTCAGGTAATGGTCCATTCATCAGGGGTCGGATGTCTCTGGACCTCCAGCTACAGCATCATAGAGACTGGGGAAAACAGGGAATCTCTGTCACCAGACATACTCACCTCTTTGTGCGCGCTAAAGTCAATCAAATCAAATCAAATTGTATTTGTCACGTGCGCCGAATACAACAGGTGTAGACCTTACAGTGAAACGCTTACTTACAAGCCCTTAACCAACAATGCTTTAAGAAGTTAAGAAAAATTAAAAAATAGAATATGCAGTGTGAAAGTGACTCTAGGCTTACTTCAGAAGGAACTGCATTTCCCTAAGCAACGTGGATTTGCTATTTTTAATAAGAAACCAATTCTCATTGGAAAACAGCACCTTATACTAGAGCCTTTGCCTCCATGTTTTGAGAAAAGGACCAGTCGACTGTTGTCGTTTGTACCCCTTAACCTATAGCGCCATCTGGTGGTTGAAGAGGAGAAATGTACCTATGTTGGAACGGTGATTAATGTGCATAATGTAGACCTGGTGGACAGATGAACAAATGTAAAAAAAGACCCCAGAGGAATATTCCAATCAGCATACATTTATTTTAAAAGCACATTAACTATTTATAATACATTACATACTGTAGATTCTTCATATTATGTACAGCAGAAGGCAACAGACAGTAGGCAACTACAAGATCTCTTGCTTTGCAAATATACCTGGTCACACTTAGTGCACCACTGGTGGAAGGGCCACTGCTGGAAGATGACATCTCAGCACTGAAATGACTGTTAAACAAATCAAATGGGTGAAATGCATGACTGAAATGGCAGAAATTACCAGCTCAAACGGTTAGTAGTTACTGTGGCCAAGCAAGAAAGGAAATTGGCCATACAGTCATACAACACTAATTGATTAATATGCATTCATTATTTTCATTTGAATCCTTATCAACCAGTGTATTTGGTTTGACTCTGTATTGTACTTGTGCTCTGATTGAAGTGCACTAGATTAGATCATATGGTGGGTGAGCTTAGACAACTAGAGTTGGCCATTTCTGTGATTGCACATACAGATCGAGTATTTGACCATGTAAAGTAGCCTTTCAGGCCTTATTGCCTTTAAGATATGCTCTTTAAACCATCTATTGGATGATTATTGAAGCACATATTACTCTACAGAGGCTGCGTTTTGACAAATTGCCCAATTCTGATCTTTGTTTCACTAATTGTTTTTTTTTTAATCCATTCTGATGTAAAAAGATCTGATGTGATTGTTGAAAAGACCAATGAATAGAAAAAGATCAAAATTGGGCTGCCTTTCTAAACGAAGCCTATAGGTCATAAATAGCCACACATGTTCCCTCAGGTACAGGAACGTTTAAATATGATCAGGGTTTTCATATTCCTGATAAATATATTCTGAGGGTTGTAACCATCCTGAGATGGATGAATGGGAATGTTTATGCAATATTTTTGTGATAAGTATTTAATGAAAAAATACAAATAAATAGTGCAGCTCTAAGAAATGTTTTAGTCTAAATAGAGTGGCTTTCCACCAATGAGTCAATGGCCCTGTTTATACCTGGTGCTAACGTGTCCTTTGTTCTGATTATGGACAGGTGTAGCCAATTAAAAGACTCATTGTGATCCGATCTTCCAGACCACCTCCGGAGATAGTCAGACACGTTTTGTATCTGAAAATCAATCTAGAGTAAACCAGATCTGGATGGTCAAACCATTTAAATCATCATTATACCAGCCTCTAAATCCTTGACAGGTACCATTGATTTACGGCATCAATAATTGTCTTAAATAAATATTAATTTGAAATAATATCTGTCAAATAATTTCCATACACAGAGGCACCAGGAAATCCGGACACAGTGAACGATGACACATTTTAATACCAAACCTTGATCAGATAGTGATTGGATCATATTGATCAGATCACGAAACCCACAGGTTAGCACAAGGTGTAAATGAGGCTAATGTTTCTATAATACTGATATTTTACACATTATTCCAGATTCCCTTACACGTTGCACCTGATAGTGCATACAAGTATACTGACTGTCGAGTCCTGTGGATCCACTCAAAAAGATATGAGGCTACCTCCGTCCTCATGGCTCAGACATTGGAGCCCACAATCAGGACAGTCCAACACCAGCTGGCTCATGCACTGTTCACTGTCATCCAGAATGGGGCTTAGCTTAGCCTCTATGTCCTGGGTCACCACAGCTTGACGTCCATCAGCTCCAGGTCTCCCATGATCTCCAGCTGGTTGATGGTGCTCAGGTCCTGCACCCGGTGCCTGTAGTCCAGCAGGTGAGAGCCGTTCACCGCCAGCTTGAATTGGTGGGGCTGGCAGAGGATCAGCATCTGGGGCAGAGAGAGTAGGAGGGGGGAGGGGAAACTTGAGAACTGATAAATGGGCTTATTTAGAAACAACACCCATCTGAACAAAGTAATATTAAGAGACAGCGTACCTCAAAGTACTCCCCAGGCGAGAATGGGAAGAGGGGAAGCTCTCTCTCCTCTGGTCCCCAGGACTCACTCAGGTAGGAGTTCCTGATGACCATGGCCGACTTCATCCGCGGGTTCAGGTGCAGAGCAATGTTCTCACTGCTGCTGTTGCGGAGGTTCACAGTGAAGCTGCCAGACAGGAGGTTCATCAGACAACAATGATGCAGGTTGTTCTACAGTATGTTATGGATAGTGGGCACTGGGTCCTGACCCCTACACACCACCTCAAAGGTACACTGTCCATTTTCTTGAAACATGGTTTGAATACTGAGTAGTGTCCCATTGCTTACCTGTGCGGGTACATGCTGACCTGTCCCTTGATTGTGATGTGCTGTCCTGGACTCACCCCTTTCAGTAGACTGCCTTTGTAAGGGAGACTCTGGAAATGCATCAGATTTAGGCCATGTCTGTAAACGGTTCAACATATTGATGCAATTGTTCATGTTGCCTTACATAGATTGATCCTTTATAGTTTATGGAAAATATAACAACTCACCAGGTCACCTGATTCACCTGATATTGAATATATTGCCTACAGGAGAACATAATAATAAATACAGTCATTATAGAGAGAATAAATACAGTCATTATAGAGCGAGCTGAAAACATTATGTATGGGGGAGTGGGGGGGGGGGGCTTGGTACTTACTGAGTTTGGTATGAAGCCAATGGCATGCACCTTAACTTTCCCAGATATAGAAAGTGTGTCAATCCTGTCCAGTGGGATTCTGTGCTTGTATTCTAACAAATGGGAACCATTTACTGCCACCTGCAGGTACAAATGAGAACAGCATTCACACAACATCATAGCATACTGTATTTGCTTGGTCTTTGCATGAGACTACTAGCTTCTTGTGAATGTGCAAGCAAATGTAGGATATGGAGTTGTTCTTATATGTGGCCTAATTGAAGAAGACTTTGCTCCCAGTTTTTGCTAGTTAGGTCACCTTAAACATGGGTATGTATGCTAAAGTTAACTCCCAGACCTTAAAGACGTCATCATGGACCAGGATGATAGTCTCGAAGGCTGCTCCCCATCTGTAGGGCAGCTGCTGAAGGGTCTCCTCCCTGCCCCAACTCTCCTGCAGCAGGGAGTTACACACAACGCACGGGGAGCCCTTAAATCGGGGGTTGAAGTGGAAGGCGATGTCCGCACGAGGTTTAGTACTGCTGCCACAGGACAGGTCCATCTGGAACCTGCAGTTATCACATTGGTGTGTATTAGAGTTTCAACATTTCTAAAAACAAAGGTGGGGACTCAAGTCACACTACATTTTTTTTTTTTTTGTTGAACTGAATTGGGTCTAATAAAAAGCATGAGCTGGCGCACGCCCAGAGATAATTATTTAGTGTAGAGGTGCTGACTATTGGAGAATAAACTGTAAGCTATAAAAACAAAGAGTTGCACACTCCATATGATTAACCTCCAAGTAATTTATTGGGTAAAAAAACGCCAATGTTTCCGCATTACTGCCTTCTTCAGGGTAAACATGTTTTTTTAGCAAACTGAACATATTTTTTAGCTTAACTTATTATTTTTTGAGTGGGCTGAACTTTGGTATTTTTCTGAGTTGGGTGAACTTAACATTTTCTAGTTGGGTAAGCATATTATTTGGGGACATATTATTTGGGGACATGAAGCTAGGGTTGTGGTTGAGGGTTAGGGTTGAACCAGGATGTGGGTGTGAAGCTATAATTCAAATGAGAGAAAAATAGAAACATGTTTGAAAAAAATAATTTGGCTACATACAGTACATTAGGAAAGTATTCAGACCCCTTGACCTTTTCCACATTTTGTTACGTTACAGCCTTATTATAAAATGGATCAAATAGTTTTTCCCCCTCATCAACTACACACAATACCACATAATGACAAAGCAAAAACAGGTTTTTAGAAATGTGTGCAAATGTATAAATAAAAAAACAACTATCACATTTACGTAAGTATTCAGACCCTTTACTCAGTACTTTGTTGAAGCACCTTTGGCAGCGATTACAGCCTCAAGTCTTCTTGGGTATGACACTACAAGCTTGGCACACCTGTATTTTTTCGGAGTTTCTCTCATTCTTCTCTGCAGATCCTCTCAATCTCTGTAAGGTTGGATGGGGAGAGTTCGATGCACATCTATTTTCAGGTCTCTCTAGAGATTTTCAATCGGGTTCAAGTCCGGGCTCTGGCAGGGCCACTCAAGGACAATCACTCCTGCGTTGTCTTGGCTGTGTGCTTAGGGTCGTTGTCCTGTTGGAAGGTGAACCTTTGCCCCAGTCTGAGGTCCTGAGTGATCTGGAGCAGGTTATCATCAAGGATCTCTCTGTACTTTGCTCTGTTCATCTTTCCCTCTCTCTTGACTAGTCTCCCAGTCCCTGCCGCTGAAAAACATCCCCACAGCATGATGCTGCCACCACCATGTGTCACTGTAGGGATGGTGCAAGGTTTCCTCCAGACGTCACGCTTGGCATTTAGGCCAAAGAGTTCAATCTTGGTTTCATCAGACCAGAGAATCTTGTTTCTCATGGTCTGAGAGTCTTTAGGTGCCTTTTGGCAAACTCCAAGTGGGCTGTTTTTACTGAGGAGTGGCTTCTGTCTGGCCACTATACCATAAAGGCCTGATTGGTGGAGTGCTGCAGAGATGGTTGTCCTTCTGGAAGGTTCTCCCATCTCCACAGAGGAACTCTGAAGCTCTGTCAAAGTAACCATTGGGTTCTTGGTCACCTCCCTGACCAAGGCTCTTCTCCCCCGATTGCTCAGTTTGGCCGGGCAGCCAACTCTAGGAAAAATCTTGGTGGTTCCAAACTTCTTCCATTTAAGAATGATGGAGGCCACTGTTTTCTTGGGGGCCTTCAATGCTGCAAAATAAATGTTGGTACCCTTCTCCAGATCTGTGCCTCGACACAATCCTGTCTCTGAGCTCTACGGACAATTCCTTCGACCTCATGGCTTGGATTTCGCTCTGACATGCACTGTCAACTGTGGGACCTTATATAGACAGGTGTGTGCCTTTCCAAACCATGTCCAATCAATTGAATTTACCACAGGTGGACTCCAAGTTGTAGAAACATCTCAAGGATGATCAATGGAAACAGGATGCACCTGAGCTTAATTTCAAGACTCATAGCAAAGGGTCTGAATACTTATGTAAATAAGGTATTTCTGTTTTTATATTTAATACATTTGCAAAAAAATCTACAAACCTGTTTTTTATTTGTCATTATGGGGTACTTTGTGTAGATTGATGACGATTTATTTGTATTTAATCTATTAGGGAAAACAACATAACATCAACACATACCTGTCAGCATCATTGTGAACAGTGCCCTGGATAATGACTATCTCCCCAGGGTGTAGGCCCCCAGGTATGGCCCCAGTGAATGGAATCACCTGAATGGAGAGAGTCTTAATAAATGCAAAACATATAGGCAAACATAATCAAATCATATTCGCCCTGTGTCTGTGTGTGTGTGTGGCCTCTGCCATTATTTATCAATACATTCAATAGCCTCTATCCCATTGCTGATACACAAGACCGTATAAAATCGTTAAGCATGCCAACAGGATTTCGGCCCGACAATTGTAGGCTACAATGAAATGACTGCAAAGCGATGGACGATATAGCTGCACATAAAAGCTACCTATTGACGACAAAAAAAAAAATACCTGCGGTAGCCTAATATACAGGGTAGGCTATTCAACGTGTCAGAATGATTTTATTCCCATAGTTGAGAAAGGGAGAGTCTCGCTGTGAGTAGTAGAGGTAGGCTAGTGAACAAGCCTCTTACCGGATTTAGGACAGTTTGTTTCGCATTTGCCACAGCCATTGGGCCCGTTATGCAACACTACCATACAGCGGTAACTACCGCTAAATGATTGCAAATAATGTAGAACGAATTGGGTCGATGTTTTTATTTTCTGCTATATTCAGATGGCAGTAGGCATCTTCTCTCCATCTTCTATTCAATTACCTACTACGTCACACACCCACTATGCGCAACCATGTGATCCAGGCTATGTGCGGTGACAGGCTGCGCTGCTGTATCCCAAAAAGCTTCAGATAAAATGGACTGGAGACCAAATAAATTGCAAAACACACATCTGTAGCATATATAGCAATAGGCGTAAAGAAAGGTAGCCTACAATAAAATACAGTTCTCAAGAATAAGGCCATAGAATAAAATACATTATCTAAAGTCCAGGCTAGTAAACCAATAAAGAAATAGGCCCCTATGCCTAAAGAATAGCTCGAAAAATAGCGCAAAATCTTTTTGTCTAATTTACGTTGCAATTATTGACAAATTATTCATTATTTATTAATTATATATAATAATAATAATAATTTCCTAAATATTTCATTTGTATTACTCCGTCTAAATATTCTGGTTAATGTATGGTGACCAGTCTGTAGCTTTCGTTCCACTACTTGCCACTCCTGTCATGCTAAACATTGGGCATATGACAAGAAGTAACCTACAAGGAGTGAACTTTAACAGAGTGGTACCCAGGCTAGGATAGGTCTACTGAAGTTCAACAAAAATTGAACAGGTGACCCAAGCTCGCCAGTTTCTTGGGAGATACCTGTATGGCAATTATGATGTCAGACAGATCTGGGTTAAACATGTTTGGCGCTATGGCAACGTTCCTCTGTGATTCTATCCACCTTTATTTTGCGCGCCAGAAGTCTCGAACCGGTCGAGGTGGATAGCACCCTAGGTACGTGTATTTTGTGGATCAAGATGCACATCTTCTGGACTGCCATTCCCTTCAGGAGGTTTTACTCCGAGGAACCCGAGCTTATTCCTCCTGAGCTTCGCAGACCCCCACCTATCAAGCCTCCCCCGGACGGAGGATGGGGGTGGGTGATTGTCTTATCATCGTTCCTCTATAATGTCCTGGTACTGGGATACCACAACTCCTTCGGAGTATACCTCATCAGTCTCCTCAAAGAGTTTGGGGAGACAAGTTCTAAAACAGGCAAGTTACCCTAAGCTTCACATAATCATATAATGTTAGGGCTGTTTATCCAACCTGGTTTTAGAGCATTTCGTATTCAACCCAACATCATAGTGAAATGTAGCATTAGGCTATACACTGTAAACTCTACCGGGTTATTAAAGTTTACACATCTCATATCATGATCACAAAATAATGTTGTAACTAAGTTGTTGAAATGTGTAGTTACAGTAATAAACAAGTAATAAACATGTTAGAAACAAGTAATGACCTAAACTGCACGAATAACTTGCTGTTTTATCTACTGTATCACATCAATCAGAAGATTGCTTACAGATGTGATAGAATAGATACATTGAAATCTGCTAGCTACCTAACCTATGACCTACTCTCTGCTGTCCTGTAGCATGGGTTGGCTCCATCAGCTATGGTTTCATCATGGTCTGTGGGCCCCTGTCTGGGAAGTTGACAGTCAGGTACGGGGCCAGAGAGATCTCCATCCTAGGATCCCTCATCATCATGATCTCCACAGTGTGCTCATCCTACGCACCCAACCTAGGAACACTGTTCTTCACACATGGCTTCCTAACTGGAGTGGGCTCGAGCTTTGCCTTCACCCCAGGTTGGTTTAAGGGAGGGAGGGAATTAGCTAATGGTTAGTTATACTATGGCAAAGGTCGGCAACAGGCAACCTGCAAGTTATTTTTTTAAGATGATAGTTTTAGGTAAAAAAAAAAAAAAAGACAATCTCTAAAATTTAGTTTTATTTAGGAAATCTGTTCCCAGGTATTCGAACAAGCAAAAAAATAGAGATGTGATCGTGTCTCAATGTAATCAAGGTATGAAAGGATTGTATTTGAAAAACAATCTCTTTTTGGGGTTTAGTTGTGGTCGATTTGCAGTGAACAAAGTATTACAATTATGTTCCATTCCTTCGACCATCCGCTCCGACAGGAATCGCCCGCCGGCTGAATCTAGTTGCCTACCCCTGCACTATGAATTCACTAAAACTTCCAATCCATCCATAGCTTTTCTAGTTCATATTGTATTCTCAAGGCCAGGACAGCTAACACATTATCTCCAATCTCCCTCCTCCTTCTCCTACCGTGGGGCAGGTATGATCATGGTGAGCCAGTACTTCACCACCAAGCGTTCCCTGGCCACAGGGATAGTAATGTCAGGGGGAGCAGCAGGGGCCCTGGTCCAGACCCGGCTCCACCTGTTCCTCATAGACGCCCTGGGCTGGAGGCAGAGTCTTCGAGTGTTCTCAGGTCTCATGATTATTTGTGTCATCACCGGCTTCACCTACCTGCCACTCAACCCCAAAGGTACTGCAGGACGTTCCGAGCCACAACATTTTTTATTTATTTATTACATTGCAGGTTATCATGTTAAATGATGAACATACAGTAATGGGATCATGCATCACATCATCATGATTGAGTGCAATTGATTTAACTACCTCAACGGATTTTTTTGTGTACACTTTCAAATGGAAATGTAATATTAGTCAAAAGCTATGTGTTACTGAGGTTTGAGTGATATATTTCAAACGTGTTTGAAAGGTTACACCAGAAGTGTGGTGGATAATTTGAAGAACTCTCCCTTGAAGAAGTTTGTTGTGGACCTTGGCCTGTGGAAAGACAAAGTCTTTCTGATCTGGGTTGCAGCCAATGGACTGTGTAAATTTGGATTCTTCATTCCGTATGTCCACTTGGTAAGTTACATACTGATGTAAACAACTGAAGGCTCAGTTGAAAAGGTACGACATTATAGTTTGGAACCATTCTGTAATTTGACTCATATACAGTGCATTCGTAAAGTATTCAGACCCCTTGACATTTTCCACATTTCTTTACATTACAGCCTTATTCTAAAATAGATGAAACAATCTACACATAATACCCCATAGTGACAAAACGAAAACAGGTTTTTCTAATTTTTTTCTAATTTATACAAAATAAAAATCAGAAATACCTTATTTACATTAGTATTCGGAATTGAGCTCAGGTGCATCCTGTTTCCATTCATCATCCTTGAGATGTTTCTACAACTTTCTACAACAATTGATTGGACATGATTTGGAAAGGCACACACCTGTCTATATAAGGTCCCACAGTTGACAGTGCATGTCAGAGCAAAAACCAAGCCATGAGGTCGAAAGGAATAGTCTGTAGAGCTCTGAGACAGGATTGTGTCGAGGCACAGATCTGGGGAAGGGTACCAAAACATTTATGTAGCATTGAAGTTCCCCAAGAACACAGTGGCCTCCATCATTCTTAAATTGAAGAAGTTTGGAACCACCAAGACTCTTCCTAGAGTTGGCCGCCCGGCCAAACTGAGCAATCGGGGGAGAAGAGCCTTGGTCAGGGAGGTGACCAAGAACCCGATGGTCACCCTGACAGAGCTCCAGAGTTCCTCTGTGGAGATAGGAGAACCTTCCAGAAGGACAACCATCTCTGCAGCACTCTACCAATCAGGCCTTTATGGTAGAGTGGCCAGACGGAAGCCATTCCTCAGTAAAAGGCACATGACAGCCTGCTTGGAGTTTGCCAAAAGGCACCTAAAGACTTTCAGACCATGAGAAACAAGATTCTCTGGTCTGATGAAACCAAGATTGAACTCTTTGGCCTGAATGCCAAGCATCGCGTCTGGAGGAAACCTGTCACAATCCCTACGGTGAAGCATGGTGGTGGCAGCATCATGCTGTGGGGATGTTTTTCAGCAGCAGGGACGGGGAGACTAGTCAGGATCGAGGCAAAGATGAACGTAGCAAAGTACAGAGAGATCCTTGATGAACTCAGACTGTGGTGAAGGTTCACCTTCCAACAGGACAATGACTCTAAGCACACAGCCAAGACAACGCAGGAGTGGCTTCGGGACAAGTCTCTGAATGTCCTTAAGTGGCCCTGCCAGAGCCCTGACTTGAAACCAATCAAACATCTCTGGAGAGACCTGAAAATAGCTGTGCAGCAACGTTCCCCAACATGACAAAGCTTGAGAGGATCTGCAGAGAGGAATGGGAGAAACTCCCCAAATACAGGTGTGCCAAGCTTGTAACGTCCTACCCAAGAAGACTCAAGGCTGTAATCGCTGCCAAAGGTGCTTCAACAAAGTACTGAGTAAAGGGTCTGAATTCTTATGTAAATGTGATAATCCATTTTTTTTTTTTACAAACATTTCTAAAAACCTGTTTTGGCTTTGTCGTTGTGGGGTATTGTGTGCAAACTGATGAGGGGAAAAAAAAACAATTTAAGACATTTAAGAATAAGGCTGTAACGTAACAAAATTTGGAAAAAGTCAAGGGGTCTGAATTCTTTCCTAGCAAATGTACTGTATCTCAAAAAAGAGTGAATGTAGTTTAGCTACAACATGTGTGTGTGTCCTGCCCTAGGTGAAGCATGCGGTTCAGCTGGGCATCCCAGTCCACAGTGCCACTAACATCATGCTGTTCCTGGGCTTGACTAGCATGATCAGCCGGATCATATTTGGCAGGATCTGTGACTCAGAGAGAATCAACAGGCTCTACATCAACCAGGCCTCTGTGTTCGGTGTTGGTGGGTTGCCCTTACGCCTATACCTCCTCACTGTCATTGTGACCGTTAGTAAAGCAATACGACACGAGAGAGTGTATGTTATGGCGATTAATATTAGGGCTGTGCTGCAGTCAAATGTGCAAGGTGAATTCTGATGACCGTACACAACCCAACACCTGTGTCCTACTGTGTTTTTCCCTGTGTTGCCAGGTCTGCTGTACATGTTGATCCCACTTCTCCATTCCTACGGTTCTCTGGTGGCCTTCGGCCTGTTCCTGGGGATCGCTGATGCTGGCAACTACATCCTGCTCCCTGTCCTGACCTTTGACCTGATGGGGGCCGAGAAGATGCCCGTGGCCTGGGGGTTCATGCTCACGGTCAATGCTGTCAGCTGCTTGGGGCCGCCCTTTGCTGGTAGGTTCACTGCAGTTGATGTTATTGCTGTAACAGTACTTATTCTCAGTGGTGTATAGTACTTAAGTAAAAATAATTTAAATACTTAATTCATTTTTGGAGGCATCTGTACTTTACTTTACTATTAATATTTTTGACAACTTTTAGAAAATATTGTTCTTTTTACTCCATACATTTTCCCTGTCAACCCAAAGTATTCGTTACAATTTTGAATGCTTAGCAGAACAGGGAAATTGTGAAATTCACCCTTGTTGTTTGAAGTCTCAGTCATACCCTTGTTGTTTGAAGTCTCAGTCATACCCTTGTTGTTTGAAGTCTCAGTCATACATTAGTTGTTGTCCCGGTCAGGTTGGATGAATGACATGACAGGAAGCTACAACTTGGGCTTTGTGGTTGCCGGGGCGTTGAACGTGGCAGCCTGTTTTGTCTTGGCCTTGATCCCCGTAGCCAAGAGCTCAACCAGACAGACATGCAAGAGCATCATGAACGTCACCATCGACCGTTCCACACAGGAAATCACGCAGTGGGAGGACAACCTGTCTCCTATTACTGAGGTAACACAGGGGTACCTCTCTCTACTCACCAGAAGATGACACTGCTGTTCTTTTGTATAAGGGTTATCAATCTATCTAACAAAATATTTTGTTTTATTGTAAATTATAATTGGATGGTGCAAGTTTTTCCTGACCATGTGACTTAACCAGGAAAAAGGTAATGGTTAGGGAAAACTACTAGCCCTAATTATAAAATGTATATTTACTCATAGCACTTCAATATCAATTGTCAAATAGGAGGAGCCACGAGTGTCCAAATATGTGAACTACTTCTCTACGACTACGTTCCGTAGTCCAGAGATTACTGAGAGTAGACCTGAGGTGTACAGAGGAGATGATGCCGAAACAGCAGGACCTGCTGAAGTCACCCGGCTATAGCAACACCAGCAAGCATCACCACCCCTTCTACCTCATTAGGAGATAATAAATGTTGTATCTTTTCACTTATCGGTGCAAATACAATAATGTATTAACACAGTGTTGGCTGGTATTATTATAGTTAATTAATCGGTTTTCATTAGAGAGAGAAATGACAAGCACAGGACGTGTTGCAGTCATTGTCCAGTAGGTGGCGCTTCTGTACCAAATTAAAAGTGTACATGTATATGGGAGCACTGCTGCTCAGCAGTGATAATTCAAGACCTCTCCATCCATACTGTAAAACACACTCTAGAGAATGACACTGACACTTTTTTCAGACACAAAATATTTTATTTGCAGCACTTAGTTTTGACTGAAATACATCATTAAACAGTTAGTTTGTTAGCTGTTACTTATAATAATTAACAGTAAAAAAGCCTTCAACCAACACTGTACTTTCAAGCCATTCATCATTGCAATTTTATGTCCAAAGCCAACAGGACATAAGAGCTTCACTACACACTGACGCCAGCCAGTAAAATACCAAACTAATAAGTCCAACCACATCCACTCAGTCACAACAGTTACAACTGCCTCTCTGAGATACTCCCTCACGGAGATACTGCCTCTCGGAGATACTCCCTCACGGAGATATCTTTAAAATGTAATAGTAGCATTCCGTTCACCAAATAAATTCCTCTGAATCAAATCTCACAGATTTACAAAACTCCCATTGATGTATTATTGCAAAAAGCAAACAAATATGTCTAATTTCTATTCGGTCAGCTCCAATATTGTATTAAAGTGCACTAGGGATTTGGCATACCTAAGGTTTAGCAGAACAGATGAACATTGAGCTGAAGTTGATGAAAAGTATGCTTCCTACTAAATGAGATGATTATGCATTATAAAGGAATGGAATAAAACTGACAGGCCATCGCTACACACCAAAGTAGGATACATCATCTTATACAGCTTCATCAGCATAAATTATACTGAAATAGTCAAGTAATTGTGAGACAGTTGTGAGGAAATACTTGTGGGCGATGACAACATAATAGCGTTTTCATTATCGTCAGAACAAGGGCCAATGAATCCCCACTTCTCTGAAGAATGTTAAAGAATAGTATAGCAGCAAGTGTGCTGCCCTTGTTTCACAGCAACATTCATACATTGTTGCTAATACTATTGCTTAGTGGTGTGTGTGAATGTAGAAGTCACATTAATGTTTTTGATTTAGGATATTATCAACCAAATATATGTTTACTAAAGATGTATTTACTGAAATGTTCAAAAGGGTTTGATGTCTTATTATCTGACTATAACAGAATATTTTGTCTTTGGCAAATGTGATAGTCAAGGACCAGGCCCCTAAGAGTCCCTCATATCTATGCGGACTCAATCCTGTATTCTGTAAACATCTGGGCACACCTAAGACCTGTTTCAATCAAACTCGTTAACCTAACCCGGTCCCCAGGATTAGTCAAAAACACCACTCTTCTTGTTCTGACAGAATTCACCTTCGGATTCATATACACCACAAAACAATGTTTGTAGTGTGTTGAAACTCAGCTCGACTGTATGTAGTGTTGTCTTTGACGAAACCTGGAAGGCTGGTTATTGGTTCTGAATGAATAGGTGGATACTGGTTCTGAATGAATAGGTGGGTACTGGTTCTGAATGAATAGGTGGGTACTGGTTCTGAATGAATAGGTGGGTACTGGTTCTGAATGAATAGGTGGGTACTGGTTTTGAACCTAATTCACTAATAAGTGCATTGTGCTCTTCAACATTATTCCTTGATTATCTATAATGGTAGAATGGCATTATTGTAGAAGATATATGTGGCTTATTTCCTCCTTCTGTTCAATGGCCTTGTGACTGTGTGAATGTTATTTCCCCTCCCACTGTTTCTTCATAGAGCCATGTTACAGAGCAGACACCACTGTAGTAGGCCTTGTACTGTAACAGATGAAGCTGCTTATGTGTTTGCTTGTTTCATTTAGATAGGACCTTTGTGTGCCATCTATGTCAGTCAAAACATACTTTAACTGTGCCTTCACTCAGACTACTCCACCTCTAAAAGCGACCAGCCGGCCAACAGAATTAAAAACAATATATATTCTAACTATCTGCAATAACAAAAATGCACAATAAAAACTGAACACAGGTAAAATACACAAAAAAAACTTCAGAATGTTTCATTATCTCATTATGTACTGTCAGATGCATTTCTGCTTGCACTCATTCAACATGTAAGTTATCCTTGTTAAGGCTTGTCCTGTAGATACTGTAACTGGCCATGCAAAGAAAACACATTCCATTACGAGCAGGTAAACTGGACAGGGGAACATAAAGTTGACATTGAAACATGTTCATTATATTTTAAGGTCCACTATATTCTATCGATGGGCTTCTGTGATGTAGCATCATTGGTACATGGTCACATCACATGAGTCTTTTCTGGCAGACTGAGGATGAAAGGGAACAGTATGCCCTTAGCTTCCAGTGGTGGCCTCAGAGGTTCCTCGACAAAGTAAGAGCCGTCCTCCTCCACTACAAACTGCAGAATCTGAGTCTTGTTCACACAATAGATGCAGTTTCCGATGACGGCACACCTGAACGGCAAAGGGCTGCCCTGTCGCTGCGACACACAGTCGTGCCACATTTTCACTATAGTGTTGTACTTGAACACATTGACCCCCTGGTCGCGGTTGACGTCAAACCTGTAGATGAAGCTTTTCAGGGCCACCATGTCGGTTGACTTCTTCCTGCTGTTGTTGTAGGGGCACTCCTGCCACTCGTCCCTCTTGGGGTCGTATTTCAGGAGACGGTAGAACAGAGACCCTCCAGAGACGTAGAGCTCTCCGTTACATGTGGTAGCTTCATGGGCCACTGCAAACGCCCCTTTGGGTAAGGGAGCCACCGTGGTCCATCGGTCAGTCCGAGGATCGTACTTCTCCACTGTGAACAAACACTCCCCTCCTATGGCATACAGGTTACCTTCCATAGACACTAGCTTGAGCTGCGACCGTGCCTGGTTGAGCGGTCGAACCTCGCTCCAGCGGTTAGTGATGGGGTTGTAACAGAACACCTTGTCTGAGACCATGCCCTTGTCTGCGTATCCTTTTATCCCACCGGCCACAAACAGGTAGTTGTACATAGTGCAGATCCCACAGCCCTTAGTGTTAATGTCCTCCGGCATCAGAGTCAGAGGTCTCCAGTCATTGGCTGCCTCGTTGAAGTAGTAAATCATGTGGTTTTCCTCGAAGGATGCCACGGACAGAGGGCTCTGCGGTCGACTGTTACAGCGACTCTGAGGTCGGCTCCCGACGCGGTCGAACACATCGTTGATCTCAGCGACCATCAGGGACCTCTTGCCATCCATTCTCTTCTTCAGAACCAGATCCCTCTCCGACCCAGTCAGACGTCCGTACACCGCTTGGTCCCGCAGGATCTGGAGGAAATTGTCACTCATGAAACGATAGGCCGTCTCCTTCAGTTCGTTAAGTCGTTGCTTCTTGGCAATAGTTAGAATCTCATAGCAGTTCTCTACTGTGACCTGCTCTGAGATGGTATCCATAGCAGCCTGGACGGCACATGGGATCTGTAAGATCTTAGCTCCTGTGATCACCTCTACCACATTGTCCTTGTGTACATTCATCTGAGAGGTGTAGATATAGTCTATCAGGATGGTCAGGGTCTTGTACTTCAGCCCTTTCACTTTCAGGATGTCTCTCGACTGACGAGCCTTGAAATAGTCACTCTTCTCTGCCAGAACGGACTTATGAACACTGATTTTCTGGCCACCAACTTCGATCACTAAATCTGGCTCCTCTTTAGGCGTTGTGTTACTGACCCCACTATAGCCACTACTGTCCCTGTGTCCTTGGCTCGACTCAAGCCCTGACTGTCCATACAATGTGTCATATTCTGTGGCAGAGCTGTGGCTGAACAAGCACTCCAGCTCTTGCAAGGTTGGCTGGTTGTCCGCGGAGATACAATGAGTGTCAGGCGCGGCGGTCCCCTGCTCCGGGGAGGCGGTGACATTTGTGATGTGACACTGACTCCTCACTCTGCTCTCTCTGTAGAGGGACAGGGACCCTTCCGCTTCCTCTCTAGCCTCTCCCTTGACGCATAGAGAGGGACCCACACTGCAGGGCACTTTGGCCCTCGCCCCATTAATATCCTCGCTGATACCGTTTCTGCCATGAGTACAGTACTGGTCTCTACCAGCATCAAGCTTGGGTATGTGAGATGTATTTGCTTGATGAGAAAGATCAGGAATGTGAAACTGATCTGCATTAGAGATGTAGGATCCATCACCCTGTGGATGGTCAAAGTGATGATTCCCAATCACCGTACCACCATCCAACAAGTACTCCTTTGTAACTGGTGTGCTCTGTCGACAGAATCCCTGGTCGTCCAGTATGAATCCCAGGTCTGGAGCATTGGTGTTCCCCTCCTGTTTCCGTGGGAGGGGAGAGACACCCCCATCCTCATCTGAGGGTGAGGAGAGGAGGTTCGAGCAGACGGGATGGTGGAAGATGACGTCTGCCTCCACCGTGTGCACCCCTCCTCCCTGTCTCTTTCTGTCATTCATCCTGTCTGATCAGAGCTAGTGGTAGTCCAGATCCTCAGTGATCATGGTGAGGAGAATCCAACAGAATTTAGAATCACTCCTCCAGATCTTGGCAGGTCTCGTCCCTTGAACCTATTGGACATGTTATGGGAGAAGAGAAATATATGAAAAGTCAATGAAAATCAATACTGCTTCGATAGCAAGATTCAAAAGACCTAAAAGATAAATTGTTCCCAGTGCTACTTGAAAACTCTGAGGGGCGCCCTTACTCCACAAGCAACAAATGGAGCCAACTTTGACATATCTTCAGAGCTTTATGGAGTAGCTTTCATGTTTTCTCAAAATTCACTAAACTCTATTGAAAACATAACATTACTAAATTCTACAGATATTATTATGAGGGTCTAATTGCACATTTGGCACTTGTGCATTAAAATATACATTAAAGTGCTATTATGAAGAGATTAGACATAGTGAATGGAATAACACGTTAATTATTGTTGGTATTAACTGCTAACACATATAACCTACCTTGGATGATCATTCTAATATATTTGTGTTAATGGGGACACTGTGGGAGACGGACACATAGGGCGCATGCTCTGTGGTCACTACTCTGACTGCTAGAAAGATTAATACTGAATATGACGGGAGAGGAAAGCCGTTCACGCGCACATTTCGCTGTCAAATTGTTGAATAGAAACCAAATTCTAGTACAATAATTAATAGAAATGTATTCATATATTAATTTATCACAATGTGAAGTAAAATACATTGGAAAATTTGTGCGCAATATAATTTTAAGGCAAGGATTTATTCTAGGCTAAATGTACAGTTAAGGTATCATACAAAATGGAAATGGAAATGCACTCGACTCATACAAAAATAATTGGCCTAAATAGCATGATGAGTATTATTATTATAGTATAGCCTACTACTTACGTCTTTATGTCAGTGGTGAAGCAGCAGCGCAGTTCAACCGACAGTTTTCATCAGTCCCAGACACACACAAAGCCCAGTTATGTAAGGTAGCCACAATACTGAAAATTGGAGAACCTCACAAATGCAAGATATCGGTCTTTTCCCTCATATATAGAGGTAATTTCGTAAATGTGAAGAAGTATTTCATTACATGTCCTTTATGACTTGGACAAATAGTCTCCGGGTAAATGGATCTTTGTTATTCCTTTAAAAAATCATAAGAGAAAATCCACTGGAACTACATCGACGTATTGGCTCAAACAAAACGCTAACAGTCATTCCAGTATTAAAGTCTTTCAGATGATCTATCCACGACCAATATGTTGCCAAGTAATTTCCTCCTGCAGCTCTCCAGTGCGTCTGAGCTGAGCATCAAATGTCGTATTTCACTCCCACACAGTTCAAAATCAGTCCAGAATCAGTGTTCTCTCTCTCCGCTGCCCCGAATGTGTTTAGATTTTTTATAGTAGTCTACAGTCCGACAGCTATTGATCTAGACCACACACACACACCCTCTACACGGCTATTCCCATCAGCGCCTGCACCACGCACGCGCTGGAGGCAAATGGAGGGGGAAATGCGACATTCCATCACACGCATTTGTGAGTGAGATGTCATGGGGGAAACTCAGCGATCTGCGCCCATGCGTGCGTTATAAGACACTGTCATTGTAAGACCCTACTACAGCCTCATAGAAAAGGAAAAGAAAAAGCAAATCCAAAGGACAACACATCTGTTGTTCACTAGACAACATAAACATTTGTGTTTCCCTAGTGGGGTATTGTAATTATCAAGACTCATGTGTCCACATTAAAATGTACTGGGGCTACTTCCTTCTGCTTGGTATTCTACAACATCCGATCATATTTTAGTCTGATGAAGACAGTTTGTCTGTCGAAACGTTGGTTATTAGGTTATTCAATTATTGCATCTGAGCTCCTAGAGTGTGCAGCTCCTCCTTTTCCTTTTCGTCTGAAAGGAAGAACATTGCTTCAACCTCCCCTGTCAGGGTTACAGTCCATTCAGAAAGTATTCAGACGCCTTGACCTTTTCCACATCTTGTTATGTTACAGCCTTATTCTAAAATGGATTCAATTTTTTCCTCATCAATATACACACAATACTCCATAATGACAAAGCGAAAACAGGTTTTTAGAAATGTTTACAAATGTTTAAAAAAAACAAAAAAAAAACACCTTATTTACATAAGTATTCAGACCCTTTGCTATGAAACTCAAAATTGAGCTCAGGTGCATCCTGTTTCCATTGATCATTCTTGAGATGTTTATACAACCTTTGGTAAATTCAATTGATTGGACATGATTTGGAAATGCACACACCTGTCTATATAAGGTCCCACAATTGACAGTGCATGTCAGAACAAAAACCAAGCAGCACTCCACCAATCAGGCCTCTAAAAAATAAATGGAAGCCACTCCTCAGTAAAAGGCACAGGACAGCCCGCTTGGAGTTTGCCAAAAGGCACCTAAAGGACTCTCAAGACCATGAGAAACAAGATTCTCTGGTTTGATGAAACCAAGATTTAACCTGTCACCAACCCTACGGTGAAGCATAATGGTGGCAGCATCATGCTGTGGGGATGTTTTTCAGCAGCAAGGACTGGGAGACTAGTCAAGATCGAGGGCAAGATGAACGGAGCAAAGTACAGAGAGATCCTTGATGAAAACCTGCTCCAGAGCACTCAGGGGGCGAAGGTTCACCTTCCAATAGAACAACGACCCTAAGTCTCTGCATATCCTTGTAGTGGCCCAGCCAGAGCCCGGACGTGAACCCAATCGAACATCTCTGAGAGACCTGTAAATAGCTGTGCAGCGATGCTCCCCATCCAATCTGACAAAGCTTGAGAGGATTTGCAGAGAAGAATGGGAGAAACTCCCAAAATACAGGTGTGCCAAGCTTGACTCGAGGCTGTAATCGCTTCCAAAGTTGCTTCAGCAAAGTAGTTAGTAAAGGGTCTGAATACTTAGGTAAATGTGATAGTTTTTTTATTTATAATACATTTGCAAAAATGTGCAATGCTATGTCATTATGGGGTATTGTGTGTAGATTGAGGGGAAAAAACTATTTAATCAATTTTTGAATACGTCTAACGTAACAAAATGTGGTAAAAGTCAAAGGGTCTGAATACTTTCCAAATGCACTGTACACAATACATTACACATATTGTTGTGTTACAGACAGAATTTAAAATGGATTAAATATTATTTTTTTCTCACCCATCTAAACACAATACTCCATAATGACAAAGGAAAGACCTTTTTTCAATCCGATTTAAGTCAAAACTGTAAGTATGCACTCAAGAACATTCAATGTGGTCTTGGTAAGCAACTCCAGTGTATATTTGGTATTGTGTTGTTTTAGGTTATTGTCCTGCTGAAAGGTTAATTTGTCTGCTAGTGTCTGTTGGAAAGCAGACTGAACCAGGTTTTCCTCTAGGATTTTGCCTGTGCTTATTTTTATCCTGAAAAACTCCCTAGTCCTTGCCGATGACAAGTATACCCATAACATGAGGCAGCCACCACTATGCTTGAAAATATGAAGAGTGTTACTCAGTGATGTGTTTTGTTGGATTCGTACCAAACATAACACTTTGTATTCAGGACATGAAGTTCATTTCTTTGCCACATTTTTTGCAGTTTTACTTTAGTGCTTAATTCAAACAGGATGCATGTTTTGAAATAATTTTATTCTGTACAGGCTTCCTTCTTTTCACTCTGTCATTTAGGTTAGTATAGTGGAGTAACTACAATGTTGTTGATCCATCCTCAGTTTTCTCCTATCACAGCCAATAAACTCTAACTGTTTTAAAGTCACCATTGGCCTCATGGGTAAATCCCTGTGTGGTTTCCTTCCTCTCCGGCAACTGAGTTGGGAAGGACGCCTGTATCTTTGTAGTGACTGGGTGTATTGATACACCATCCAAAGTGTAATTAATAACTTCACCATGCTCAAAGGGATATTTAATAGGGTAGGTAACAATACATCTGCCACGCTGATCCTCAGCACGGGGGCCCCTCAGGGATGTGTGCTCAGTCCCCTCCTGTACTCCCTGCTCACCCATGACTGCATGGCCAAGCACGACTCCAACACCAACACCAACACCATCATTTAGTTTGCAGACGATACAACAGTGCTTCTACATCTGCATTGCTTGCTGTTTGGGGTTTTAGGCTGGGTTTCTGTATAGCACTTTGTGACATTGGCTGATGTAAAAAGCGCTTTATAAATAAATTTTGATTGATTGATTGATGGTACGCCTGATCACCGACAACCATGACACACTCTATAGGGAGGAGGTCAGAGACCTGGCAGTGTGCTGCCAGGATAAAAACCTCTCCCTCAATGTGATCAATACAAAAGGAGATGATTGTGGACTACAGGAAAAGGAGGACTGAGCACGCCCCCCATTCTCATCGACAGGGCTGTAGTGGAGCAGGTTAAGAGCTTCACGTTCCTTGGTGTCCACATCACCAACGAATTATCATGTTACAAACACACCAAGACAGTCATGAAGCGGGCACGACAAAGCCTATTCCCCCTCAGGAGACAGAAAAGATTGGCATTGGTCCTCAGATCCTCAAAACGTTCTACAGCTGCACCATCGAGAGCATCCTGACTAGTTGCGTGGTATGGCAGCTGCTCAGCCTCCGACCGCAAGGCACTACAGAGGGTAGTGCGTATGGCCCAGTACAACACTGGAGCCAAGCTTCCTGCAATCCAGGACCTCTATACCAGGCGGTGTCAGAGGTAGGCCCTAAAAATGGCCAAATACTCCAGCCACTCTGGTCATAGACTGTTCTCTCTGCTACCGCACGGCAAGCGGTACCGGAGCGCCAAGTCTAGGTCCAAAAGGCTCCTTAACAGCTTCTACCCCCAAGCCATAAGCCTGCTGATCAGCTTCTATCCCCCCCCCCCACACACACACACACACTTTACCTCTACTACATGTACACATTACCTCAATTACCTCGACTAACCTGTGACCCCGCACATTGACTCCGTACCGGTAACCTGTCTATAGCCTCCCTACTGTTATTTTATTGTTGCCCTTTAATTCTTTGTTATTTTACTGTTTTCTTTTACTTTAGTTTATTTTAGTAAATACTTTAACACTTATTTTTCGTAAAACTGCATTTTTGGTTTAAGGGCTTGTAAGTAAGCATTTCACTGTAAGGTCTACACCTGTTGTATTCGGTGCATGTGACAAATACAATTTGATTTCTGCTTTTCTTTTGAAACCCATCTACTAATAGGTGCCCTTCTTTGTGAGGCATTGGAAAATCCTCCCTGTCCTTTGTGGTTGACCTTTACAGATAATTGTATGTGTGGGGTACAGAGATGAGGTAGTCATTCAAAAATCATGTTAACCACTATTATTGAGTCCATGCAACTTATTATGCGACTTGTTAAGTACATTTTACTTATTTATGCTTGCCATAACAAAGGGGTTGAATACATATCGACTCAAGACGTTTCAACCTTTCATTTTTAATTAAATTGTAAAAAACAATCTAAAAACATAATTCCACTTTGACATTATAGGGTATTGTGTGTGGGTGGGCCAGTGACACATCTCAATTTAATACATTTTAATCCATAAATTAAATCTGTAACACAATGAAATGTGGAAAAAGTCAAGGGGTGTGAATACTTTCTGAAGGCACTGTAAATAAGCCTCTCTCTCCTTCAGGCCAGGCTCTCAAACAATTGCAAATCTGACAAAAAAAAATAAAAATAAAAATACATATGACCCAAATGGAAATGAGAAAAAAAATTTCGCAAACAAGTGCTTCCCTTAAATTTGTGAGAATATGAGGGAAAAGATTGAGAACAAGCAAAACAACCGATATCTTCAAAGAGTTTAACATGTCAGTGTGTCTCATATCAGTATCCCAGTTATAGACGGAGACAGTTTTATCCAGCATCCTTATCCTCCCATTATCTGGAGGTTGCATGGCGTAACAACTGGCCTTTTTAGATATAAAAATAGCTGAGCCACTCTGAGCCAACACAAGGTCACCAGAGTGGGCCTACAATCAGCACCATGGATTACACTGCAGCATTCCTGCCTGGGACAGATGGACACAGACAGCACAGAGAGAAAACATGCCATGGCCACAACAAATTCAATCCATTCTATGATTCACAATCTTCCATGTTCAGAATACATAACGCATGATTGTCCCTCAGTATTATCTTGAGGAGCAGACATGCCACGCACACACAACACATCCACACGATGTGAGGAGAAATCACACACCCAGCCATGCTGTCACAGACCATTGACAGTTCGTCAAGGAAACCGTGTCCGAGAAAACAAACAGCGCGCTTGCGAGTCGAGGCGGTCTCCCAGTGTGATGAATGACAACAGTCGGACAGGGCACGAGCTTGGGATTGCTCTGTGGTGACTAGGGCCCTGCTTTTTGCGCAATCATGTGACATAGCACATTTTTTATCATGCATTTTAAGCCTTATCAAGAAATGGGAATTGGTCTGAGGATGGCGCTGGACCATCTGACATAAAAAGAAAAGGCAACAGTTTGATGAAAAAGCTTTAAATAAAAAGGTTAAAATCCAGGCATGTCACATGATCGTCCAAAAGCAGGGTCCTAGATATAGTATGTGTTACTGACGTGCTGCTGGTCTGTATATCTCCACTGGTTAATAAAAACACTCTGTAGCCTACATAATCACTGTGGTTGAACATTACCCCCAAGACAGAATAGTCATCAGGACATTAGATAAGATGAGACATCCTGTGGAAAATGGTTGGGTTCACTATACAGCACATTCGATTATAGTAAGCTTTTACCGGAATAATATGGCAAAATGTGAATCGTTTGGATAAGGCAGGGACACTGAACTTCAAGTTCTAGAATATTTGCGTTAACACAGATAATACAGTAATACATTTCAACATGATTGTGTAGCACTATGTGGGCGGCATGAAACAAAGAACATCCTGACCAGCTGAGAGAATGAGAGTACATGTTGAAATCCTCAGGAACTGAATCACCCTCCGTTCTCACTGCACTCCGGGCAAAAGCTTGTCCCTACATGAATTGATAGCAGCACATCATACAGAAGGTTAAGTTAACAAAGCTATTCTTGCAGCACATATTACACTATACCATCAGGGTTGGATAGGTTACTTTCTAAATGTAATCCGTTACAGTCAATAGTTACCTGTCCAAAACTGCAATCAGTAATATAACATTTGGATTAGCCAAACACAGTAACGTAATCTGATTACTTTGTTACTTTTGGATTACTTTCCCCTTAAAGGAAAACTCCACCCAAAAACTGAATCATATGGGGATGATGTCTGTATTTTGAAAACATGATTGCTGACAATCAAATCAGGGTCTGTAGTGACGCCTCAAGCACTGTGATGGAGTGCCTTAGACCGCCGTGCCACCCGGGAGGCCCTCTTGTGCCTTTTTTCAATGTCCTTATTTTAATTTAAAAGTAATCCAAGAAGTAATCGTAAAGTATATGTAATCTGATTACAGTTTGTGTTTTTCATAATCAGATTACATGTAACCGATTACATGATATTAGTTACTCCCCAACCTTGTATACCATTTCCTTGCAGTCTTTCTCCTTAATTTCTCAAAATACAAACCATACAGGTTTTTGTTTGGTGTTGCTTTGATTGTATGTTATAGTTAGGCCTTCAGATTAACACAGGAACTAAGGTAGTGCATTCGCAACATGAAGTTATGCAAACAATACAGAAAGACCCTTGATGTTCAGTGTGGAGAGATGTACTTAGAGCTTGGCATTGAACCAATCACCTGAGGCTATACATACTGGCAGCATATGTGAAATAGTGCACCTACAGTACTTCCTTTTTGTTTATATAAGGTGAGCGAACTGAGCGTGCCTACATGAAAACTAGATGAAAACAAACGTAGACATAGTATGTAAAGAAAACATTCATAAAGCTGCTGAATAAAACATTGTTTATATGTTTGTTAATATACACAACAGAAATACATATAAAATGTGACAAAAGTATAAAAGGTTTTTATCCTTTTTTTCTTCTAAATACCCTTTAGTGACAAAACATTTATTTGGGCAAGGATCAAGCCCTTGTTCTTTTCATCTGGTAACAGTTAGCGACTCTCACTCCATTTAGGATCTACAGGAAACCTGGCCAGCCAGGAAGTCCCATCATACCTTTCAGAAACACCCTCTATAGCCCCCTGATGACTATAAGGAAATTATTAGCTTCAGTGTTCCAGTGAAATAAGGACACCATTGCAAAGGACCTCTCCCTAACCCAATAACAAACAAGTAAGCATCTCTATAAACAGACCCAATTCATAGAACACAGACTGGCCAAATGGAGATGATCATAATATGAGAGCTTTGGCTCCAAAGAATATGCCTTTACCCAACAGTGGAAGTGTTGGAATATACATTGTTCAAAGCCACTGCCTAAACTAAAGCCAAAGAATTCTCCTTGCCCGACATGTCTCTCAACCTCTGTCCACATAGGAGAATGGGAATTTCTGATATCTACGTGTCTATTTTCATACTGCACCCGCATCTCCCCCGATACAATTATTGTGTCATCAAGACTGATGATCTGGCCCAATGTCTCAGTAACACTGAATATATTAGCCATGTTATAACAACTGAAGAAGACAAGGTCCTCTATAAAAATGATATGGTAAGAATTAAATTAAGGCCATTTCAGTGTTGTCGTTTTTTTTTTACATATTCATGTTCTCTTCACTGGATTCATCTTCCACCACGGTGTTAACCGTTCAGGTATTGGATGTTGTAAGCAAAGTCAGGTTCCATTAATAAGTGACTGTATCAAACCGGCCGTGATTGGGAGTCCCATAGGGTGGCGCACAATTGGCCCAGCGTCGTCAGAGTTTGGCCGGTGTAGGCCGTCATTGTAAATAAGAATTTGTTCTTAACTGACTTGCCTAGTTAAATAAAGGTTAAATAAAATAAAATAAAAAGTGGTTATAGTGAATTGATCCCTTGGTATTGACCCAATGGGAATGCCGCACATGTACAGGCGATAACATAAGAAACTCTTCAAACTGTTTATGGAATGCCCTCTGAAGTATTTTTCATTCTCGATTGAGCCCAAAGTCCAGACAACCATGGCAATTGACATCCTTTGGAGTTGTGTCACTGACTTCAAGTAGGAACTGCAGCACACTCAGTCTTCACCCTGTAGAGAAAGTGAGACAATAAGAGCGTGAGGAGGAGTATAGGTAGTCTTGAAAGGATTATTACTATTGTTTTATGAGTGGTTATTAAACCATTAACACTAGTGACTACTACAGTGACTACGGTCCCACTCACCTTGCTGAACTGTGGTGGTTAATCTCTAGTCTCTTACATGTTGAGGAGAGGGATCTGCCACACCATAATGGTGGACACCGTCTCCTCCTGGCGGGACTGTTTGGTCTTCCTGTTGACCCTGCGGTGACCCAGCCCCCCCGACACCACCAGCAGAGAGCTGACGTCTACCTTCTTGACCCTCCTGCCCCTCTGGTGATGGGCTGGGTCATTGACCAGGTCATAGATGGCCCCGTCCTCAGGCCCATGCTCCAGAGAGCCCTGGGACAGAGCCAGGGAGCCACAGGAGGACGACAGGGAGTCCTGGAGGGCCATGGAGGTGCAGCCTGCCTCCCCCAGCCACACACCCTGACCCTGAGTAGCAGCAGGGGTGGGTGTGGAGCCTGGGAGTGGAGGTGGGTAGCCCTGGGCCTTCTCCCCGTCCTGGGTGTCCCCTGGCTGGTTGGGTGGGCTGCTGCCTGGGCGGTCTGAGCTGCCTGAGGGGCGGTTGCAGACGGCGGCTGCCATGGTGAGGAACTTCACTGGGCCATGGTGGGCATGGAAAGATACCATGCCCCGTCCTACGACAGCCAAATATCCAGACACACATTAATCCCTATATAGTATACCTACTTACAAATCTAACGTTACTGGAGAAGAACTAATCAACAGCTAACATTACTGGAGAAGAACTAATCAACAGCTAACGTTACTGGAGAAGAACTAATCAACAGCTAACGTTACTGGAGAAGAACTAATCAACAGCTAACATTACTGGAGAAGAACTAATCAACAGCTAACATTACTGGAGAAGAACTAATCAACAGCTAACGTTACTGTAGAAGAACTAATCAACAGCTAACATTACTGGAGAAGAACTAATCAACAGCTAACGTTACTGGAGAATACTGGTATTAACTACATATGTTTGAAATTGCCTGCTTTTTGGCAGAAGCCTCCAGAGACTAGGCACATGGAAATTGGCTTGGAGTCATTATATCAATTAAGAGACAGTATAATTTTAAGAAAGGATACACTAAACTAACTAGGCAGGGCTGGGACCTGAAGGACAAGGACTGAGGCCCATTAACCCATGTTGTGCTCCATTTATGACATGCTATTGGCTATCAAAGTCCTTAAAGCAACCCTTCCCAAATCCCTCTTTTACCTCAAAACTATGACACCAAATGGATGGATTGCCATAAGAATCCTCATTGGGATGTGATTTGATCATCTGGAATAATCTTCAGAAAAATAAATGCACCCACCTGTGACCTTGGGGATGCCCTGTAGTCTAGGAACAGAGAGGGCCACTGTCACCCCCAGGTTGGTCCCCACCAGCAGCAGACCATGACATACTAGCAGGCTGCTCACAGAGACCCTCTGGTTTCCTATGGACAGAAAATACATTGTCAACACATCTTCACAACCTGAATCTGTATTAATTAAGTGATTAAGTTGTAGAGAGTAGTAATCCAGGGGGCTTTAGTATTGTACAAAATGTTCTGACTTTTTTGGTTTTGTAAAATTATGAAAAAAAGGTTGATAGTTAATAGGTAATAGTTGACCTTCAATAACTAACTATTTCTGGAGTCAAGCAGTTTGACCTCACACCATAACACAGTAGGAGATAAGTATATATTTACATTCAGAAGTATAATCATGTCTCACTGTGAATTGGCCACTTCCAGTGAGCTGAGGTAAAGTACAGTGGTAGGGAGGGAGGTATTTCTACTTAGTGTGTGGGTAGGTTACTAGGGCAACAACGCTTAACAGCCAATGGTCTCCAGGGCAACAGAGGAGCAGGAATAAAAGCAGCTCTTTTCATTATTCCATTATAGTCCGCTTTGAGTCAAGCAAACAAACACAAAAGTGTTAAATAAGAGAAAGAGTGAACCGTAATGTGGTAACTATGGTTCTATTCAGAAAGTCTGGAGTGCACTGGGACAGAAAGGACTATGCGTGTCCTGTCCTCCCCCTCAGTCACAAATCAATTCAGTATGAAATGTGACTTTGTACTGTAAAACACAGTATTTGTTAAGCTAAAAGCACCTTTCAGAGGACGGTGATAAATTGTGTCTTCTGACGAACAACGTTTAGTGACTTATGTGGAACTTGCCACAAATTTTACGAAATACCCACATATTAGCTTTACCATTGGAACAATCAGCACTATAAAGAGTGAACAGACAAATGTGCAGAATACCCTTAACATGCTTAATGATGCCAATAATTGTTAATGCAAATGCATTTTGACAAAACCGTCAATACAGACAGAGTGTGGTATGACTCTGTTTGAGAGAGCCTGTCAAGTGGCACTACCCATTATACACTGCAGTTAGAGAGTCACCTCCCTCCAATAACCCACCAGGGCTTTGGCCAAATCATCCTCTGATCCCTCTGCCTGACCCCCAGCTCCCCCAGAGTTCACCCCTCTGAGGAACATCAGTCCTGAGTCTACAGTGCCAGTCAGCCAGCCAAGGCAGTCGGTCAGCCAGTCACTATACTACCTACCCAGCACAGAACAGAACAGAATAGAGCAGCAAAACCTATCGCTGCACATGTGCTTACAATGAGGGCCCACGGTTACCAGAAACACACACACACACACACACACACACACACTGGGGTGCATTTCTCGACTTCCTCCTTCCATAATATTTGAAGTTCCCCATCCATAGCCCAAACCAAAATAAACCGTGACCACCATCAACACAGCCCGAGCCTGTTCCTGATCCCACACCAGAGGTCTGCTTTGATCTGCACTTATCCCCCACAACTAGCACGCTGGATTACAGCAGGGGGTGCAGATAGAAAACATTAGACCTGCAGTCCACACTGATATTACACTAACAGGGCAGGGGCTGCAGATAGAAAATATTAGGCCTACAGTCCAAACTGATATTACACTAGCAAGGCAGGGGGTGCAGATAGAAAACATTAGACCTGCAGTCCACACTGATATTACACTAACAGGGCAGGGGCTGCAGATAGAAAATATTAGGCCTACAGTCCAAACTGATATTACACTAGCAAGGCAGGGGGTGCAGATAGAAAACATCAGACCTGCAGTCCACACTGATATTACACTAACAGGGCAGGGGGTGCAGATAGAAAACATTAGATTTGCAGTCCACACTGATATTACATTAACAGGGCAGGGGGTGCAGATAGAAAACATTAGACCTGCAGTCCACACTGATATTACATTAACAGGGCAGGGGGTGCAGATAGAAAACATTAGACCTGCAGTCCAAACTGATATTACACTAGAAGGGGGATGGGGGTAGGGATGTGGCGGTCATTACATTTTGTCAGCCGGTGATTGTCAAGCAAATAACTGCCGGTCTCATGTTAATTGACCATTAATTAACATAAACACATTTAGCATCTCCTGGCTTCCACACATAGCCTACAAACCACTTATGCAGACCTTTGGAACATTTTACAAATTCTAATAAACCCATTTAATATAGCCTACACCATCACAATAAATCCATTATTTATTTTAGACAGGTCTAAAGAAACATGAAGAAGATGTTATCTATTTCAGAAGAACAGAAAAGCATACTCTGAGTTGTCCTTATGTTAGGCCTTGATCTGGCTATGCCATTTGGCTTTGGGCTACACTAGTTAATTTAGCAGACAAGATTTGCTTAGAATTCCGTGGCATTATTTTACATTATAGTATGAATAATACAATTGAACACAGCTGAATAAAATAGAAAGGATGTTTTCTACAAATGATTTCTGAGGGAGTACGCACATATAGCTATTCTGTGTTGAGTGGTTAACAAAGAAACAGGTACTCCTATATGCTTAATTTATCCCAATCCCAATCACGGCCGGTTGTGATACAGCCAGGAATCGAACAATGGTCTGTAGTGACGCCTCTAACACTGAGATGCAGTGGTTTAGACCGCTGCGCCACTCGCAAGCCCCATGATGCCACTCGGGAGACTAATGATGATTGGAAAAAAGTTGCATGAAATGCATGAGCTCTGCTTTGTTTCTTGCACAGGCTGCACACACTTCATCAGTCTCTCATTCACAATATGAAAAGCATTTGATAATGCCTTGAATATCCCGGCGACATCCTCCTTGTGTGGCCGTAATATCCCCTAAAAAAATCTTTGCTTTTTGCGGCCAGTGGCAGTTTTGCCCTTGGGCTGAATATATTCATTATAATTCCCTTCTCCCGGCTGCGTTTCCGAAACACCTCTCACTCACAGAGCTCTCTCAGATATCTCAATTCTTATTAGCCAATGCCCGTCACGTGACCGGGTTCTTCTCACAGGCATCTATCTCAGCTCCAAAGTAGGTTACAAGTGAAGACAGACACATCAGGGACGCAACTGCGCGCATCCTTCTTATCGAATTCCGAGGCGCATATTGAAGATGTTAGAACTGTCCACATTTACTTTTCGTCTGCCAACAAGATGAGTAGGCCTAACAAACAGGAAAATCACTAACCTATGTCAATCTACTATCAACATAGTACAAACGTTGACCTATTCTAAATGGTCAACTTGTCCTGTGCGAGAAATAAATATTCCAAACAGTCTGGGACAGTCGTAGGATGCGATAGATCCCAAATGAATACAAACGCTCACATAAAAAAATACATTTATAAGCAATGAGGCTGATGCAACAGATCAGAACGTTTAGCTTAAAACGTTGATAAATTATTAGGGTGTTTCTTCACATTATAAGCGCAGCAATGTGCACAATAAGCAATCAATTAGCGGGAAAACATAATTCTCAAAAGTTACCACAAATGCGATTAAGCATGTAATATTTTATTATAAAAGTGCATTTTTATGGTGAAAATGATCTTCCCCAAACTTGAAACTTATTTAGCCACTTAAGTTATGATACAAACCTTATGAAAACATACAGGCCTATGGGCCAGGCTACATGAGGTGTGGGACTAGGATTAGAAAAAGCCATGTTTCTCACCTTACTGCACACAAGCTGGGCATTATTCACAAGTGATAATATATCATTCACAAGTGATAGGCTAATATTGTCACCCATCACTCATCTCTTCAAATATACTAAATAATATATGTGTGAATTTAGTTTGGATTTATAATGGACCATTATCATGCACCTGTCTCGAAACAGGGGCAGGGGGGAAAATGCATGTCATCTATGCACTTAAATAGAGAATGGAGGACGCTTTTCTCGTGGTTAATTTTCCATGCCAGCCAGGTAGGCTATACTCCTGTTGTAAAGAGAAGCGATGTGCTTAATATTAGGAATGTTGAGAAATAAATATAGTAGGCCTTTAGAAAGCTGATGGAATCCTCATCTTTTTAATAGAGGCCATCAAAACTCTTGTTTCTCACGCAATTGCATAGCCTATAGAAATGTTGCACAACATGAGCTCTCATGAAGTGTTTGATTTGATTTTCGATTACATCTTCATTGATGCCAGAGTGATTAGAGGGACAACAGAGTGCTGAGTACCAAGTTTGGTAGGTTACTAATGACCATCAGCATCAGAGCTTAGAGAAGCGTAATTACCGTGACTAAGCGGTCACGTGGATATTGACTGCGGTCATGACTCGTGACTTCCGGAGTGGTGGTAATACGGTCACCGTAACAGCCCTAGTAGGGGATTAAATATAAAAAACTGATCTCATCTCACTAGAGAGATGGTTCATATCATTCCAAAGTCTGGGACCAGAGACAGAGAGGCTACAGCACTACAGTCTCTTCCTGTGTCCAGGCCGTGTCCAGGCCGCTGGGAGACCATGCTGAGAGGTGAAAGCCAGTGTGGTAATGAAGGCTCTGGAGGTGTTGTTTCCTGGCCTCCACATGTTTGTCCCCATGAGTGTCCGCATGGCTGTGTATTTAGGTCAGGCCGAAACAAAGCCAGTGATACAGACCCTCCTCTCCTGCAATCACAGACTTGTCCTCTAGGGAACATCAAAGACACAATGAAGAAACAAACATATATCGAGGGTGGTTTTTGGAAGTTTTTCAGAAGGTTTTTCCAAATCAAAATTGACCAAACGAAACCCTGTAAAGGGTTAAGGAAGGGCAGAGGAGGTATTGTAAAATAATCACCAAAGCATGGGCATTTGAGCAATCACTGTGAAATTCAAATGAAAACAGCTATAACCTAATTACAGTAAAATAGACCACAGTTCTCTGAAATACCGGTTCTCTGGAATTCCTCAGTGCAATCAAAGGATTTACGAGGGATCGTTCCAACATGAGAGAGCATGAGGAGGACAACCCCACCTGGAGCACGGAGGACATTTCACACAATTCTATGCCAGCAACCATGAACTCCCTCCAGATATTTGGTGAGGTCATCCTCCCAACTAAAAACCTCTGTCTGAACCTGTGTTTCCTAAAACAAGCCAAACTGCAGGAGGTCTGCAATTTCTCTAGACTGCTGAGAAAACTAGCTCACATAACACACATGGTCTCTGCTAGACTTCTGAAACCCTGTAAATACACAAATAGTGTGTAGTTAGTCTGTTTTGGTCCCTGTTGTTTGTTCACACAGTATGTAGGGGTGCATCTGGAGGTCCATCTTCAGTCTAAAATAAAACACTCCAGTTCTACTGTAACAAGCAACCATCACCCTTCCCTCTCAACAGGTATTGATCGTCCCATCCCCTTCCGCGCCCACCATGGCCCAGTGAAATTCCAGACAACTTGAATGACACTACCGTCTGAATCAGCAGGCTCTGCAGATACAGTACGTTCTCAGGCCTAGTCAACCAATCTGGGAGCACGTTCTCAGGCCTAGTCAATCTATCTGGGAGCAGCTGCCAACAACTGAATAATAAGTGCCTGGGTGGAACATTGTGGAAAAGCCTGGACCAGGAGCCAAATCCAGTCTTGTAAGGGCATGCAATACAACTCCCTCCACAGAGAGAAATCTGAACTTGCCCTGACAAATCACATTCAGATGTTTAGCCAGTGCAGGCCGCCAGTTCAGACCATGTTTGAAGAGAACTGGCAGAGCGGTACAGTGGGGGTTGGTTCAGTTGGCTGTTCCACTTTCAGGAAGGAAAACAAACAGAGAGTCCCATGACAGAGATACTGTAGATAGGGCATTAACCCAGTGCTGTTATCAGAGGAAGTCAGTTATTTGGTGATACACACAGACCGTAAGAGACCCTGCTTGGCCTAGAGGAGGAAGTCTTTCAAGTCGCTGGTCTGAGGTCTCTCCTTCAGAGAAATGTCCTCTGTGGTTGATGTCTCTTATTAGTTAATGGGACCAAGGAGTCTTAAATTATTCCAGACTGGCTTTATCATTCACATCTGTGTTGAAAGCCCTTGCTCAACATCAGTACTGGGTGTTGGGCTGAGTTTCCCAGAAAAGGTCGGTGTAAGGTAGGGTTAGTTACTGACTGGATATTCAAAGCATGCTGTGCTGAATGAAAGTGTACTCTCTTGCTTTTCCACAAACCAACACAAAGTGATCCCAAAGAGACCCTTAGGTTTATGCAAGCCTTGATTCGATTGCATAATCAAATACTGGAGCACTATATGCAAGCAAACCGTGCATGATGGGACATGCCTAGATTAAACACAAGGTTTGCTGTGCAACTTGAAGCCATGATATTGTCCTTTACTCTAAGGCAATATATTACATGAGACTGCTTACATTGGTAATGAAATATTATGCAACTCCCATATGGTGTACTTCTTTGTGTCTAAGCTCTCTTTGAAAGTAAATACTTTATGGTAATAATGGATGAGGGCAGTAAAATACTCAACTATTTACACACAGTCTAGGACTTATAAACAACGGACAGAATTCAGCTAATGATAGCACTGTTTATTATGCTTTTAAACAAAGACTGATTTGTTACTGTAGGTTAGTCATTACTGGTCACACACACACACACACACACACACACACACACACACACACACACACACACACACACACACCAGATCCAGAGCCACAGCAGCTGTCACTATATACAAATATACCCTCCACAGAGCAAGCTTACAATAATGAGTTCAAACTTGAGATCAAAACAGTTGACTGGACGGCATCTTCAAAATACTGTACAACTTCAGAGGAGAGGAACAGTAGACAACTGTAACTAGCTGGACAATAAACACTTCATGCCAACATAACAAAACAAACAAACCTCTCAATACTCAGATCAACCCTTATAACACGGCAGACATTACTACAGTACATCTGATGACAGAGGACAAGCAGCTGAAACTGACAATATACAGGATCAAGCCCCAAAAACTCAAATCAAACCAACTGAGCTGTTGTAGTAATATTAAAGAGCAGCCACATATAGGAGAGAAAGATTATGACTAGTCCTCTAGACTGATGTAGGACACAGAGCTCTGACAGCAGATTACTATTCGCAACACAGCTGGCTCTGATGAAGATCCTCACTCTGGTCTGCTGTTTGTCTTTCTGACTGCCATCTGGTTTGATTGTCACAATCCCGACTATTATGGCCGTCGCTAAGATGTTTGAGGCGACCTTCACTACCATAGAGGACAAACAGAACTTGTCATACTCAAACAACGTATGATTTCACCAAAGTTACAGGACTCTGTAGCAATAAGTGTGTTTCTATGGTAACAACATCAATTGAAGGAGCAACATAGAGAGGTTAACTACATACACAGTGGGGGGTTGAAATGATTAACACCCTTGAAAGATGAGCAATAATCACTGTATAAAATAAATAATTCAAATACTGAGCTATATTGTATGCTCAAAACATTTTGTAAATTATAATATTTTATACTAATACAACTGCTCAGAGAGAGAGAGATTTTGTAATACAATTAGGTAGGGGTTTAAATTATTTACACCCCTAAATATTCTTATAAATAAAATAGTCAAAGGTTTTGTATTTGCATTGGCAAATCATTTTGGTTGTGTTTCAGATTATTTTGTGCCCTATCGAAATGAATGGTAAATAATGTATTGTATCATTTTGGAGTCACTTTTATTGTAAATAAGAATATAATATGTTCTAAACACTTCTACATTAATGTGGATACTAACATGATTACGGATAGTCCAATGAATAATGAATAATGAGGATTGAGAATGTTAGAGGGTCAAACAAAGATCATATAATTATGACCCCTACCTTTTTGAGAAAATAAGTATTAATTGTCTAACAAAACCTCTTTCGCAGAGCAATTGTATTAGTATAAAATATATAATTTACCTGCCAACATGTAGCTCAGTATTTTAATTGTCTTATTTTATACAGTTATTATTGAAAGAAGATGAGTGTGTGCAACCAATGTAAAGAGGTGCAACCATTGTAGTCTGAAACATCTTTCTCTTAACTTTGCATAAATAAAACAACACATTTTAAAATGGTGTTATACTTTTTCCTTTGCATTATTATTGCTAATTTTTTTACCAAGGGTGTCAATAATTTTGGTCCCCGCTGTACATACATCAATGTGTTTGTATGGGATTATGACACACAGGGTAATACGAATTCCTTCTGCACATACAATACATACTGTTATTATAGTATGTTGACTGTAGACAACTCCTGTTGGCTGTCTCCATGGCCACCCCCCCTCCCCCTAGAAGCTTGAGCTAAATCCGATTTTGGATCCAAAAGGGTATTACCTAAATTCAGATCCCAGCGCAGGGGAAAACACAGATTACTGTGTACTGGGAACCTTTATCTAACCCAAAGGAGCTTTACACAGTCTGACTGGTCTGTACTCGCCATTCATGACTAAACAGTCATGCAAAATGTACCACGAACTGAGCTAACTTGATCTATGACTATCCTAGTCTTCTCTGTGTGACAGGATACTAAGACATCTCTACCTACAGAAAAGCATATAGTGTGGCCTACACCTGTAACAGCTTTTAATGAGTTGTAAACTTACAAACAACCAAACTTAAAGGCCCACTGCAGTCAAAATTATGTTTTTCCTGTGTTTTAAATCATATTGCACAACAGTTGATGAAACTAACACAGTAAAAGTGTGATTTTTCTTTATCAGTGTTATTTCCTGATAGTTGCTGGTTGAAAATACAATCTACACAGGACCTTCTAATCAGCAGGTTTGCATGGACAGGAGTTTCGGCTTTCCATGGTGACATCACCATGCAGTAAATTGGTTAATAGACCAATAACAAAGAGAGTTCCAAACCGCTCTGCCAATAACAGTTAGTTTTCAATTTCCCCCTCCCCACTCAGACTACTCCCAGACAGTCCTTGCTAAAATATTGCTTGAGAAGAGATTGGGGCTTGAAACAGGTATGCTACCCTCATCCACGGCCAAACAAAACTTAATAGAGAATGGGATGATGTTGGGTTAAGAATGAATGGCAAATGTTTGATGAGGTCAAATTAATCGATGGTTCAATAAAGGACCAGAATGAGAGGTTCCCAGGTCTTTGTCTACTCCAGGACCCTTTGAAGAGGACTGAAAAAAACCAACCTGTCACAGAAGACACACAAAAGCTGAGGATATATCTGGGGAAAAACCCACCAAGTACGTGACGACCTGATGACTGATTGTCAAAAGTGATCCACTTCTACTTTGAGAGACCTGCTCTGCTCTGTTCTTGGAGAAATAAACCGTTCATTCCCAGTCTACCATAAGGATCCAATCATTCATTGACTTGGTTTAGAGGACACACAGAGAGAACAAAGACATGGGTGTTGGTGGTTTGTGCAAACAGAGTTACCCAATCTGTATCATAAATCACAGTACTGCACACAGCAAGGTAGCTGTATACTGATATCCTGAAGGTAAGGTTCACCTTTGAGTTTGTTGTTAAACTCTGGAGAGTAGAGCAGGCTTTGCTATGTGGAAGGTATGTTCTACTGCACAGGAGGTTGGTGGCACCTTAATTGGGGAGGACAGCCTCATAGTAATGGCTGGAATGGAATCAATGGAATGGTATCAAATACATGGTTTACATGTGTCTGATACCATTCCATTGACTCCATTCAAGCCATTATTATGAGCCGTCCTCCCCTCAGCAGCCTCCTGTGTTCTACTGTATTAGGGAAAATGTGTTGGCACGACTGGCATTAATGTCTATGTCTTACTATACTAGAGTGTATCAGCAGCAAAGATGTTCATATCATGTGTTGAATACCATGCCAGCCAGTGCTGTATGTTGCATACAAGTGAAAATGGTGATAATGATATCTTACCAGCCAGTATGTTGTGTACAGGCGTAGCGATGTTGATGTCCTGTAGATGCTCCAGGGTCTCTGTATGGAACAGTCTGAGGGTAGACCCAGAGCTGAAGGCTATCCAGATGCCCACTCCAGCCACCATCATGTGGGATACCACCATGCCTTCCTCCTGGTGGGCCTCCAACTGCCTCTGACAGGGGGAGAGAGGAAGACAGGAAGAGAGGATATTTTACTGTACAGCCGAATGACACATTGCTCAGTTCTTCAAAAGCTTTGTCTGTCTTTAGAGTAGTGGGAGAAAGCCCTACCACTTAGCCACTAATCAGAAAGAATCATAGCTATTCAACAATCTCACACTGTAATAAAATCGCTTTTTACATGGTTGTATTTTAGCATGACAGTATATTTACACATCCCTAAGTCACTGAGGAGCAGTCTTAAGGTACAATACAACTGTCCAAGTGATTACAGAGGGTGGAGACCGACAGGAGATCATCTGCACTGTAATGTCTAAGCTGTGACAACACACTGACAGTAAGCCTGCTAACAGGCTGAGCACAGTCCACATCTTAGTAATGGTAGAGTTCACACCGTGGAGCTAATACTACTGTTACTGACTAATGGCTAGGGATTGTTTTGAGAAACCATGAATAAATTATACAAGATCGACTATGTTACTCCAATTGACTTAATAGTAAACATTAGCGAGGTGGTAATTGTGTTTTGATTTGCAGGATTGTTATAGGTAGTGCTGAGCACAATAGTGACATCAGCTTTAGTCAAAACATGAGCTCTGAGGAAAGTCCTGTCTGCTTCTCATAGATCCACAATTTGATATAAACTTGCCTTGATATTATTATTATTAACAGTAAAACCTTTTTTGTGGGTTACACATAAAGCAATCCTAGGTCTTGTGGCATATTTTGGTTAAACTATCCCCAATTCAATGGAATTGCAACCCTCTGCATGCACAGTGCACTCTTCCATCACATGTACAGCTGATTCTCAAGATCTTGCACAGTAATGAGATGCTATTGACCCCACACTACTACACTGTCTGAGACAAGGACTACATGCTTTCTGGTAAGTTTTGATTACAATACTGGGTGAGGTGAATAGATTTTATATGACATACATTATTTTTTTGTTAACTAGTAAATAGTAGCCTACAGCAAAGTGTGTTTAAATCATTTCTAACTTGTTAACAATTTCTGCTAGTTAGTTTTTGCTACCTTGTGGGTTTTAGCTTGCTTGAGCCTGCTAACTGAGGAGTGTTAATTCACCTGTTTCCATACATGTTTCATTTTAAAACATTTATCTTACAAAGGAGTTGTTTAATATAACTGCTTAACTATTCATTTGTACATGGTTTGTATTTGGGTTTTCTTTTCTCATTTGTTTTGTAATCTTTACAGGAAAATGCCACGGGCACTATCTGAAGCAAAAGCTGTGTACATTTGCAAATACTGTACCAAATCATATGTGAAGAATGCAACAAAGATGCAGAATCACCTGGCCAAGTGCATAAAGTTCCCTCAGCGCTCACAACAAGCAACCTCTGGTAAAAGTCCCTCTACTTCTATTCGAGGTGAAAATGATGAATCAGACACCTTATCGATAGCAACAGCTCATGGTCCTCCTGGAAGCAGTAGTTTTTTTGACGCAATGGAGGAACGTAGTCAGAGAAATGCTGGTGCATGTCTTGCTCGAGCTGTGTATGCAACTGGTTCACCTCTGATGCTCACAGGCAATGTGTATTGGAAGAGATTTCTGAATGTTCTTCACCCAGCATACACCCCTCCAACCAGACATGCTTTATCTACTACTTTGCTGGATGCAGAGTTCAACAGAGTTCAAGTGAAGGTCAAGCAAATCATAGAGAAAGCAGACTGTATTGCATTCCTCTCTGATGGGTGGTCGAATGTTCGTGGGCAAGGAATAATTAACTACATCATCTCCACCCCTCAACCAGTATTCTACAAGAGCACAGACAAGGGACAACAGACACACCGGTCTCTACATTGCAGATGAGCTGAAGGCAGTCATCAATGACCTTGGACCACAGAAGGTATTTGCACTGGTGACAGACAATGCTGCGAACATGAAGGCTGCTTGGTCTAAAGTGGAGGAGTCCTACCCTTACATCACACCCATTGGCTGTGCTGCTCATGCATTGAATCTGCTCCTCAAGGACATCATGGCACTGAAAAAAATGGATACACTCTACAAGAGAGCCAAGGAAATTGTTTGGTATGTGAAGGGTCATCAAGTTTAAGCAGCAATCCACCTCACCAAGCAAAGTGAGAAGAATAAGATCATCACATTGAAGCTGCTCAGCAACACCCATTGGGGTGGTGTTGTCATCATGTTTGAGTCTCCTGGAGGGGAAGGAGTCTCTCCAAGAAATGGCCATATCACAGTCTGCCGATATGGACAGCCCCATCAAGAGGATCCTCCTGGATTATGTATTTTGGGAGAGAGTGGTAAGCAGCCTGAAACTCCTGAAACCTATAGCTGTAGCCATTGCAGATTGAGGGAGTCAATGCCACCCTGTCTGATGTTCAGACTCTTCTTGCAGATGTACGATAAGAAATCCGTATTCCCCTGCCCACTTCACTGTTGCTCCAAGCAGACAAAACTGTTCTGAAATACATCAAAAAGCGTGAAGACTTCTGCCTGAAGCCCATACACGCCGCAGTGTACATGTTGGACCCCCCAAGTATGCTGGCAAGATCATCCTGTCTGGTGCAGAGATAAACAAGGCCTATGGTGTCATCACTACTGTGTCTCGCCACCTTGGCCCGGATGAGGGCAAGGTTCTTGGCAGTCTGGCGAAGTACACTTCCAAGCAAGGGCTTTGGGATGGAGATGCAATATGACAGTCGTGCCAACATATCTCATCAGCCACCTGGTGGAAGGGACTTTGTGGATCTGAGGCTCTTTCCCCTGTGGCCTCCATCATCCTCCAAATCCCACCAACATCAGCCTCCTCAGAGCGCAACAGGTCCTTGTTTGGGAACACACACACACCAAAGCACGCAACAGGCTGACCAATACAAGGGTTGAAAAATTGGTAGCCATCCGGACATAATTCGAGGCTTTTTGAGCCTGACAACGAGCCATTCTCAACAAGGTTGGAAAGTGACAGTGAAAATGAGGCCTCAGAGTTTGATGTTCAAGAGGTGGACATTGTGGAGGTCCAGGGAGAAGACATAGAAGCCTGAGAGGAAGATAGTCTAGAAACTAAAGCTTTGGTTATCATTTTACAGATGAATGTTGAAAACATTTTTGGGAGATGCGATGGATCATTGGGGATCATTCAATATTCCCTTTTGTTGTTCAGTGAAATCATCCCATGTGACAAGTCAACTCATTTAATTAAAGTTCAATTCGTAACTAAATAGTTTTTTAAAATTTCTATTGGAAGGATTTAATAATTTGCAATTGTCTACTTATGATAAGGTAAAAGGTTTATGTTTCTGTCTCCATATGATATGGTAAATATATCCAATGTACATGTCCAATGTACAAAAACATGTAATATTAATTTACATATATTTCTGTTAATTCCCATATATTCCCACAGAAAGTTTCCACCTCTGAATATTCCCCAAAATGTGCAACCCTAATCTCCATCACCCTTTTTCCCATGTAGGTGCCAGAGTATAAGCCGTCGGGAGAAAGGCATGTGGTCCTGTAATGAGCCTAATTACACTAACTGGATTATGAGTCACTGTGTGTCAGAGGAGGGGAGGAGGAATATTGCTATTCCAGGACGGACAGCAGGTGCTGGTGACCCGGTCTGTCACTCCAGGACGGACAGAGAACAACACAAAACGCTCCAGGCCTGGAGAGAGGGAGCGAGGGGGACAATGAGAGAAGGAGCGAGAGAGACCCCTCCCAGGTTCCACAATACCTCTCTAACGCAATTAAGCCAGAGCCAAGCCAAGTGCAGGTGACATCACAGAGATTGGGCCAAACAGAATAAGTAACCTAGAAACACAGATGTGACAATCCCTCTGGCCATGTTCTACATTCTAATGTCTAAGACTCTAATCCAACCAATCCAAACATACCTCATCTAGTGGTTTCACAGTTAATAGCAGGGAGCAACATATCCACAGCAACAGTAGATATCATCTAGTGGTTTCATAGTTAATAGCAGGGAGCAACATATCCACATCAACAGTAGATATCATCTAGTGGTTTCACAGTTAATAGCAGGGAGCAACATATCCACATCAACAGTAGATATCATCTAGTGGTTTCATAGTTAATAGCAGGGAGCAACATATCCACATCAACAGTAGATATCATCTAGTGGTTTCATAGTTAATAGCAGGGAGCAACATATCCACATCAACAGTAGATATCATCTAGTGGTTTCACAGTTAATAGCAGGGAGCAACATATCCACATCAACAGTAGATATCATCTAGTGGTTTCACAGTTAATAGCAGGGAGCAACATATCCACATCAACAGTAGATATCATCTAGTGGTTTCACAGTTAATAGCATGGAGCAACATATCCACATCAACAGTAGATAGCACTGTATCTTTAAGAATAAAGCTACCAGATCCAGCGATGCCCCAGAGAGACTGAGCAGAGCAGATGCATGGTGTGGGATGGTAGAGCATCAGAACAGAAATGTGAAGTATGCCCAGAGAATGTGATGAATCCACCAAACACCCACATCTCTGCAGCTGCAGAAGGAAACTCCAATGACTTATGGGCAAAATAATTTCTCTTTCAGTTAAACAAACAGATCAAGAGGACATTCTGAGTTTATCACAATCTTAAAATCCTTCATAATTGTGCAACGCCATGAGAAGACCTCAAAGTATTTTCATAGAGGGCTGGAAATATAATATTTGAATAGTAGATTGAAGCTGCAAGTTGGACCACCCCAATTCGTAGAAGTTGAACTGTAATAAAATGTGGTTTCTCTACTCCACCAGAAGTGTATCCTACATTCCTTTTTCATAAACCTGGGAAACAGCTAGGATATTGAATTTGTGCTTTATCTCTCACACATGAGCCTCAGCTTCCTGTATGAACTACACAGCGACACGGGAGACTGGGTCAGCTACAGAGAAGAGTTATGAGGAAAGGGTGAATTTATAAGCTAGTATAGATGCGAATGATAAGTACCTCTATGACAGTGTGACTCATTCTCCAGATGATATAAAAGTTATGGAGTGGGAAGCAGGGATCCATACTTAAAAATATATAATTTAACCTTTATTTAACTAGGCAAGTCAATTAAGAACAAATTCTTATTTAAAATGAGCGCCTACCAAAAGGCCTCCTGTGGGGACGGGGGCTGGGATTAAAAATATAAATAAATTAAATAAAAATATAGGACAAAACACATATCACGACAAGAGAGACAACACTACATAAAGAGAGACCTAAGACAACAACATAGCATGGCAGCAACACATGACAAACACAACATGACGACAACATGGCAGCAACACAACATGGTAGAGGCACAAAACAAGGTACAAACATGGGTAAGAAGGTAGAGACAACAATACATCACGCAAAGCAGCGCGAAAGTGAGATAAAGAGATGGTCTAGTTACCTCCACGGTGTGTGTAGTAGTGCTGATGATGAAGACTTGTCCTCCAGAGGAAGCCCAGACGTGGTCCTCCACAGCTAGCATGGCCTTCACTGGCAGAACCCCAAGCTTCAGCACATTAGGAGAGTCTGGATTCCATGAGCCATCTGAAATACACATACATGTCACACACATCCCTTACAATACACTGGCAAATCACTACAAATCTGGAAGATCCAAAAATGTAAGTGGCGCAAATATCACTATGCAAGAATATTCATGTGTTTGTTAGATATGGTTGTTCAGATAAGGCATGCATTAGTGGTAGAGAACCCCTCTTAATGTAATCTGCACAATAACACTGGAGAGGCCATTGATGGTTTCACAGGATTCACAATGAATATACATGTACCGAGAGGCATTAGTCATCTGTCGAGCCAACCCACGCACTTCCTACATACTGCCGTCTGCCTACTGCTATACAGAGCCCAACACACCACTGTGAACACCCAACACACCACTCTGAACACCCAACACTGGGTAAATTACAAATATCGCTAACACATTTCTCTGCAGCATTCATCTTTCTCCCGCAGTTTATAACCCAGCTGCAACAGTTCAAGGTCACACATTAGCGTGGGGAGAAGTTGTAGGATTAAATCCAAATTCAAGAAGCTTCGGAGTAGTCTAAATAAGAAGTTAGATTCCTCCAGACGCCGAACTACAGGAAATATCAGAGGCCTCAACAATTGTGTTTGTTTAAGGGCAGCTATTGAAAGGTGCGGTGCCATACAGAGAGGAATGGAGGGACTTTCTAAGGTATAGTAATTACTAAGGAAGTAATGGGCTCGGGTGGATAAAAAAAAAATACTGCTTTGTGTTTATTATTATAATAACCACAGGTTTGTGTGTGTGTGTGTGTGTTTGTGCGACAAGGACAGGAAGGGATTTAGAGAGACATTTCAACTGCAGGACTAAAACTGTGCCTGTGTTTAAACACCATCCTACCTCCCAGACAGTCTTATGTAACCTTCCTCTCTGTTGCAACCCAGTTCTTTCACTTCTACACACTAACATTCCATCATGTTAATGTTACTTCTTAGGAACAGCCGGATCAGACTGCAGAGAGTGTGTGCGCGTTACAATAGTAGATAGATATACATCTAGATATGAATCTCATACTGAAAGATACCAAAAGGACACAAGGAGTTCAAGACATAAAACCTTGCACTATGACGATGACACTCCCATTCAGGAGTTGTACAAGGAAATATCAGGCTACTTCACCACATTACATCATTTAGCTAGAGATGTTTCATGCCATGTCCTTATTCCCTGACTGGCTGGCGAAGGCATGCGGTCTCTACTGAGCCATTCATACACACATAAACAAAGAGAAGAATTAGTGTGGCAGTATGGGGCTGGCTGGGGGTTCAGACAGGGCCGTGCCTACGGCAGTGTGACAGGATCACGCACAAGCACTCAGCCACAGGCAGGCAGGGCACAGCCACAGCCACAGCACAGCTAAACACATGAAATTCAACCTGTGTTGCTATAGCGATACAGATAGTGCCATGTATATGTATATATACACACACACACAAATCTGCAGCTTTGCAACTCTAGAATGCCGGGAAATATTTCAGTATTAGTATTTGTTACCTAATCATATAGCGTTATTGAATGCGTGTGAATGGATTTCTTCGCCCAAAACGCGTTTCATAACTGAAATGACAGTTTTATATTTAGGCTAATAAGGAGGCGGTTATTTCTTATGGTCCATTCTCTACTATAGTTCCTTTTCAAATATACAGTCAAAGTCAGAAGTTTACATACACTTACGTTGAAGTCATTAAAACTCATTTTTCAACCACTCCAAAGATTTCATGTTAACAAACTATAGTTTTGGCAAGTCGGTTAGGACATCTACTTTGTGCATGACACAAGTAATTCTTCCAACAATTGTTTACAGACAGATTATTTCACTTATAATTCACTATATCACAATTCCAGTGGGTCAGAAGTTTAAACAGCTTGGAAAATGCATGGCTTTAGAAGCTTCTGATAGACTGATAGACAAATTGACATCATTTGAGTCAATTGGAGGTGTACCTGTGGATGTATTTCAAGGCCTACCTTCAAACTCAACTCAACATCATGGAAAAATCAAAAGAAATCAGCCAAGAATTGAAAGACCTCCTGGTTCATCCTGGGGAGCAACTTCCAAATGCCTGAAGGCACCACGTTCATCTGTACAAACAATAGTACGCAAGTATAAACACCATGGGACCACACAGCCGTAATACCGCTCAGAAAGGAGACACATTCTGTCTCCTAGAGATTAACGTACTTTGGTGTGAAAAGTGCAAATCAATCCCAGAACAACAGTAAAGGACCTTGTGAAGATGCTGGAGGAAACAGCTACACAAGTATCTAAATCCACAGTAAATCTAGTCCTATATCGAGCCTGAAAGGCTGCTCAGCAAGGAAGAAGCCACTGCTCCAAAACCGGCATAAAAAGGCCAGACTACGGTTTGCAACTGCACATAGGGACAAAGATCGTACTTTTTGGAGAAATGTCCTCTGGTCTGATGAAACAAAAATAGAACTGTTTGGCCATAATGACCATCGTTATGTTTGGAGGAAAAAGGGGATGCTTGCAAGCCGAAGAACACCATCCCAACAGTGAAGCATGGGGGTGGCAACATCATGTTGTGGGGGTGCTTTGCTGCAGGAGGGACTGGTGCACAAAATAGATGTCTTCATGAGGAAGGAAAATTATGTTGATATATTGAAGCAACATCTCAAGTCAGGAAGTTAAAGCTTGGTCGCAAATGGGTCTTCCAAATGGACAATGACCCCAAGAAAACTTCCAAAGTTGTGGCAAAATGGCTTAAGGACAACAAAGTCAAGGTATTGGAGTGGCCATCACAAAGCCCTGACCACAATCCTATAGAACATTTGTGGGCAGAACTGAAAAAGCGTGTGCGAGCAAGGAGGCCTACAAACCTGACTCAGTTACACCAGTTCTGTCAGGAGGAATGGGCCAAAATTCACCCAACTTATTGTGGGAAGCTTGTGGAAGGCTACCCGAAACATTTGACCCACGTTAAACAATTTAAAGGGAATGCTACTAAATACTAATTGAATGTATGTAAACTTCTGACCCACTGGGAATGTGATGAAAGAAATAAATAATTCTCTCTACTATTATTCTGACATTTCACATTCTTAAAATAAAGACATGGAATTTTTACTAGGATTAAATGTCAGGAATTGTGAAAAACTGAGTTTAAATGTATTTGGCTAAGGTGTATGTAAACGTACAACTTCAACTGTACATGCTAATAGCGTCTGTGAGCCCACTCAATGTGACAAAAGCCCTGGAAGAGCTTTAGCTAGGACACAGATGCACAAGTCTCACCACTGAAGCTAGGATGATTCATCATTTCAAGTTCAAGCTTGAGCTGACACTTTCTTTTCTGTCACTCATGTAAAAGAAAACGTATGCAAAGAAAGGAAACCACTTTAAATTGTCATTTATAACTACAGAGTATCTCCATCTCTTCTCTCAGTGAAAACATTGAGAGAGCCAAAGGATAGCGGAGAACTCTTGACATTTGACAGGGCTGTCAACAACTCAGCTTTTCCATTCAGTCAAACCAAAGGGAACATTCACGAAGTACCCAGACAAATCCATTGAATTGAACAATCATCTGCTACATGGAGAAAAAATGAACAATCCACTGATGTTTATAGGAAATAAATATAATGGAAACAGTGACATTGTGTTAAACAGAGATGGAATCAAAGTGGGCATTCTTTCAGCGTTGCAACATTCCCTTCCAGGCTTTACTGAGCTGGCTGAGAATCAGAAGAATACTTTCCCTTCTTACTTTCCATCCAGCAGATACCAGTATATTATCTATCCTCTATCCCTCTCTCACACAGCATAAAGTGGCCAGTTGTTGGAGGGAAGGCAACTTTACTCAACCTGGATTTGGATCAGGGATTTATCACGTTTCCTTAACTAGGAATGCAGTTGGAGCAACTGAAAAACAATTTTGTTTTTCTATTGATTGGCAGGGTAGCCTTTTCACCTTGGTTCACAGATCAAAATAAGTAGCTGACTGGAGCGTAAGAATAAATCCACCTGACACTGTGGTCTTTAAGCATCCCTGAACTGGACTGAACCTCTGGAGCTGGAAATTAGATAAAGGTTAAGTCAGGGGTAAGCGGACTAAACTCAACTCCATGATAAACATCTCAATGGAGTTGAGTTGCGATGAGTTTTGGCAGTGTACCTCCAACTAGTGTATTAATAGGGCGTTGGGCCACTACGAGCCAGAACAGCTTCAATGCACCTTGGCATCGATTCTACAAGTGCCTATTGGAAGGATGTGACACCATTCCACGAGAAACTCCATAATTTGGTGGATTCTTTTATGGTTGGTGGTGGAAAACTCTGTCTCAAGCACCTCTCCAGAATCTCCCATAAGTGTTCAACTGGGTTGAGATCTGGTGTCTAAGACGGCCATGGCATATGGTTTACATCGTTTTCATGCTCATCAAACCATTGAGTGACCACTCGTGCCATGTGGATGGGGGCATTGTTATCCGATGGGGGCATAGCCATGGTAGCCAAAATAATGGCCTGCCCAGCATTTCTATACATGATGGGATGTTAATTGCTTAATTAACTCAGGAACCACACCTGTGTGGAAGCACCTGCTTTCAATATACTTTGTATCCCTCATTTACTCAAGTATTTCCTTTATTTTGGCAGTTACCTGTATGTTTGTCCTGTGTAACTGCCTTATTTTCATTGGGTGCTGCAATTCGTCGTTTTTGATAAAGAAAATAGCATTTTACATGACCTCCGCCAAGGGAGCCATTGTTTGTTAACGGAGAAGGACAACAGATTCTTTAGTTTTGGCTGGGGAATTGTCTATAAAAACTACGGACTCCAACTCCCACTGACAACTCTATAACAATCAGGACAAGCACAGGTACACATTCAATCATATATATTTATAAAAGTATCGAGTGGTAGTGCATGTTTGAAGTCGCAGACTTCATACTCCTTTGGAAAACAGTGGATTACATTACAAGAAAATAATGTCTTTACACATGACAAACATAGGTACAAGGTACGCATTAAAGAATGGAAATTTACCGACTCGAGGTACACTCCGCCAAAACTCATCGTAACTCAACTCCCATGTAGATATATACAGCCGAGTTTAGTTCAGTCAGCTAGTCAGGGGCCAACCAGGGACACAGCGAACTGTCATGCAGAGGGGGCACCAACACCAACAGACAGATCTGGAAGGCATGTGGAAATATCGTCATGGAAAAAGACCTCAAGGACTTTCCTAGAGAGCCCAAGCTACAGTTCTGAGTCATGACAAGACTCAGGGAGCTGCATGTCATGCTGATGTAGTAATTAATGTCTGGCTGAGATAAACAACATAGGAAGCCCTTGAGAATGGTAGTGTCTCACCATCCTGTCCTAATGTGGTCATGTTGTTGTCATTAAATTCACTATAATCATTCAACAACAACAAAATGCAAAGTGGTTTCATACTATGAGAGAGAAAAATACACTCAGACAAAGATACAACTACAGGCAGATAGAGACAGATATAGGCCAGGGGAGAGAGTTAGCACTTTGTGTCTGACAGTGTGCTAGCTCTGCAGGATATTAAATGGGTCAGCACTAGCTAGCAGATTAGCGACTTCTCCCAGGCAACCATGCCAGGCTCCATGGAGACAGATCGCTGTGAGACCTAGTACAGCCAGCCAGCCTCAGAGAGAGAGGGAGGCCTTGGTCCCTGGAGCAGAGCTAATTCACACTGGTGATTCACCCTGTATGCCACAGGGACTGGGTCAACACACACACTTAGCAGCCTCTCTGTGAGGGAAAAGGTCAGGATCAGGTATTCCTCCAAGAGATGCTGAATGGCTGAATCTGTTCCTCGGTTGGACTCAATGCACAGTAGCAAGCAACAGTTTACCTTTTCCTTGGCCAGATCTGACCTGGCACATAATGTTAAATATAAATATACAGTCATCCGTGCATACATTTTAAGTATGGGTGGTCCCAGGAATCAAACCCACTATGCTGGCGTAGTGCCATGCTCTACCAACTGAGCTAAATAAACACAGAACACCTACCTAGATATAAAATAAAACAAACGTTTTCATTTAAATAAATTAGTATTTTAGGTTTGTTTAAGCTAATTTAGCTAGTACCATGGCTGTAAGCGTACCTATTTAAATTAGACAAACCGTTAACACTAGATGTTTGCTATATCCTGCTCCTTCCCCGCCTTTTCCTAAATGTTTGTATTTTACACTGCTAATTTGTCCTAATTTTTTAAATCACAAACAGAAAAGTATTTGGAGCCTTTTTACCAGTCATTTTCACACCTATTCCTAACTTAACCCACCAAGTCAATGTGCTGTATGACGTTGGTATCCAGCCAGGAGCTAATGCATCTCTCTCTCCTCACTGAATGAATGACATGGGTGATAATTGTGCACCTTACTTCACAATTTAATTTGAATTAGGCCTAACTGAATGATAAGCAGGGTGAAGAGGTTGATTTAATTTAGAAAGACAACAGTGTAATGATGTGTTTGTGTTCTGCCTATTTATCAGCAGCATATTAATTTGACCTTGGGGGTCTTTTATGTTTTACTTTGTAAAAATAAGCTTTTATGGGACTGTTTTATTTACCATAACTCTATTACTAATCAAATGTATTGTGAGGGAAACTAAAACATTCAACATGTTGCATTAGGCCTTTAGAATAATGCAAAACATCTCCTTGACTCTATCCAGCGAAGCAAACTATGCCAGCCCATTGAATGAATGACAAATGGATAGAATGGGCGATAATTGTGCAAGTTACTTCACAATGTAATTTAAATTAGGCCTAACTGAATGATGAGGGTGAAGATGTTGATTTAATTTAGAACAATAGTGTTGCTGCCACCACCATGCTTCACAGTAGAGACGGTGCCACGTTTCCTCCAGAAGTGACCCTTGGCATTCAGGCCAAAGAGTTCAATCTGGGTTTCGTCAGACCAGAGAATCTTGTTTCTCATGGTCTAAGGGTCCTTTAGGTGCCTTTTGGCATAATCCAAGCGGGCTGTCATGTGCCTTTTACTGAGGAGTGGCTTCCGTCTGGCCTCCCTACCATAAAGGCCTGATTGGTGGAGTGCTGCAGAGATGGTTGTCCTTCTGGAAGGTTATCCCATCTCTACAGAGGAACTCTGGAGCTCTGTCAGAGTGACCATCGGGTTCTTGGTCACCTCCCTGACGAAGGCACTTCTCCCCCGATTGCTCAGTTTGGCCGGGCGGCCAGCTCTAGGAAGAGTCCTGGTGGTTCCAAACTTCTTCCATTTAAGAATGATGGAGGCCACTGTGTTCTTGGGGACCTTCAATGCTGCAGAAATGTTTTGGTACCCTTCCCCAAATCTGTGCCTCGACACAATCCTGTCTCGGAGCTCTACGGACAATTCCTTCGACCTCATGGCTTGGTTTTTGCTCTGACATGCACTGCCTACTGTGGGACCTTATATAGACAGGTGTGTGCAAACGTGTAGAAACATCTCAAGGATGATCAATGGAAACAGGATGCACCGGAGCTCACTTTCGAGTCTCAAAGCAAAGGACTCTCAGACCATGAGAAACAAGATTCTCTGATCTGATGAAACCAATATTAAACACTTTGGCCTGAATGCCAAGCGTCATGTCTGGACAAAACCTGGCACCATCCCTACGGTGAAGCATGGAGGTCGCAGAATCATACTGTGGGGATGTTCTTCAGCAGCAGGGACTGGGAGACTAGTCAGGATCGAGGGAAATATGAACTGAGCAATGTACAGAAAGATCCTTGATGAAAACCTGCTCCAGAGTGCTCAAGATCTCAGACTGGGGACGAAGGTTCACCTTCCAACAGGACAACGACCCTAAGCACAGAGCCAAGACAATGCAGGAGTGGCTTCGGGACAAGTCTGTGAACGTCTTTGAGTGGCCCAGCCAGAGCCTGGACTTGAACCCGATCTAATATATCTGGAGAGACCTGAAAATAGCTGTGTAGCGACGCTCCCCATCCAACCTGACAGAGCTTGAGAGGGTCTGCAGAGAAGAATGGGAGAAACTCCCCAAATACAGGTGTGCCAAGCCTGTAGCTCCCTACCCAAGACTCTAGGCTGTAATCACTGCCAAAGGTGCTTCAACAAAGTACTGAGTAAAGGGTCTGAATACTTAGGTAAATGTGATATTTCTGTTTTTTTTTTTATATACATTTGCAAACATTAAAAAAAAATGTTTTTGCTTTGTCATTATGGTGCATTGTGTGTAGAGTGGTGAGGAAAACAATGATTTAATACATTTTAGAATAAGGCTGTAACGTAAAAAAAATGTGGAAAACATTAAGGGGTCTGAATACTTTCCGAATGCACTGTATAGTGTAGTTTATGCACTATTTATCAAGCGTTGGTTCTTATGTTTGCTGCACCTTGCGGGTTGGCATCGTTCTCTAGCTGGTATTTATAGGCCGAAAGGCAAGGCGGTTCTAGTGTTGAGACAGACAGACAGCCTTCAGAACAAACCTCACCTTGTGCTCTGGAGTAGATGGCAACGGAGCCACTCACTAGGCCTGCGTATAAACACTGCTTCTTTTGCACCAGGCTGGTCACGGTAGACTTGTCTGGGGTGAAGAAGTGTTGGAGACGCACCTTCTTGGACCGCTGGCTGCTCTTATAGACTATGATACTGCAGAGAGGCAGAAAAAGGTTGTGAGGTGATTTTATGATCTCTGTTTCTAAATCAATTGCAATACAATAAAACCAATGAGCGTATTTATTTAGCCTGCAGTAGAACCCAGAGTTGGCTATGACTACATCATCGTTGACATCACATACCTGCCCTCCTCCATGCCCAGGCAGACAGTAGGGTTGTCACTGGCCTTCCCCACTAAGGAGAGGTTATTTTCGGGGTTCCCCTCCCCATTCTCCTGGATACTCTGCTCCATGGGTACATAGGCCATGCACAGGATCCGAGACTCCACATTGAAACACTCTGTCACCTTGGGGCTGGAGTTCTGCATGGCCACGATGGCTATCTGACCCATCTGGTTGGTGCAGCTCGCCACCTGAACAGGGATAGGAGTAGTAACAGTAACATGACCTGATCAGGAAAGACTCCATGCCCCAGCAAGGAAACAAAGATCCTTTCTACAGAGCTTTCCAATTCTGACCTCATCAGGGGTTGTGATACGAGGGATAAAAGTGGGAAAACAACAACCACGACAACAACAAACATTTACAATGCTTTTAACCACTCCAGCAGAAAGCTGTACAGCAGACTGACCAATAGGAGTGTAGAGTGGGAGAGAACGGCCCTCTCAATCCAGTCATTTACATTGGAAAAGTAATGAGAACAGTCCATCACTGGAGGACATTGGGAGTCACAGAACTGTGGATGTGTTATCCCTGCCTCTGAAGTAAATACACATAGCTAAGAGGCTCTCGATAATCTGATTCATACAGTAAACATGCCACTGGTTCCGATTTATAGCTCATGAATTAAAGGGCCTCAGTTCAATATTTAATTATGATCTCACTGGGAGTGGAAGAAAGCTTTTTAATTGGGTTTTATAGCGAAAGATAAGTACTACTCTCAATATTTGGCACTGGTTACAAACACAACAGATCTCATTTGGCATCATTTGGAATTCAATGATGTACATCATGGATGCCCATGCTGTCCATTGACAATCTGGTTTATAACATCTATGACTTCTATTGTTGTTTAGGCCTTTTAACCAAGGGAGTAAAATGCCATCGAATTATAAAAAGCCAGGTGTCCTACTCACCCACACACAGCCGTGTCCAAGTGCAGCTGTGTCTGCTGTGCTCTCTATGTTGATATGGGGCTCGGGGTTATGGACCGCACACTCCACCTGCCAGAGATACAGAGAAACAGACTTACACCACTCTTCACTTTACATGTGTATGTAGATTGTACTAGTATCCTACATGGCATTGTAACAAATGATTCATGGGATAGGTACTCTTTAGATGGAGCCATTGACCCTGCCTATGGCTGACAGAGGAGGCGGTGTGGGGGAGTTGATGCCCACCTTGAACTCCTGTAATTTGGACATGACCACAGGCATCTGCCTGAGCAGGAGAGGATGTTTCTGCTTCTTGATCTGGTTGCCATCATCCTCCGCAAAGAACCAACCCTGCAGGTTGTCCTCTTCTGTTAACACACACACACACACACACACACAGCCACACACACACAGCCACACACACACACACAGACACACCAGAGTAATTTAATTTCTAAGAGGAACACTATGTCCAGTGCTAAATTCAAACCGTGAAATACTACATTTCCAAATACGTTACACCAGATTCAGGCATTATAACTTTACAATCCATTTTACAGTCCAATGAGCCAAGGCTGGAAAAGTGAATTTGAACTAATGATATTTGCTTGGTAAACACTGATTTTTAAAATAACAATTTCTATGCAACTAAACCTTTTAGTTTGGAAATGAGCAACGAAGCCAGTGGCAGTTTAAAACAATCACAAGTGGAAAAGGGCAGTGAGGCAGAGAGAGGCTGTCCCTCTGCCTACACCCACTACAGTCCTCTATGGAACTACAAAGTGACAGAGGCAGTGGGGAGAAAAAAAATAGGGACCACAGAATATCCAACACAAACAGACAAGAGCATTGGGTCTGTGATTGTGACTGAGGCCAGACTAAGACATACCCAGAGCCAGCTTGGCCATCTGCAGGTTACTAATCCAGGACTGTTTGATGGCTGGAGAGTACGTATTGAACACTGCAGAGAAGTATGTGGGCCTGCCAGACCTGCAGAAAGAGAGAGAGAGAGAGAGAGAGAGCGAGAGAGAGAGAGAGAGGTGAGAGAGAGAGAGAGAGAGATAAAGATAAATGACAGACAGCAGTGTTGAGACAGTGACAGTATCCACTACACAGAGTCTGTTGTATGGAGATTGAATCCCGGGGTGTATTAACAGTTCTGCATCCTGACATTCACATAATAGCAGGAACAGCACAATCTAGTGGTCAGAACCTGGTAATATCAGGATGTAGGATGGGACACAAACCCAACAACTTCAATGTCTAATTTCTCTGAACCGGGGAAAAAAGCATCACCAAATTCACTGAGAATACATTACATAGGATGAAGAAACAATACCCTGAGCCGCAGCTCCATACTACTTGCCAAACATATAGAACTGATACTATATGCTCATTGTTGGGGTGGGATTGGCGTGGGGTTTGGAGGCTCCGTGTATCACTTTTGACCACTTCATTGGATTCCTCATGTCTTACTCATTGTTCGAAAAAAGTTTGGTCCAAATCTGATTTTAGGAACTATAATTATTTAATATTATATGAATTTTATCAATTAAAATGGCCAATTTGGGTGCAATCAATGTAATTAATTTCTTACAGATCAAATTATATATTTCAACAAAATAATAATATTTCCGGAATGCTTATCTTATCTGTTTCTAACAAATTGGAGATGGTGGGTGTCATGGCTTGCTGAAAAAAGGAACCGAACCACATTAGACTCTTGAATAATGGAACAATTACATTTTAGCTTCAAGACAAAAGCACAGAGTTGCTAACAGCATGTCTTCATCAAGTAATGTTAGCCTATCAAAAATTAACAATTAGGCCTACTACCCCCCACATACAAATATAAAAGTACAGTAGGCCCAGCTACCTTACAACATTACTTCATCAGGCTTAATTTTTATCAATATCATCCAAATAATTTGGCCTACGTGTGGTAAAAGCAAATTGCGATTGAAAATGTGGGCATAATCCACATATACACACACAGTTGAAGTCGGAAGTTTACATACACTTAGGTTGAAGTCATTAAAACTCATTTTTCAACCACTCCACAGATTTCATGTTAACAAACTATAGTTTTGGCAAGTCAGTTAGGACATCTACTTTGCGCGTGTCAGATTATTTCACTTATAATTGCAGAAAATGATGTCATTGCTTTAGAAGCTTCTGATAGGCTAACTGACATAATTTGAGTCAATTGGAGGTGTACCCGTGGATGTATTTCAAGGCCTACCTTCAAACTCAGTGCCTCTTTGCTCGACATCATGGGAAAATCAAAAGAAATCAGCCAAGACCTGAGAAACAAAAATTGTAGAAGTCCACAAGTCTGGTTCATCCTTGGGAGGAAATTCCAAACGCCTGAAGGTGCCACGTTCATCTGTACAAACAATAGTACGCAAGTATAAACCACGCAGCCGTCATACCGCTCAGGAAGGAGACGTGTTCTGTCTCCAAGAGATGAACGTACTTTGGTGCGAAAAGTGCAAATCAATCCCAGAACAACAGCAAAGGACCTTGTGAAGATGCTTGAGGAAACAGGTACAAAAGTATCTATATCCACAGTAAAACGAGTCCTATATCGACATAACCTGAAAGGCCGCTCAGCAAGGAAGAAGCCATAAAAAAAACCAGACTACGGTTTGCAACTGCACATGGGGACAAAGATCGTACTTTTTGGAGAAATGTCCTCTGGTCTGATGAAACAAAAATAGAACTGTTTGGCCATAATGACCATCGTTATGTTTGGAGGAAAAAGGGGGAGGCTTGCAAGCCGAACAACACCATCCCAACCGTGAAGCACGGGGGTGGCAGCATCATGTTGTGGGGGTGCTTTGCTGCAGGAAGGACTGGTGCACTTCAGAAAATAGATGGAATCATGAGGAAGGAAAAGTATGTGGATATTTTGAAGCAACATCTCAAGACATCAGTCAGGAAGTTAAAGCTTGGTCGCAAATGGGTCTTCCAAATGGACAATGAACCCAAGCATATTTCCAAAATGTCTTAAGGACAACAAAGTCAAGGTATTGGAGTGGCCATCACAAAGCCCTGACCTCAATGCTATAGAACATTTGTGGGCTGAACTGAAAAAGTGTGTGCGGGCAAGGAGGCCTACAAACCTGACTCAGTTACACCAGTTCTGTCAGGAGGAATGGGCCAAAATTCACCCAACTTATTGTGGGAAGCTTGTGGAAGGGTACACGAAACGTTTGACCAAAGTTAAACAATTTAAAGGCAATGCTACCAAATACTAATTGAGTGTATGTAAACTTCTGACCCACTGGGAATGTGATGAAAGAAATAAAAGCTGAAATAAATCACTCTACTATTATTCTGACATTTCACATTCTTAAAATAAAGTGGTGATCCTAACTGACCTAAGACAATTTTTACTAGGATTAAATGTCAGGAATTGTGAAAAACAGAGTAAATGTATTTAGCTAAGGTGTATGTAAACTTCTGACTTCAACTAATATATATATACATATATATATATATAGTTGAAGTATAGTTGAAGTCACTCCTGGGTGGCTACCTAGGCCTTTTTCATCCAAAATTATTGACTGGAATTAATCAATCAATCATCACAATAGTGAAGACATACTGTATGAATAACTTGTTAATTATAGATGTAAAGGCCTACACGATGCAACTCTGAATAAAGCTCAGCCCTGTTATTAGTTCTATTGTCCAGTTGCAGTCGTTTTGCGTTCTGAATTAGCCCACATAATAATACCTTTCCGAGGCACGGTTTCTATGAAGGAAATTTGAATGTTTTTGAGTTTCAAAGAGCTTAAAATTAAAATAAAAACATGTCTTACTTTTTTGTAGTTAATAAATCCAATGTGAAACGTGATAACTATAGTATCCTTATCTAGCATTGAAAAAGTGAATCCATTGAAATATATCTCCCTAATTTTTTAATCACGCCTGTAACATCAGTAGCTACAGTAGACAATGCATGCTTCGGAGGGAGGGGCAGGTAGTACACACACACACACACACACACACACACACACACACACACACACACACACACACACACACACACACACACACACACACACACACACAGATTTTTAGCTGGCAGGTAGACACTGGAATAAGTTTGTGACAGTGAGGGCTTTGCATAAGCGCTTTGTTGCGTTTATTGTGGGACTGGTAAAAAATGCCAGAGCGTAAAAGAACGTTATTAAGCGGTTAAAATAACGGTTCTGTTATCACTTTCGTTCTCGGTTTGTTGTGTAATTTCCAATTCTTTATAGTTATTGTGTAATTTCCAATTCTTTATAGCTCCCTGAATATATTTAGCTCAGTATGTTTCAAGCAGAGACAAGATATCTTTGTCCTCAGCAGATAAGGGTAGGGTGTAGGCAATCTCCTACCACTCAGCAGGTTGACCATTGACCAGAGGGATGTCACCAGAGTCAGGAGACTCCCCCAGGGGTAAAGGCTTCCTGTGTACCTCCCATTTTCCTGACTTAGAACTAGACATGTATTCTGTGCCAATGTTATCTCCAAATAAGGAGAAAACAAGAAATAACATCAGGAGTTTTGAGACCAGGTTGGAGGAAAATAGAATGGATGGAGCTGTGTCTTATGAATAAACATTTCAAAACATGTACAAAAGCCAAAAACGTAGAGATGTACGGGAGTGGTTCCTGCAGGTCACTCGGCTTCGTTGTCTTTTTGCAATAAAGTCTATCTTGCTTCTACAAACTCCAGAAGTGCTTTTATTTTTTAGTAAGAGGGAAGAGTTTTTTCCACGACAGGTTCTGCTTCTGTTATTCGAAAATGATTTCCGATTCTATTCCCTGAACCGGTTCCAACTCCTGCAATGTCATACCCTACCCAATTAACTCTGGGCTCCAGGAAAACAATTTCTCTCCCCAGAACTCTCGTGGTGGTGATGGGCTTCCATAGTTTAATGTGGCTCAGTGCAACTGGCAATTTTAGAATGTTACTGCAATTTCAGGTAAAAACTAAATAAAAAAAGTCTCAAATATTAGGAAAATGTCTATACATTTTCTGCGATTACCATTCATACTGTAGGAGTGTTGGGCTGGACGAGACAATTCTGTTCACACTGCCGTGACTAGAGGGAGCCAACGGTCAGAAAGGTATAGCCAAGGGTATTCCCTCAAAAGAGTCTGTTGTGGTGTGAAAAGGGTCTTAGTGACAGCAGACTGACAGGGCTGTGAGGTAATGTAGGCCAACGGCGATTATAACAGCTAATATCAGCCAACGATAATAACACATCACAGGGAGGATCTCTCTGGCATGCATCTTGCCTTTCACTCTCTCACTCCATCTCGCTCTGGAATGTGGTGTTTTTAGATGGTGGGATCAGAGAGGAATGAGAGCAGCACAGCTGCTTCGTTATGCCCAGGGGTAACAGAGGTCATTTAACCAGTTACAAACGACAGGAAGAGTGTGAGTCAACAAGGTGCCAGTGGGCCATGGAGGGACCATGTGGAGGGAGTAATCTCCTATAGTAATGAGTGGATGAAACAGATGCACTGTCTTCTCTGAGGTGAGAGACACACTGATCCACAGCAGAGAGCATAGAGCTTTAACAGAGTCAATCATACCCATGAGGTCAGATTAGAACAAAGTTAAAGTTGTTTATCCACCAAGACAGTAAGTCTGTATGAGAGAGAGAGAGAGAGAGAGAGAGAGAGAGAGAGAGAGAGAGAGAGAGAGAGAGAGAGAGAGAGAGAGAGAGAGAGATGTCGGTGAGAGGTCTGTATGAGAGAGAGAAAGAGAGAGAGACAGTGATGTCGGTGAGAGGTCTGTGTGTGAGAGAGAGAAAGAGAGAGAGAGAGAGAGAGGAGACAGACAGACAGTGATGTCGGTGAGAGGCCTGTGTGTGAGAGAGAGAAAGAGAGAGAGAGAGAGAGAGAGAGAGAGAGAGAGAGAGAGAGAGAGAGAAGACAGACAGTGATGTCGGTGAGAGGCCTGTATAAGAGAGAGAGAGACAGGGATGTCGGTGAGAGGTCTGTGTGTGAGAGAGAGAAAGAGAGAGAGAGAGAGACAGACAGTGATGTCGGTGAGAGGCCTGTATGAGAGAGAGAGAGACAGGGATGTCGGTGAGAGGTCTGTATGAGAGAGAGATGTCGGTGAGAGGTCTGTATGAGAGAGACAGTGATGTTGGTGAGAGGTCTGTATGAGAGAGAGAGAGAGAGAGAGAGAAAGAAAGAGAGTGATGTTGGTGAGAGGTCTGTATGAGAGAGAGAGAGAGAGAGAGAGCGCGAGACAGTGATGTCATTGAGAGGTCTGTATGAGAGAGAGAGAGAGAGAGAGAGAGAGAGAGAGAGAGAGAGAGAGAGAGAGAGAGAGAGAGAGAGAGAGAGAGAGAGAGAGAAAGAAAGAGAGTGATGTTGGTGAGAGAGAGAGAGAGAGAGAGAGAGAGACAGTGATGTCATTGAGAGGTCTGTATGAGAGAGAGAGAGAGATGTCGGTGAGAGGTCTGTATGAGAGAGAGAGACAGTGACGTGGGTGAGACACTGACTTGTCCTGTTTGCCAGGCAGCTGCAGTTGGATCCTACAGCGGTCTGCAGCCCGGATCTCCTCCTCCTTCTTCAGGATGAGATGCTGCAGACCCGACACCCAGTCATTGGCCACCGTAGGGTTAACGTTCTACAGGAGAGAGGGATGGAGGGAGAGAAAAGAGACAGAGAAAGAGAGAATCAGATAAAGTATTAACACAAGACACTGCTTATAATGTCATCCATAATGTCGGATGAAAACTAGATCTATTACGGCTTTCAATCATGCCATTGGGCGAGCAGATATTGACTCCACACACCAGCTCTTACAAATTGACCACAAAAGCCCCCCGTCGGTCTTGTGTGTGTGAGACACATGTCTCTCTGTGTGCCTCTGGCCTGTTCTCTGCTCCCCCACCACCATGCCCTCTGTCTCTGACAGGAATCACACATAGACAAACACTGGCTAGTTGAGTCTCGCGCCACACAGCGCTGTCTGGGCAAACTACTGTGCACCAGACTGCAGTGTTTGTCAGGGCCCTCTCTCTCTATATCCGTCTCTCTCTCTCCTCTCTCTCTCGCTCTCTGTCTGCTGGGGCCACAGCTCGACATGACAGCACCCCCCACAGCAAAACCTCAGGGACATATTTACACACAGGCAAATTACATACTTGTGTATTTTCACTCGCAGAAAACAAGCCTTAATATGAACGCAGCGATATATGCTGCTCACCTGGTAGTTGCCCTTGAGGCTACCAATCATGCTGGAGATCTGGTTGACTAGGCTGAGGTCGTGGATGAGGTTCTGCAGGTCCTGGTATAGCTGGCCTGGACCCATGTACAGCTTATCTGGAAAGAGAGACAATGATACGTTTAATAAACTAATCAGCTGCCCTGGGCCCAAGCACACCTTATCTAGACTTTGTAGGTCAATCAGAAGGTTTGAATAAACTATCCCTGTCAACAGAAAAATGTCCAAGTGAAGTTGGTAATGGATGTAGGTTATGATTCACAAATCTAAACCCACAGCACATATCCCATCTGAACCCATAGCCCATTTCCCATCTGAACCCATAGCCCATATTCTATCTGAACCCACAGCCCATATCCCATCTGAACCCACAGTCCATATCCCATCTGAACCCACAGCCCATATCCCATCTGAACCCATAGCCATATCCCATCTGAACCCATATCCAATCTGAACCCATAGCCCATATCCCATCTGAACCCATAGCCCATAACCCATCTGAACACATAGCCTATAACCCATCTGAATAGGCAATTCCTGGGCATTGAAAGCTGGAGGTAAAATAAGACTTACTGCCAGACACAGATCAATAACAGTCAGATCTGTTTTCCACAGAGATCTGTGGCATGTGTGCAAACTCACTTGGAATGGTGCTGAACCGCAGTGTGTGTATGTGCTTTGTGAATGTTTTCATTTGAGTACCATTACCTAACAGCAGTTTCCTGGGGCCAAGCTATTCTCTGCTGTTCCGTGCACCTGCGTGTGTGTGTGTGTGTGTGTGTGTGTGTGTGTGTGTGTGTGTGTGTGTGTGTGTGTGTGTGCGCGCGTCTTTGAAGATGTGCCTTGCCTAACCAAACTAACGAGCCAGTGAAGTGAAGTAAGGGATTATTGTGTTTCTGTGGGTCCAGCTAGGGACAACGGGCTGCTTTGTTTGTCAGCGCTCAGCCTGTAAATGACAGAGAGACACAGACAGAGAGTCTGACTCATCAGACAGAGAGGAGAGAGAGAGAGAGAGAGAGAGAGAGCACGAGAGAGAGAAAGAGAAAAGGAGAGAAAGAGAGAGAGGGGCCTCTTGTAGGCTCTGCCAGCATATCACATTAAACCTCCGACATAGAGAGGTGGACCCTCCTCGTCTTTCAGACAAGCCTGCCAACAAGTCATCATACGAAACAATTTGCACTGCAGCATATGGTACCGTTAGCTAACAAGTAAGAGGAAGTTCTTAAAGATATTTTCACCATATTACTTTTCAACACGGTCTACCACTCTCATAAGACAGCACATTGGAACTTGGAGGGGAAGGGTTAATGTGAATGGGAATCTCTGGCACCAGGATTCCTGGAGTTCCCTCTGGTTTTGCCAGTCTACTTTCTGTGGTCTCTACAATGGCCCTTCACACTGTCATAGTGCCCCATGGCAACTGCTTCAGTCTTTCCCAGGGCTGGCCCAGAGAGGACCCTCAGAGAAACTTCCATGTTTGTACTTCACTAAAATGTACATACAGGAAGCTAATTTAGGGACTTACACTTCATTACTTTCTCTTCATGTACCAAAATATCATTCAACTTTTTTTATATTTACATTTTTCAGACAATATTTTGTTTGGTTGAAAGTATAGACAAGTGTATGGTTAAAAATAACAATTTCTCTTAGATTCTGAAGCATGTAAAAATGTGATGCCATTTCTGCTCTATTGAGCGAATTCCCTTGTCTAATGGTGTTAAAATAGTCTGTGTGGTTGGAACCAGGTCAGGACAGAAACGCTGATAAAGCTTCAGAGTCGTGCTCTTTGGCTTGTCATCCATGGGAATTCTACAGGCCATGATTCAACTCCATGGTTATAAGGTTATTATTATTATATGCTCTGACAAACACTGATGCAGAATATAATAAGCCATAATGAGAGTGAGTGCTATGTACAAGCACCCAGGACATGCTGAACCGGACCGGTAGCACAGTCATTAATCTATGGCTTTGACATGGACTGGTGCCACCCACCCACCTCATCAACCATTACTGTGCCACATGGACCTTCACAGCATCATAGCTCGTCATAATATAATGGATTCTGCCAGGAGTGAAATGCAGAAGAGACTGGCTAAGCCATTATAGCGAGAGCCTAAACTCCTCAATAGTCCTTTGTGAGTGTGCCAGGACCTTCACACAAAGCTTGGAAGAGCCTGTGACATCTTCAAGTAAATGGATCTTTGGATGATCCCTCTGCTATTTCGCAGATTCCTCAAGACTCTCACTTTCTTAAAAAATGTCTAACTATGACAGGCTCAGCCAGAGGAACAAAGGTTCATGGTTTATGGTCTTTGTCAATGTAACTGATCCATCTCTTTTGGTGGTCCCAATTAGCTAAGCTGAGCACAACAGACGTGAGGTAGGCACACAGACATCCAGAGCAGAGCACCGGGAACTGTGATATCTTTTCATTGCCTCTTTAGTAGGCAGGTCACCAGTGGCTTTGGCGGAACATACTGGACTATGGAAAGAGACAGAGAGAGAGAGAGGCTGAGAGTAAGGCTTTTTCCACTTGTTAAAATGGCTAGGCAGTTAAGAGACACAGAGGACTGATTAGGAAAAATCGAATAAGTATTGAATAAATCAGAGGGGGGGGGGTGACAAGGGCTGATCCATTTCTGTCAGGTGAAAATTACCATACTGTAAATTCTAGTTCCATATCAAATTCAATGAGCTAACATTACTGATGGTGAACCAGACTGCTATCCAGTACATATGGATCATCTCAGTGCAATAGGTTACTGGATGTATGTATAGGGGTCTAAAAGAGGTCAGGACTAGACAGCTGGCTAGGAATATGCCTGCCTGTCTGTCAGCCCAGGGTCCAGATGCTGCTGCTAACGGTGGGGTCTCCAGCCCCCATCAGGCCGTCTGTGGCAGGGACTAGAGTGCAGATGGAGGGATGACAGGTGGGTGAGTGGGTAAAGCCTTCCGCATGCTTCAGTTCAGCTGGCAGTGCTCGCATACTCCCTTATAAGACCTTTTCTTGAAAACGGAGAAAAAAGGCAATAGTATTGTTTGTCCATCTTGAGACACTGTAGCCAGTATACACTTCCTCAAAATAGTCAGAATTAATCTAAGTTAACTCTCAGTTGCGCAATCTAACTAAGATGTTTGGTTGAATGACAAAAACGTAATTGAAGAATCCCTACTGTTGACCAATCATCAACTTCGGCTACCGACTTCGGCTACCGACACCGACTTCGGCTACCGACACCGACTTCGGCTACCGACCTCGGCTACCGACCTCGGCTACCGACCTCGGCTACCGACCTCGGCTACCGACCTCGGCTACCGACCTCGGCTACCGACCTCGGCTACCGACCTCGGCTACCGACCTCGGCTACCGACCTCGGCTACCGACCTCGGCTACCGACCTCGGCTACCGACCTCGGCTACCGACTTCGGCTACCGACTTCGGCTACCGACTTCGGCTACCGACTTCGGCTACCGACTTCGGCTACCGACTTCGGCTACCGACTTCGGCTACCGACTTCGGCTTGCCTCGAGAAAAAATGTGTGCACGAACAGCCGAAAAAACCTTCGCCGAAAATTAAAACAAACAAAAATCGTCACAAAATGACATCATAATATAAGCACAAACTGTACCGAACTGTTTCGGATACGAAACATGCCAGCGCCTTAAGAGGCTTGGGAGAGGACGGTAGACAGGGTGGCAGTTGGGCAGTCAATGAAAGAGAGGAGAGGAAACCTTGCTTATCCCCTGGCATTTCAGAGACTAAGAGGATTAGTGAAAAGAAGGACTGGCACATATGGTCAACTTCAGCCTGTTCTTTAACAATATGGATGGAGAGCAGAACAGTACTAAAGGACTCTTATATAACACAAGCTTACGCACAATTACATCCATTTGCAGGCTAGACTGTGATGCTCCTCTAGGCATGTGGGTCAAAAGTGCATGGCTACTAACACACTATAGAGTCATCTAACACCACAGTGGCTAAACGTCATTGTACAGTAGAACATACCCTTGGTAATACAGCTAAGAGTAAACCTATCAAAAGAAGTGGCAGGGGATGGGAATGAGCTTCTCTGGGGTAGATCACACTAGCCACCACCACAGATGGGACTGACAGAGAGAAGCAGGCAGCAGAGAGCTAGGTAGAATAAAGCAGTGGTAATGTCTGCTCAGCCACAGCCTGCCACGCACAGAAAACCACACCTATGACTCGCATACAATAACGTAGTTACTCCATAGCATCAGTGGAGGCTGCTGAGGGGAGGACGGCTCATCATCACGGCTGGAACGGAGTGAATGGAATGGAAACCATGCGTTTGATGCATTTGTTGATACCATGACACCCATTCCGGTCCAGCCATTACCACGAGCCGGTCCTCCCCAATTAAGGTGCCACCAACCTCCTGTGCATAGCATCCACCCTGCCTTCCCCAGTGGGTGTAGGGGCTGCCACCACCTGAACACAACACAACACTAGCTAAATGAAAAGCACACTAATGTACCGTTACATTACCTATTACCCATGCCTGGTTGGTAGTCGGGAGTCAGGGTGAATGTTCTTGACTAAAAACAGCAACTGCATGGCTATGACCACAAATCATACAGTCTGGTTATGAAGGTTGCATGGTTTCCAATAAGGAGTTTAAAGAAGCGGCCGGGCCGGACAGCTGCCAGAGCAGACCGGGGAGAAACCCAGTGGAAAGAGTGAAGTCACTGACCCTGCAGACGGTGCAGAGTGGAGTTGGCTTCTTATAGACTCAAAACACCATGCAGTCTCTCCCAGGACTCGCGCCATTTTAAAACGTCTCTCAACGGTTCGAGAGGGAAAGCCTGGCACACAGAAGATGATGGCTTTGTCGTTGACAAAATTAATAGATTTTATAAGCAACTTGGCTCCGTGTTTTTGAGTATGGTGCTACAACGCTATAATCTGAGATGGAAATACGTTAGTAACATAAGTGGGTCATATAGTGCCTGTAGTGTTGGCCTGAACCCACTGAGAGCTGGCTAGGCAGGCTGGTAGATAATTACAGTAATCATCTAGAACTCATCAATATTTCAAATGGGGTGTTGAAGCGTCATCAGCAGTAAGAGGAAGTGGTATTGATTTTACACACAGCAGAAAACAAGGTAATACTGCCTGTACTGTACTGTATATGCAATGTACACCACTATGCACAGTAATTACATAGTATTTCAACATAATACCTCATATTTCCCTCTTTATGATTAATTGTGGGGTCATAAAAGAATGATTGCATAATGGAATGGAAAAGCCAGAGTTTCAGACCACCAGTCCAGACCAGCAAGCTAATAGCTAATCAAATATCAGGGTCTGGGCCTTTGAGGCGCTCTGTACACCCCCAAACCACATCATACACGTCATATCTTATTTAATTTCACCCATTACGATAGAAAGCAGGACCCAGAAAGACCCCTGTGACTGTGAGTGGGACGTACTTGGCTTGGCGTTGATGACCACCTTCTCTCCAGAGTGTGGTTGGGGGGTGAAGTGGCTGTTGTCGCCCATGTCCTCACTGGAACCAAACTCTACCACGTCCACAAAGCTCAGAGGGACACTCCACTTCAGCAGGAACTTCTGGCCCAGGGGGCCGTTGCCACTACCACTGCCACTGCCATCCACACTGCACCTGTATAGAGGATGAGGACACGGTCAAGTACTCTGACATACAGCAGGCTGAGGACTACTGCTTTTCCTCACAGTGATCAATAAACATTTCTTCAATCAAGAGTGTCTTCATCACTCCTTTATGAGTTGGTGTAAACACAATCAGGCTAAACTAAAGTTTAGAATAAATAAATAAATAAGTTAAGAGACAATTCAATCAAAAGCTAGGCTAAATTGTTTAACATTGCCAGCTGCATTAAAGCGATGATTTTATTACATATATGCTCAAAGATCTTGCTGCCAGAGCCAGTGGCCAGTGTAGTGAAGTGTTGCATGCACATACAGTAGTCTCTAGTGTAATTACAGGGCACTCACTCCACCATAGGGAGCTGATCAGAATCATACCCAGAAAGGGTGCTCTGTCTGTGGATATAAATACTGGCCGAGGAGGTTACTGTGTTCGGTGAGTTGGGTCTTACAAGACGTTGGGCGTGGCACACATGAGCACGTCGTTGAGAAGAAAAAGGCGTCGCTCCTTGGTCTTGATGACCTCACCGCGGTCGTTGTAGACGGTCTCCACCATGTCATCCGAGCGAATCAGGTAACGGCTGTCGTTACTCAGGAGCTGATGTGTAAGTAAGGGAGACGCGTGGATTTCACAGTCTTCCCCAAGGTTAATATATAAGGATTCATTGTAAATGCATAGTAATCCCCATGATATATAAGTACAATGTCTAGATATTGCAGGGAAGCAATTTGTTTGATCTTAGTATAATTTTTAAGTGGGTTCCTTGTCAAGGGTGACATGTTGCAGCATACACACCTCCATAAATATAGATGCCATGCGGTGACTGTTTGCTCTTGTGGGCAGACAAATAATTAGACGGTAAGGGATACTGATGGTATACCTTCCTCTGTATCAGGCACTGAGCCATCTCCTATATATACACACACCAGAGTTGTGAATAGATGGATTCTCAGTAAAGAATGTGAAGCATCTACAGTCAAGGCCTCAATTTAACGCCCACACAATGGAACAAACAGAATCTGTTTAAACACTCAAATCATCAAGTTATAGAGGACATACATTGAGCCCCTATGGTCTGAAGAAGATCAATGGTGTGTGTGTGTACCTTGTTGAGGTAGCGTTCGTTCATGGCCTTGGCTATGTGTTTAATCTCACAGCGCTGGTCAGCGTCCCTCTTCTTCTCATTGAGCTTCTCAGCCAGGGTTTCCAGCTCCGCCAGGGCCATCTGTAGGGGCAGCCTGTCACTGTGGCCTACTGGGGTGTTCTTCAACATGTCCTGCCATAAATCATGGAGAGATGACACATTCAGAGCATTACATAGCACAGATCACACCCAGAGCTTCTCCACAATCTATTGGGCTGTCTAAAAGCTTATCCTCAGTCATAACATTTAAAATGTAAAGTGCCTGGAGACCAGAAGCAGAAATACTTTCCCAAGAGTATGCACACTACACAGCACTCTCCCTGTGTAGTTCATGTTTAACAAAAACAGCTCTTTGGTTAGTGAGTATGTGGTTCCCTCTGCTGGTGGATCTGTGTAATATATATATTCTGTGGGCTGAGTGTGGACGCTACAGTGAAATCTATACCTGCAGCAGCAAAATGAACTGAGGGAATCTCTGGATGGGCTTCATCATGAGTCCATAGAGAGTGACCCGGTCACTGCTGGTGTCCTGACGATGCTGTGGTGAAAAAAGAGGGCAATCAATGATTACTGATTGATGCAGTGCAGGACAATCTAATATACCACCACAAACTATGTTAGTTCAGTCTGAAATCAACCCCCGGTCTATGTTTAGGGTAGAGCCAGAGATGCATATTCTGCATAGCTGTATTCTCACAGGAGCATACTTTGTATATATTTTAACTATGGTGCTCTGACTGACCTTGAGGAAGTCCAGGAAGCTGGGTTTGGAGGCACACGTCTTTCTGACCACCGTCATGGCCGTGCTGAAGTTGTTCACATACTCACAGTAGGCATCCAGCACCATGGACTTGGAGAACTGGGAACCAGATATATAAAGAGAGACAGAGAGGGGAGCGAGCAAGCCATCAACACCTCATAGTCCAATACAATCATAGTCAGGAATCAAATCAACCTGGATCCTATGCCCTAAATAAGCTGTTAGCTGGAGACATCAGGGTGGAGCACTTCCTCAAAGACCCCAGCGCAGATCTGTGTTGTGTATATGTGCAGTGCACATTTGTCTGTGTCTGCCTCTCTGTGTGTGTGTGTGTGTGTGTGTGTGCGCGCGCGCGTGAAGGCATGGGACTAATTCCTTTACAATGAGGCAATTTGTAAAAACACTGAGTCATGGGAAACTTGCATTATAGCTTCAGTCAGTGCTGTGCTAAATGGTGAAGCACAGTGCAGGACATGGCGTGAGCATAGGACTTTTTCAGTCCCACTAGTTTTGACCAATTGACCACTGTTAAATGGTTTACTCTTACAGCCATTCATCTTAAAAGTGGAATATTAGGAAGTGAATCCTTCCTAGGTCCCCCAGCACAGGATTCACTTGTCCACCAACCCACCGAGGCAACAAAGACGTCCCCGATCATTTCCAGACTGTCCCACTCGGCCACGCGGCAGGCCAGGGCGATCTGGAACAGGGCGTGGCACTGGAGAATCTCCCGAATACGATAGAACGTCATCTTCAGCTTCCTGTCGCTTAGCAACCTGGGCTCAATCTCTGAAAGTGGCTTTTCATATTGCTGATAAGATAGAGGAGAACGATGATGAGGATGTGGGTGGTGGGAACTCCTATAAAGTTATATGAAATGCATCAACTGTAATTAACTTTACCTCTAAAATCCGCTTCAGTGCATCAAGATAGTTCTTCTCACTCTCTAATATGGAGCCCAGAATACACCTCCTCACCACCTGTTGTTGTGAGAGCCCCTCAGGGACGGGACTGAGCACTGGCTCCATGTTGAAGCATTCCACCTCGATGAAGAGCTCCGACTCCTCCTCCTCAAAACAGGTCGACTTCCTCTCTGAGACACACAGGAGAGACGTGGTCAACTCAAATCCGATCAGTATCACCCAGGAGGTTACTACACATTGTTAGTGGATGAATTCCCCGTTACAATGTTAAGAGCTTGCAATTCATCCCAGATCCCAGATGCATTAGTGTAATTAACGGACTAATGTGCACAAAGGACCAAAGTCCATGTTCTGCTCTTAAACTTACCATGACCGTGGGTTTTGGTCTTAATGAACGACCGTCCCCTTTTCACCGCTGCTTTGGTCTTCTCCAGGCCGTCTTTGGTCCCATCTCTAGCTGCCTTCACCAGCTTTTGCATCTTCAGGTACATCAACAACAGTAAATAGCACTCAAGAGCACACCGTCACAGTGAACATGATACTGAAGCTTTAAGGGAGGAGACAGGAGCCGTGTTAGGAGAGAAGGGAATATCAAAATACAGGAACAGGATCTTAGGGATAACAGGGTGGACCAGAGCATCTTAGGGATAACAGCGTGTACCAGAGCAAGACAGCAACTGTGACAGCAGCTGAACTGAGTCAGTCTAAACTAAAGGACTCTCACAAATGCATAGTGGCTTGAAAATCGGGAGTGTTAGTAGTTTAGATGCACTTTGATTAGCTAGGGCAGGGTCTAAGAAGATTTACCTAGACCGCTACAACTGCCTGCTGAAAAGTATACACTTATAATAGAACCAACTTTTTTCATCGATTTGTTTGAAAGTGTTCTGCTGGATCATTATCCAATGAGTGGACGGAGATGCCCATGTACCCACCTCCTGCCTACACACAACTCAGCTGCACTGGTGTCTCAGTACGATGTAGAACTAAAGGCATGTCACTAAGGAGATGCATAGTTGCCACAACACCCATACAGTTAGTGGTACAGGTTGATGCAGTAGGACACAAACCCACCACCAGACATAAGAGTAGGATGAACATAAACCAGGTCTGAGTCAGTCGGCGAGAGACACCGTGAGGGAGGTAGGGGTTAAGGATGCGAGGAGGCTTGAACCCTAACCCTTGTCTAGCGGACGGTGACGACACACACCGACCAGGACGATGACATTTACCTTCTGCTTGTGTTTCTGTTTAATCTGCTGTAGCTCTATCGTTCCCACTGTATTTGCCATAAGATCTTTCATCTTTTAACATCTTTTAACTTTTAATAGTGTTCTTTCAAGCGTGTCAGATCTTGAGAAAGCTAAACGAAAGCAGAGCAATTTGAAGCGTTACCAGACCGTTCCTTTGAAGGTGCTCAGCCAGAGAAGATCACGCCCCCATCCCAACCCGCCCACCCTCACCTCACCTCAGCTAAGACCTTGCCTCCTCACCCCTATTTTGTCTCCCACTCCACATAATCTTAACAGGGCCAATCTCTCCTACAGAAGCCAAGTAGTCACTTTGTGCAGCCAGCTGAGTAATAAGAGTGGGATTTCCCTGGCAAGACCTCGAGGCTGAAAAAACAAGCGGGCTATCAACTTCAAACCAAATATACAAATTAACTGTATATTATTCAGAGCATAGTAATAACATGTGCAGCCGGAAGGCAAGAATAAGCCTAGAGTGTATTTACATTAGCTCAAGTAGTTATCATTTGAAATATGTTTGAAAAATGTTTGTGAATCTCCTGTTTTAACTGGATATAATCTTCTATTAGATATTCACTGTGTCCCACTGATTCTACTTCCTCATCTGTTCAAGGTGCCGATATAAACTACCCTTCTTTAGCTTCTCTCCATCTTCTACTACCGATAGAATATTGCTCTTTCTATAGTATATTGCTGTATATTCCGCCTCCTGTCCTCAATTTCTTGTACCCAAATTCCCACTCTCCCTCCCTCCCTACCTAGACGGACAGGTCTGTAGACAGAGGGGAGGGGGGGGGGTAAGGTGATTAGTTTACACACATGGGTGGTCTTCCTCTGTGGTGGCTTCCCTCTCACGAAGGCATCAGGCAGGCCGTTCTCCCCCTGGGCCTCCCCGTCACTCTGCTCGTCGTAGCTCTCAAACTCGCTGGAGCTCCAACCGTTGTCCAGGGAGCTGCAGCGGCCCTCCTCCCCGAACTCCACATCGTCATAGATCATCTCATCTGGCTCCGAAAAGGGGTTGGTGGGGCAAAGGGTTTAAACCAAGGGGAACAGCATAAAAATCAGCGTGAAATATTTTCTTCAACTTCAGCAGGATCATATTCAGATCAAAACTCGTTGGCATGAATAGCAAATTCTATATGGCAGTTCTAGCGCACCAACTGAACATAGTTTCCAGCCTAACACAGTTTGATTAGGGGCACATGACATTCATCTGATGAATAATTCCATTATGTTTGAGAAATGCGAATGAGTGAAAGACATCAATATGCAGAAGTATTCAGACGCTGTGGAAAAAGAGGAAAGACAGAACAATGAAAGAATGATAAAAGACGTTTAGAAAGAATGCAGCACTAACCTGTAGTTGAATCAGACTTCTCTCTGGGCACGTCATCGTAAATTACTTCATCTGGATCTAAGTGACAAAGCAACCATGTTTGAATGAATGAATGGTCTCGATGTGCAACAAATCTTCACACAGACAGACGGAATACAGTCTCAGGGAACTGAGGAAAGGCGAGAGGAAAGAACCAACAAGGGCCCGGTTCCTCAAACGGAGCTAGAGGAAGGAAGTGTCTGAAAGAAAACTCCACTGTGTAATCATGCACTGGGCATGGGACTTTGTGGTGGACTCAGGATGGACTCAAAACCTTAATGCCTGTTCTGTGGTGTTCTAAGCAGGCCAAAAAGTATGCATCATTAGTACCACAATTCTGTTGTAAATACTAGGTAAATACAAACGGAAACAGGACAGAAAATGAAAAATAAATATTTCTCATTGGTAGCTAGATGAGAAGAGAATGAATACTTACTTTCCATCCAGGCTGTGTTTGCAGGGTCCGACACCCATTTAGACAAAGCATCCTCCTCTCTGATGGCAGGATACTCTTCACTGAAGACACTTGAATGAAAAGAGAAATTATAACCATCTGTTACTCCAATGCAAATAACAAAGATTCTACATGATCACAAATTCTGGCAGATCAACTTCAGTCTAGATGACATAAAGCAGATGAGTGAAGAAAGAGCCTGACAGGAGAGTCACTCACCTGTCTACAGAGGTGTGGCATGTCCCCACCACAGTAACTGAAGGGAGAGGGAGAGAGAGAGAGAACAGTCATGAATAGACTATTCCTTCACTAAATAAAAACATGACATAAAATGTGCAGTTTGCACTAAACCTTATGTACCACCAGGGGGCAGCCATCACTGAAACTAAATTTGTATCAACGATCTAAAAAATAAGACCTGAAAAAGGTTTACATTGCTCATTCTAAAAACTGCAATGATAAACGTATATATTATCTGATATATTATCTGCAATGATAGGCCTATGTTTCAGAATATTACAGTATATTGAAACAATCAGTCAATGGATTGGCATTTCAACTCCCGATTATCCCCTTTAAAAAACACTCCAAATGTGTTAGCATTTTTAACAGGAGTGTGATATGTTTGCTAGCTTTAATTACACTGCAATTTTCCCCCAGACGGGCCAAGCCACACATTTGAAAAGTGCTACTGTAACATTTGAGAGAAAACAGGAAAATCCTCACAGCCAACACAGAATTTAGTGGGAGGCTAAATTTAGCCCTCACTTCCTTGTGGCAAGGCTTTAGGAAAAAAGCAATGCTACGGATAAAGCAGAGGAAAAAGAGTTGGGAGTAAAGAGCATGCAGGTGTCATAGGGCGTCAGGTAGCCTAGCGGTTAGAGTGTTGGGCCAGTAAGCAAAAGATCACTGGTTTGAATACCTGAGCCGACAAGGTGAAAGAAAAAAAAACTGCTGATGTGTCCTTGAGCAAGGCACTTAACCCTATTTTGCTCCAGGGGCAGACCCTGTAGGTAGGCCATCATTGTAAATACGAATTTGTTCTTAACCTAGTTAAATAAAGGTTAAATAAAACATTAAAATAGACTCTCATCCCAAAGGCAGTGGGAGAGAGGATGGGAGAATTCCTCCATAGGAAAAGGAAGTCAACGTTTGAACAGTCATGCCCACTCCATTTTTCAATGCTCTGTTCATCGTAGAAACAATCCATCAAATGCATTACATCATGATATTCTGAGGTTTGCAATATGAATGAATAGAAGAGGAACGTCTGTTCAAATCCTTCTACATGTTTCCACTCTGGGTGGGTTCTTCTTTTACCGTCCTCGTCCACAGAGAAGTGTCGGATGATGACAGGCGTGGTGTAGGCTGGCGTGATAAGGGGCACGCCAGAGGGGGTGGCGTATCCACAGGGAACGGGCACAGAGTAGCCCGGGGGGACACAGGGGTGGCTGGCTGGGGGAAAATCCTGTCCCTCCCCCTCCCTCTCCCCCTCTCCTCCCACCCTCTCAACCGGTGACGAAGAGGAAGGGGAAAGCACATGCTGCTGCTCCAGCTGCTTTAGTTGCACGGGGGTGATGTCAATCACAGAGTAGGGGTTGGCCTTCTTCTGGGAGGTGGTGCTGGGGTTGGCTGGGGGAGGGGGAGTGTCATCGTTGGACACTTCTTTATCTGCAATGGAAATGTAACACCGTCTGTTAGCCCCAAACGATCCCCATCAATACAATACAGCTACAGTTGCAGGATGCTCTGAATGAGCTGGAACTAATTTGGTACTGGATTAGTTTGCAGTTGTGAAATACTAAAAGGTACTGCCATAAAATGTCATAAGAGCAATTTGATGATACCACATCATGTCTATCATTGGTTAAGTGAATAAGCACTCCAACTTTAGATCATTGCAGAACACTGACGAAGAATAATGTGACTGTGATTTACAGCAATTAGATAAAATATTTAACTGCTGCTACTTCAAATCTCAGTTTGTGGGTCTTCTCTTAATACTCCAATATGCTTGGCTCAGACAGAGTCAGACAGCTGTGTTTTTACGGTCTCACTGCGGAGAGAGAGGCCTCGTCTCAGGCCCTGGAGTCAGAAGAGATCAATAACCCACTAGAACACACTACAGGTAGATAGTCCAGCGGTTACGAGTATTGGGCCAGTAACTGGTTTGAATCCCCAAGTCGGAATCCCAGAGCCGGAACAATCTGCTGTTCTGCCCATGAGCAAGGTAGTTAACCCGCAACAATTGCTCCCTGGCTGCCGATAACGTTGATGAAGGCAGCTCCCTGCACCTCTCTGATTCAGAGGGGTTGGGTGAAATGCAGAAGACACATTTCCGTTGAATGCATTCAGTTGTGTAACTTTTTTGGTTCCAGGTAGAACCCTATTGGGTTACATGTAGAACCCTTTCCCCAGAGGGTTCTACATGGAACCCAAAAGGGTTGTCCTATCGGGACAGCCGAAGAACCTTTTTGGAACCCTTTTTTCCTAAGAGTGTACAGACAGCTATGCTGAAGAACACTACTGGACAGCCAATGGAGAGGGGCCTGGATTCTTGACTGGGCTGTAAGTGTCAGAGGGGGAGAGACATAGGAACTTGGGCTATGACTGCTAGAGAGAGGCAAGCGCATGGAATGTAAGAGGATGAGCAAGAGAGAGCAGTAGTATCCTGCTGGTGTCAAACTGTGTGTGGGTCTTATGTAACTCAGTTGGTAGAGATAGGATGGCACTTGTACCGCCAGGGTAGTGGGTTTTATTACCGGGACCACCCACATGTAAAAATGTATGTGCACATGACTGTAAGTCACATTGCATAAAAGAGTCCTCTAAATGTCATAGATTATATTATGAATGCCAGGAGCCACCCTGCACTATGCAGCCAGCGATACCAGACGTCAGGAGAGAGACGGCAGTGCTACGCTATGCTATTGTCTATCCCTGCTGACATGGAGCATGTGCCAGAATTAGGTTATAAAACGTGGAGGCAATAGTCACAACATGCACTAAGGATGGATTGCATGACACCATCTCCTGTACGGCCCCGACTGAGTGTGGAGCAATGATATGGTTGTGGAGGTATATTTTTTTGTGTATATTTTGACTACGGCGAAACAAAGGGAGCCCATCTTCAGATCTCCAGGTGCTAAAAAGGAACACAGAATGTTTGTTTCCACTAACCAACAGAGTCTGTTCCTACAGGAGTAGAGTTCTCTGAAGGTGGAAGAGGGGGGTCACTGTCTGTGTCAGCTGGGACTGGGACTCCTAAAGCCTGTTCCCCTTCTGCTGTAGCCACAGAAGGAAGTGATGCCACTGTAGCAGTGTCCTCTGTCGCTGTTGCTGCTGGGGGGTCTGTGTTTGAGGGCTGCCCCTCTGGGTGGGGTTTGGGGTCTGCTCCTTCTGGCTCTGGGTGGGAAGCCACACCATTGACCTGGACTTGGGCCCCGTAGTCAGGGGCCAGAGGGGCGAGGGGCAGCCGGTCTGTCTCAGGGACCTCATCCCCACTGTCGTCAAATTCAAACTGCTCCCCCTCTTCTTCACCCGCATAGGGCACCTCGTCCACCAACACTAAGGACAGAGAGAAGAGAGAGATTCAGATCAATACAGCTAACGCATACAGTGCCTTCAGAAAGTATTCAAGCCCCTGGACTTTTTCCACATTTTGTTGTGTTACAAAGTGGGGTTAAAATTTAGCCTTGTGTTTTATTCTATGATCCTACCAGTGTCTGGTGGAAAGCAGACTGAACCAGGTTTTCCTCTAGGATTTTGCCTGTGCTTAGTTCCATTCCATTTCTTTGGTATCCTGAAAAACTCCCCTGCCCTCAATGATTACAAGCATACCCATAACATGATGCAGAGTGGTACTCATTGTTGTATTGAATTTGCTCCAACACTTTGTATTCAGGACAAAAAAGTAAATGGCTTTGCCACAGTATTACTTTAGCACCTTGTTGAACACAGAATGTATGTTTTGGAATATTTGTATTCAGTACAAGCTTCCTTCTTTTCCCTCTGTCAATTAGGTAAGTATTGTGGAGTAATTACAATGTGTTGATCCATCCTCAGTTCTCTTATCACAGCCATTACACTCTGTAACTGTGTTAAAGTCACCACTGGCCTCATGGTGAAATCCCTGAGCAGTTTCCTTCCTCTCTGTATATTGATACACCATCCAAAGTGTAATTAATAACTTCACCATGCTCAGAGGAATATTCAATGTCTGATAGTTATGTTTACCCATCTACCAATTGATGCCCTTCTTTACCAGGCAAATCTGTGTTTGAAATTCACTGCTCGACTGAGGGACCTTACAGATAATTGTATGTGTGGGGTACAGAGATGAGGTAGTCATACAAAAATTATGTAAAACAATTATTGTACACAATAATGTGAGTCCATGTAATTTATTATGTGGACTGTCAGGAAAATATTTACTCCTGGACTTGTTAAGGCTTGACATAAAAAAGGGGTTGAATACTTTGAATACTCATTTTTTATTAATTTCTAAAAATGTTCATCTAATCTAATTCCACTTTGACATTGTGGGGTATAGTGTGTAAGCCAAGGGGGTAACTTTCTGAAGGCACTGTAGATGGTTTTGGATAGAGTGAAAGAACATGAGACACATGGAAGTAGAACAATTGAAGTTTAATAATTACGCTCAAAGAGCAGCACAAGCTCAAACATAGTTCCTCACAGTAGTGGCTTTTCCCTTGTCTTCAAAAATGTTAGGTTACCGACACCTGCCCCGACTCACCAATGACTATTGGTAGACACACAGTGGGTGCTGGGTCTAGTTGGGACCCTCTAGCAAGTTAAATATAAATCCCTGCACCAAATGCAGGTTTGTAATTAGCAAAAGGCTGGGTATACGTTTTCAATACAACTCTGGCTAAATTAAATACTAAACTCATGCAATAAAAAATAAAACACAGGAAGTTTAATATAATGTTGCTAACTCTATCAAAACGTAATGTAAGACAACTACTAGTACTTACATTATAATGTTGACAGCAAATTATTCATTGATTTAATGAACTAAAGAACATTTGGGTATTGATCTGAGAGAACATCAGATATCAGCCTAAAACAAGGCCTGCAAGTTCAAGTTTAACATGTTATGGGAACATAAGAGGTTGTGCTAAAACAAAAACTAATGACAGAGTAAGAAATGTACCTGCTACTTTCCGTTCAACGGGAGGCAAATAACAAACTGTCTTCCCACAATGCAATTAGGCGAACAGGAAACAGGGTTGTCACACCCCTAGTGACCAGGAGAACCACTGTCTTTCCTATTCATCCTAGGCAGTATCTCAACAGTCCAAAATGGCTTCCTCTCCTCATCTCCTTTCAGATCGGTGTGGATGAAAAAATGGAGATGTGGAAAGGAAGTCACTTTAAACTATGGAGTTGTAGCACTAGTGTTCCAGAACAGGCCTAGGCATCACTGACTCAGCTACAATAGTATGAGGGTGAACTGAAGGAATGCACGGTCTATAAAACACTATGAGGGGTGGCTTTCTCTCTCTGACCTAAACTGCTGAGGATGCACATGGAATGTAAATGTCATTGTAGACCTCATTCAGAGGAGTCCTCTTAAAGTGACATGGTGTTGGCTTAGGGGCAACCTGATCTCTATCCAGTTCATTGTTCTGTTCACTGCTACGTTATACGAGGTTCCATTAGGAGGGTTGTGTGTTGGTTTAGTAACAGGAGGTTTGTTCAATGTGACAGATTGAGGACACTAACTGACACCATTTTAAGGCGTAGGAAAAAAATCTGTCAAATGAAATCTCGACAGGCATTGTGAGAGCACATCTCTGGTACTTTCTGACAGCGGAGGGGAGAGAGGACCTGACATACTGAATAAACGAGGTGAAGTAGGACAGATAAAGAGAGAGGGGGTGTAAAGGGTTGATGAAAAGGCGGTAAGGTGTGAAGAGATAAAATGACATAACATCAAAATGTCTGCCGGAATGCTGGCAAATGGTTCACAGAAGGTGACATAACTCATCCGGTGAAATAGATGAAAGGAATGCTCTGTATTCAGCCCATTCAAACTTCTCCATCTCTCCACAGGAGAGTCCATGGACTTCCTATTGGATCCAGAGTCCTCTACCACAGTTCCCCTATGTGAGGCGGTAGCTTCAGTTTAGGAGGTCACAACCCCATCTGAGACTGTTACTTTATCTTCCTGGCCCGGGCTGAGTTTCTAACAGCCTCTGCTCTTAAACATACCACAGATTCCTCATGTGACTCAGTCCCACTAAAAATACCTATCAGGATTCAGGCTTCCCCATGACTAGGTTAACCTACAAAGTGAACTCTCCAATCCTGACTGTTCCTGCTAAGAAACTGTGAAAAACATCTGGCCCAATTTCTTGAATGACCAAATCAGAGGTAACAACTCTTAATTTCCCACTTCGGATTTTTATATGAGATGATTTCCTACTCAGCTAGAGGTTAGGCCCACTTACTATCAACCGCATCACTGCCACAACTCATAAGTTACTAACCCCTCAGGACTAAACTACCCTTTAAATAAGTCCTTACCCAAAGTGGTTTGGATACACACTACAGTCGTGGCCAAAAGGTTTGAGAATGACACAAGTATTGGTCTCCACAAAGTTTGCTGCCCCAGTGTTGATGATGGCAATTTGCATATACTCCAGAATGTCATGAAGAGTAATCAGATGAATTGCAAAGTCCCTCTTTGCCATGAAAATGAACTTAATCCCCAAAAAACATTTCCACTGCATTTCAGCCCTGCCACAAAAGGACCAGCTGCCATCATGTCAGTGATTGTCTCGTTAACACAGGTGAGAGTGTTGACGAGGACAAGGCTGGAGATCACGTGGAGGCAATAGTCATGCTGATTGAGTCAGAATAACAGACTGGAAGCTTTAAAACGAGGGTGGTGCTTGAAATCATTGTTCTTCCTCTATCAACCATGGTTACCTGCAAGGAAACACGTGCCATCATCTTTGCTTTGCACAAAAAGGGCTTCACAGGCAAGGATATTGCTGCTAGTAAGATCGCACCTAAATCAACCATTTATCAGATCATCAAGAACTTCAAGGAGAGAGGTTCAATTGTCCTAAAGTTGATTCAGCTGCGGGATCGGGGCACCACCAGTGCAGAGCTTGCTCAGGAATGGCAGCAGGCAGGTGTGAATGCATCTGTACACACAGTGAGGCGAAGACTTTTGGAGGATGGCCTGGTGTCAAGAAGGGCAGCAAAGAAGCCACTTCTCTCCAGGAAAAACATCAGGGACAGACTGATATTCTGCAAAAGGTACAGGGATTGGACTGCTGAGGACTGGGGTAGAGTCATTTTCTCTGATGAATCCCCTTTCCGATTGTTTGGGCCATCCGGAAAACACCTTGTTCGGAGAAGACAAGGTGAGCGCTACCATCAGTCCTGTGTCATGCCAACAGTAAAGCATCCTCGGACCATTCATGTGTGGGGTTGCTTCTCAGCCAAGGGAGTGGGCTCACTCACAATTTTGCCTAAGAACACAGCCATGAATGAAGAATGGTACCAACACATCCCCTGAGAGCAACTTCTCCCAACCATCCAAGAACAGTTTGGTGACGACCAATGCCTTTTCCAGCATGATGGAGCACCTTGCCATAAGGCAAAAGTGATAACTAAGTGGCTCAGGGAACAAAACATCGACATTTTGGGTCCATGGCCAGGAAACTCCCCAGACCTTAATCCCATTGAGAACTTGTGGTCGATCCTCAAGAGGCGGGTGGACAAACAAAAACCCACAACTTCTGACAAACTCCAAGCATTGATTATGCAAGAATGGCCTGCCATCCGTCAGGATGTGGCCCAGAAGTTAATTGACAGCATGCCAGGGCGGATTGCAGAGGTCTTGAATAAGAAGGGTCAACACTGCAAATATTGACTCTGCATAAACTGAATGTCATTGTCAATGAAAGCCTTTGACACTTATGGAATACTTATAATTATACTTCAGTGTACCATAGTAACTACTGACATAAAGATCTAAGAACACTGAAGCAGCAAACTTTGTGGAGACCAATACTTGTGTCATTCTCAAAACTTTTGGCCACGACTGTACACAGACCAACCTCTCAGAGACCCAAAAGCTTTGAAGCTCCGCAGCACGGTGACCTCCGCACACTCTAGTCTAAATCACCATTATGGTTGACAGGTAGGGATCTAGACCTTAGTTTGGAGTTATGACAATGGTCCATGACTAATGCTATGGGCTCTAACTGTGACCCCTGACCTTTATGCACACCCCAAACTAAACTTCAGTGAACTCGCTAGAGCAGGACATTAGGTGAGAAAAGCTGGAAAGAGATGTTATCTGTGGTAATGAATAGCTGTGTTGGACCAGTTAGCCAGATAAGGCAAAGCTAGCTGCTGCTTGGAGGTCTGTATCACTGCTGAGCCATGGGATGAATATTCATTCTAACACTCTTCATGTCTACTCTCTGAAACACAGGCTGGGCCAAGTAAAGTAGACCTGGATGTGATGTAACAGAAGCTTGAACAGATGATTCACATCAATTGCCCATTCAATAATTTGATCACAAACGAGTGTGGATGATGAAGCCATAGACAGTTGGCTCTGTGAGAATGTGCATGCCTGCCGTCTTCTCAATACTCTCTAGCCAGCACACGCACACAGAACTAGGCCAGTCCCCAGCACCCATTGTCAATTCATAACCACAATATGGATTCTGTTCCCGTGCCTCCTCTCCCCTCCGGTCTGCCACACTGCTCTGCTCAATGAGTCATTAGCTTACGATGTGCTCCAGCATCGCCACGGCAACAAGGCAACTGGTTGCCCAGAGGGATTTATCTGGCCTGTTCCTTTCCCTGAGGGGTGTGTGTGTGTGTGTGTGTGTGTGTGTGTGTGATGCTGCAGTATTCAGCCAGGGCTCAGATACTGAGGCACATTGTCTGCTCTTCGAAGTCATGGCACATTTCTCCTCCTCACTCCTTCGTTCCGTGGCCCACTCGCTCCAGAGCTGCGGAGTAGAAGAGGAATGTGTTGTTTGCACACTCTGCTATGACCATCCTGAAAGGCCCTCTGGAAGCTGAGCTAACCATCAGTGTGTCAGTCAAAACAGATGTTCCAAACCTGTTACGTCATCAACGCGACCAGAATAAATACTTAGAATATAACGCCTAGATCGTCATCACCCTGAGCTGAAACACCCTGAGACCGGTTAGCTTTAGCAACATTAACACCATCACCCTGAGCTGAAACACCCTGAGAACTGTTAGTTTTAGCAACATTAACACCATCACCCTGAGCTGAAACACCCTGAGACCGGTTAGTTTTAGCAACATTAACACCATCACCCTGAGCTGAAACACCCTGAGACCGGTTAGTTTTAGCAACATTAACACCATCACCCTGAGCTGAAACACCCTGAGACCGGTTAGCTTTAGCAACGTTAACACCATCACCCTGAGCTGAAAACCCCTCTGAGACAAAGTTGGAAGGTGAAGCGTGATTCATCACACCAGAGAACACGTTTCCACTGCTCCAGAGTCCAATGGCGGCGAGCTTTACACCACTTCAATGGTGATCTTAGGCTTGTGTGCGACTGCTCGGCCATGGAAACCCATTTCATAAAACTCCCGACAAGCAGTTTATTGTGCTGACGTTGCTTCCAGAGGCAGTTTGGAACTCAGTAGTGAGTGTTACAACTGAGGACAGACACATTTTCAGCACCATTAGTCCAAATCTCTCTTGGAAGTCCCGATCTGTGAGCTTGTGTGGCCTAACACTTCGTGGCTGAGCCGTTGTTGCTCCTAGACGTTTCCACTTCACAATAACAGCACTTACAGTTGACCGGAGCAGCCGTAGCAGGGCAGAAACTTGAAGAACTGACTTGTTGGAAAAGTGGCATTCTATGACGGTGCCACATTAAAAGTCACTGAGCCCTTCAGTAATGCCATTCTACTGCCAATGTTGGTCTATGGAGATTGCATGGCGGTGTGCTCGATTTTATACACCTGTCAGCAACGGGTGTGGCTGAAATAGTCAAATCCACTAATTTGAAAGGGTGTCCAAATACTTTTGTATATATAGCGTCGCTGTAGACAGGTCTGGGCATCAGCATGTGATCTCATAGGCTACGAGGGGATTTAGATGTACTGGAAGAAATTGACTCAGAGAGAGAGAGCGGAGGAGGATGTTGGCATTACTTACTTTCAGGAGGCGGGGGAGGGAAGTCTTCCACGATGTCCATACTGGGTGCTGTTTTATGGGCATACAGGTTCACTCAGCAGCCTGGTAGTAGTGGTGGTGGAAGTCCTCTACACCCACACATAGCCCTGGTGGAAACACACACATGGAGGAATGTTAAGGTGGCACGCTATGACAAACTATAGTTTTGGCAAGTCGGTTAGGACATCTACTTTACTTTAAAGACAGATTGTTTCACTTATAATTCACTATATCTCAATTCCAGTGGGTCAGATGTTTACATACACAAAGTTGACTGTGCCTTTAAACAGCTTGGAAAATTCCAGAAAATGATGTCATGGCTTTAGAAGCTTCTGATAGGCTAATTTACATTATTTGAGTCAATTGGAGGTGTACCTGTGGATGTATTTCAAGGCCTACTTGATGGGAAAATCAAAAGAAATCACCTCCACAAGTCTGGTTCATCTTTGGAAGCAATTTCCAAATGCCTGAAAGTACCACATTCATCTGTACAAACAATAGTACGAAAGTATAAACACCATGGGACCATGCAGCAGTCATACCGATCTTGAAGGAGACGCATTCTGTCTCCTAGAGATGAACGTACTTTGGTGTGAAAAGTGCAAATCAATCCCAGAACAACAGCAAAGGACCTTGTGAAGATGCTGGAGGAAACAGGTACAAAAGTATATATATCCAAAGTAAAACGAGTCCTATATCAACATAACCTGAAAGGCCGCTCAGCAAGGAAGAAGCCACTGCTCCAAAACCACCATAAAAAAGCCAGACTACGGTTTGCAACTGCACATGGGGCCAAAGATCGTACTTTTTGGAGAAATGTCCTATGGACTTGTGGGGACCTGACCTTTTAGTTAATAACCTATTCATGCTTTGTTAACATAATATCAGGGTGTTGCTGTAGGTGTACTTGGCTGCTCGAAACAACAACTTTGCCCGGCGACAGAGCGCCAAGGGGTTGGGACCAACCCGTGCGCCAACTGATAGGCTGAGTAAGTCTAAACCACACTCAGCCTCTACCCTGACTGGTCTGTTCGGAAACCGGAACTAACTCTGTCTGGGGTATTTAAAGAAGAACACGTAAAACTGTGGTCAGTTCTCTGTTTGCCCTGCGTGGTGTTTCAGTGAGCCCGTATACGAACCTTCATACTTATCATCTATACATTTGCATTTAATAAACTTAGCTTGGTTTGAAACAGCTCCTAATGTCTTCTCTTATTCCAATACCAGATTTGAATTGACGCAACTCTATCAGACTGATGAAACAAAAATAGAACTGTTTGGCCATAATGACCATCGTTATGTTTGGAGGAAAAAGGGGGAGGCTTGCAAGCCGAACAACACCATCCCAACCGTGAAGCACGGGGGTGGCAGCATCATCAGTCAGGAAGTTAAAGCTTGGTCGCAAATGGGTCTTCCAAATGGACATTGACCCCAAGCATACTTCCAAAGTTGTGGAAAAATGGCTTAAGGACAACAAAGTCAAGGCATTGGAGTGGCCATCACAAAGCCCTGACCTCCTTCCTATAGAACATTTGTGGGCTGAACTGAAAAAGCGTGTGCGAGCTAGGAGGCCTACAAACCTGACTCAGTTACACCAGTTCTGTCAGGAGGAATGGGCCAAAATTCACCCAACTTATTGTGGGAAGCTTGTGTGTATTTGGCTAATGTGTATGTAAATGTCAGACTTCAACTAGTACTAACTTTAAGCATCAGCTGTCAAAGCTGCTTATCGATCACTGCACCTGTATATAGCCCTTCTGTAAATAGCCCACCCTACTAACTCATCCCCATATTTATTTTTTACTTCCACTCATTTTGCACTCCAGTATCTCTATTTGCACATCATCATTTGCACATCCACCATTCCAGTGTTAATGCTAATTTGTAATTTATTTCGCCACTATGGCCTATTTATTGTCTTCCTAACCTTACTGCATTTTGCACTACATTTGCACACTCTGTATATAGATTCTCTATTGTGTTATTGACTGTACGTTTATTTATTCCCATGTGTAACTCTGTGTTGTTTTTTGTCGCACTGCTTTGCTTTGTCTTGACCAGTTCTCAACTGACCTACCTGGTTAAATAAAGGTTAATTTTTTTTTTATTTTTTTTTAAATAACTGTAATATGATATATACTTATCAGATTATCTTAGAACTGATACGTCATTACTGTGGCATTTGGCACTGCATTACCCCAGCCGATGGTAAACCAACCACATGCTGTTTATTCCATGTTACTCAATGTTAGTCACACCAGAAGGGTAGGGGAGCAGTGGAGCATTGTGGTCTTGGCTCTTTTGTCTGAGCGTCAGACATATGAAACAGAACTAATTCAGACAAATTAAAAACAACATCAAGATACAAAACAAACAAAACGTCCTCTCGCCCCACGTGTTAAAGTGTAAACAAACAGTTAATATTGAATGTGTCAGTCAGAGCAGGGTTATTGTATTCACTGACACCATTAGGGTCAGTGACTTTGTGAAAGTAAACATGGTGGAGCTGGAAGCTTCACACCATGGGAGTGGAGAGGGAAAACCCTGGGAGTTAACCATTACCTGTGTGTGTGTGTGTGTGTGTGTGTTCAACATTGCTTCACTTAGGATTCAAAGCACTCAGGCTTCAATGCTGTTCTCAAGCACTTGGTCACCTGTTGATGGATTTAGAGTGAGTCAGTAATCTTCTACTGTAGCTTTAACACCCTTTGATCACTCACGCATGTCCTTATTTTGCAAATAACCAGGAATAAGGGGGTTTAACAGCTATGAGGTTCAACTCTACTGATTATCAGCTGCCCAAATTGGGATGTCTAAATTTAGCAGTTGTTTTCATTGTTTCAAAGCCAGCTTTCCTCCAAGAAAAACTAAGCTCATGTATCTACAAATGTTTTGTTGATGGGAGTAAAGCTGAAATTTATTTATTGTGGACAGCTGTTTTCTTATAAACTTCTGCATGTACAGTACCGTAAGCCTATAACTTTCACACATCACAGCATTTCTGATCTTAATACCTTTTAACCTGTAAAATGCCTAACACTAGCTGAGGGGCACAGGGTAGAGTGACAGATATGCAGAGGCATGTGGGGTCAGAGGTCAAGGTCAGCGTGGGGTTAACAGAGGGCTCCCTTTTCGGCTTGGGGGAAATGGCACATGCGTGATAAAACAGGAAACACGCAGACCTGCACAGACATGACACCTGACATGTTAAATAGATGATTGGACACATGGATGACTCCAACAAAATAACATTCAAGTTTAGGTTGGAAAGTAGGTCAAGTCCTTATGTAATTACTTCCTTCAAAAGAGACTAAAATGTCAGTCTATCCTCAAGGGTGGATGATATAGCAATGATGTCATTCCATAGAATAAGAGGACCCTTGTGGAGTTCTAGTGTGTTCCATACTGTTCACAGACATTCCGCTCTCCAATTCAATTCACACCATAATAAGACAAGCTTACAATACAGTACAATAATCTGTGAAGAAGACTGCACTATTCCAACGCTGCCAACAAGAGCCAAAAGATAAACCACTTAGAGACTCAAAGCTTGTTTTGTCTAGCTCCTCTCCTTCCATGTCCCCACCCAGAGAACCCAGAGCACAGGCCCAGGGCAGGGGGGGTGTGAACAGAACGCACAGGACCAGTGTTTATTCTGCACTGTATGTCTAAGAGACAAATGCTAGTACAGTTAGGTAGAAAATACTTTCTTACTGGTCAAAGTTAGAGCTAGACACGTGACTAACCGGACAGATTTAGACAAGGATAAACATTCCTAAAAGGACGGGATACACCCTTAACACGGCTTATGAAATGATTCATCATCGCTATCCTCAGGAGTGCCGTATGAGTTGTGATTGTGACAAGAGAAGGAAGGGAGTTGGATTGCAGGGAGGGAGAGATGGGGGAGGGAGGGAGGGAGTGAAGAGGAAATGCAGCAATCAAGTGCTCATCCTCTGGGCTTCCTAAAGAGGAACGAGAAAGACATCTCTTTCTGACAGACATTTCCAAAATGAATACCTTTAATATGGTTATTCTCATGGGCCATGTCTTATATTTGATTAATGTGACATTTAAAATGTAACCTATCGTCTCACTTTTACAGAAGACCTTAAACTCGGGTTACGGTTAACAACGGTCTTGAGTCCAGACAGACAGCCTTTCTCATAATGACATCAAAGCTTTTTAAAAAGTCTAGAGATTCCTCCATTTACCTCCTGTTGACTCCTAGATTTACTCAACAGCTCTTTTACTTGCTGGGGGGGGAAACAAGACGCACCTCGGCCAAATTACATCCTGCGTGGCCTGTGGCATCTAGTCCGTGATCCCTGGGACCACTTGGCCCATCATACATATGAAAATCACTGTCGGTCTGTCAGCACCCTATACTTAGTACACAACACCAGGCCTATTTGAGGCTTCCAAACATTCCTTTAAAGTAGGTCTAGGTGGCAGGCAGGGCGGCGGATAGGGGGCAGGCAGGCAGGCAGCTGAGCCAACAAAGGGCGAAAAAAAAAAACTTGACCAAGCATGTCAATACAAGTCAGCAACACTCAAGTAAACCTCTGTAGTGAGCTACGACAGACAGGAAAACAGTAATCTAGGGCCTGCAGTTAATGCTGCTGATTTGTTCACAGTGTGTTCACAACAAACGTCACTAAAACAGTGGTAATAAAACGAGTCACAGCAGTAATAATAAACATGTTTACAAAGGGTGAGGAGTTATCACATACATGCACTGCTACATAATGGAGAAGTCTTTAAACCAAGACTGCAGCCAGGCGACCAAAGTGTTTGTGTGTCACTGACAGCTTCTTGATGATAGCACCCTTGTTTGGTGTTTGAAGGGTTCTGACGCCTCTATGAAGCCAAAAAAATATCTCAAGCACTCTTAATGAAGTGGCATTCCACAACTGGTTTGACAGAGTCACAAACAAAACCCAGAGCCTGTTCTGGAGCTCACAGCTGCACCAGTAGAGATCAGAGGGCTGGAGCGGTGTCTCTGCATGGTTGTGTTATGATCTCTCATCGCCAGCATTACTGTAATCAGTGGGCCATAATTGTTTTTATTTTACCTTTAGCCACTTGGAAGTCCCCTCTGTGAATAGATGGACAAGGATGACAAAGACACGTGCGCTGGGGAGGACAGAGAGAGCAGCAGCCTACTGAAATGGCCAGGCTCTCTCTGTCCCCCCTCCCCTCGCTGTATTTCTCTCTCTCCGTTTGTGTTGACAGGGGGGGCCAGGCAGAACCAGTTTTATGACATGCAGAGGAGGGGCCCTGAAAACCACAGTGAGAGAGCGGATGAGAGAGCAGCATGCAGCGAGTCAGCCTCCAATGAGTGAAGCTTAAATTCTATTGGATATTTCTCTCATTAGAAATAGCAATAACTCATGATACAGCTGAGCAGTTTGCATACACAAGGATATAAGAGCCCATGCAGAGAGATTAAAACAGATCTACAGAGTATGTTAGCATGCAGTAACTCAATGTATACCATTGCATAGTTGAATATTATGTTCATAGACGCATTCTAAAGCCTCTGAAAGGTTATCTGACATCAATATAGCCAGAGGAGCCAGAGGAGGCATTTCACATCAGCAGCTGTAATTATATATATAAAATCTTTAACCTTTATTTAACTAGGCAAGTCAGTTAAGAACAAATTCTTATTTACAATGATGGCCTACCCCAGCCAAACCCAGCCAAACCCTCCCTAACCCGGAAGATTGTGCGCCGCCCTATGGGACTCCCGATCACTGCCGGTTGTGATACAGCCTGTGATCGAACAGTGCCTTAGACCGCTGCGCCACTCGGGAGGCCTACATATATTTTTATATATGTACATACTGTATAAAGGCTTAAACATACACTGAGTGTACAAAACATTAGGATATTCCATGACAGACTGACCAGGTGAAAGCCATGTTCCCTTATTGATGTCACTTGTAAAATCCACTGAAATCAGTGTAGATGAAGGGGAGGAGACTGCTTAAAGAAGGATTTTTAAGCCTTGAGACAATTGAGACATGGATTGTGTATGTGTACCATTCAGAGGGTGAATGGGAAAAACTAAATATTTAAGTGCTTTTGAACGGGATATGGTAGTAGGTGCCAGGCGGGCATACCTGTTTGAATGTGTCAAGAAGTGCAACGCTGCTGGGTTTACCGTGTGTATCAAGAATATTCCACCACCCACGCATTGGAGTCAACATGGGCCAGCATCCCTGTGGAACACTTTAGACACCTTGTAGAGTCCATGCCCGATTAATTGAGGCTGTCCTGAGGGCAAAATGGGGTTCAACTCAATATTAGGAAGGTGTTCTTAATGTTTTGTACACTCAGTGTATATTTTAATATCTGTAATTTACATATACGTAAATACATGTACATACATGTTGTTTAAATATGATTATTTGTTTTTTATTCAACCTTTATTTAACTAGGCAAGTCAGTTAAGAACAAATTCTTATTTACAATGATGGCCTACACCGGCCAAACTCGGACGACACTGGGCCAATTGTGCGTCGCCCTATGGGACTCCCAATCACAGCCGGTTGTGATACAGTCTGGATTCGAACCAGGTTGTCTGTAGTGACGCCTCTAGCACTGAGATGCAGTGTCTTAGACCACTGCGTCACTTGTGAGCCATATACAGTGGGGAGAACAAGTATTTGATACACTGCCGATTTTGCAGGTTTTCCTTCTTACAAAGCAAGTAGAGGTCTGTAATTTTTATCATAGGTACACTTCAACTGTGAGAGACGGAATCTAAAACAAAAATCCAGAAAATCACATTGTATGATTTTTAAATAATTAATTTGCATTTTATTGCATGACATAAGTATTTGATCACCTACCAACGAGTAAGAATTCCGGCTCTCACAGACCTGTTAGTTTTTCTTTAAGAAGCCCTCCTATTCTCCACTCATTACCTGTATTAACTGCACCTGTTTGAACTCGTTACCTGTATAAAAGACACCTGTCCACACACTCAATCAAACAGACTCCAACCTCTCCACAATGGCCAAGACCAGAGAGCTGTGTAAGGACATCAGTGATAAAATTGTAGACCTGCACAAGGCTGAGATGGGCTACAGGACAATAGGCAAGCAGCTTGGTGAGAAGGCAACAACTGTTGGCGCAATTATTAGAAAATGGAAGAAGTTCAAGATGACGGTCAATCCCCCTCGGTCTGGGGCACCATGCAAGATCTCACCTCGTGGGGCATCAATGATCATGAGGAAGGTGAGGGATCAGCCCAGAACTACACAGCAGGACCTGGTCAATGACCTGAAGAGAGCTGGGACCACAGTCTCAAAGAAAACCATTAGTAACACACTACGCCGTCATGGATTAAAATCCTGCAGCGCACGCAAGGTCCCCCCAGGCCCGTCTGAAGTTTGCCAATGACCATCTGGATGATCCAGAGGAGGAATGGGAGAAGGTCATGTGGTCTGATGAGACAAAAATAGAGCTTTTTGGTCTAAACTCCACTCGCCGTGTTTGGAGGAAGAAGAAGGATGAGTACAACCCCAACAACACCATCCCAACCGTGAAGCATGGAGGTGGAAACATCATTCTTTGGGGATGCTTTTCTGCAAAGGGGACAGGACGACTGCACCGTATTGAGGGGAGGATGGATGGGGCCATGTATCGCGAGATCTTGGCCAACAACCGCCTTCCCTCAGTAAGAGCATTGAAGATGGGTCGTGGCTGGGTCTTCCAGCATGACAACGAACCGAAACACACAGCCAGGGCAACTAATCGTGGCTCCGTAAGAAGCATCTCAAGGTCCTGGAGTGGCCTAGCCAGTCTCCAGACCTGAACCCAATAGAAAATCTTTGGAGGGAGCTGAAAGTCCAGCGACAGCCCCGAAACCTGAAGGATCTGGAGAAGGTCTGTATGGAGGAGTGGGCCAAAATCCCTGCTGCAGTGTGTGCAAACCTGGTCAAGAACTACAGGAAACGTATGATCTCTGTAATTGCAAACAAAGGTTTCTGTACCAAAAATTTAGTTCTGCTTTTCTGATGTATCAAATACTTATGTCATGCAATAAAATGCAAATTAATTACTTAAAAATCATACAATGTGATTTTCTGGATTTTTGTTTTACATTCCGTCACTCACAGTTGAAGAGTACCTATGATATAAATTACAGACTTCTACATGCTTTGTAAGTGGGAAAACCTGCAAAATTGGCAGTGTATCAAAAACTTGTTCTCCCCACTGTACATGTCAATATATGATTTCTCCATATGCCATTTGGACACATGAAGGGATCATGTAGTATTGGGTGTCTGCACTGAGAATATGAGCTCAGAGATCCCCAAATTGAAGTGGAGTCAGTTCAGAACAACAACAGAGATAGAGCCATTCCTGGTGTCATCAACAGTGTGAATACACACCGAGCAATGAAGAAGACCGCAACCTTTTAACAAATTGCTGCGCATGTAAGATCTTGCCGTCCTCATCAAAGAGTCCTCTAAATTATGTGACTAACCTTTAGAAAGAACACCTCTTGTAGAATATTCAAATTTTGTAAGAAAATTGAGAGTTTGGGACTATATGGTCTATCGGCAAAAAGATGATTCTGAGAAAATTGGCTTTAAAGTTCCGAGGTTTGAATGGTGTCAGCATTAATTTGATCTTGTATTCTTGCAGCATTTTTTATCTTGTATTCTTCTGAACTTAGCATGAATTTGGGTATTTAGAGTACTGGTAAAGCACATTGAACAGTACAATAACTACATTTTGACAAAAATGCAGATAGAACCTTATCCCAAGCTCTCGAAATATAGAATACCTTTTCAATTATTTTATTGTTGTCTCCAAATACTATCTGAGCAAGGCTAGCTATCTCACTCCAACAGCAATGTGACCAATCGTCACAGAAGGGGTGAATTAAATAGTTCCCTAACCATCTCAGTCCGGGCCTTTGGACACATAAGTTCCTGGGCAAAATGAGAGTGTAGCCACAGATATTGTATAAGTGTGAAGCATCCGTTGGCGTTTCCACTGACTACCAAATAAGGTGATAAGAGGAAGCCCAGTAGCAGGCAGTGGGAGAAGATGGAGGGAGGTGGACTTTGGCCGACATTATACTAACATTTGATCTCAATACAGTTTTCTGTTCCCAAAACTAAAATCTGTTACGAACAGTGTACTAAATTTTGTAGATTTTACCCTTCGTCAAAGTTTTTAAAAAATGCATTGTTTAGAAGGAGTGCAAGGGCGAATTGAGTTATTGCACATGCACACTTCACAGAGTAGGCGTTCCCTAACAGAAATATGCAAATACATGCTAGAACGCGCCAATAGGATGTCGCTAGCTCATGCTTGGCTCTGCCCCCCTTCTTGCTTGTTCTGCCCAATATTACTAATTTGTTCCCATTGGAAATGACAGGCTGTGGTCTATCTTTGGTGTATAACTGGAGTTGCTATGTCACATCCCATTAAAGATGGAGGTCACCACCATAGTCACAGTCACTTAGAAAGAGGGTCCCCACCCAGTGCAGACTGGGGCCTTGAGAGAGTCCAGCATGTCGTCAGAAAAATAGAACACTATGTCAGTGTGTGAGGCAATGGGAGAGAGAGAGAGGGAAGGAAAGAGGGAGATCCCAAATAGGTCTTTCTTTGTTAGTTGGCCAGCTAATAGCTCTGGAGGCATTTCAATATCAATAGAACATCACAAAATTGCCTCCAAACCTCAGATTACGACAAATGACAACAGGCCAGTTAAATGCTTCCAATTGTTACAGTAATATGCATTATGCGGACTTCAAAGTGGGTACTGGAGATAATGTGTTTAGGACTTTTGTTAGTCACCTGAATAGTGACAATTGAATAGTGCAAATAACAAGACATTATAGGAGAAAGTCACAGATCCTGTATATGGAAAAGGGTCCAAACATTTTGAAAACAACAGAACTAGAAGCTTCACAGCTCAAGTCACATCCATTCTGAACATAGATGTTCACAGCTGGTAAATACTTATTTTGGCACATCACACATTTCCCACGTCCACCTGCAGAAGGAAGGAAGGCCCAGTCAGTTTCACAGCTGTGCTATGTGCTGATCCATTCCACATTACATCTCAGTGGCGGATGGGAGGATTTAAAGTGCATGATCAAACAGTCCTCTGAAAAATGAGAAGTATGCTCCTCTCTGCAGACTGCTATGTACTCGGACCTGGCTCTCACCCTCTGCCAGGCACTCGGAGACTTCCCCATAAGCCTCTACCCACTGGATGGACTTACAGACCCGACACACACACACTTTGGGAAATTAGCTGCATCTATGTCCAGCTGCATCTATGAGAGACAATAACAACCAGGAAAAGAACAGCAACAGAGCCTCCCCAATCTGAAAGTAACCCTCTGTTATGAAGCCAACGACAAAACTATGTGGAATGCTAAAGGAAAGTAATAGTTGTATCCTTAGCATGTAAGCCTAAGCAAGGATCCAGAGCTGCATGAGCCAAGTCAAAGATAGAGGTTTATGGTGAGATGGAGATTTAACTGTGATGTTTGATCTGCAGGAGGAAGTGTCATGCATGGCGGAGCGTGCTGTCTACAGGACCAGGGCTTACCTGACTGCTCAGCAATAGAACCTCTGTATGCAGGACCTGGGCACGTCGGCCAAGTCCTCCACACTCCCTAAATGTGACCCGTTTCAAGAAACTAGGCATATGCCGCATGTCACTACTTCACAGGAGAGGCATTTGAACGTTTTAAATTTTTGTTTATCAAAATAAGTTTGACAGAGATGCCTTAATAACAAACTTGTATGCCATCTGTAAATACGAATACCTTTTTTAAATAACTGGCCTAGTTGGTTTACAGGAACCTTTCCGCTAGCTTTTTTTTTAAGATATCATGAAGAACTGAAAAAGTTTTGCTACTGCTCTCAACATTGGCGCCCTGAAGTTAATAGCGCTATCGACAAAGCTCAGTGGGAAAACATTGTGATGGACTACTTTCTGGAGGATGATCGTGCCATGCTGACTCTCTCTGACTCTGAAAATGAATCAGACAATGAGGAAATCCCTGATTAAGGTAAAAATATTTTTCATTGAACCAGACATTGTAGAGTCTTCTGGTGACAATGGTGGGGAAGAAACTGTGTCGTTGTCACGGAAGAAGTTGACAGAGTTTTGATAACAGTGGAATGCCCGGTGGAAGCAGAGAGATGATTGCCAGATGTGGAGAGAGTCCAAAAAGAGGGCTGTTGTAAAAAACACCCATCTACTGATTACATCTTCAAACTTAGGGCAACCATGACATCCATGACAGAGGGAAAAGCATTCATCAATGGGTAAGAGTCTAGCTACATTTTCAGATATTATAAGTTTCTAATTTTGTCAGAAAATTATTTGCATTGCAAGTTAAAGCATACTGTTAGCTAGCTAGCTAAGGTTAGCTGGCTTGCTCGCTAGCTAACGTTACGTGTATGATCTGTGTAGGAGCTCTAGAAAGAGGCCAGAGTTGGAATTCCGAGTTGGTTGACCGTTATCACTGTTCCGTTTACACCTTCTGTATCCTGTTCATGTGACAAATAAACGTATATGTATTTGATAGTGTGTTTACCAGAGACGGTAAAGTGAAGAACAGCTTGGCCTGCACCAAAGTCAGATTAGGATATAGGCCAAGGACTAGATAAAGTAAATCTTTACTACTACTTTTTGCTATTACTTTTACCACTTTTAGTCATGAAATCTTTGGTTGTTTACTACACTGTGAATCCTTAAAGAGATTGGTGGGCTAAGGCTTAAGAGGGTGTGAAGGATGCTGAATGGGTGTAGACAAAGAAGAGCTCTCCAGTAGGTATACCAAAACATTTTCTCAAAAGTGGAGCTACGAGTTTACCAACTTTCAAAGCAGAATTACTTTCTCATTGTTCCTCAACTGCATTGTATGATATACAATTTTCTAGCTTGGGGTCTCTACTTCTATCCAATGTAAAAAACACAATTTCAAATTCTGCTTCATAGGACCGAATCCAGGTCGTGGGTCACAAATACCAGAGACACTTTTGTAGGAGTCATTATCGGGGGTGGAGGCATCTGTACTCACAGCAGCCAAGTGACGTGGCTATTTGCTAAGCAAATTACCGGTAGTGTGTGCAAATCTCGCAGGCTCCCAACTCTCTGATGCAAAGTGAACTGGACAAGCATGGAGCCAGACAATACAAGAGAAGATCAAAGAGCTCACCGTATCTAAACCATCTTTTAGCAGCCTGGCCCAAGGCGCATAGATTCCTGAAATACTCTTTGATCGGATGTGGTTGCAGGCTACTCTAACAACTTGGACCAACAGCTTGATTAATACAAGTGTTACCAAAGAAAGTTCCAGGTCATTAGAGTAATGCACTTGCTTTATTGAGGAATGCTATGCATTGCATTACTAAGTTAATTTGTTAGAGTGGAGTTAGGGGTGAGTGCTCTGGAACACTTTCTAAAGACTCACTGTTTGAATCAAACTTTATGATACACTGTACAAAGTTTGGCTATATATGGTTAGATTTCTAGTATTCCAATTCTATTTTGGATTAGGTGAAAATCTATCAAATCTATAAACTCGACTTATTTAGAAACTAAAGGTCAATTAATTATACAGTAATGCTACAGTAAATCTGCGTACCTATGATATAATACTCTAGGGAATTCCATGTAACGGAATTACGCTGTGATTTAGACTTTTCACTTCAAAATGTATATCAAACAAAAGTTTAACAAACCATAGAACTCTATGCACAAGGACTACTTTTAAAAATGTCCACTGAACATTTTTACAAAAACACATTTACAGGAAGAACTGTGCAGATATAATGTTTGCTAACAGAGTAAAACTGTTACCTAACTTTGCATCTGCGTTATTTTTACAGTAAATGTTGTTGTTTTTTACTCTGTAAATTGTTCAAAGTAGTCATTGTGCATAAAGTTGCATGGTTTGTTAAACTTTGAAATCAATGTTTTTTTCTTTGGCATACATTTGAAAAAGTCTAGCGTAATTCCTATATCCTTTAAAAATAGTTTATAAGTAGTAGCCTGGTTTATTAGTTAACAAATCAGTTGACTAGTTTCCAAATCAGTAATAAACAGTTATAACTGTTAGCCTTTAATGACTCTGGTGTAAACTACTGTATCATAAAACACAAATAGAATATTGTCTTGGTCTGGAGCGGACAAAAATAATACAATTCAGGTTGCACTTGTTGCTACGCAATCCATGTTCTGACTTTAAGGACATTTTATGTTTTATTTTAATTAACCTTTAACTAGGTAAGTCAGTTAAGAACAAATTTGTATTTACAACGACGGCCTAACCCGGCCTCTAATCCGGACGACGCTGGGCCAGTTGTGCGCCGACCTACAGCCCGGGATCGAACCAGGGTCTGCCTCTAGCACTGAGATGCAGAGCCTTAGACCTCTGCTCCACTCGGGATATCATACACCTGCACCCTTGAAAAAGAACACAGGGGCACCATACATTTCAGCCATTGAGTTTGTACAGAACATCTAGCAATGGATCACAAGATTGTCCATGTCCCTTCTCTCCCTGGCCCTGCCAACTTCTGACATTGAAATCAGTGACGAAAGGCTGTGCATAATAAATATTAGTACATGAAAATGTACTCTTGTCTCTTCATCTTTCCAAGCAGGACAAATGTTTACAATAATAGCAGCCGAACTAAAAATAACCAACATTGTAAGACAAGACACTGCATCTTCTGACAATACGATTCATGTTGGCAAAGATAACTCGCCACGTTATAACAGCGCAGCGGGGATCGACCACTCACTTTTTTGTTTGCTGAGAAAATACTAATTGAGCAGTTTAAGTAGGATGTCTTCCATTCGCTGATACCTTCCACTTCCAAATACAGCTAAACATAATGCGGTTACTACTGTATTGACAAGTCTCAAAATTACATAAACCACTTTCAAACACTCTTGAAGTTCGGAAATACTTTCGACAACATAAAACTCACCATATTTAGACTCCTGGTGAATAACGTTCTCCTAGTTCCACAGTAAAGATGTGTAAACAAATCTCTGTCAACACACTGAGTATGAACTTCTGCTCCGATAAGTGAATTTTCGCTTTTTACATTTTCCTAAGATTTTGCAAATGCAATTTGACTCAATCCAAGACCTTACCTCCTCTCAGTCATTGGTGGAGACTTCGGGGTGCGAAGCCTTAATTGGCCGAAGAGGCACTCAATCACATTCCTGAGGTCCCACCTACGATGAAGTATATGCGTGACACTGTGTACCACGTGATCGCTGAGGTGGCTCCCTTGGAACAGCTGTGCATTGCCATATTTGAGCTATAATTGCCCTATATTCCCACTTTATAGTCTTATCATAATATGCTTTTGCCACGTCAAATTTGAAGTAACTAGCCTACAACACACACTCATTTGTTAATTTCTGCACACGAGTGAGTTCAGAGTCAACATAGCGTTTAAGTGAATAGTATTTATTCTGGTTTGAATAAATCAACAGTAAACAATTCCCAAAAAGTTAACTCCAGGTGGATGTCCATCTATTCTAGACAAAAATGGGATGTCCCAGAGTATCTTTCCAAATCTGTAATATGAGTCCATAGAGTCAAAGTTTCCCCACATCTGAAAAGCACCAGAAATGAAGTGTTAGTTACCACTGTCCAGCATTGCGATAATTGAGCGTGCATACAGGTATTTCATCAAATCCTATCACGCCATCTAGTGGAAAAATAATATATTGCATTGAATTCATTGAGCACACAGCAGTAAATCATTCCTCATAAAGATGTCTCTAATAAAGAACAAATATGCATTTCCCCTAAAAAAATAGAATAGACAATACAAAGAGGATGTTAAATGTTTTATTGACAGCTCATGTTAAAGTGAACAGATTTGAGTGGTAGTCTGAGAAAATGACAGTATGCATCACACAACTTCATACTGACAGACAATGAGAAATTTATGCCAAATCCAACACTGATTCTAAACAAGCTCAGAACTAATTAGACTGTGTAGCGTACCAGAAAACATTTAAAGAAAGAATGACAAAATCCCACAGGAAATAAAAACAATCAACTTTGCCATTGTATTTGGTGAAAGCTGGGAGTAACTAATACAAATAAAGCCACTGTGTAATTCTTTTTATTGTATTACTATATTTGAAATGCCACTGTCAAACATTTTGGCCAAACAACAAGACTTCATTCATAAGTGAATTCATCTATTTGAATTCAATAGTCTATTTGTAATAAAAGCAAGCTAAACAAGATATGATGCCTGTTCCCGCTTTTCATCAGTGTGGGCTTTAACCAACATAATCTCCTATGCTTTCTAACCAACACCAGTAAAGTTCTAGGATATATGACTAATGGAATACTGATTGTGAAAATGTCTAATGAAATACATTTTAACAGAATTAGATATAACATGAACCTATGATGCAAAGCAGAATGAATCTAACCATTTCCTAAAAAGCATCTAGATGAAAATTTAAATGTGTTTAACCAGTGTAGGTCTAAGCCCTTAGATCGCATTATCTACTAAGCTAACACGGAAAAGATGGTCATAAAATGTATCCCTTAGCCATGTTAATTGGAATTCTAGGAGCCCTGTAGGTATAAATACTTTATGTATGTATGTATGTATGTGTGTATGTATGTATGTATGTATGTATGATTATTTTATTTTTTTACATATTTGGACAGATAGATATGTAATCTTCACTTCAACACTATTGACAGATAAAGGTTACCCAATTTAACAAATCACACACAGAAAATACATTGAAAATGTTATTCAATTAAAATAAACAAAAATGTATTTTCCTATTGGGGAAAAAGTTAGTACACCCCTACCTTTACCATCACATAAAATGGCTAAAATTAGAGTTAAGTGTATCAAAACAAGTGCAAATGATTAGAAAACAGAGAGAAACAGGTCCAGCCTTCCATAAAGATAAGAAAATTGGTCTGGTTTGGTCTTAACCATATGGGTGTGTGGGAACACCATTCAAAGATCAAAAGACCTACCTGAAGCCCTCAGAAGAAAGATTATTGATGCCCATGAGTCTGGGAGGGGTTACAAATCCATTTCAAAGCAATTCGAAGTACATCATTCCACTGTACGACAAAAATTCCAGAACACTGGCAAACTACCTAGGACAGGTCGTCCCACCAAAGTCAGCCCAAGAGCTGACCGAGAGATACTCATAGAAGTCTCTAAGAACCCCAGGGTAACATCAAGGGATCTACAGGCCTCCCTTGCCACAATCAATGTCAAAGTGCATGGGTACACTGTCAGAAAGAGACTGCACAAACTTGGCCTACATGGGAGGTCAGGAAGGAAGAAGCCTCTGCTCTCAAAAAATATCAAGACACAGACTTTACCCAGGTGTTGTCTGGCAAAAGTCAGTTGTGCCTTGATATTCTTGTTTGAGAGCAGATGCTTCTTCCTTCCTGACCTCCCATGTAGGCCAAGTTTGTGGGCATCAATAATCTTTCTTCTGAGGGCCTCGGTAGGTCTTTTGATCTTTGAATGATGTGTTCCCACACACCCACATGGTTAAGACAAAACCAGACCAATTTTCTTATATTTATGGAAAGCTGGACCCTCCTAAGTTTCTAATGTTTTCTAATCATTTGCACTCGTTTTGATACACTTAATTCTAATTTTAGCCATTTTATGTGATGGTAAAGGTAGGGGTGTACTAACTTTTTCCCCATAAGGAAAAGGCATTTTTGTTTATTTTAATTGAATAACATTTAACGTTTTTTTTTTGTGTGATTTGTTAAATTGGATAACCTTTATCTGTAAATAGTGTTGAAGCTGTCCAAATATGTTTAAAAAAAAAAAAAAAAAAAAAAAAAAAAACACTTTCCTGGGGGTGTACTTACATACTGTCATGTGAAAAAGTATGTATGTATGTATGTATACAAACATATACATTATTTAATGAAACATTGAAATTGGCCTTTAATGCTATAGCCCATTAAAAAAAACACATTGAATAACACATTTGTACATGGCAAAATGGCCATGTATAAATGGCCTAAATAAACGGGTAAAAACTACCACTTTATTCATGGAAACTTTTTACCCCTTATGCACGTTGGGCCATTTTTACAGGCAGGTCCTGGGTTACCTTCAGACATAAAGATTCAACTAGAGCACAACACTACCGGCACACAGTCTACTCTGAAGCAAGTCAGAAAGCATTTTTTGCCTTCCAATGACGTTTGAAAGCTGTGAGACTTTCCCCATCTGCCAGATCCAGTGACCTAGTCTCCAATCTCCAGTCTCAGTCTGTCACTGAGTTTGTTCTCAGCGAGTAAATCTTCTGCCTCATGGACCTGTATGTGCTCAGCACATAGTATTTGAGTGACCACACACTGCACCAGTAAGTGCAAAGACCACTGGTGCATCAGGGAACTTCAAACCAGCCAACACCCATTCCAGAGAGGTTAACTAACACATTCACACCTTGCTGCTGGCACAGCGGTCTAAGGCACTACATCTCAGTGCTAGAGGCATCACTGCAGACCCTGGTTCAAACCTGGGCTGCATCACAACCGGATGTGATCGGGAGTCCCATAGGGTGGCGCAAAATCTGCCCAGCGTCGTCTGGGGTAAATAAAAATGTGTTCTTTACTGACTTTCCTTGTTAAATAAAATTTTTATAAAAGCCAAACTGAGTAGACAGAAAAATATGATTTTCTCCCTGCACATCACTCTCAATAAAACAACACTAACAAAAACTGTAAATAACCAACAGTATAGCGGTCAGGCCAAAGCTTCTCTAAGTTCACCATTTCTTGTGTCCGAGGCCCTTTCACCCACGTCTAAAACGCCGTAGTTCAGTCAAAACACTTCAAACACCAAAAGCCAGAGTTAGTAAGTAAATAGTCTTTAAATGGCCTTTCCTCTCCGTTACAAACTTAAAAGAGAGTTAGCGAGAAATAGTACTTGAATCACACTTCCTCTCCTTTACAAGCATAGTAAAAGAAACACATAACTCTACAAACCAGGTTCACAGTCCTTGGCCCCGTTTAGCTCTCATGAGGTTTCTCTTCCTGCTCCTCTCTGGGGCCGTTGAGCGGTGGCTTGTTGCGGAAGTTCCAGTCGACAGGGTTGAGGAGCTGCATGGTCTTCTTGTGTGTCCACATGGGGTTGATGATCACTGTGAGCAGGGCCAGGCCGGTGTAGAAGAGGATCCGCTGGGGCAGGGCAACGTACATGTTCATCTCCCCCCAGTGACTCCAGCTCACCCACCACATGTAGTAGGTAAGCGTCATGCGGCAGTGGAACATGTGGATCATCACCCACTGGTTGGCCTTCCAGAAGAGGGTCCTCGCCCAGCCCGCCTGGATGGGAGGGAAGAGTGGGATACTTCAAGAAGGAAATGTACTGATTGGGTAGGGGATACAGACTGTCACAGTGTTTGGGGACATCTATAACAATGTATGGATTGCATATAACATCTTGGTACATAAAACAAAAGTGACATGTGAAATCCATTTCTGCCTACAAGTTCCCCTTTCTCAGAATGGCCACTGTTGCTTATCATGTCAAGGTGCTGGTCTCAGTGTTGAGTACGTAAATAGAAAAGGGGAATTGAAATCTATCAGTGATTTCTAAACGTAGCCCACCAGCAAAACAACTCAACTATAGAAAAATGAATAAGCTTACAGTGCAGTGTCACAAATGGAGTCAATCAACAACAACATCCTGTACAGAGAATATGATGAAAGGCACCAGAAAGACACAAACACTCATCTACCTTTAATAACATCCAGGAGATGCAGGTGAAAGGCGTGCTCATCTCCAGCAGCAGAGTGACCATGGGCAGGTAATGTCCTAGTGAGTCCCAGACCACTGCCCCAGCAAACCCAGACAGGGCAAAGAAATGGTGGGTAGCCAGGGCCAGGTCGAAGGACCTGAACACCACACTGGATAGATGCAGCGCCACATTCTCAAACAGGAAGTAGCCCGTGGCGGTGAGCACGGTAAACCACGACCAGTCCTCCTGACCTCTTATCCTGTCCCTTGACATGGCCGAGTCCTCGGTTAGCGCTCGTAAGCCCGCCACCATACTCTGGAGACCGAACGTGGCCCGTGTGGCCGCCAGGTTCCAGAACACCTTCTCCTTGGCCAGAAGAGAGTGGTAGGTCTGGGAGAGGGCCATGGACACCAGGTGGGAGATGAGGAAGACAGCAATGTAGAAGGCAAAGCCCAGGCCGATGATTTGGAGGCGAAGGCCCCAGGAGAAGTAGTCCAGACTGGGGTCAACGGGGCCCTTGAACGCCGTCAACGGGCTTTCCTGCTGGGAGGTCATGTTGATTTGTGTGGGTGGGATGATGAATGATGTCTGTTGCGGCTACATCCGTGGAGTTCTCACAGAATTGAGTAACCGGTAATCACTGAAGTGTCCCATGGACACTGCAAAATAAATGAAAACCAACACACATTGGTCAATGTTTATAAAATAGTTATGACATGAAAACCAAAAACATGATCAGTTATAGACCCAAGATAAGGTGATGTTGGTATGTTAACTTCTGGCTATGCTTGAAATAACTAAGAGGCTCAAGGGAGAAGTGAGTGATTTCACATATTTTGTTTGACAGACGATAACATAAGATATCAGGCGCCTGTTTATCTGAGGCAATATGTCTGACCATGTGTCAATTGAAATTCCTTCTAATTAATACAACATTTGTAGTCTGATTAATCGGGCTGTAATATACAATTAATTGGTACATACAGCCTGAAACTAATGCCTGCAAAATTGTGTAAATGTTCCTTACAAGCCAGAATGTTTAATACAATTACATTTAAAACACTCTACGGGTTGTCCTTCAGCTGCTGGAAATTTCATACAAAATATCCACAGGAAAGTATTGTTAACCTAACTTTTTAGAGACCCAGTAGGTGTATGGTTATGTACTAAGGTACAATTAGTTTTAAATTGAATATTTGGTTCTCTCTCCTCAAAAGCTATTGAACCAAGCATGCCATGATAATGTTATATTCTGAATCAGGGGAGGATGAGCAGCTGAAGGACAAACCGCACAGATAACAGGTAGAGTACGTTCAAATGTAATTTTATTCAATATTCTGGATTGTAAGGAACATTAACACGATACTGCAAGCATTAGTTTCAGGCTGTACCAATTAATTGTGTATTACAACCAGACTAGCAACAATTTAGCTTCAATCAGTTCGATAAATTGTTACAGAGTAAAGAAAACAGAGGCCACTTTACTAAAATCTGTAACATTGTTAATGTTGTTGACTAACATTCTTTCAGACTGGTCTCATAGACAAGACATAACATAGTAAATGTAAATCCGATCCGTGGATGGGAATGTCTCGCAACCCAAATGTGTTTCGTGTTTGAACCTCATCACAGACAACTTTATTATTTTAGTAATTAGCAAGTTTTCAACTACTTACTACTTTTTAGCTACATTCCAACTACATATGTTAGCTAACCATTACTCTAACCCTTTCCCTAACCCTTTCACCTACCTAACTCCTAAACCCTAGAGCTAACTAACGTTAGCCACAACAAATTGGAATTCTTAACATATCATACTAAACGGTGTCTCGCGTTTACGTACAGAATCAGACGAAATACTCTGAGACCACGTTGTTACGATACCTGAGTTGCAACAGGTTTGCAGGTTATATTCTAAAATGTAACAGAACATAATGTAACGTTACTGAAACAAAACAAACTGATTTGGCTAACAAGCAGTATATGCCGAATCATCACCATTGTAGCAAAAAAATAAGTTGGGCTTAAAAATCTTAATAATAACTCACCTTATTCGTCCACTTTTGGCAAACAGAGTTGGTCTGTGAATTAAGCAAGCGGGTTAGTTATCATATGAAATCAATTTGGTCATATGACATAGGGAATCCCGCCCTGTGATAGTTTCCCTGCTCTCCTATTGGTCAACCCTACTCAGGCAAGCATGTTACCGTATTTCTATTGGCCCTGAGAACATCATATTATTTATCCCTAATGTATGTGGCGGCATCTCATCTGTACGTCTTAGGTTTTGTCCTCCTCATATGCAGTAATGATACGCAGCAGGATCATATAATATAGTTCAGTAATTAGTTAATTGCATTGCATGCAGTACCTACTAGTTTAAATATAATATAGTTCAGTAGTTAGTTAATTACATTGCATGCAGTACCTACTACTTTACATGGAGGGAGGAAAATAAAATAATGAGACACCACCCAGTCCCTCAAACTTTTAAATGTTTTTCATAAAAAAATTTAATTGCAGAAGTATTTACATCAGACGATATCAGCAATGATTAAACTACTTTTAAGAGGCGAAATCTTCAAAGAGTTCATTTGGAAACATTTCTAAAATACATAAATACAGGGCTGATGTGTTTAAAATAACAGAAACAAAAAATAGTGAGAAAATTATTAAACATTATAATATATAAAACATACATAAATGCATATTTGATAAACAGGGGAATAAATAAATGTAACAGTATCAATACTGTTCACTTAAAGACAATGAATAAACAAATGATACATTCAGTATTAGTATTTTGCATGCCATCATAACAGCTTATCAAAATAACCAGAACAAAGGAACAAATTGATAACAAAACCTGAATAAAAGCAGAAAATAGTTGTTTCAATGAGGCATATATTATATATTAATATATTTATATAGATTTATTTACAAATAATGAATATTTGGCATTATATTCATCCTCACTATAGATATGATATACAAGAGATGAAAATAGTTTTAGCTAAACAACTACCTTTTTAATTTGTCTAGTAATTTGAGTCATTTCACATTCCGAGATCAGGGAAGTGGTGTATAAGTCTATCTTGATGGTTCTCTACAATGTCAATATATAAAAAAAAAAATAAAAAAAAAGAAGAAGAAAAAAAAGTCCCGTGAAAAGATTTAATAAATACTAAAAGCAGATAGACAAACAAACATGTACTGTGGCCATCGATGAAGAGGAACTGTCCTAAACCCCAATCCATCATTTTTGGGAGAAACAGGAACATGTGATTGTTGCGAATGGTACGAATGAACAATAGACATCACAGCGTGTGATTGAAGACTAGCGAACTACAGAAGTTGGGAGTTCTACATTTGTCTAATCAAAGAATATGGTACTTCTTTTTTTGCTGCCACATATGGTGTCTGTGTGTATTCTGCAGGAGTTACTGCCATGACACATTTGGACATACAGAAACAATATGTGGGAATGGAAAAGATATAGGGTAACAAATCAAGTGGAAATAATATTAGAAATCCCATGTCTATTTTTTTTATATATACTATATTTTTTTACGTTAAAAAAGAAGTTGAGCGCCACCTAATGGACTGAAATGGCACTGTGAGTTGTACTTACAAGCGAAGAACAGCAAAAGCAGGCAGATAAACAGCGATCCAAACCATTGATGACAGTGATGTAATGGTGGGCTGGGCTCAGAAAGGGCAGCGTACATTGAAAGGATCAGGTTATACCATCTGTTGAGAACCGAATGGTTGTCTGTGGGAGGATAGATATATATATTTTTTATGGCAACAATGTGTTATTCTATAAATGGCACTGGTATGTATAAAATGGAACACTATAATGAGTAACTCAAATGCAGAGTACAGAATTCCTCTCATAAATGGAATGGTAGTAAAAAAAAGAGCAGCCTGCTCTTCAATACTGAACATCCACTATAACTCTGCAGATCCTCCTTGTGAAATTGTGTATTCCGCTTTCACATTTCCCCCCAAACCTTTCAAATATTAATCATATGAAAAGAAGCTAAGCTATTCATGAATATGCTGCTAAAGCCATGGTGGATAGATTGAATCTGAGCTTTCAATCAGAGTTGCTGGCTCTCTACCTGGGCTACTTGCCATTCCTTAGGCCATCATGTCACCATTCATAATGCTGCTATGAGCATTGAGGGTTATCTGGATGGAATCCAGTTGGAAATGGCACTGTGGGGGAGAAAATAAGTCTAAAATATGAGCCAAAGTAGTGGACAGCTGTCTCATTAAGGCAAACAAGAGAGGAAGAGAAGGGAATTGAAAGTATTTGGCACACAGTCATAGAAGCAAACGCACACACGCAAGCACACCAACCCTGACGAATTTGCATATAAGTACACGCACACACACAAACACCTCTGTCATTTCAATGACACACAGTAAAAGAAGCAGAGAGAATGTCAGAGTGTGTCCTCCAGGGATGCCAGGGCTGATGTGGAGCCAAACCAGATCTATGTAACCCACATAGTGCTGTGATCACCACATACTTTACCCTGTTATCCTCAACAGTAGAGGCAGTACAGTACAACCATCAGCACTTTTGCTTTCAAGGGCCTTTGAGGCTGCCTGGTAGATCTTTCCAAGGACTTTTAAGGGAGGACACTTAATTAAGCCCCCTGTCTGTATCCAGCACACTGGGGTATATGAGAAAACCCCATCACAACCTTCACCACAGCTACCATCTCCATCCACCTACAGAACTACCTCGCAGCATGGAACAACACCAGTTACACCTCAAAGCAGAGATCTAAGTCAGCATGTGTCAGTGTGAGTCTTTCTCTGCCACTGCTGCACTGCCTGTGTACAACTGCAGGAAGTACCCTGGCTTCCTGCGCGACAGATAATGGTGCACTACAGCTACAGCACCCTGTCATGTTGGCGAGGTTGGTTCCCTCCCTCCAACGAAATTACATCACATCACTGAGATAGATGTATGCAGACACTAGTCAGATCATCACTCCCCAGGGTTTTCACTCCCCAGGGTCTTCACTCCCCAGGGAAGGGATAGTTAATACACTCACACTCGCCTCATCTACACAAACTAGTCATGATACAAAATGAAGCCATGGAAGACATAAATCATTAAAAAAAATATGAGGTAAAGACAAGCAACCCTTTTCTGTATCCTGCAACCAACTGTGATATTTATTTATATTTATTATTACTTTATTTAACTAGGCAAGTCAGTTAAGAACAAATTCTTATTTACAATGAAGGCCTACCTACAGGGTCAGCCCCTGGAGCAAATTAGGGTTAAGTGCCTTGCTCAAGGACACCGACAGGTTTTTCACCTTGTCGGCTCGGGTATTTGAACCAGCGACCTTTCAAACCATTCCAAAATGTCCTCTAAAATGTGTCTTAGTTATGTTGTTTCCAAACACCTATACTTGAACTGACCCCCAGGTCAAGGCTATCAAAACATTATCTTCTAGCAATGTAAGGATAACATACAGACACATTGTGATTATTGGGCCACTGAGAAGGTGACGGTGGGGTAATGTCTCTGTGGCGCGATAGGCGAATGGACTCAGAGGCACAGTGACCTTCCAGTCACCCTGTTTCTGAAGCTGTCAACAAAGTGCCACAACAAGACTGTTCCTCCAACACAAATAGGACATAATGTGACTCCATACCGCTGAAAGGTACAATACTCTGACTGCAATATGACAAGTCTCTCTCTCTCTGCACCAGTTAAAATAGAAGCGAGGCGTAGGCAGCCTACTAGCAAAAATAAACAATCACAATTTTCACAGTCCCAATAGTTTAGAGCCGTATCAATTAGCTGAGAGTGCTACTGTAAGTGTTGCATTGATTGTTTATCCAGTACTGAATCGATTGAGCAAAAAGTAGCACCAGTGACTTGTTTCATTACCCCAAAATATAACCTATCAAATCAATTCCAGTCTATTAGTAAAACGGCCTAAAATAGACACCAGCCTGCAGCAGAATTGGCCTGTCCTGATGACTGCAGTCTTAGAAACATTAGATAACTCAGCGACAATAGGATTGGCAATGCCGACGTTGACTAGCCTCGGGGCTATCAGTGTAATATGACCTTTTAACATATCCTACAGCAGTAGAGGGTTTTTCAAGGTTTGTCAAGTATGTGATAGCCTGTCATCACGAGGAGTAATGTCAAGTTTAGACTCCACTAAAGTGCACAGTATTGGACAGATTCAGCAGAGAAGAGAAGTGCCCCTCAAATCAACACACCTCATCCCTCACCCCAAAAACTCTGGTCTCAGGCTTTTTCAGGCCTCCTCTAGCCTCTTACGGGAACTGATCCAAACCCTGGTCACTACCATTCACTGTGTTACTGTGACCCAGGCACTATACAGTCCCCTCTAATTCTACATCACAGTAGGCCTCTGGAGTGCATGTCTGAGCTGTGTGAGGGAAAAACAAACCCAGTGTAACAAATCCCTGCAGTACCATCCAAGCACAAGAGAACAAGTCAATCTCTCCAAAGACACATTTTTCATGTCTTTGTTATCAGCAGGTATCAAAAAGCATCAGTCACTAAATCAAATTCTTCCCTCACATCTCTTCCCTCTGGGACTTTTTCACATCATTACCTTGTAGCGGTTCCTAGAAGAGGTAAAAATACTTTTCACACACTGCACTTGTCTGGTAGGTAATTAACCATAGAAACGTTCTCCAAGATTGTGCAAGCTATGTTCTAATCAATGGAACAATGTAACTTATGTGTGTTGTTTGAACAGACACTGTTATTCCCGGGTTGGCAGCAAGGCAAGGAGAAGGGCTAGATGTTTGAAGAAAATACAGCTCTATTTTGATACAACACAATATGTAGGAAGGCATGGAGAGATGAGGTGAAAAATCAACCACGTGATTAAGAATATTAATTTCCTCTCTTACAATTCAAATACAACAATACTGTTGTGAACTTTGTTTGTACATTTCCCTTGGAAATACAGAGAATTATAAGTGCAAAAGTGCATTATTTTACGTATATTTGATCTAAAGAGCTACGCAAACCTTCCATAGCATTTTTTCCACTGCAATGAAATTATGTAAAGAAAAAAAAAAGATTGTATTGCATGTTGTCTGCTTCAAGTAAATGTCATTACATGTGAAATGTCAATAGTATAGGAAACTGTAGGGTATACATCGCCTTCGGAAATTATTCAGACTTTTTGCACATTTTGTTAGGTTACAGCCTTATTCTAAAATTGATTAAATAGATTTTTCCCCTCATCAATCTACACACAATACCCAATTATGACAAAGCAAAAACATTACAAAAAAAAAAATAGAAGGTTGCTAAATTATAAAAAATAAAAAACTGAAATATCACATTTACATAAGTATTCAGACCCTTAACTCAATACTTTATTGAAGCACCTTTGGCAGCGATTACAGCCTTGAGTCTTCTTGGGTATTTGGGGAGTTTCTCCCATTCTACTCTGCAGATCCTGTCAAGCTCTGTCACGTTGGATGTGAAGCGTTGCTGCACAGCTATTTTCAGGTCTCTCCAGAGATATTAGATCGGGTTCAAGTCCAGGCTCTGTCTGGGCCAATCAAGGACATTCAGAGACTTGTCCCGAAGCCACTCCTGCATTGTCTTGGCTGTGTGCTTAGGATTGTTGTCCTGTTGAAAGGTGAACGTTCGCCCCAGTCTGAAGTCCTGAGAGCTCTGGAGCAGGTTTTCATCAAGGATCTCTCTGTACTTTACTCTGTTCATCTTTGCTTTGATCCTGACTAGTCTCCCAGTCCCTGCTGCTGAAAAACATCCCCACAGCATGATGCTGCCACCACCATGCTTCACCGTAGGGAGGGTGCCAGGTTTCCTCCAGAAGAGACGCTTAGCATTCAGGCCAAAGAGTTCAATCTTGGTTTCATCAGACCAGATAATCTTGTTTCTCATGATCTGAGAGTCTTTAGGTGCCTTTCGGGAAACTCCAAACTTTGGAGCTCTGTCAGAGTGACCATCAGGTTCTTGGTCACCTGCCTGACCAAGGCCCTTTTCACCGATTGCTCAGTTTGGCTGGGCGGCCAGCTCTAGGAAGAGTCTTGGTGGTTCCAAACTTCTTCCATTTAAGAATAATGGAGGCCACTGTGTTCTTGGGGACCTTCAATGCTGCATAAAGGTTTTAGTACCCTTCCCGACATCTGTGCCTCGACACAATCCTGTCTCGGAGCTCTACGGACAATTCCTTCAACCTCATGGCTTGGTGTTTGCTCTGACATGCACTGTCAACTGTGGGACCTTATATAGACAGGTGTGTGCCTTTACAAATCATGTCCAATCATTTGAATTTACCACAGGTGGACTCCAATCAAGTTGTAGAAACATCTCAATGATTATCAATGGAAACAGGAAGCACTTGAGCACAATTTCGAGTCTCATAGCAAAGGGTCTGAATACTTATGTAAATAAGTATTTCGTGTTTTCATTTTTATAAATGTATTGTTGTGTGTAGATTGCTGAGGAATTATTTTAGAATAAGGCTGTAACGTAATAAAATGTGGAAAAAGTCAAGGGGTCTGAATACTTTCAGAAGGCACTGTAGTGTGGAAGGGAGAACGGTTATGAGCATGATTTAGACATTTTTAAATCACATTTTCTACCATGAGGCTTGACCCCTTGACCTTTACATGACTGGGTAGAAAGCTGCATTTTACAACTTTGACAACTTTAACAAAACCAGCGCATAAAATAGAAATTTCAGAAGGCATGGTCAGAAGCGACATGCACAGTTGAGGTATTTCAAGCATTGGCACTTTCAAATAGGTTCACTTGAATCATTTTGTGATTGTTAGCTTGTGAACACAATTGAAAACAACAGTAGTATAATTGTAGGGATTTACACCAAGAGTTGAACTCATCATGGGGTCATCAATTCGTCACTGGGTTTGTATTCTCTCTGGTTGCTGGTAGGTTTCAAAGCTACACTTTTTAATTGCACTTTGAAAATGTTGAAAAATACAGACATACCTTCCAGTATAATTTAATGAGAGCTTTTTGAGTTGGCTATTCTTTCATGTAACACTAAAACACTAACAAAAACCTTTTTCATGGGAAAACCAAGGAGAAGATTAAGCAATGATGAACCAATTCTTAGATATACACAGAGTATACAAAACATGCACTTTCCATGACATAGACTGACCAGATGAATCCAGGTAAAAGCTATGAGCCCTTATTGATGTCACTTGTTAAATCTACTTCAAATCAGTGTAGATGAAGGGGAGGAGACAGGTCAAATATCGATTTTTAAGCCTTGAGACAATTGAGACATGAATTGTGTATGTGTGCCATTCAGAGGATGAATGGGCAAGACAAAACATGTAAGTGCCTTTGAACGGGGTATGGTAGTAAGTGCCAGGCGCACCGGTTTGTGTCAAGAACTGCAACGCTGTCGGGTTTTTCACGCTCAACAGCTTCCTCTGTGTATCAAGAATGGTCCACCACCCAAAGGGCATCCAGACAACAGTGAGAAGCATTGGAGTCAACATGGGCCAGCATTTTTGACACCTTGTAGAGTCCATGCCTCGACGAATTGAATCTGTTCTGAGGGCAAAAGCGTGTGGGTGTTAGGAAGGTGTTCCTGATGTTTGGTATACTCAGTGTATATCCACTAATACATATTTGTTAATGGAAGAGGAGTTTTGTGATATCCTACTGAGTGAGGGCTGTAGTGGAGATGAACTCAGAAGATGATGACAGTGAAGTCATGAGGAGACAGATAAAGGAGGGAAGTGTACAGTAGATAGTCTAGAAAAAGGCTAGTTAAAGGAGAGTCTAGTCGACGGGTAGTCTGAGGGGGGAGACGCCCCTCACCCCTGACCCCTGACCCCAGTCCTCTCAAAGGCGAGTCTGAGCCTCAGGGATATAGATCTCGATGCTGTCTGCTCTCTCTGACACCGAGTTCTGACGGAAGGAAGCCGCCCGCTTGGCCTGCATCAGCCTCCTGCGTGCTTCCAGGCGGTGGCGGTCTGGAAGGTCAAGAGACTTCTCCCGTGTCATGCCTCTCTTCCCGATCATGGACTTCTTTGGTACGGCAGGTGTTACCTGGACACAGGAAGAAAGAGAAACGAAGAAAGAGAGACTAGAGCAAAATCTGATCCGTATCGAAAGCTATTCTATAATTCAACTTGTATAGGCAGTAGTGGAAATCATCCATTTGAGTGGTTGGAAATAAATCGTCATAGTTAAGCACAATGTCAACGACACCCATTGGTGCTTCACTAAGCATTTGACCTCGCATACAGAACAACACCACTCCACACCACTACTACTTGGCTCTGGGTAATCTCACATCTCTATTTAATAAGGCTCTGACTGTGCTATATGTAGCTGAATCTGTGTATAGAAATATAATGATTGTATTTCTACGTCTGTCTCACCCGTCACTGAGACTAGCCACCATAGACAACAGAAAAATGATAGATTGTATTCTGTATACCTGAGTGCTACCCACCTTCTTCTCTGGGCTCTTCTCCACAGGCCTCCAGTCGTTGTTCTTCATCTGCTGCAGCTCGTCAAACTTGGTGGTGACGTCATCAACGGACAGCTGTAGGAGGTCCCAGAATCCAGCCAGGTCCTGAGAGGTGGGGCGGGGCATGGCACTGGGGTCCTGCAAGGGGTTATAAAGGACCACGTCAGTGCCTGAATTACAGCTACTCAAATCCCAGCGAACATCAGGAGTTATTTGTTGCATTCCTACCAAAGCCCACTAGATGTCCTTATCAGAACTCAAACAGAGGAAAACCTCAACGATTTATGGTATATTTGTCTAATAATAAAACAAATGTTTCCCAGCAAAGTCATGGGAGCAGGAAGGTCAAACTTCAGAAAAGACAATCCTCCTATTCCCATCGTCATCTCATGTTTAGACTATGGGACTTGGAGGACAATCCATTGAAATGAGCCACAACATAATGTGATCAGTAAGTAGCAATCCCTCCTAATCCCCCTGAGGATGGGAAAGAAATTAAGAGGGCTCACATTTCATTCACTGCCAGTAAATCTTATTCATCACATCACATCGGCTAGAGTCACAGCCAGTCTTACTATTGACCCCACAGACAATACTAGTGATACTCCATATTTCCAACTCTTATGAAATTAAGAGTTGAGAAATAAGATCCATAGAATCCCATTGGACGCGGGTCACCATCTCCCCCCATTAATTCAATGACTTTATGTGCTTCATATATTGGATGGCTGGAGGGCACAACAATATCACAGCCGACTGTCTGGTGGTATTTCAGACTGCTGCATTCTTGATGTAGATCTAAAAATATATATGCTCTAAAATAAAGGCCAGGGTAAATCTGAATTACAATGAATAGATTAACTATAGTGGAAGGTCTCGGAAAGGAACAATAGTAAGCAGTACTTACTCAGTGTTACGAACTACATTTGCTGTGCAAGAGTAAAGGGTAGTTGTACAAGTTATAAACGCAATAGTTTAGACCACTGGCAATATAAAGTGTTAAAGGTGAAGTGTTACAGTACATACATACCAGGTAAAGGTTTGGTGGTTATTTAAATCATAAAGCTGTGGTACACCCTATACTACAGTACATACAGTAAGTACCTGTTAAAGGGTGATTACATAAGTTATGAGACTACAGTTAGACTACAGTTAGCCTGGGGTAAGCTATTGCCAGTTTAGTATGGTATAGTATAGAGTGGTGAGGCAGGGCCTGGAAGTGTGGTCTGAAAGGGAGATACACAGAGACTCAGAGGAGAAGTAGCGGAAGACAGCGCTGGGCGGCTCATAGCATCAATATGGCCGGGGGTTCAAAAAGAAGGCTGCACACAAGCCATGCATAAGCAAACAAATAACAAAAACATAAACTTATACTGGGTGAGTGAATGAGGCTGACACATTCAAGGATTCTGGGAAATATAAGCCTTGCCTGTGTCAGTATGACTTAATCCTGTAGCTCCTCCCACAGTAAAAACTTACTGCTACACTCTTGAGTCTGTCTTTGAAAGCTTGTTTAACTCCGGCTTATGTTATCCAGACGGCTCGATAAAGCACAATTAGACATCTCCTTAAGCCTCTTACTTGCGGACTCCACTTCTTCAAACGGACTCAAATCCATGTTCTGAAAGTGTATGCAGTATTATTTGTAAACTGTCTTTGTCATATGGAGAGATGCAGCAGCTTGCGTAAGCTTTTATAACTGCTCTCCTCTCCCCTACAGTGAGGGAAATAGAAGCAGAAAAACTCTATATGAAAGCCTAGTTCAAAACGAAATAATCCCTGTGCACTTTTCAGCCTTTTCTGAATGGAGCAATTTCTGCTGTATATGGCAAAAAAAAAATAGCAACACTGTTCATAAGCAAAGACAGGCTTAATAAAGAGGGTTAAGATTAGAGGTAGGAAAGTATCAGGCAGATATTCCAGCCCTTCCCAGTGTTTTTTGATAGGATGAAGAAAGTGCACTGTGGCGATAGTTCTTAATTTAAAAGGCGGGAGTCTCAGTATTCTAGTCAGAGCTGCGAGTGCATCATAGGGAACGCGTACGTTCACAGTCTCTCATTTTTCTCCTCAAGATGTTCTCATCTTTTCCAAACTCAATGGGGGCATTTAAAAGCTTCTGACCTGTTGGGCTAAGCCATTCTATGTAAGACACAGGAGAACAGTGCTTGTGGATACAGGAATGCAGCCAATATCATTTTGTCCTTTCCTTTCACAGCCCAGGGTTGCACAATAGATTTTTTTAAACACACACACACATGCACGCACGCACACACACACACACACACACACACACACACACACACATTCACAAACACTCTCACATACTGTATGTACACAGACACACACAGGGTCATTGTTTTGGTTATGTGTTACTCACCAGGTTCTGCTGACACAACCAGTAAAACTGCTGGAATTTCTGAGACATGAGGAGCTGAGCACTGCCCACCGCACTCCTGATTTTACCTAGGACTTAAATACAGATATTCAGCTGATCATCTGTTATATGAAAGTCTTGCGAGTCTCTTTGGGAGAAAATGTCTGCTAATTGAATGTACATTGTGACTCCTATCCCACTCACTTTCCTCAGAGAGGTCGTTCTCCTCCGCCTCTGCCTCCATCTCTTTACACCATCCCTCCATCCTCTTGGTCTCTGTGTGGAGCAGCTGCATGAACCAGCTTCCATCCCTCCGCAAGGCGGGGGACGTCCGGCCCGACTCGCCTGACGACTCTGCTGGCTCCCTGGAGGAGGGGGGCTCTAGCTGCCAGTTGGTCTCGCTGGAGGTCTGCTGGGGGTTGGGGGGCTCCGTGGGGGTTCGGTAGTCCTCCCGGTAGCTGAAGAGGCCCTGGGTGCGGACGGTGCGCACCCCATACTGGGTGGGTGTGCTGGGCTCAGAGTGCCCCCCTAGGAAGCCCCCTCCAAATTGTAGGGCCTTGTCCTCCATTGTGGGAAGCCCCTCCATCTCCATGTCAGCCTGCACGGAGGCTGTTACACTGTTGGAGCGCTTCAACCTACCCTGCTCTCTGAGACACAGATTAGGGAAAGCAAACATTTAAGCCATCAAGGGATATTGTAAACAAACACACAGGCAGAGAAAGAGGGAAGGGTGGGGACTTTAATAACACTCTGTTAAACATGAGCACAAAACCAGAAATGGGAAAAGGGACCTATTAAAAAAAAAAAAAAACACTAAGAGTAATTTTACCGTTTGTCATCTTCCACTTGGATCCCCACAGAATGGTATTCCTTCGAACCTTTGCTTTCTGACTCCGAGTCGGTGGCTGCTTCCACCTAATGCAACATAATAACATAGCAACAGAATTCTCGTTATTACCACTCCCAGATGTCCGTGGGGTTATTGGTTTGGGTCCGGTGCTGCGCCTCCTCAACTGTAAGAGGCCTGTCAGAACATAACCGCAGTGTGATTTATGGAGGCGGCGAACCCAACCAAACACAACTAGTTCTTCAACACCCTCAGCACAGTGATTTATACCAACAACAAGCAGCCGTGGTGGAGATACACAGTGGTGGTAGTTAAAAAAAACTAAAAAAACATATTACAACACCTGATTAGAGAGTGGTGTGTGACACAGACACACAGATCTTTGTTAGTGTTAATTGGTGCATGGTGCTGGCCAGGGAGACTGGTCCCTGTTTGTGCTGATCCTGATCCAATGGCCCCTGCAGAGCGGATGGATCTTAATGAGGCCCCACCCACCCTCACTGGACTGACTCTCTCCCTCCCTGCATATGATTGGCCCCCTTAAAAAAGACTGCATTACAAAAACATGGTGGTTCATCTCTGATGTTATGAGACCATTTTGCTTTCACTTGTCCTGGGGCCCTTGTTAAGGTCAACGGCGTCATGAATTACCAAGTAGCAGGACATTTTAGCCCAAAATCTGGTTGCCTCTGCCAGGAGGCTGACACTTGGATCTTCCAGCAAGACAATAACCCCAATTGAGCAATAGCATTAGTATAAAATAATATAATTTCCCAATTTGTTTGGAGAATATAATATAGATAATACTGAGCTATATTTTAAGTATTTTGTTTAATCATCTTTATCAAAAGGTTCCAATAATTAAGGACCTGACTGTATTTCACACAAAAAACATCCATCCTGTGTGACCGGCCCTTCATTAGAAGTTTTATCAAGAAGTTGCATATAGCCTACATGGACTAGAAATATTTGGGAGGTAGGTGTGCGTGGTAGCTAGAATTAGTCCTTGAGAAGCCCACTCCCAGGCTGTCTCTCTGATGAGTAAAACAAGTGTGAGAACAGCAGGACTTTTAATTTTATAATTTACTATATGATTAGCAGAGTAATTTGAAAATCAATTCATCCACATTTGAATCCTCCTTCCCTCTGAGACCTCACACCTTCCCTCAGTTCTGAGTTAATGGCCTGACCCTGACAGAGTGTTCCAGCCGACGCAGGCAGAATCCTGACTAGGGCCAGCTTGTCTGTCTGAGAGCCTTAAGCCTTAAAAGCTCCAAACTCTCATGAATAACTCTTTAGTTTTAAGTGGCAACGAACGGAGGAGTGTGTGTTCATGTATAGCAGGTACGCGCACAGAAATAGTTTTTTTTCACTCATTCGTTTTTATGAAATGTTTTGTCTATTCTCTCTTGCAACTATAAATGCAACAAATTGCATATCGAACTAAATCATTTCTCGTGAAAAAGTCCCCTACCCCGCCCTTCTGCCACCAAGAGCGTGGCAGTGCCTTGCTGCACTCTTCCTCGTCACGTGCAAGAGCTTCCCACATCCGCCGGGCGGTGAGTTTGAAATGAATACCGCAAGGTAGGTGTGTTTTGGAATTGCTATCATGCATTGTCTCACAGACAGGGAAGGAAGCAAAAACAGTTTGCAGAAAAAATCAAGTAAAGACTAGTTTGTTTGTTTTGACAACATAGCCTAGTTAACTAGCTGACTCATCTAGCCTACACAGCGATGATCAGCTGATGTAGCCCACCCCAGTAGCGGTTTGAGCAAAGAAGTAGCTTTCCTTCTAACTCCCTTTCATCTGTGGTATGTCAAGCCTGTTACATTGCAGAGCAGCCTGGTACAAACAGCACAAGAAGTGACATTGCTCTGAAGCCCCTTTTTCTTTCCCAGGAAGAAAGTCTGCGGTGGGTTGCTGCTGGTTCAGGTGACCTCTGTTACTTTCTGGCACAAAGCAAAGTCCACTTCAGAGAGACAGAATGGGATGCTGCTCTATGATGGATGAGGAGGGGAGAGATTTAGGAGCGCCTGGGCAATGTTCAAAGTGTGCTGTACTCACACCACTCTACACACACATATACTACACACACAGCACAGGTGTGACAACTTTGGAAACTGTAGGGATCAGCATTTTACTCAGACATGGCTTAGTCTCATTGAGATGAAGGTGTAAGGTCCTGCTATAGGATCCATTCTTACTCTGTCCTAATATGGACACTGTACACTTTAATGGCCCCCAGAACATGAGAGGTCAAACCTCAAACACTGTGCAGAAAGGGTCAAAGGCTAAGAATTAACATTGTGGTCCTGCCGGAAGTAATGGGTAAAAGGTCAAACTATGGGACAATCAATAAGGCTATAGGCTACACTTCCAGAGGTTAATTATACCTGTTTTGAGCCCCACATTTTTAGCCAAATAAATAAGAAACATGTCACATATCAGTTTGCAAACAAAAAAATTATAAAGCTGCATACAAATATGGTCGCTTTTTTGCTTACTTGAGTAAGGCAGGGGTAGAGATCGAAAATTCAAGCCCCTTGGGTGCTGCTATAGTTACATTAGAAGTTCCCAGCCAAGAAGCCTCAAGGTCATTGGCCACAGATAAAATTACGTCAACTCACGGTATATCTACAGCAGCGTCAGACTGATGGCAGCACCCAAGGTGCTTGATCATGTCAACAGCAGCTTTGGACTGATCATGTCAACATCATACTTTCAAAATCTTAGCTAGCAGTCATCATCATGAATCAAGTTGACAATCTACTGGCAAATCATTTTTAATCCTTGTCATATGAAGAGAAATAATGAAGAAAAATGATATATAAAACATATCGGTGCTCATCGGCCATTGGACATAAACATTATACAACAAGTTGGAAATTGTGGAAGGAATCACATCAAGTGGTTTGGAAGGAATCAGTGGCTAACTGCAAGCATTGCAAAGCAATCACTAGCCTGCTATTCAGTGGAGTGGCTGTGTGGTCCCAAATCTGGGATTAAGGGTCTCTTTTCCAAGTTTAAAATGATAAACATTCAAAATTGGCCATGCTGTCAATGAAGCATGATTTGTGCCGCGCTCAAAACAACTGTTAACTCGGAACTGCAAAATCTGACTTCATAAGTTCAAGACAACTGGGAACTCGGGAAAGAATTAGCTCCGACTGGGAAAATACACTTTGAAAGGTCATTCAACTTTGAATTGTAAATCTGGAACTCAGCCTCTTTCTAGAGCTACGACCTAAAGATCACTGACATCATCATGACTCAAACTAGTTTTTTTCCCCCCGAGTTCCCAGTCGTCTTGAAAGCACCATAAATCCAGAGAATGCCAGACTTGCCACCTTCCTGTTCAAGTGAGCACAGCACAACAACGTCCAAAAATGTATTGCATGCTGCTCAGTGGTGATTTTAGCATGGTGGGGTAAAAATAAATAAATAAGTGGGATGCATGCCAGTAAAGCCACTACACAACACAACACTAAACAATACATTAATTGCACTATAACGGTGACAAGCGGTGCCCACAAACTGTTAGGGCCTACATAAAGGTGTCCCAACAGCAGAGTCCCAACAGCAGTCCCAACATCTTACCACTGCTACATTGGCTATCAGCACAGCCTTGTCTGGCAGTGGTTTCTACTGACAATTGAGATGTACCAGATCATGTTGCCAGGTCGCAGTTGCAAATGAGAACTTGTTCTCAACTGACCTACCTGGTTAAATAAAGGTGAAATAAAAAAAAATAAAAAAAACAATGTACAAACTATGGCATAAGGGAACGATCAGCGGATAAGAGGCAATCCGTAATTTCGATTAAGACATTAATGAGCGAGCTAGGACGGATGTAGTCCATTTAACTATTTGTTTAGCACTTTTGAAATGTACAGACACAGAATTCAGAACATGGGCCGTTCTTACAGTATTCTCCCTGTACACCAAGTCAGAACCGTAGAATAAATACAGGGGGCATATAAGCAGACAATGAAAGCTCTAAAACAGGTTATAGGCTACATGTGCACCAAAAAGTCAGAACAGTAGCCGAAATTAAGAGGTGAAAATAGACCAAATTATTAGGGTGAGGTACATGGCCTACTTACAGCTTACTACACAACATACACTTAGTATTACTTTCTTAGCTACAGTATACATATCTTCAATGGCCGATGAGCACCGACACGATTTCTCTTCATTATTTCTCTTCATATGACAAGGATTAAAAAGGATTTGCCAGTAGATTGTCGACTTGATTCATGATGACAACTGCTAGCTAAGATTTTGAAAGTATGATGATGACATAATCAGTCCAATCAAAGCTACTGTAGATATAACGTGAGTTGACATCATTTTATCTGTGGCCAATGACCTTGAGCCATCTTGGATGGGTACTTCTAATGTAAATCTATGGCAGCCCCCAAGGGGCTGGAATTTTCAAGCTCTACCCTTAAACTTGGCGGTGATGTAGTGTCCCCATGAGTGACAGAACACTAAGCCAATCACGGCGCCACGCTCCGTATTTTCTGCTGACTTGTCCCACAACCACAGAAAGCACTTAGCTAGGCTGAAACACCTGCATTTTGGAGCTGCCTTACTCAAGAAAACAAAAAAGAGACCATGTTTGTATGCTGCTTTTTACTAAGAAAGTAATACTAAGTATAGGTTGTGTAGTAAGCTGTTAGTAGCCCATGTGCCTCACCCTAATCATTTGGTATATTGTCCCCTCTTAATGTCGCCTACTGTTTCTAAATTGGTGGTGCAAATGTAGCCTATAACCTGTTTTAGAGAAATGTAATCATTGAATATTGTAAGAGCTTTCATTGTCTGCTTATATGCCCCTTTATGTATCCTACGGTTCTGACTTGGTGTACAGGAAGAACACTGTAAGAACGGCCCATGTTCTGAATTCAAAAGTGCTAAACAAATAGTTATACTGACTACGTCCATCCTAGCTCGCTCATTAATGTCTTAATCAAAATTACAGATTGCCTCTTATCCACTTGTCGTCCCCTTATGCCATAGTTTGTACATCTCAATTGTCAGTAGAAACCACATGTGTTTAAGCAAGTCAGCCATATCAGCAATGTTTTCTTTAAAAGGCAGTAAATGAAGTTGAACTGTTTCGCTGCCAGACAAGGCTCTGCTGATAGCCAAGTGTAGCAGTGGTAAGGTTGGGACTGCTGTTGGGACTCTGCTGTTTGGGACAGCTATATGTAGGCCCTAACAGTTTGTGGGCACGGATTTTTATCGTTATAGTGCAATTAATGTATTGTCTAGTGTTGTGTTGTGTAGTGGCTTTGCTGACATGCATCCCACATTATAATTTTTTTGCCACACCAAGATTGACATGCTGAGAGAGGAAGAGAGAGAGGAAATAGAGAGGGCGAGAGAGACACGTTTAGTAAAGTCCTATTCATGAGTTGGAAACAAATGAATGGATTGCCATTTTTAGACGTTTAGGAGAGGCGGCTGTGCCTGAATCGGATGTGCGAGTGTGTGACTTTATGAATGTGTGGTTGTGTGTGTGCAGAATGTGTAGGCCTGTGTGTGTGTGTGTGTGTGTGTGTGTGTGTGTGTGTGTGTGCCACTCACCTGTATCCCTATGGAGGAGCGTGGTGTATTGAGGTACTCCTCAGCCTTGGACACCAGGATGGCTTTATCACAGGTCATCACTGAGCTGTGACGGTCTGTGGATGGGTGTCTCTTCACAGACATCAGCCCAGCTGCCTCCATAGCTATAGTCACGGCCTTGGCACTGTCCAGGCTGTCTGTGGAGTTATACAGGGCCCTGCCCAGGCTAAGGCCCAGCCCGTCCCCCCACCCTCGAGAGTGCCTACCCTCGTGGTACGTGTCCTGGGTGGAATCTGTACTGCTCTGGGCCGTGATGGAGATGAGGGGCTTGGAGCCTGAGGTGGAGCGGGGTGGGACCAGCGGAGGGGTCGTCTTCTTGTAGTTGTTTGTGTACGTGACCGCTGAAAGATAGGAGGTCAAAGTTCAAAGGAATGTATATGATGTGGTAGTTGAAGTAGGTGAGGTACTGTAGGGCTATGCAGTTGACGATCAGAGAGAGGAGAGACCACTGAGTGATATTCACTGTGGATTGTTGACAGCCCTTCTCCTTACATGTATTTGATGAGCAAGGGATTATAAAATAATATGGTGTTAAATCCACAGAGATTGACTGTTGGACTAATAAATGACTCTGGGTTTGATGCGTCCTCTTCATTAAAACAGAGATTTTGAAGGAGCAGCCTAATACAAACAGCTTGTCCATTTAAAGAACATCTAATGATCAAAGCCCAGAGTGGTCTTGGCTCATCAGAACTCTCAACTAGGGAATGAGGAACACCCTGAATTATACAGTAGGTCAGCACTTTGTTTCCCATTCACAAAATGATCTCAAAGAGGTCACCAAGATGTGTCAGTAGAGAGAGAGTGTAACAAAGAAGAGATATAAAATAGAGATAGACATGGAGGGAGAGCGAGAGAGCAAGAGAGATAGAGAGGGTGAGGAAGAGAGTGAGAGAAAGAAAGAGAGAAAGAGAGAGAGAGATGATTCAGCAGAAGGACCAAAATAGACACATTATTACCAAGTGACTCATGCAATGGGGACTCATAACTCTTGCCCCCATCTTGGCAGTGTTACTTAGCATTTAGCCTGTCCACTCACATCTCAGCCAACAGCACAGAGAGATGGGAACAATACACCAGGCACTGTTTGAGGCATGTACACAAATAAAAAAGAAACATATTCAACAAAGACAAATTATTTCTAATTAATATTGAAATGCAGAAAAGCCTTTTGGCTGCTTGTAAAAGGAAATAAGTATCTTAGCACATGAACTACAATGGCAACCATACCAGGCAACAGGTGGTTTTTAAATCACACAATAACTAACCAGACAGAAAACCTGCTCTTCATCTCCATGACAACAACATGGACACATTTTCTTTACACTAAACAAGAACATCGTGTTGACAAGAATGCTGCTTTGTTTCTTTCAATATTTTCTTAAAACTCAAGAGGAATTCTTATGGAAAACTTCAGCATTACCAATTCATCATGCTGAATCATTTTGTGCTCAAGCACCCAAAGCACACACACACATCCAGTTTGATTAACTTAAGACACAATGAGCGTGATTCAAGTGCTCCGTCTCTGTTAGGGAATCTCAATTTATCAGGTCTGAATTGTATGCTAATAGTAGAGAGAGCGAGGGACTTGAGGGACGTGTCATTAAAAGAGTTTCTTCCAGATTAAATTGATCCCTCTCAGAAAACAGTGCTTTATTTCGCAGGCTTTTAAGGATATGTAAATTATCTGGGAAGTGGATGGATGGAGAACTCTATTATCATCACTGTCAAGAGTGTCCCAGCCCCAAAACAACAAAAAAACTAAGATGAGAACTACCGTGGACAGTAACTAAAAATACTTTAGAGAGAGGGGAGGGGGAGAGAGAGAGAGAGAGCACGGAGTGAGTGCCTAGGGAGAGAGCAGAGAGAGCGAGAGAGAGTATGGAGAGAAGGAGCACAGAGAGAGAGAGAAAGCATGGAGAGCACAGAGAGAGAGAGAGAGAGAGAGCATGGAGCGAGACAGAGCTCTAGTCGGACAAGACAAGACAGGGGAGAGAGGTGTGGCCAGACACCAGTGACTTCCTCTCTGTCACTCCATAGCTGACAGCACAGCATCTGCAACAGGTGACAAAATGACTTGACAAAGTGCTCTGACCGCCAGGTGGATCACTAAGGCGCAAGGAAATAAACATAGAAACCTTGGCCTGTACAGAGGAGAAGGGTGTGTGTGAGTGTGTGTGTGTGTGTGTGTGTGTGTGTGTGTGTGTGTGTGTGTGTGTGTGTGTGTGTGGTGGGTTGCTGCAGTCCTGGCTGGACCTGGATGGAGAGGGAGGGGGCATGAGGGGTGTCCAGTTGAAGGGAGGGGCAGAGGGAGGGAGTCAAGGGGGCTTATAACTGACGGATCATCAGTCAAGTGGGCCAATGTCCGGAAAGTGTTCGTCATCCATAGAGCGCTCACGACCTCTCTCACTCCCTCAGCCCGTTTTAGGAGTAGGAGCGCGAGAGGAGAAGGAGGTAGAAGAGGAGTGGGTGCAGGACCATTTTAAATGCCACTGTTGTTTTTCAATCTAACTTTGAGATAAAGGCTTGTGCCTGGTGAATCAATAAGGTAGAGAGATGCTCAAGGAGAAAACAGCCAGGAGTGACCAAACAGGGAAACAGAGATAGAGATAGTCGCTGGGTCTTAGCAGTAAAACAAATGCATGTTTTCAGGGCTTATTAATAATGTGGTGGTGCTGCTGTTTTTTATCTCGATCAATTCGATAAGCCAGTGTGAGGCTGCTCTTTCACAGCGTTTAACTGTATTTCATGAATAAATGATAATGATGCTGGTTCAAAACATATTTTTCATCACCACCTATTGGCTCGGACAGGAGGTTTACCTGGGGTTACGTGGGTTGTCCGGTCAATGGTGCAGGTAGAGGGAAGGCGGAACTGGATCCCTGAAACAAGCCAGCCAATCACATTCAACATCCTGGTCACATCTGCCAAGTGCCCAGAACATGCACCAATGACAATACACTATACAGAAAAACAGCTACATACTGTAAGTGTCCACATAGATAGGATTACAATGGTGTCAGGCTCTGGCCATAGGGAGTACCTTTTGGCCATGGTCAGAGCCTGACAGATCTAGATACCTAGATCTATGTTTTTCATTTTGTGTTGAATCCCCAATTGGAGAAAGCTGTGAGACGTTGTCTCTGATTGGGGATTCTATTTAAGTTGCTCAACCCCACACGTTTGTGTGGGTCATTATTTTATGTCATCATCAAAGTAAGTGTGTTGAGGTTCACGTTTGTTCTTACGTTGTTGTTTTGTATAGTTCGGACTGAGTTTAGTTTATTTGTGAATAAATACAATGTCGAACTATCGCTACGCTTCGCCTTGGTCTGTCTCTACACACGATCGTGACAGAATGACCCACCACTACCAGACCAAGCAGCGTGAGAGGGAGAGAGAGGAGGTGCCGCCGCGTTATGCGCGACGCGCGATACGGGGAAACGCCCGCCAACAACCCCAAGGGAATTTTGGGGGGGGGGCTATGGGGGTGGTCTGGCCGAGAGGAGGAGGCGCCAGTACCACTCTCCAGGTGGAATTACGAGGAGGAAGAGGAACAGAGCTTGGTTCGCTCCGTGCCGACTCCGCACACCACCCCATCGGAGTGCATCAAAGGCACGCAGAGGCGGGAGGAAGAGGATCGCCCACCACTTCGGATGCCAACGGTCCATGACCGAGAAAAACCGAGGGGTTTTTTGACCGCCCGAAGGAGGAACAGACAAGGTGGTGGAGAGCTTGGGTAGCTCTTCCATTGGAGCAGCATACGGACCCGCTGCTAATAGAGATAGAGGAGGAGGAGGACTTCGGGCGCCGATACGCTCTAGTGAACAGGCTGATGGATATGCGGGAGCGGGCTTCTGATCCAGCGAAGGTCAGCAGCCCTGAGCCTCCTGCGAAGGTCAGCAGCCCTGAGCCTCCTGCGAAGGTCAGCAGCCCTGAGCCTCCTGCGAAGGTCAGCAGCCCTGAGCCTCCTGCGAAGGTCAGCAGCCCTGAGCCTCCTGCGAAGGTCGGCGCCCCGCCGCCTCCTGCGAAGGTCGGCGCCCCGCCGCCTCCTGCGAAGGTCAGCGCCCCGGAGCCTCCAGCGAAGGTCAGCGCCCCGGAGCCTCCAGCGAAGGTCCGCAGCCTGATGCCTCCAGCGAAGGTCCGCAGCCCGGTGCCTCCAGCGAAGGTCCGCAGCCCAGAGCCTCCAGAGAAGGTCCGCAGCCCGGAGCCTCCAGAGAAGGTCCGCAGCCCGGAGCCTCCAGAGAAGGTCCGCAGCCCGGAGCCTCCAGAGAAGGTCCGCAGCCCGGAGCCTCCAGAGAAGGTCAGCCGCCCGGAGCCTCCAGCGAAGGTCAGCCACCCGGAGCCTCCAGCGAAGGACTGCTCCGGTACTGGAGCGGAGCTGACGACGCGCTGGGTACATGCACTGGCGCCACCAAGCTAGGAACCGGTACTGGCGCTACCAAGCTGGGGACATCCCCTGACACCACCGGGCTAGGAACCGGCACTAGCGCTATCGCGCTGGGTACATGCACTGGTGCCACCGGGATAGCAACCGGTACTGGCGCTACCAAGCTGGGGACACCCCCTGATGCCACCGGGCTAGGAACCGGTACTGGCGCTACCGAACTGAGGGCACGCACTGGTGCCACCGGACTAGGAACCGGTACATGTGCTACCGAGCTGGGGAGGCACACCTGAGGTCTGGTGCGTGGGGCCGGCACTGTAGGCACCGGGCTGGGCGCACGCACTGGAGATCGGGTGTGGGTGCCGGCACAGGGCTTACCGGGCTGGGGAGGCACACCGGTGGTCTGGTGCGTGGGGCCGGCACTGTAGAAACCGGGCTGGGCGCACCCACTGGAGGTTGGGTGTAGGGATCCAGGACGGGGCTTACCAGGCTGGGGAATGGCGCTGGGGGTAACGGGCTGAGAACCGGCGTTGGAGGTACCGGGCTGGGTAGCCACCAGTCGTTCGGACCACATCCTCTTACGGCCCTCGAGGTCGGCCTCGTCCTCCCTCGGGCTGGTTCCTGCTCCCGGGCTGGGAGGTCTCAACTCCAGCCAAGCCCTCCACCACCTCCCCTGTTCCTCCAGTGGCCGGTCCTCCGCTGTGGGAGGTCGCAGCCTCCCCCAGTTGTCCTCCCTCCTCCGCCGATCCCGGCTCTGCAGGGGCTAATCCATGAGCCCCCACGTGTTGGGAAATAGGAGCACCTCGTCGTCATCGTCCGACCACTGGGCGTATTCCTGCTTCCATGGCTGTAGGGGCTCCTCCATGAGCCCCCACGAGTGTAGTGGTCGGGGCTCCTCCTCTTCATTCCCCGACCACCCACATAGCCCCCCCAAAAAAACTGTATGGTGGTTCTTCAGGGTTTTAGGTTGGGCCTGCCTCTTCGATCGCTGCTCTGGGAGCCAGCCTTGTCCCAGAGCTAAACAGTGGAGGAATTCCTCCTTCCATACCTCAGGGGAGTTCCACCTCTGTCCAGCCCTGCTTGTTCCCGTGGTGGTGGGTTTTTCTGTCACGATCGCCATGAGACAGTACCCGAGGCACAGAGCTGGAGTGTGAATACATTCCTTTATTCCAGTAATATAATCCCAAAACCAAACAAAGGAGAAACAGCGATCTTGAACTGGCGTGCAACCAAACCAAAGGAAACAAACACAAAAACCCACAAACACAGGTGAAACAACTGAACTTAAATAGAATCCCCAATTAGAGACAACTCAAGACAGCTGCCTCTAATTGGGGATAAGACCAACAGAAAAGAAACACCCAGAACTATTGTCAGGTCCTGACTGTGGCCATCCAACTCCCACTAGGGGGAGCCAGAGACCTGGCCTCAGTCAGGGCCTGACAAAGACATACAAAGAGGAAGCAATCACGGGAATCATGGTAAGACATTTACGCATCACTCTCGAGCTAAAGCAGCTGAGATCGTTAGCTAATTGGTAGGTGGCATTAGCATCCAGAAAACTGATGGGAAGGCGAATGTGAAGAGCTAATCTGACAGTTTAGCATGGCTAAACAGAAAATAATGAATGACAGATGGGCAGTAAGAGGTATGGGCATTGGAAAGCATGGCTCACCGCTTAAGAAAATTACTTCATGCACTGCCATGTTGATGAGCACTTTGAGGATTGCTAAGCAACGTTGGAGCACCATACTAGGCAATGAGGGTGGAAGAGGAATGTCTTCACGTTCCTAACTTGACAGTAAGCAGTAGAAGATAGTAATAAAAAAAACTCATGGAGAGCATTTTAACTTCCAGTTATCAATACTGGGTAAAATAGCCCATCCCAAAAAAAAAAAGAACATTCTAGTCTGATCACTCGCAGTGAGGTGAAGTTCTCTACAACAACTCTCATTAAATCATATGCGTCAGAGGTGTGTTCATGTTGCATCAAATGTTGCTGTCTTGGCCTGCTAATAGATGACACTGTATCTAATGCAAAATCCAACAATGCAGCAACAGCGAGAGGAAGTGTGATGTATTATACAGTGGAAAGGAAGTAAGTGAATGTGACAATACAACCTAATTAACTTCTCTCCTGTGAAAACCTTGTCAGATTCAGCCATTTTAACAAACCTTCCTAAACAGCAGCACATTAAAATAAGGAATTAAGCACAGTTTCTGCTCAAAACAATAGGACCAAGTAAAACTTCTTAGATAGTCACTGTTTAACAGTGTATAACTCAAATACATTTATTATCTAAGCTTTTTTTCCCCCAGTGCACTTTATTAGGGTCCAGGATGGAATGGGCTATTTCATACACATCTCCTTAATAAGGATAGCACAGAGGTCTCGTGTTTCATCTTGCTGGTAGCAGAGCTGTCATTCTGTCTCTGGGATCTGTTCCCAGCACTGGGCACAAAAAATACGACCCAGCACCAAACGCAGTACAGTAGGTGTCACAATAATAAGTCCTCAGAATCATCATAACCATGCAGTTCAACATCATCACTATCTCAGGTTTCCAGGTCAATAATGTCACCAGTCTTTTTTTTTTAAATAATCTGGTAATTTACATATTATGTTGTACACAAAACGATGAACGTTAAAATGTGGATACACTTGAGTAGCAGCTGTTAGAATGACATTCTCAGTTCCTGAGCACGAGGTTGACACATGACAGTAGAGACAGAGCAACATCACTTCCCTGTGGCTGGCAGACAGACAGGACCTCCATGCCATCGCTACCTGGGGATGGATGGAGTTGACATTGACAGGGAAACATCCTAACAGATGTCTTTGAAGCATCTGTCAGATATCTGTTGATGTATACAGTGTAGGCGTTGGACAAGACTGACTTAACTGACAAAAGCAAGGGATAGGTATAGAAACAGTGTGTGTGTGTGTGTGTGTGTGTGCGCGTGCGTGCGTGCGTGTGTGTGTGTGCGCGCGCGTGCTAGCACTCTGTAAACCATGACCCATTTTGTATTCTAGTCAAGTCTGTTGCCCATGTTGTGAATGGTTGCTGTTCATACATACAAGGACCTGTACATTGCTAGACATGACCGTCTTGTCGACCCAATAGCCAGCGAGGTGAGACAGGTAGTCTCACCAACGGCACACATCCTTAAACATTCTTGTGTAAGAGGAAGTTAGTTTGATGTTAATGATGATGTATTTTCCTGTGTACCAAATACCCCAGATATTGTTGTTGTGGGGGAGGCCAGATGGAGGTGCTCACATGGAACAGGCCTTTGGTGACAAGCTTCTTAAATACCAGCCCCTTGTATCACGCTTGGACAGCCTCGGATATAGGTGCAAGCTAGTAGCACTGATATTTGTCAGTCTTGGCCACGTACATAGGCTTACAGTAAGTGGCCTCCAGATTTCAGGCCTGCCAAAGACTAAAACAAAGCAATTGGCTTTGAACTGCTCTGTTATGGGCAGCCTAGCTGTTTGGAGAGGAAGGTGCTTTCTGTATCCTTGCATACATAAAACGTTCAAATGTTTGAATCCTTCTTGAATGTAATGTGATTTGTTGATTCAAATAAAGTCTTTAAAATGTGTGTGTGTGTTTCTGCATGTGTAAAAAACATAAAATGAAAGTATTCCCAACAGTCCAAACAGCTACTGAGTACTTCTGTTCCATAATCAGATTTTATGAACAATGTCAATTCCCAAGGTTCCCATCTATAGAGCAAATCCAATGGCGGCTCATATGATTTACAGCCAGTCTTTGGGATTTACAGTTATATGATAACTGCCTAGATTTACTTTGCCCCATTCCGGAGTGACATTGAACAGGAAACTCAAGATATGTCATGGAAAAACATGAAAAAATAATATATCCACAGTCAGAGCAAAGATTGTCAAGACCCATAAGCAAAGGGCATTCTATTTAGTCTACCACAGAGCCTTTGGTAAAATGTGGTAAATGTAACTTGTGACAGACGACAGACTCATCAACTAAAAAGTATACATTCATTACTAGTCCTCTTAAAGAACAGTTCATGTCAATGTTCACTAATGCTTACAGCAGTTCAGAATGCTTTGGTCCATCAGTTCAAGCCAAGTGCAATTGAAGTCTGACGTACATTTCACTTCTTTGATTGTTCATCACATTCTTATGGTACATTCCATTCAGCTATGTGGTTGCTGCCACTAACGTAGTCCTTTAATTTCAAACCACATTAATGGTCAAGGGGTTATCCTGTGCATTAGGAAACATTCATACAGTGCTTTACTTGGCCATGATACCCAGAAAATACATCCATTAAGATCCATAGTAAAACACCGCCTTTGGCCATCAATACTAAATGTTCCCATGTTGTAATCTGCTACTGATACACTCATCGCTACATTCTTCTTGGTGTTCAGAGTGTCAGAGACATGTATGTTATCTCTGCACTGTTGTACTCATATCTCCCACTCCATAGCTCTACACTAGAACTCCTCTTCATGGACCGTGGTTCCCACTGGGGAGCCTTCTGCTGCCACCTGTCCCACAGAAAGACCTTGTCACAGTGAGACTTCCCTGGTTTGTCAGGGGCTGTGTCCCCCTCTGGATCTCCGGGGTCCTCAAAGACATCCATGCCAGAGGGATCTGTGGCTTCCCCTGTGACATCCTTTGGCTCCATGGGTGCCATCTCAAATGGGGGCATGCTATTGCTAGCTGGGTCTAGTAATAATAGTAGTGGATCTAGGTCTAGGATGACTGGTTCTGGGTCGCACATAGTGGCTGAGTCCAGGCCTACTGAGTCTGGGGTGAACGGACTGCCCAGTTCGAAGGAGACCGGACCAGGTGAATTTGCTGTAACTTGGTCCCGTGGCTCTGGATCTTCAGGGAACTCAGTAGGTAGGTATTCATGCATTTGATCTAATCGATACTCCATAACTGGGTCCACACACACTGATTCCATTCGGTATATAGAGGGTAGGTCCAGACTGGGGGGGCTTAGAGAAACTGGGTCTGGTGGTGTGTACATAGGGATTGGGCTGAGATCAGATGAACTCACACTAACAGTCTCCAGAGGTTCCGGCGGATCCAAGAAGACTGAGTCCAGATCTGATTCATCTGAGGAATTGAAGGTGGTTAAATCCAAATGCACCACAAATGGATCAGATGGGCAATCAGTGGCCTGGTCCACTGGTTCTGGACAAGGTGGCCATTCTGCCTCCAGAGACTCATCAAACTCATCAAAGGAGTCGATGGTGACTGGATATGCATGTACTATTATTTCCGATGAGAATATGTCCAAATCTAAGGGGATTGGATCTGGGAGGTCTGGAAAGCGGACAGTGGCTAGGTCCTGTGATTCTGAATCAGGTGGGATCAGACACACATCCAGTGGTTCTAAATCAGTTGGGCTCTCTGGTGTAACTATGACAGTTGGGCAAATGGTAACTGAGTATTGATCGAGTTTCTCTGATGAGCACACATAAGTAGGGGACAGTGGTTCTATCTCTGGCTCTGTTGAGACTATAGGGCCTGGGTCTAATGGTTCAGGATCTGACAGACACACAGGAACTGGGTCTTGAGACACTGGATTTTTCTGGTGCACAGTATAGTCTTCCACAGATTCTGATTCTGATACGGACAAATCAGAGTCTGACTCTTGTGGTGGGGACACAGTAACCACAGGTATTGGATATGGTAGGTGCATAATTCTTGGTTCTGGGACTAGGAGTTTCACATTAACTGAGTCAATTGATTCTGTATCTGAGGGGTTCAGATTAACTGGGTCCAGCTTGTCTGTTTCTTCAAGGTAGACATTAGCTAAGTCTGTGGGCACTAGATCTGGAGAGCACAAACTCTTTGGGTACAGCTGCTCTGAATCTAGGGGGTCCTCAATGGCTGGAGCCACTGACTGTGCTTCTGAGGAGCTCATGCTGACTGGGTCAGGAAATACTAGATCTGATAGCCTTTTAGTGTTCTGGTCTATTGGTTCTGGGCGAACCACAGTGTTTGTTGAGTCTACTGGCACTGCTTTTGGTTGGATCATGGTGACTGGATCCACAAGTACTGGATCTAGAGTGATCGGGATAGAACCCTCCACAAACAGCGATGCTGGACGCCTTAGAATGGCTGGGTCCATTGAGACCTGTTTAGGAAGACAGCGCTTCACGACGGCCTGCTTCTCCTGCACCTCTCCCTCCTCAGGACAATTGACGGCTGCGTCCGCCGTGCTCTGTCTCATCAGAACCTTGCTCCTGGCCTGCGTCCCTACTGACAATTGAGCCACCTTGGCCCGTTTCCCAGCCGCCCCTGTTCCCCCAGATGCCCCAGGCTGTGGAGACCACGTGTTGTAGTGCTGCGTGAAGCTGTTGAAGTTACTATTGAAGGCCCTGAGCTCAGTGCACAGGTCCCTCCTGAGATCAGACAGCTCACGACGCATGGCCGACACTTCCTCCTTCCACTGCATGCTGATGGTTGCAGCCAATTGGGCCGACTCCTTGATACTGGCCTGGATTGCTTTGGGTGAGGGCCTCTCTGGGGCCTGGTCGCTAGCTATAGGGGGCCTGAACAGGCTGGGTGAAACAGGGGGCCCAGATTGGGGTTTGGCTGTAGCACCGATACTGTCTTGGAGGCACAGTCTGTCTCTTCTGATAGGACAGCCTAGATCATCATGGGCCAATGGGCCTGTGTCTGCCACGTCTCGATGTACACTGGCCTGGTACTCAGGTAAGCTAGTGGCTTCCTGTGTATATTTTCCCTCTGGAAGACAAACGTAAATATGTGTAGTATGTCATCAGGTGACAGGTGTGAACAACTGGAGAGAATGTGCTATCGGAGCCACAAAGCACAGAAATCAAGTCATGCAGTTTTTAGGTTAAGAAATGTATGAGTCAAAATAAGACTTGAAATTGGCCTATATATTTAGTGTCTAAAAATCATTATTACAGTATGTGCTTGAATCTACGATGCTACACATGGAAACCTTTAGGAACATAAACTAAATGTTCATTGTCCCATTTTGACTCATATTTATGATTATGGTTTACACTGCCTTCTCAATCTCAAATGAACCTGTGTCATGCAAGCTTCTCGTCTTTTCACTGCACAAAGACAGCCCCAACAACACATGCGGAAGAACAAGACACTGTAAAAAACCTACTGTATGCATGGTATTCAAAACCTCTGGAAGATTGACCACATATGACACAGGTGTAACTTTGTGCACTGGAAAGAAGCAAAGATGAACAACGCATCCCCATCTCTATCAGAAAGTATAGTATGAACCCTATTGAACATCACGAGGTCCAGTATAACCTATCTACCTGAAATCAGTGGGGAGAGACAATCACCCACAGACTCCTGACATCAGACACACCCCACCCTCCACACCATAGATTACATGAAATTGCAATTACACATTTTAAGATGATGTTTTAGTTTGTTGAGAAAGCAGTGTAAATAATGGACAAAATCCATCAAAAGCACAATTCTCCAGATGGCCACACCTTCTCTGACCCTTCCTGTATATCATTGGTATAACTCCATGGCAGAAATAATGGGTACCACCTTCTTTACGAGGGAAAGGTTGTTGTTGTGTTTGTGCAGAGATCCAGGAATGGAAAACAATGTCACGGCTACTATTTCTCTTCTGGCGAAGCAGGTGACCTTACATGACCGTTTGCTGATATACTTTTTAGTCACTCAGTGTCACACTCACAGTTTATTTTATTTCACATGAAAAAAAATAATAAAAAAAAACAATTTGTGACCTCAACTTTGTTGCCCAGTGCAGTTATTACCCACCACATCTGTAAGAACTGAACTGTAGAATCTGTGGGAGAGAACTGAAAGCACAAGGTGTGTGCATCACTGTGTGATTTGTAAGTACAGGTAGATAAAGCTGTAGTAAAACCCATTCAGTCATGAAGACTCTGGAGTTGAAGGACTGTTCATCTCAGCCCCTTTTCCCCTTGCCCAGAGTGTCAGTCAAGCTGAGAACACACCCAAAGCACCTGTGGCTTATTATGAAATGAGTTTTAGAGCCAGATTGTACTCAAGACGAGCAAATCCATCGCGTAAAAGGAAAACCTATGTTACGGAAACAGCAACGAGGGAGAATAGAATCCATCATTCCCTTAATCTGAAAAGGTCTCATGACATAACGTTCACTTCATGTGCTTGCAGAATCAATTCAATAGGGTTCATAACTTGACTCTCTGATATGAATGACGAATGAGGATATGAATTACTGTATTGAAAATGCAATATCATAGATTGGCTCAAAGCAACTCATAAACTGTACTTGAATACGAATTTTGTATCAACAATAAGGAAATATGTAAAAGTGATTCATGCAAACGTAAGCCATTTCATGAAGCATTTCAAGAGCAGAGCATCACAAGAAATCTCACGTGCATGCAGTTAACTTCATCAATCTCACTTGATATAACATTTTGATATTTACAAATGGTAAATGTCTAAACTTATGTATAAGGATTACTTTGCATGGCTATTTCAACATATCATCCACTTTAGATACGAGATCATTTGTCATCTTAATCAATTGTTAATTCACTACTGTATATACGGTATTTGTGGTGTCTTTTTATGTGCTGCAGTCCCCTCCTTTCCTGTTTGTCTTACCTGAGGTGGACCTGACGGTGGAGGTGACGGTGGAGGAGGTCATGGAGGGGATGCAGTCATCATCCTGGGAGTAGCCAGCCTGGATGGCCCTCAGGTAGCTGTGGCTCCGTGTCCGGAAACAGCCGGGCAGGTCCAGAGCCTCCACAGCCTGTGATTCCACCTCGCTGAACACCGACTCACACACGGACTCAAACTGACCATTTATCTCTGTCTCACTCATCTGCAGGAGAGAACAACAGGGAGAGAAAGGTTTAATTCAAATGTTTTACTTTTCTTTTGGTTTTTTCCTTTGTGGGAAGAAATTAATTGGTTGTTTACAAAGTTTGGTGTTATGCTTTATTCTTTCACTTAATAAAAAAGTGTTTGCTTGAAATCAGCTAATTGCCAAGAGAGCAAATGTTTGAAAAGGATAAAGTCAGTAGAGAGAGGTAAACAAAATTGTATTGTTCAAATTCGGGTTTAATTTGAGCATTTCCTTGATGCACAGTTACTTTGTGAAATGTCAAGCCTATGAGTTGCTCACCAGGACAATGTTTTTTTGCTTGTTATTTTTGTTTTCCTCAGTTTCTTCAGTTTGCCGCAGTAGCTCACATTATGCATTCTGAAAGCTAGATCTATGATGACATTTTTAAAGGATTGGACGAATTCAAGGTCATATCTTGTAGTGGCATAGCATACTGTATGAGTGTTAGTTCCCTTTGAATGCCCTGAGAGAATGTGAGTCCTGACCTCGACAGAACCATTATTTGGCAATCTTCATATCCTCAGACAGATATGCATCTTGCGATTTAAAGATATCAATTTAGGGAAAATGAAATGGTCCGATGGGTATCTATCTCACCATTGCTATTTGGCAATCTTTAAAATTGGAGATAAGGATCCTGTTCTATTGAAAGATGTATTATCTTGTAATAACCTCAGCAAGGTGCCGTGGAGGCAGAGATAGACCCAGGGAATTAGGGGGAGAGAAGTTGAGCTTTTAAGACTTGGGACAAATCAATACACCCCGACTTTAAGAGAGAGATTTAGATCTTACAATGAATATAAACCAGAGACTTTACATACTCCATTTGGCTTGTAAACATTAAAATGGTTTTAATGTCCATTCTTGAATACTCTTCTAGCCAATCAGAAATGATAAAAGTACCTGAATCTAGGGGAGGTTAAAGACAGCATTGAATGAAGGAAGAGAGAAAGAATGGAAAATCCATTGACAGGAGCCAGAGTTAGGGCAGATGGCCGTTGCGATATCTGATGTAAGACAATGATAATATCCTGGACAAATTGTTATAGGCCAGAGAATCACCTGGCTGACCTGGCTAACACAGCTGGCCTGGCTGAGGGTGCTGACCGCCCGCATGTAGCTCTGGTTCCTGGAGCGGAACTGTGCTGCTGGGAGAGGTGGCTGCTGGGAGTTGTAGTTGGTGGAGGGCTCCAGGGCCATGCTGGGGTGGTGGGGGTGCATATCTCTGGAGGCCTGCAAGTGGTAGTTCTGACTGAATGGAGAGAGAGAGAGAGCGAGAGAGCGAGATGACAGAAAGAGTGAGAGAGACGACAGAGAGAGAGAGAGAGACGACAGAGAGAGAGAGAGAGAGAGAGAGAGAGAGAGAGACGACAGAGAGAGAGAGAGAGAGAGAGAGAGAGAGAGAGAGACGACAGAGAGAGAGAGAGAGAGAGAGAGAGAGAGAGAGAGAGAGAGAGAGAGAGAGAGAGAGAGAGAGAGAGAGAGACGAGAGAGAGAGAGAGACGACAGAGAGAGGGAGAGAGAGAGAGACGACAGAGTGAGAGAGAGGGAGAGAGAGAGAGAGAGAGAGAGAGACGACAGAGAGAGGGAGAGAGAGAGAGACGACAGAGTGAGAGAGGGAGAGAGAGAGAGAGCGAGAGAGAGACGACAGATAGAGCGAGAGAGAGAAAGAGAGAGAGAGCGAGAGAGAGAAAGAGAGAGCGAGCGAGAGAGACGACAGGGAGAGAGAGAGACGAGAGAGAGAGAGCGAGAGACACACACAGAGAGAAATAGAGACAATAGTCGTCAAGGTGCCGTAGAAATTAGCTTAATTATTTAATTAAAGGTAGTTTAATAAACAAGTAATTTGACACATTGCTACAGTTGTTACAAAGGGGGAAAAACTGTGAAGTGTTATTAACTTCATGGCAGGCATCCTCTGGGCGAGCTGAACTGAGACTGATTATGACATTGTATTTCACAGGAGAGGTGGATCTTCCTCACCCCACTAAATCATTGTTGTGTTCAACAGTGTCCTCGAAATGGCAATTCGATTTGCTATTGTGCTGAAACATTCAATCAATGCTTGAAGATGAGGGAAATGCTAATTAGGAGCTAGTTAGGGAGCAGAGCAAGCATTTCTGAGAGAGTAGGAGAGTCAGCCAGGTCAATTAAAGGTGCTTCCCCAGAGGGGCAACACAGCCTTTACTCACTGAGTCCCAGAGAGGTTGCACTAGAACTGATAGCATTTTCAACCAAAACTGACGGGAGGAAGAGATGGAAAGAGAACAGGAAGATGGAGAAAGCATAGGAATACAATATAAGTATAACCTAATGTCAGATAGGGATGAGTAAGCAGTTTTCTAGCCTTTGTGTAGGAACAAAAAATGTGTATTTTTCAGTGTGACTAATGCCAGTGTGATTAAAACCCTGTCACTCCATCAAGAATTGTCAGAGGTGGACCTTTTACACGTATACAGCATTCATAGACTATATTAATCCTTCATACACTGTATAGCAAGTTATCCCTGGGTGAGATGACATCCAGAGATAAGCCTACGAAAGAAGGAGTTTCAGGTGCAGAGGCTGTATGAGGTGTCCATATTGAGTCTGTCAGCAAGGCTCAGTGCCAGCTGGCTTTTCAGCATGACCACTGCAACATGGCAGCACCAGAGAGTAGAGAGCGAGAGAGACAGGGAGAGAGAGAGAGAGAGAGAGAGAGAGAGAGAGAGAAAGGGATGTAGGAGAAAGAGAGGGAGAACACTGTGCTTGTACTCACTTTAAGTCTACAGCAAAATTGGTGATGTAGTTCCGCACGTCACTGTTCATTTTATTCACCCGGTAAGAGCTGTGGGAGAGAAGAAGCGGTGTTGCTAAGTCCACTGCTAGTGGGAGTCAGTGGACTGCCGGTGCATCATCAATGAATTCTGATTTATTTTGTATGTTTGTGGGGACATCAAATAATTGCCTGTGATGTTCACCAAAGTGGGTGACACAAGTACATATTTATGGACAAGCTGACCACCGCAACTGCAAGTAATGGTATTAATGGTCATGTGGAAGTTGGTAAGAGGTGTAGACTGACAGAGTGGTGTCATTAAGTGGTGCTCAATGGTCGACAGTACCTCATGTTATTGCCCGGTGTCTGTCTGGGTATTATCAGATTATGATGACTTTAAGCTTGAACAACAAAATGAGTCTAAAGTGCACTTAAAAAGATCATCAGCAATGACGAGTAGGCCTATAGGCTACGGCTCATTTACCCATGGGGTGTGCAACACTTTAAATGAAAATACAGAGGATCTCGTCTTGAATAAAAAAGTCACTTTCCAACGGCAGATTAGTTATGCGTAACTGAGGAGTAGAATACAACTAAAAGTTCCATCCGTGAACAATGAATGCAACTCCAGCTTTTAGCTGACAACGCCAGATGAAAGCCCAGCACGTTGACTGACAGAGATAATGTGTACTACACAGCTACGGCGTAGAGACAAGCCGCTTCACAAAAAGGCAACCCTTTATCATTTTTTACCCCAGCACATTTACCTTTAACGTCTCTAACTGTTGCTAATGCACTTCCCATTGGTGGGAAATATGAAACTATGATACGATGTGAATCTCTGCCTCCCTTTCTCTGCCTGCCTTTCATGCTGGCTGTGAATGGGACCTGATGTATTCTTTCTGTGGTTAAACAAAGACGCTTTGACGAGACAAAGTCATTGTGCTGAGTTCTACGAAAACGGAGCGAGAGAGAGAAAAGTCATATGTACGAGTACAAAGGAGGGAGAATGCTGCAGCTAGGAGAAAGAGACTGTGTTATAACTCCAGAGAGAGAGGGAGGGAGAGAGATAAAAAGGAAGAGGGAGAGAGAGAGAGAGAGAGAGAGAGAGAGAGAGAGAGAGAGAGAGAGAGAGAGAGAGAGAGAGAGAGAGAGAGAGAGAGAGAGAGAGAGAGAGAGAGAGAGAGAGAGATAGAATTAAACCTGGAGGGTGAACAGATGAGGGCAATAGGTACACACTAGTCATTCTAACTTCTGGGAAATGTGTTTGCTCTATAACAGGAAGGTCAGCTGATATAGGGCCTAAAGCATCCTAGACAACCAGAACTAACAGCAAAGCCTAATAGAGAAGAACTACTGTCTGACTGTTTACTATCAGTGGGACTGAAGATAATGAGCAGTGAAGTTTAGCCTCATCCCGGAAGACAGGGGTCAGGAGACAGTGAGGAAATCAGGAAGTCATAGGGACCTACAAATAGGTTTAAGCCACATTATAAATCCATTATAATTATCAAGCCATTAACATCATTAACCCTGTCATGAACATACAGAAGGAGATATAAATAAATGGCCGCAGGGCGGGGGGGGGGGGTCTGTAAACCATGTGGGCTGTTTGCAGTTCAAATTAGGGAGGCGATAAACAAGTGTTTTACCAGCAAATAAATTTACCTGCAAAAAAGCTGATAACCCTTCACATTTTGGTTACAGGGTCTGTGAAAATGCAGGAATCACAACAAGGTCTTTAGGTGGCTTTTAATTTACTATGTGTTTTACAGACTACCCCTTTCAGATAAAGCTGGTATGAAAAGGCAGGCATGGTTAAATAGTGGGATTTTGGTCTGTGTATTCACGATAGACAGTGTTGGGCTACCTCTGCATGTTAGTGTTGCAGTGTTGGACTACCTAGTCCAAACCAGGCTGAAGAATGCCTGCTGTGGAGGCCGGTAGCCTAGCGGTTAAGAGCGTTAGGCTAGTAACCAAAAGGTTGCTGGTTCAAATCCCTGACCCGACTAGGTGAAAAATCTCTTAATATGCCCTTGAGCAAGGCACTTAACCCTAATTCCTCCTGTAGGTGACTAAAATGTATGAAAGGGACCCTTAAAGGCAACAAGGACTTTAACTATAAGTGAAAGTAACACACAGATCTATAGTATAAGTCTTATGGGAACAGCTCAACAAACAATGAAGCAGTGTCTCAAACAGCAACTAATCAATGGAATGTGATTTCTCTCTGACATTGAGATGTGAGTAACAAGTGTTCATACGATATGCAATTGCAATCTGAATGACTAATTGCCTTATGTCACATCAGGAACAAATGAATGTTTCACGCATGTTAATTTTGATTCATTACGACTGCTACTCCACAGGCTGATCATAATTTGGAGAAAAAAAACAAGAGAGTTATTTTGAAATGTGCCTCAAATAGCTGGGATTGATTGGCTTGGCTTTGGTAGATCATTCCTAATGAGAAGGCAGCCATTAGAGTGCGCCTCTCTCCAATGAGGGGGAGTGCTCCTTTGTTCCTCTATCAAACGCTATGTGTACCACGCCTGATTGACTCATTAACTTATCCTGATATGCAGCGATGCTTTATTCTGCCAAATGCTTTTCCAGTCCTATATCCTCATCATTAATACATCCCTTAAACGAGTTTGGCTAGGCCCTTGTACCGCGCCGTGAAATCCGATACAAACTACATTCATTCATCTTAGTCTACAACCTACAGCTTGGGACCCCAAGGCACCTTTTGGGGGGGGTGTAAATTATTATGAATTAAAATGACCATCAACGTCAGTCCCCTCTTGTGGTGAGGCGTTTCAGCTGAATGGGCCTAGAGACAGGCTTGATGACGGTGATGTATTCTTTATTGGTGAGAAAGTGGATAGAGAGCCACCTTGGATAGAGAGCCACCTTGTCAGCCATGAGAGGGAGGTGATACAAACCAAAGGCTGTTCTCACTTTAACACAATTAGCTACAGGAACCTCTGCTGTCAGATTTACACCCACCGTGACCCCGAGGGAGAGGAAATTGCTTCAAGTGGGAACAGAAATCCAACCTTGCTCACACACACACGCGCCTCAAATCCAATCCAATTCAGTCCTAACAAGCAGCGAGCCATGATATTATGAGAGCTTTTATGTCAGCTGCCACTCAGATCAGCAGTGCCACTCAAGCATGGACCCCAATACTACAGCCAAATCTGGACAATTTTTAGAGCAATGGCAGAGAGAAAAAGTATGGCACAAGCCAGGATCTAAAACAACTAAGATATAAAGTATCTTTTGAGTTCATAATTAGTCAAAATGAACATGTCAAATTAAAAGGATAATTATTAAAACCAGGAGTTTTACTGACCATGTGACCTTACCAGGAATAACTCTGGGCCTCAAGGTCAGCCAAAACTACTGGGGCTTCAATAGCTGCAATAGGAGCCACAGCCAGGCAATACTGGAGCAGCCCTGAGGTGTCACAGGAAGACAAATGGTAAGACAAAGATAATACTATTCAGTTCATTCAGTCATGAATGAAAGGCCTTCACAGCAGCGCAGGCATCCTTCAGCCTGGCCTGAACCAGGTAGCTCAACACTGCAACACTAACATGCTGAGGAAGCCCAACACTGTCTACAGCGAATACAGGAGAAACCTCATCAACTGTCTCCATGCTTGTGTTGTTGTCAATAGACCGGGCTGTGGGGCCGGGCAACATAAAATGATCCATAAAGGTCAATATTCCTCTTCCACTAAGAACAGCAGGCTCCTTGGACTAACTGCTGAGAAAGGCATTATCCAGAGAGGCCCTCGGAGCGTAATAAGTGCAATGGTTATCTGCTGCTCCATCCTCTAAATCACTCCCTGTTTAGTGGCATTCTTAATGGAGTGTAATAGTTAGTACCCAAATACAAAAAAACATGTTGTTTTCATAGCTACTGGATTTGGATCATAGGCTGATGAAGGGCATTAGCAAAGCCACTATCATCACAGAATTAATATAATGAACTGCTGCATTGGGCAGTACTGTGTGTCTTATCACACTGACGCGCATTCACACATTGCTTTCACACGTCAACGACATATAAAGCCGCAGAGGACTTTTTAACCGTTCACATTTCATTTCAACTTATTTTCAGACAAAATAATAATAACCCTTTGTAAAAAAAAAAAAAGCAGTGGATATGCAATGTAATTAACACCCCCGAATCCTGGGTAACTCATTTTAATTGTGCATGTGTCAGGCTGACAGCGGTGTGAGTATTAAGGGATTGTGTTTGCTCCACTTACTCTGATGTCAGTCTTTTCCAGGAAAAAGCATTGCTTTCCCCTAACAGCAATTTAGCAACCTGTGTTGAATGGTAACAAGCAGAGCTGCTGCAGCATGCAGGAGTTGGGGAGGAGAGAAACACCACAGCCATACAGAGAGAGGTAGGCTACTATCATGACTGTCATAACTGGATCAAGACCAACCTAGAGCTGATGCAGCAGTACAACAGGTATACCAAGACCAACATAGAGCTGATGCAGCAGTACAACAGGTATACCAAGACCAACATAGAGCTGATGCAGCAGTACAACAGGTATACCAAGACCAACATAGAGCTGATGCAGCAGTATAGCAGGGATACCAAGATCAACATAGAGCTGATGCAGCAGTACAGCAGGGATACCACGAGCACTGTAGAAATGGATAGAGATAGATAGGATCTCCATGACAAGAACTGTGTTTGCATTTACCTATGGCAATACGTTTCACACTGTATTAACAACACAACATTGAGGTCAAGTACCATCAATCTCTATATTGGCACTTTTGCTGTTAAATTTAAGTTTCAATCAAATGACCAAGAGGAAATATAGAATTTTCTGTATGCCAAAATAGCACCAACAAAACATTTCCTCTCTCCAAAATGAAGCCTGTTATGCGAGTGCCAAGAATATATTTAAATAATAGAGACCTGTACATTGACAGAGTCCAGCACATGTCAGTCACTGTGTCGTACTGACCGAAACAGCAGAATAGAACAGACAGACAAAAATATGAGGTTCTGAAAGTGCTGGTCTGGGAGGAGGGTTTTTTACAATGGAACAGAAAATAGTATCCTGTTATTACTGTTTCCATATTCAACCATGGACAAAGAGAGAAGAGTAGCCTTTAAGGAAGAGTGAAAGTGTGCTTGCACTGGCAGACAGTGGCGCTACATTAACAATTACATCAGGGAAAGATGGGTTTGCCAAGAACAATTTAATGTATTTATGTCTGATATAATGCTTAAATTAAAAAAGCAATAAAGAATAAACTATAGCTGTGGCTCGGAGAATAGTGACTTTCCCATACCTGCACTGACACAATGAAAAACACCTTTTATTCAAGACAAAACTCTAAAACCATTTAGACTGAAAGTTGATGGGAGATGGATTTTACACTCAGATCCACCTTTGAACTACCACAGGATCTCATTAAATGACTACTGCTCTGTGACCCAAATTGATATGAATGATATATGAGAGTGCCCAAGGGGTGAAGGTGAGGAAGTGAGGTAACAAGGAAATAGGAGAAGAACTGGGCAAACACAGCAGCCATTGACAAGTACAATTAACAAACCATACAAGGACAAGGAACAGCCCACATGAAAAAATACTACAGTTTACTATAGAATACTACAGTACATACTGTCAGGCCCTGACTGAGGCCAGGTCTCTGGCTCCCCCTACGGGGAGTCGTATGGCCACAGTCAGGACCTGACAATAGTTAGGGAGTCTTTTTGTGTTGGATTATACCCAATTAGAGGCAGCTGTCTTGAGTTGTCTCTAATTGGGGATTCTATTTATGTTTCATTGTGTCCACCTGCGTTGTGGATTCTTGTGTGTGTTTCCTGTTTGTGTTCTCGCTGGTTCATTTTTGAGTGTCGGAATAATAAAGGAATGTTTTCGCACTACAGCTCTGCGCCTCGGGTCCTGCCTCAGAGCGATCGTGACAACTTACTATAGAATTATATAGTAAATTGTAGTATACTGTAGATTATTCTACTACAGTTGAAGTCAGAAGTTTACATACACTTAGTCATTAAAACTAATTTTCAACCACGCCACAGATTTCATGTTAACAAACTATAGTTTTGGCAAGTCGGTTAGGACATTTGTACATGACACAAGTAATTCTTCCAACAATTTTTTACAGACAGATTATTTCACTACTAATTCACTATATCACAATTCTAGTGGTCAGAAGTTTACATACACTAAGTTGACTGTGCCTTTAAACAGTTTGGAAAATTCCAGACAATTATGTCATCGCTTTAGAAGCTTCTGATGGGCTAATTGACATCATTTGAGTCAATTGGAGGTGTACCTGTGGATGTATTTCAAGGCCTACCTTCAAACGCAGTGCCTCTTTGCTTGACATCATGGGAAAAACTAAAGAAATCAGCCAAGTCAATCAATCCCAGAACAACAGCAAAGGACCTTGTAAAGATGCTGGAAGATGCTATCTATATCCACAGTAAAACGAGTCCTATATCGGCATAACCTGAAAGGCCGCTCAGCAAGGAAGAAGCCACTGCTCCAAAACCGCCATAAAAAAGACAGACTACGGTTTGCAACTGTACATGGGGATAAAGATTGTACTTTTTGGAGAAATGTCCTCTGGTCTGATGAAACGTAATGACCATCATTATGTTTGGAGGAAAAAGGGGGAGGCTTGCAAGCCGAAGAACACCATCCCAACCGTGAAGCACGGAGGTGTCGGCAATGCTACCAAATACTAAGACAGGGAATTTTTACTAGGATTAAATGTCAGGAATTGTGAAAAACTGAGTTTAAATGTATTTGGCTAAGGTGTATGTAAACTTCCGACTTCAACTGTACATACTGTAGTATCCCTCGATCATGTGTAGTACTTTTATTTGTGTTTTTAAATTTAACCTTTATTTAACTAGGCAAGTCAGTTAAGAACAAATCCTTATTTACAATGACGGCCTACACCGGTCAAACTCGGACGACACTGGGCCAATTGTGCGCTGCCCTATGGGACTCCCAATCACGGCCGGTTGTGATACAGTCTAGATTCGAACCAGGTTGTCTGTAGTGACGCCTCTAGCACTTTACTTACTATACAATGTTGTAGAATACTAAAGTAAATACTGCAGTATTATCTACAAAAAAACACTATAGTAAATACTACAGTAAAAACACTACACTTTTCAACTATAGTATATTATACAGTATTTCATTTCCATATACCCTGCCTCTTCCCCTCCCCCACATCCCAATTTGTGTCACCCATAAGTGAGAAATCTACATGCCTGTCACGATGTGGGTGTGGGAATGACCAAGGCGCAGCGCAGGGATAGTAGTTCGACATTTTATTTTCTCTACTATGTATAACAAAACTCAAATGACGAACTACAGAACAAAAACAAACACGAATAGACTAACGTCACATTCGCCTAAACACAACACGAACGAACAGACGTAAAAATCAACAACACTTACTTTCCACCGTGACATGCGAAATATACGACATATACCGATAACGACCCACACCCGCGTGAGGGACAGACTCAACATATATTGGATCCCTAATTAGAGACAACGGGTAGCAGCTGCCTCTAATTAGAGATCCACCCAAAACCCACAAAGAAACAGAAAAGAACGACACTGTCAGACTCTGACCATAGCTACATAGAGAAGCCTATTGCTTCTCTATGGCCAGAGCCTGACAGTACCCCCCCCCCCCCCCCCAAGGCGCGGACTAAACAAAAAAAAACACACACAAAACACGGGGGGGTAAATGGGAGGGAAAACTAGTCCATCGGGGGCGGCTCCGGCTCCGGCGATGTGGACAGTTTTGTCCCGTGCCCCTTCCTTATCACCGGTCCCGGGCTGTGGACCGGTGGGGCAAAAGGCTCCGGCCATGGAGCGGGGAAAACAACTGGGCCTGGACTGGGCACCGGTGGGGCAAACGGCTCCGGCCATGGAGCGGGGAAAACAACCGGGCCCGGACTGGGCTCCGGCCATGGAGCGGGGAAAACAACCGGGCCCGGACTGGGCACCGGTGGGGCAAACGGCTCCGGCCATGGAGCAGGGACAACTTCCGGGCCTGGACTGGGCACCGGTGGGGCAAACGGCTCCGGCCATGGAGCGGGGAAAACAACCGGGCCCGGACTGGGCACCGGTGGGACAAACGGCTCCGGCCATGGAGCTGGGCAAACAACCGGGCCCGGACTGGGCACCGGTGGGGCGGACTGCTCAGGCTCTGAAGCGGAGCAGACGGTTGGACCCGGATTGGGTACCGGTGGAGCGGACTGCTCTGGCACTGAGGCGGAGCGGGCGGCTGGACCCGGACTGGGTACCGGTGGAGCGGACTGCTCTGGCTCTGAGGCGGAGCGGGCGGCTGGACCCGGACTGGGTACCGGTGGAGCGGACTGCTCTGGCACTGAGGCGGAGCAGGCGGCTGGACCCGGACTGGGTACCGGTGGAGCGGACTGCTCTGGCACTGAGGCGGAGCAGACGGCTGGACCCGGATTGGGTACCGGTGGAGCGGACTGCTCTGGCACTGAGGCGGAGCAGACGGCTGGACCCGGATTGGGCACCGGTGGAGCGGACTGCTCAGGCACTGAGGCGGAGCAGACGGCTGGACCCGGACTGGGTACCGGTGGAGCAGACTGCTCTGGCGCTGAGGCGGAGCAGGCGGCTGGACCCGGACTGGGTACCGGTGGAGCGGACTGCTCTGGCGCTGAGGCGGAGCAGACGGCTGAACCCGGAATGGGCACCGGTGGGGCGGACTGCTCAGGCCCTGAGGCGGAGCAGACGGCTGGACCCGGATTGGGCACCGGTGGAGCGGACTGCTCAGGCACTGAGGCGGAGCAGACGGCTGAACCCGGAATGGGCACCGGTGGGGCGGACTGCTCAGGCCCTGAGGCGGAGCAGACGGCTGGACCCGGAATGGGCACCGGTGAACTGACCTTCGCTGGAGGTTTAGGGGCGCTGACCTTCGCTGGAGGTTTAGGGGCGCTGACCTTCGCTGGAGGTTTAGGGGCGCTGACCTTCGCAGGAGGTTTAGGGGCGCTGACCTTCGCAGGAGGTTCAGGGGCGCTGACCTTCGCTGGAGGTTCAGGGGCGCTGACCTTCGCTGGAGGTTCAGGGGCGCTGACCTTCGCTGGAGGTTCAGGGGCGCTGACCTTCGCTGGAGGTTCAGGGGCGCTGACCTTCGCAGGAGGTTCAGGGGCGCTGACCCTCACTGGAGGTGCAGGGCTGCTGACCTTCGCTGGAGGTGCAGGGCTGCTGACCTTCGCTGGAGGTGCAGGGCTGCTGACCTTCGCTGGAGGTGCCGGGACGCTGACCTTCGCTGGAGGGACGCTGACCTTCGCTGTAGGGACGCTGACCTTCGCTGGAGATGGCGGGACGCTGACCTTCGCTGGAGGTGGCGGGACGCTGACCTTCGCTGGAGGTGGCGGGACGCTGACCTTCGCTGGAGGTGGCGGGGCGCTGACCTTCGCTGGAGGTGGCGGGGCGCTGACCTTCGCTGGAGGTTTAGGGGCGCTGACCTTCGCAGGAGGTTTAGGGGCGCTGACCTTCGCAGGAGGTTTAGGGGCGCTGACCTTCGCAGGAGGTTTAGGGGCGCTGACCTTCACAGGAGGTTTAGGGGCGCTGACCTTCGCTGGAGGTTTAGGGGCGCTGACCTTCGCTGGAGGTTTAGGGGCGCTGACCTTCGCTGGAGGTTTAGGGGCGCTGACCTTCGCTGGAGGTTCAGGGCTGGGGAGGCGCACCGGATGTCGGGTGCGTGGAGCTGGCACAGGAAGCACCTGGTTAGGCGCACGTACTGGAAGTCCAGTACCGGACTGAGGAGGCGCACCAGAGGTCGGATACGTGGAGTAGGGCAGAGGTCCGGACCCGGACTGGACATCGGTGAAGCGGATTGCTCTGGCCTGGGAGTGGAGACGACGACCGGACCCGGACTGGGCACCGGTGGAGCGGACTGCTCTGGAAGGGAGGTGGAGTAGACAACCGGACCTGGACTGGACCACTCCGCCATCTCCCTCTCGACCTCTTCCTCTATCTCCACTAATTCCTCCAGAACCTCTCCAAAATGTTCCTCCAGATACTCCTCCTCCACCTTGCTCTGAGCCCCCCATCTGTACTTCGGCCTCTCCATGCTCCATATGGGGAGTGGTACTGGCTCGTCTTTTTCGCGGCCAGACCACCCCCATAGCCCCTCCCCAACATTTTCTTGGGGTTGTTTGCGGGCATTTCCCCGTCTCGCGCGGCGGCACCTCCTCTCTCTCCGTCTCTCCCCAGTTACGCTGCTTGGTCTGGTAGTGGTGGGTCGTTCTGTCACGATGTGGGTGTGGGAATGACCAAGGCGCAGCGCAGGGATAGTAGTTCGACATTTTATTTTCTCTACTATGTATAACAAAACTCAAATGACGAACTACAGAACAAAAACAAACACGAATAGACTAACGTCACGTTCGCCTAAACACGAACGAACAAACGTAAAAATCAACAACACTTACTTTCCACCGTGACATGCGAAATATACGACATATACCGATAACGACCCACACCCGCGTGAGGGACAGACTCAACATATATTGGATCCCTAATTAGAGACAACGGGTAGCAGCTGCCTCTAATTAGAGATCCACCCAAAACCCACAAAGAAACAGAAAAGAACGACACTGTCAGACTCTGACCATAGCTACATAGAGAAGCCTATTGCTTCTCTATGGCCAGAGCCTGACAATGCCAAATATAGACCATATTGTATCCCATACAAGTTATCCGTTCAGACCCCAGTCCTACCAACAGGTTATGGAAAATGTGCTCTTTTAGTATTTCTCCAGTAGGTTTCCTGAAGGAGAAAGCCACCACTTTTATGTCAAAACTAATAAAACAACACTATAGCAAATACTACAGTAATGTTTGCAAAAACACTATAGTAAATACTACAGTATTATTTTCTACAGTATTTATACTATAGTTATCAGTAAATACTACAATGAATATGCCAGTAAAGTCCACAAAAACATTTCAGTGAATACTATAGTATTTATACCATAGTATACTATAGTATTTATACCATAGTATATTATAGTATTTATACCATAGTATACTATAGTATTTGTACATGTGGTAGTAGAAGTAGACACAGAGGAAATAACTAGTGTGCCCCTTTAAACACTCTGTTGAATTAAATCAAGGCTCTAAAACTATTCTGAAACCACATTTATAATGGTGACACATTTCTATGGAAAAAACATAATTGCATAATTTCGGTTATAATTTTCCTCACTGACTTTAAGGTAGATGTCTACAATATGCAGTCTTATATTCCAATAACAACATTGTCTTCCAACAGATTATGTACAAAGGCAAACAACAGCATTCTTGCCCCTCTTACTGAATCATCTATCTAGGATATGTTTTTGCTTGTGCCATTGTTGCTGTGTTAGAATTTGGCTTGTCTCATCTAATGGACAAGTATTGTAATCTAATTTTATGTTAATCTGCTGCATTTGTTCTAACGTCATGCCATTATCATCCTAACCTCGTTTCTGTGATTGGCCTATCTAATCATTTCCAGCATTCATTCATTTTATACCACAGTGCACACACTTAAACGTGCTTTATAAACAATGATACTAAAAACATTTTTGCTATAGAAATAAAATCTGATTAATGTATTCAGAAGTTGCCCTTATTAACCACATATCTAGAATCAAATCTTTGGCATTGCATGTGTAACGGGGGTCAGTGTCCTGCTAACAGCTTAGCTTCCTCCTGTCTGACTGCCCCATACTGGGCTTGAACCAGTGATCCTCTGCTTCGCAACGCACGTAACCGCCCTCCTAGACAACGTTCCAACAGGTTAAGGAACCCAAAAGGTACCGATTGGATTGCTCCATCCGTGACATTTCATCTAGCTGTGGCGAGAGCTTACGGCACATTCTTAAATCAGATACGCAAGCTAGGATACTTTACATGGCCTACCTCTGGGAGTCTAGGAGCGGTCTCTGCATGACAGACTTTACCAGGGCATCTGGCCGGACCGTCTTCACGGGGGAGGTCTTGGGGCTAGAGTCAGACTCTCCACTCTCCTCATCACCCATGGCTTTGACGTAACTGCTGCTCCTCATCCTCCGACAGGGGATCTCCTCGTCCTTACCTCCGCCTGGGTAACCACTCCACTCATCCTGAGGTACCTGGGGGAGGGAGAGAGAGGGTTAGAGAGAAGGGTTAATACATGCCATTTAGCAGACGCTTTTATCCAAAGGGATTTACAGTCGTGTGTGCATACATTTTTTAAATATAGGTGGTCACGGGAATAAAAAGCCATGCTCTACCGATTAAGCTACAGAGGACCACCGGGTTCAGGTGGGGTCTTGGGTCCCACTTTTTCTGTGGTTTTAAGTGGCACTAAAACTATGTAACAGAAGTAGTAAGATTGTAGAAGAGAATGGAATGTAATGTGATTATAGATAGATAGATAGATAGATAGATAGATAGATAGATAGATAGATAGATAGATAGATAGATAGATAGATAGATAGATAGATAGATAGATAGATAGATAGATAGATAGATAGATAGATAGATAGATAGATAGATAGATTGCAAGTTGATATAGATAAATAAGAAGTATTTGCATGGTTAACTATGGCAGAGAAATACTTAAATAGCTAAAAGTGCGTATGATATAAGTGAGGGTAATAATAGTTTACTTAATATACAGACTGGTTAAATGAACAGATGAATATTTTGCGTGGTTAAATTAACTGTACAGGTAAATATACAGTTACATTTACAGGTAAATAAATATTTGCATGGTTACATTAACTGTACAGGTAAATGACAGGAAGACATACTTAAATAGCTAAATGTGTGTATGATATAATTTAGGGTAATAATAGTAATTCCCTTAAAATACAGTCCTTAGTGTGCAGGGTTTAATTACAGATAAATGCACGTATTGCACATTCGATATACTAAAAGCAATGAAAAAAGATACAACTAAAAGGATACTAATATGCATTCCTGAGTGAATGACTACGTAAATTACGTCCAAGAATTACTTGCAATATTGCATGTGATATGATATAACAACTGTACATGAGTATGTATATATATACAGACCTAAATTAATAAATAGGTCCTGAATGAATGAGTGATTAAGGACCAGAGTTACTCACGGATGGATGCATACAGTGGGGAGAACAAGTATTTGATACACTGCCGATTTTGCAGGTTTTCCTACTTACAAAGCATGTAGAGGTCTGTAATTTTTATCATAGGTACACTTCAACTGTGAGTGACGGAATCTAAAACAAAAATCCAGAAAATCACATTGTATGATTTTTTAATAATTAATTTGCATTTTATTGCATGACATAAGTATTTGATCACCTACCAACCAGTAAGAATTCTGGCTCTCACAGACCTGTTAGTTTTTCTTTAAGAAGCCCTCCTGTTCTCCACTCATTATTTGTATTAACTGCACCTGTTTGAACTCGTTACCTGTATAAAAGACACCTGTCCACACACTCAATCAAACAGACTCCAACCTCTCCACAATGGTCAAGACCAGAGAGCTGTGTAAGGACATCAGGGATAAAATTGTAGACCTGCACAAGGCTGGGATGGGCTACAGGACAATAGGCAAGCAGCTTGGTGGGAAGGCAACAACTGTTGGCGCAATTATTAGAAAATGAAAGAAGTTCAAGATGACGGTCAATCTCCCTCGGTCTGGGGCACCATGCAAGATCTCACCTCGTGGGGCATCAATGATCATGAGGAAGGTGAGGGATCAGCCCAGAACTACATGGCAGGACATGGTCAATGACCTGAAGAGAGCTGGGACCACAGTCTCAAAGAAAACCATTAGTAACACACTACGCCGTCATGGATTAAAATCCTGCAGCGCACGCAAGGTCCCCCTGCTCAAGCCAGTGCATGTCCAGGCCCATCTGAAGTTTGCCAATGACCATCTGGATGATCCAGAGGAGGAATGGTAGAAGGTCATGTGGTCTGATGAGACAAAAATAGAGCTTTTTGGTCTAAACTCCACTCGCCGTGTTTGGAGGAAGAAGAAGGATGAGTACAACCCCAAGAACACCATCCCAACCGTGAAGCATGGAGGTGGAAACATCATTCTTTGGGGATGCTTTTCTGCAAAGGGGACAGGACGACTGCACCGTATTGAGGGGAGGATGGATGGGGCCATGTATCGCGAGATCTTGGCCAACAACCTCCTTCCCTCAGTAAGAGCATTGAAGATGGGTCGTGGCTGGGTCTTCCAGCATGACAACGACCCGAAACACACAGCCGGGGCAACTAAGGAGTGGCTCCGTAAGAAGCATCTTAAGGTCCTGGAGTGGCCTAGCCAGTCTCCAGACCTGAACCCAATAGAAAATCTTTGGAGGGAGCTGAAAGTCCGTATTGCCCAGCGACAGCCCCAAAACCTGAAGGATCTGGAGAAGGTCTGTATGGAGGAGTGGGCCAAAATCCCTGCTGCAGTGTGTGCAAACCTGGTCAAGAACTACAGGAAACGTATGATCTCTGTAATTGCAAACAAAGGTTTCTGTACCAAATATTAAGTTCTGCTTTTCTGATGTATCAAATACTTATGTCATGCAATAAAATGCAAATTAATTATTTAAAAATCATACAATGTGTCACTAACAGTTGAAGAGTACCTATGATAAAAATTACAGACTTCTACATGCTTTGTAAGTGGGAAAACCTGCAAAATCGGCAGTGTATCAAATACTTGTTCTCCCCACTGTAAATGTTAAACTAGGGCCTAGCACCCCAACAGTTCCAGATCTATGTTGCCGACGGCACGGCACCCCGGTGAGGCATTATATAGTCTAATAGCTGCCGGCAGGAAGGACTTCCTGTAGCGCTCTCTGGCACAACGTGGTGGGATCAGTCTGTTACCCACCCTCTGGCATGCAGAGGGTGGGTGACGTTGTCCATGATGGCCAGCAGTTTGGCCAGGATCCGACTCTCCGCCACCTCCTCTAGAGTATCAAGGCTCATCCCCAGGACAGAACTAGCCTTCCTGGTCAGCTTATTTAGACGAGAAGCATCACCGGCTTTAATGTTGGCTCCCCAGCACACCACTGCAAAAAAGATGGCACCACAGACTGGTAGAAGGTATGCAGTAGTTTACTGCACACGTTGAAGGACCTGAGCCTCCTCAGAAAGTAGGGTCGGCTCTGGCCCTTTTTGTACAGGGCCCCGGTGTTACCAGCCCATTCCAGCCTGTTGTCCAAATGGACTCCCAGGAACTTGTATGACCCAACCATTTCCACATCAATCCCCTGTATAGGGACTGCAGTCAGTTGTGCCTTGGTTCTCCTGAAGTCCACCACCATCTCCTTTGTTTTGCTGATATTGAGCTGAAGGTGGTTCTGCTCACACCACAACACAAAGTCACTGATTGTGCTCCTGTACTCCTCCTCCTGCCCACCCCTGATGCACCCTACAATTGCGGAGTCATCCGAGAACTTCTGTAGGTGGCATGTTTCAGAGTTATATCTGAAGTCCGAGGTGTAGAGGGGGACAGGACCGTTCTTTGGTGGGCCTCTGTGTTGCTCACTGCCCGTTCTGACACACAGCTCTGTAGTCGCACAATTTGTGGCCTACCGGTCAGGTAGTCCGTGACCCAGGAGACTAAGGGTGCTTCCACTTCCATCCTCCTCATCTTCTCACCCAGTAGCAGGGGCTGAATGGTGTTGAAGGCACTGGAGAAGTCAAAAAACATAACCCTCACAGTGCAATCTGCGTTGTCCAGGTGAGAGTAGGCCCTCTGCAGAAGGTAGATGATTGCATCATCCACCCCGATGTTGCGTTGGTATGCAAACTGCAGGGGGTCCAGTGATGTACACACCAGGGGTCTGAGGTGAGCGAGGACTAACCTTTCCAGGGTCTTCATGATGTGGGATGTTAGCGCTACAGGTCTGAAGTCATTCAGGACAGTGGGGTGTGCCTTCTTGGGCACTGGGACGAGGATGTTTTCCACAGCACAGGGACCCTTTCTAGGCTCAGGCTAAGGTTGAAGAGACGTTGGAGTATTCCACACAGTTGGTCAGCACAGACCCTAAGCACCCTTGGGCTGATGCCATCAGGGCCCGCCGCTTTCCACTGATGTAGTCTCTCCAGCTCTCTCTTCACTTGGTTGGTGATGAAAGCCAGCCCCGGTGGGGAGGTGGGGGGAAGGGGGGTGTTGAGGATCAGTCCAGGGGGAGCAGGAGTGGAGGAGGGGTCACTGATTGTCTCAGCAGAGGTGTTGTCGGCAAAGTGGGGGTGGGACAGCCGTGAGGGTGTGTGGCCTGGGGAGCTGGAAGGGAGGTGGACAGGGCCAGTATAGATAGATAGATAGATAGATAGATAGATAGATAGATAGATAGATAGATAGATAGATAGATAGATAGATAGATAGATAGATAGATAGATAGATAGATAGATAGATAGATAGATAGATAGATAGATAGATAGATAGATAGATAGATAGATACTTTATTGATCCCCGGGGGGGAAATTTCATAAGGGTATCAAACCTGTTAAAAACCTGTTCAAAAAAGTATGAGTACTACAGATACACAGGTTAACCTCAAAGTTTCTTTGCTCCCACTTGTGGTAACATGTATTTACCTACATGGCAGTTACTGTGAGCAGGTACAGTTTATCTTAAAACTGTGGATATTGTTATATAGACCTGAAAACAGTTAGCCATTAGCTGTTTGGTTTTGGTATGTCAGGAGAGTTGTTTTCTCAAGGTTGCCTGTGTACTGGCAGAGGCTGTTGTAGTCCCGTGTAGCACAGATGGTAGAGCATGGTGCATGCAACGCCAGGGTTGTGGGTTCGATTCCCATGGGGGACCAGTACAAAAAAAGTATGAACGTATGCACTAACTGTGAGTCGCTGTGGATAAGAGCTTCTGCTAAATGACTAAAACGTAAATGTATTGGCTCAGCCGTAGTAAAGCAGGCTGTCCTCAATCATGTTTATTGGTAAAATTAAGGTAGTGAGAGTGGGATCATACAGCATTAAACTGAATAGGAGATTCATCCGCAGTCGTATTGAACCACAGCTCAGGCAAAGATAGGTACAGTCAGTGCTTAATCTGAGCCCGATCCGCTACCTCAGATTTGACCTTGTTTGTTTCGGCACCTATTTCCCCAGCTCCGGTACCTCACGAGGCATTATTTATACAATTTGTTCCCTGTTTTCACTGTAAACATTTAAAAAACGATCAGAGCAATTTGGACGGAGTCTCAGTTACAGACCAAGTAAACTTAGAACTCCTGGCTTGTTAAGCAAAATGCAAAGCTGGGCTGTACAACATGCAAACAGGTGGGGAGTTTGGGCCCGAAAAAGACTGGAGAGATTAAACTAGCAAAAGAGAATGTACATTACCATCCTCTGCCTCTGACGTAAAAAAGCAACACAGAGCCCTCAGAAAAACGTTTTTTGAACATGCCCAAACCAAGGCCCATTTAGCGGCAGCAAGCATTGTAGACAAGGCTAAAGAGGACACCTTAAATAAAAACATAGCCACTACAGCCAGAGTCTTCCGAACAGCTTACAAGGAGGCTAAACGTCACAGACAGCTCACGGTTTTGAGCAAGACATTTACTGTCAGGAGCTAAATGGAATTAACAAGAGGAGAATTATCCATTTAAAATGTTGCTTGCTCCAACATACAGCAACATATTTAATCCAAAATGAAGTGAAAACTATTTGAAAGAGTATAGTGCGCTCCCAAAATCAGCCTAATGCTCGATGAGGCTACTAGTTTGAATAAAAAGAGTGCCTTGATTGTACACATCAGACTTCAGCTGGCAGATATGGACATACCAGCAACTTTTTTGTTGATCTTGTAGAACTGGAGGATTTATATGCTGGGGGAATTGTCCGCTATCTGTTATCTGCATTAGAGGGTGTAAAGTTTACTGAGGACTTTCTCTCCAAAACCCTCATTGGAATTACGTGTGATGGTGCGTCTGTCATGCTGGGACACAAGAGCAGAGTAGCAACAAGGCTACAGGCCTTCTTCCATAATATAACTGTTTGGCACTGCTCGGCACACAGGCTTAAGCTCGCAGTAGGCGATGTGGTAAAAGAGATGGGAACTATCAATCATTTAAAAATACTTATGGACAAGCTATATGCGCTTTATAGCGTATCCAACAAAACCCGAATGGAGCTGAGGGAGTGCACAGAGAGTTTAGACATTCAGCTGTTCCAAATCGGCAGGATCTTGGACACTAGATGGGTGGCATCCAGTTTTAGAACTGTAGAGTCTGTGTGGAAAAATTAACCGGCAATTCACAAGCATTTCACCACAGCAGCTGAGGATGCAGAGTGTATTGTTTACAATGCTGTGTGCAAATAATTAAATGGACATCCTTATGAATCTAAGTAAAATTTCCACCCAGTAAAATTTCCACCCAGACAGACGCTCTACCGAGGCAGAAAAATGTAAGCTTCAACTGTTGGCAACTCGTCCATTGCATAACCAAAAAACAGAAGTGCTTCCCTAATAGCTACCTTGGTTTAAACAAACATCATTTTTTTTTTACAGAAAGCGGAAAGCTCAATTAATAGGGACAAAGTCAATTTGTTTGTCTCCTTCAATATTATAGGTTGCAGCTCAGCTTCAGCATGTCATAGAGAGGAATCAATATATCCCCATAAGCATCGTAGTCACGTCTTTCGCGGGCATTTTAAAGCTCGTTTCTACCATAAAGCATCATGGAGCTAAGCCTTTTTTATAGAACATTTTATATAATCTGGATACTTTTCATGTATTTTTTTTAAAATATGAAGCAAACAATAGATATCCTTTTTGCCATTTTCTTTAATAAAGGGTATGAAATACACTCACTCAATTCGAGCCCTGGTTTTAAACAAACAGACCAAGCCCTTCCCAGACATAACTGTAGAGCTTTAGAAACACGTGCTTTCATAAATGCATTGCGGGCCTTGTTTCGCCATGCATTTATGTTTCTGTATTTATTTATTTTGTCTGCGCCTAGAGTGGCCTCTTTCCTCCGCTGTGGTGCTGCATTGCAGTCAGCGATGTTTTCTCTTGGTAGCTGCCCATGGTCCTGAAATCAAATCATCTGAGAGAGACAGAGAGAGGTAGAGAGAGGTGCTCAATTGATATGGTGGCGAGTCCATTGAGGCTCTCTTGATTCAAAGCAGAGCGCAGGCGTTTTTGATGAGTTTGAGCCATGGTCTCAAACTCATCTTGATTCAAAGCAGAGCGCAGGCGTTTTTGATGAGTTTGAGCCATGGTCTCCACCCTCTCCCCATTCGCCATCCTCCTATTGTAGTGGGCCACCAAAAACTTTAGTTGGGAAATTCCCCTCCTTATCCTGATGTGGCCCAGCCTGCGCTAACATATCCCGTAAAGAATCATTCATATATTTTGGCCACTCATCGGGATCTATTAGTTTTTTTTTGTCTGGGAGTCGGATTTAGCAGCAGCACCGGCACCACTGCCATCCGGGACGGGGAGCGACGAATCTGAGTCTGGGTCCAAGATAGTAGGGTCTTCGCCGGCATTGTTTGGAGGTGTGGCTAGGCCTGACTGGTGCGACCACCTGTTCTTGTCCAGCCAGATAGCTGTCATCATCGGTGGAAGTGCATGGCTTGGACTCCTCCGGTTTGCCCTCTTCGCTGCTAGAATCAGCGAACCGAGGTTTGTCGTTCTCCGAAAATGAATGGCCTGTCCTCAGAGGCGTGTCATGCGGCACACTGATACATTTCAGCAGCAACTTTCTTTGGTTTAGAGATTGTGCCTCTTTTCTCATTCATTGTTTAAAAATATTTGCTTCCTCATAGTTTTCGTCTCTCTATAGCTTACTTTTAACAAAAACTATATCCATTAGTAGTAGATAGCTAACGTTAACAGGCTAGGTTAGGCTAATGCCTTAATCACTAATCGTTTTCGTCACACACAAACGTAAAAAAAAAAAAATACAATAATTTAATTGGCAGATTAATTTAATACATTTTTCACAATTGGATAATCCCCTTTTGGGGCGGCATTTTGACAATTGGTTGCTTCCCTCCTGCGCCCCTGATCGGCTACTACACCGCCAGCGGCACCTCAGCCACCAGCTCATAGCGAACTCTCCTTGGTAGATATGTGTGTTACACATCACCATAGCTACCAAGGATAGTTGGAGTGAACTTCGGGAGAAGCGAGAATGGAGTGGGGGCGGAAACTGCAGCAACGCTATGAGCTGGTGGCTGAGTTGGCTGGTGGCTGCAGTGTAGTAGCTGATCAGGGGCGCCGCAGGGCAGCAGCCAGTTGTCAAAATGCCGCCCCAAATTCAAGTGCCGCCACAGGCAGCTGCCTAATCTTGCCTAATGGGAGGGCCGGCCCTGCCCATCAGAGCAATAGTGGCCTTGCCATGTGTGATGCACTTTAAGAACTATCTGGATTGTCAAACTCCAAAAGAGAGACTGCACAATTATTACTGCACACAGGGCAGTCACCAGGGAAGCGAAGGTGTTCAGTGCCATGGCAGAGCAGCCAGGCCGACACACACAACTCAGCCAGAGAGGGATTCAGGTGAACTCTTTCCAAGGCGTCAAACTGAATGGTGGAAGACCCAGCGGCAGAGTCCTTAATCAGGGAGTTTTTTAAGAGCTTGGCAGGAACATGGAGACTAGAATGTTCTCTCAAGGAGGATGGGCGGTGGACAATACATGATACACCCAGTTCATAGAGGAGCTGAAGGTGCTTTATGCGCATTACTGGCCGAGCACTGTATGGAGAAACAGAGCAGTACAGGGACACTTATGGTAATGATAAAGGTGACATTCCAGATGGACTTAAAGAGCTTTTGATAGTGGTCAGCCCCATCCCCATCTCCAGTGCAGAATGGGAGCGGGGATTTTCTCAAATGAATCAGATTTTCACCTCAACCCGCGCCTCGCATACCTCAACCATATCAGGGCTACTCTTTCTGACCCTTGTTGGCCCACCCCTGACCAAATTTAACCCAGTCCCCTATGTGAAGTCATGGATTACTAAAGGACACAGATGTGTCACAGACACCAGCAAAACAACAACTAGGGAGGAGAAGACGCACCAGGAAATGGCTGTGTTGTGGGAGGTTTTGAAAAACTTAGGTAGTAACATATTTTTCCTTTACAAACCTGTTCTGTACTGTGAAATTAATCTGAAAAATGTGCTTCATATTATCACATAGGCAGGATGCCTATATATTATAATATGTGTTCTGCTGTAGCCTACATGTATTTACTTTATTTGAAGTATATTCTGATATCAAATCTAATGATTGTGATATGTTTGTTCTAATACTACGTTGATGTCTTGAAATTTGAGTATTGTTAGCCCCACAGCTATACTAGAGTACGTGGGAATAGAATATGTTTGAGACCAATGTGTGACGGTGGCTGTGTGACTGTGAAGCGTGTCAGTATCTCTCACATAACTAGAATGAGATTCACTAGAATGAGATTCACGGTCTATGTTCTCTCTCCCTCTCTGCTCCGATAGACATGAGCCTGAACTCTCATCGCTCAAGCGTTGCACTTAATCATTTATTTAGACTCTATGCTGTAGGCCACCAAAATATTTGATCAACTTCCAAATATTGTTTTGCAAAAGAGAGAGAGAGAGATAAGCTTTTGGCACCGGCGCATCGGCCATCAGTGAGTGAGCTGCGCATCATTGGGTGAGTCAGTGAGACTAAAAAACATTTGTAGGGCTATCATTTCCTCTTCATATTGTAGCCTACAATATGGCTCCCCACATCTAGGCCTAGGCTATTGATGGATTCAAGACAAGGTTGTTTTTATTGATCTCTGATTCTCAGTTTGTCAGTGTTAAAGTAGCCTGCCTTTTCGATCCTTTGTGTGGTAAAAACAAAGACTCTGCCAAAGTCTCCAGTCATGTAAACTGACATAGAATTGCATGAAATGCGTTTATAAAAGGCCAACATTTTCCCGGACATAAAAATGTTCCCCATGTGTGCAACTTCTGTAAGTGCCTCAACTCAAATGCGATGATATGAAAGCAATACTTTATCATAAATGCAAAACATTTTTCATGCGTTTCGGTACCTCAGAACTCAACAGGTCACCCCCCTCTCGTGCTCACTGTTTGTTCCGGCACCTCCCGATTTACAAATTAGGCATTGGGTACAGTAGATCACTTATAATATTCTGTTGTCATTCTCTCTCTACAGCTAGTAAGACATTTGCAACTGAGACAAGGCTATTGCATCATCCCCATTGGCAAGATGTTTTCTGACTCAGACTTGTTCCCTTGACTCCTATCTGTTCCCAGATTGAGACTCAAAGCAAGGTACATGCAGTGTGAACGTGCGGTGTTTACCCAAGGCTACATTACACATCATAAGGCTATTCAATATTGAATGTGAGAGCATCAGAGTTGAGGTGTCTCCTGCTTACAGAGTGTTACATGGTGCATGATAAACCACAGCAGAGCAGAGGTAACACTGTTTGACATTCCTGTCAGATGGTTTACTTACTGATGCAAGACGTCTATGAGCAGTAAATAAACCATACAAGAGAACTGTTCTAGTTCACTAGAATAAAATAGAATTCGGTAAGCCTACTTCAAAAATATAAAGAGTCATTGATGATCTATCTGTTCCGAAAATCCCTTCTGAAATTCAAAAGATCAAACTAAAATACTAAGCCTAACACAAAAGTATCATATTCTGGTATTCTGTTTGTACAACGGCATTTGTTGTGGAAACTATTTGAATCTGCTGGACAAACGGCTAGGGCTTAATTTAATCGAACTGATGACATCACGTTGTTTACAAACTCATTTAAATATCACAGGCTCGTTAAATAAAGAAGTTACCACTAAAGTCTCTCTCTGGGCTCTATTTTCGGCTGGCACAAAGGAGGCGCAAGTGTTAGTTAGCAATTTCGTCTGGCACTGACATTTTCCAGGCCTAACGCCAGGTTCGGTAATTTACCTGTCTAACATCAGCTCGCTTGCACTGAGGTGGGAGGGGTTGCAATATTTGAGGTTTGACCTTAAAAACAACCGCAAAAGTGACTGTTTCATGCAGCGCTAATGGGACATTTTAAGACCCACAAAAAGCAGGTCTTAACGGTACCGCAGTTAATAATGGCATGGATTTTGAGAGTGGCCCAGCTTATCCAGCCATGATGCACAGTGCCTATGGAAGAAGAGATGTGCCTTTTGTGCTGGTGAATCTCGTATTTAGAAACATAAATATGATTGGTTTCCCACCGTTTCATTTAATTTGATTAAAAACCTAACTTCTTAGAAAGATTCACTATCCATGGGTTAATGGTGAGAATGTACATTGAATGCAATGCAAATATGATCCGTAAGATGGTTCCATGATGTTGATAAAACATGACATTTGCGAGCAGTATAACGGTATAACAGTATAACCCTTCCTCTTTACATTTTTGGCATTGCGTTAAGTTTGTTACAATAGAGCCCTCTCTCTCACAGTTTGGCTTTACTTAAAAAGTACACACACACAAGGTTGGGTAGGTTACTTTGCAACCTGTTACAGTTAATAGTTACCTGTCCAAAATGTAATCAGTATATGGTTTGTATACAGTATATAGTCTAGTGAGTGGGCATTAGGTCAGTGCAAAATAGAGTGCAAGATTTCTCACGACTGTGTGGGTGTGTGTGGACCATGTTAAGTCCTTGTTGATGTGGACGCCAAGGAACTTGAAGCTCTTGACCTGCTCCACAACAGTCCCGTCGATGTGGATGGGGGCGTGCTCTTCCCTCTTTCTCCTTTAGTCCACGATCAGCTCCTTGGTCTTATTGACGTTGAGGGAGAGGTTGTTGTTCTGGCACCACACTGCCAGGTCACTGACCTCCTCCCTCTAGGCTGACTCATTGTCGTCGGTGATCAGGCCTACCACCGCCGTGTTGTCAGCAAACTTGATGATGGTGTTGGAGTCATGCGTGGTCACACAGTCGTGGGTGAACAGTTAGTACAGGAGGGGACTAAGCACACACCCCTGAGGAGTCCCAGTGTTGAAGGTCAGTGTGACGGAGGTAATGTTGTCTACCCTCACCACCTGCGACCGGCACGTCAGGAAGTCCCAGGGTGTCTAGCTTGGTGATGAGCTTGGCTTACCAATGATCTGGCTGTAATTAATAGGGTTTGTGTGTTGGAAGTCATAAGGCCTGTGGGTCCACGGCGCTCTATGGCAGAAATTCATAACATTATGATTCCAGAGTAAAGGGCTTGCAAAATGTGCCATGATGATGCCGCACAAATACTGCTCCCATAGGCCACACACACATAGCAAGGGGGTTATAATTTTATACCCTAATAAGACACACACACATAGCAAGGGGGTTATCATTGTATACCCTAATAAGACACACACACATACCAAAGGGGTTATCATTTTATACCCTAATAAGACACACACACATAGCAAGGGGGTTATCATTTTATACCCTAATAAGACACACACACATACCAAAGGGGTTATCATTTTATACCCTAATAAGACACACACATAGCAAGGGGGTTATCATTTTATACCCTAATAAGACACACACACATACCAAAGGGGTTATCATTTTATACCCTAATAAGACACACACACATAGCAAGGGGGTTATCATTTTATACCCTAATAAGACACACACACATACCAAGGGGGTTATCATTTTATACCCTAATAAGACACACACACATACTAAAGGGGTTATCATTGTATACCCTAATAAGACACAGACACATACCAAGGGGGTTATCATTTCATACCCTAATAAGACACACACGCTTGCACGCACACATGCGCACACACACCCACGTTTGTTGTACTATCCTTGTGGGGTCCAAACAATTGATTCCCATTCAAAATCCTATTTTCCCAAACCCTAACTGCCGTTTCACAGCCTCTTAACCAACTACGTTATTTTGTTAGCTTTTTTGCGTTGTTTGTAACTAGTTTTTTTACTTATTGTGTACATAATGTTGCTGGTTTTTCTTTAACGAGTCCGACGCAAAGGATATACTGCTCTCTCGGGAACGCGCCCAAAAGACTGAGGAAAAGACTGAGAAAAAGATGGCAGAGATCGGGCTACCTTCTGAGAATTCGTGGTCCCTCCTCCTCTCCAGCGATCATCCTCGCCGGTCGGGGGAAGATGGTAGCAACACCCTACCATCTTCCCCCAATACACGTAAGACAATAACCCGCGAGGGGTGAACCAAACATACAGGGTTATATAGTGACCCTGATGACCAATGTGGAACAGGTGTGGGTCATCAGGGTCACTATATAACCCTGTGTGTTTGGTTCACCCCTCGCGGGTTATTGTCTTATGTGTATTGCTGTATATTTCATTAAATGTCTTGATCCTTCTTTCATACCACCCCTCGCAATATCACACAGGCGAGTGAGTAAACCCCCACTACCATCCGTTCTATTGGCTAACGTGCAATCATTGGAAAATAAAATGGATGATCTACAATCAAGGATATCCTACCAACAGAACATTAAAAACTGTAATATCTTATGTTTCACCGAGTCGTGGCTGAATGACAACATGGATAATATAGAGCTGCCGGGATTTTCCATGCATCGCCAAGACAGAGAAGCTACGTCTGGTAAGACGAGAGGCGGGAGGGTGTCTATTTGTCAATAACAGCTGGTGCGCGATGTCTAATATTAAAGAAGTCTGGAGGTATTGCTCTCCTGAAGTAGAGTACCTTATGATAAGCTGTAGACCACACTATCTATGTGTGAGTGTGTGTGGCATATTGACGCCACACACACTCACACATAGACACTCTTTCCCACTCTTCACATACGCTGATGCAACTCTGTTTATTATCTATCCTGATTGCCTAGTCACTTTTACCCCTACCTATGTACATATTGCCTCAACTACCTTGTACCCCTACACAATGACTCGGTACCGGTACTCCCTGTATATAGCCTCATTATTATTGTTTTTTGTTTACTCTTTCTTGAACTGCATTGTTGGTTAAGGGCTTGAAAGTAAGCTACACGTGTTGTATTCAGCGCATGTGACAATTAAAGTTAAAATTGCTTATTTTTTCCTTGTGGGAACTTGCAAAATGTCCCCACTTGTCCGAATTGTTCTTGTTTTACTATGCTGGTGAGGACGTCTGGTCCCCACAACGATAGTAAAACCAAAAACACACACACACTCACACACACACACACACACGCATACACAAACACACACATACACACACTGAATGCTCACCAGAGTCGATGGGTTAATTAAGTCTTCAAGGAGTTTGATATTTTTAGACGTCTAATTAAGGAAGTAACGCCGTAGGACAGCCACAAACTGTGGTGAGATTTGTTTAATTTGGGATTTGCCAATAAACTGGGTAGATTGGAGCCCCCCCGTGCTGAATACACACACAGCACAGGGCTGTTTGCATGGAGGAAGAGAACATACAGATCTACACGGTCATGGTCCGAATGGTTCATGCGGCTTCCAACATGATAGAATATAATAGAATGTGTACTCAGTTATCTATGGGCAGAATTGAATGAGTTCAAGTGAGGAGAACCACTAGAAACTATACTGACAGCTAAATATGAGATGCAGATAAAGTCAACACATACTGAGATATACAGTCCGTTTCCTCTCCCAGAATATATTGGGGCGTTCACCTGTATGTGCCCTCAGGCCTCAGCCCTGATCCTGTCCTAATAGGAATAGACTATACATTCTAGTCCAGTTCCCCAGGTGATGTGTGAATGACCCGTACTGTATGTGCATTTCCAGGCCTGCGCTCTCAGCCATGCTCCTGCCTCCCCAGGGGGATGGGCTGTAGGCTGTAGACCCTGCTACTGCTGATGCTTCAGCAGCGCATTTCATTGATTAACTAGGCAGCACAACTTTGGAAGTATGCTTGGGGTCATTGTCCATTTGGAAGACCCATTTGAAACCAAGCTTTAACTTCCTGACTGATGTCTTGAGATGTTGCTTCAATATATCCACATCATTTTCCTTCCTCATGATGCCATCTATTTTGTGACGTGCACCACTCCCTCCTGCAGCAAAGCACCCCCACAACATGGTGCTGCCACCTCCGTGCTTCACGGTTGGGATGGTGTTCTTCGTCTTGCAAGCATCCCCCTTTTTCCTCCAAACATAACGCTGGTCATTATGGCCAAACAGTTCTATTTTTGTTTCATCAGACCAGAGGACATTTCTCCAAAAAGTCAGATCTTTGTCCCCATCTGCAGTTGCGGTTTTGGAGCTGTGGCTTCTTCCTTGCTGAGCGGCCTTTCAGGTTATGTCAATATAGGACTTGTTTTACTCGATATATAGATACTTTTGTACCTATTTCCTCCAGTATCTTCACAAGGTCATTTGCTGTTGTTCTGAGATTGATTTGCACTTTTCCCACCAAAGTACGTTTATCTCTAGGAGACAGAACACGTCTTCTTCCTGAGCGGTATGAAGGCTGCGTGGTCCCATGGTGTTTATACTTGCGTACTATTATTTGTACAGATGAACGTGGCACCTTCAGGCATTTGGAAATTGCTCCCAAGGATTAACCAGACTTGTGGAGGTCTACTATTTTTTTTCTGAGGTCTTGGCTGATTTCTTTTGATTTTCCCATGATGTCGAGCAAAGAGGCACTGAGTTTGAAGGTAGGCCTTGAAATACATCCACAGGTACACCTCCAATTGACTCAAATGAAGTCAATTAGCCTATCAGAAGCTTCTAAAGCCATGACATCATTTTCTGGAATTTTCCAAGTGTCACGACTTCGGCCGAAGTTGCTCCCTCCCCTGGGGCGGTCGACGTCACCCGAGTACTAGCCACCACCGATCATTACAGTTTCGTTTTGTCCCGTTCCATTCACACCTGGTTCCCATTACACTAATTGTATGTCCGTCTTATTCCCTCTGTTCCCCCCTGTTTTTGTCGGTGATTGTTATTCGTGTGGGAAGTACTCGGGGCTGTGTCAGTGTATATGCCTTGTCTTGCCTTTTGGATCGACATTAAAACGTTTACGCTAAGGAACGCATCCAGCCTCCCTGCGCCTGCTTCCACCACTCACTCACTCACTGCTCTCACACTAAGCTGTTTAAAGGCACAGTGAACTTAGTGTTTGTAAACTTCTGACCCACTGGAATTGTGATATAGTGAATTATAAGTGAAATAATCTGTCTGTAAACAATTGTTGGATGAATTACTTGTGTCATGCACAAAGTAGATGTCCTAACCGACTTCCCAAAACTATAGTTTGTTAACATGAAATCTGTGGAGTGGTTGAAAAATTAGTTTTAATGACTTCAACCTAAGTGTATGTAAACTTCCCACTTCAACTGTACATACAATTGACCTCGACTAACCTGTGCCTCCTCACATTGACTCTGTACTGGTACCCCCTGTATATAACCTCCTCACATTGACTCTGTACTGGTACCCCCTGTATATAACCTCCTCACATTGACACTGTACTGGTACCCCCTGTATATAACCTCCTCACATTGACTCTGTACTGGTACCCCCTGTATATAACCTCCTCACATTGACTCTGTACTGGTACCCCCTGTATATAACCTCCTCAAATTGACTCTGTACTGGTACCCCCTGTATATAACCTCATCACATTGACTCTGTACTGGTACCCCCTGTATATAACCTCCTCACATTGACTCTGTACCGGTACCCCCTGTATATAACCTCCTCACATTGACTCTGTACTGGTACCCCCTGTATATAACCTCCTCACATTGACTCTGTACCGGTACCCCCTGTATATAACCTCCTCACATTACCTCTGTACTGGTACCCCCTGTATATAACCTCCTCACATTACCTCTGTACTGGTACCCCCTGTGTATAACCTCCTCACATTGACTCTGTACTGGTACCCCCTGTATATAACCTCCTCACATTGACTCTGTACTGGTACTTCCTGTATATAACCTCCTCACATTGACTCTGTACTGGTACCCCCTGTGTATAACCTCCTCACATTGACTCTGTACTGGTACCCCCTGTATATAACCTCCTCACATTGACTCTGTACTGGTACTTCCTGTATATAACCTCCTCACATTGACTCTGTACTGGTACCCCCTGTATATAACCTCCTCACATTGACTCTGTACTGGTACCCCTTTATATAACCTCCTCACATTGACTCTGTACTGGTACCCCCTGTATATAACCTCCTCACATTGACTCTGTACTGGTACTTCCTGTATATAACCTCCTCACATTGACTCTGTACTGGCACCCCCTGTATATAACCTCCTCACATTGACTCTGTACTGGTACCCCTGTATATAACCTCCTCACATTGACTCTGTACTGGTACCCCCTGTATATAACCTCCTCACATTGACTCTGTACCGGTACCCCCTGTATATAACCTCCTCACATTGACTCTGTACTGGTACCCCCTGTATATAACCTCCTCACATTACCTCTGTACTGGTACCCCCTGTGTATAACCTCCTCACATTGACTCTGTACTGGTACTTCCTGTATATAACCTCCTCACATTGACTCTGTACTGGTACCCCCTGTATATAACCTCCTCACATTGACTCTGTACTGGTACTTCCTGTATATAACCTCCTCACATTGACTCTGTACTGGTACCCCCTGTATATAACCTCCTCGCATTGACTCTGTACTGGTACTTCCTGTATATAACCTCCTCGCATTGACTCTGTACTGGTACTTCCTGTATATAGCCTTGCTACTGTTATTTTACTGCTGCTCTTTAATTATTTGTTATTTCTATTTTTTACTTAACAACTATTTTTCTTAAAACTGCATTGTTGGTTAAGGGCTTGTAAGTAAGCATTTCACTGTAAGGTCTATACCTGTTGTATTCGGCGCATGTGACAAATACAATTTGATTTGATTTGTGTGTAGATTGATAAGGGGGAAAAAAAATATTGAATCCATTTTAGAATAAGGCTGTAAGGTAACAAAATGTGTAAAAAAGGAAGGGGTCTGAATACTTTCCGAATACACTGTAGCTATCTGGAACAATTATAAAGAATGAAATTGATTTTGGACTGATTAAGTGCACTGTACTTAAACTGAGTCTACCGTACAGTTATCTTATATGTACTCATCAGGGGTGGCCTGTAGCCTATATCTTTATTTATTTAAGTGTAAGGCTTTCAATTGAGGCTATAGCCCATCTCTGAGGATGAGGGTTTGTTGTGTCTGTCGGGTTCACCCTCACATACTGTAGAGAGACACTGTGGTTTCTGCACTGCTGCAACTTCACTCTGCCTTTAATCACAGGCTTTCTCTCTCTGAACGATCCCCCTTTGGCAAGTCAACATGGCAGTTCATTGGTTTATTAAATCCTGCCGCATTGCCTTATCAGCAAAACTATCAAAGCCTAATCCTTGCTTTGTACTCTTCTGGAAGGAAAAAAGAGTTGTGTTAAACGGTGAAAGTGAATTAATCAAGGCTAAGACAAACCGTAAAGCAAAGTTATTGTGTTGTAGCATTTTGGCTGAGCAGTGTGCCAAGATCAGCAGTCTGTAGTAAATCTGTATTTTGGCCAGGTGAGCTGGTCACGTCCAGTGCTTAATTGCATTGTCACCGTCACCTTACTACATCTAAATCAAACCTGCTGTTCCTCCCCAACAGGTACTAACGAGGGCCCGAGTGTGTGTGTGTGTGTGTGTGTGTGTGTGTGTGTATGGGTTCATGGGTAATTGGGACTAATTTGTGCAATCAGTCTGCCAGACAGAGAGCGATGGTCGATGCCACATATGATTCCCAGCATGTGTAATTTCAGGAAGAAGCCAACTGTACTCCATCTCTGTCCTGTCCTATGCTCACTAACTCGCCCCCTACTTCCATCACGCCAAACTCTCCCACTTTTGGAGAGCACTCTGCTCTCTCACATAACTCTCTCTCATTTCAACAGCTTTTTTTTCTGGGACGCAAGGTTATTATAGTAAATGAAAACTGAAACAAACTAAAACTGAAAAAAAAACTTTGTAAACTGAAATAAAATACGAAAACTATACTTAAACTATTATATCTTACTCCAAAAAAAATATAAAAAAATACCATCATATGTTCAGTTACATTTTATTTATTTTTTCAAAACATTATTATATTTATTTTATTTTATTTGATCTGTGTGAAAATGTGTGAAAAAAATGTATGGGCCTAATAGTTAAGCCATGTCATTTAACTGTAAAAATGTATTACCTTTTAATGTGGCATGAACACAACCAGGCGTGATGTGTTCATTGATTGTCAAACAAATAACTTCAAAAAGTAGCCAACTGCATTTTGGAGTTCATACCATCCGTTCTAAAGTCCATTCACTCATTTCTCATGAAGCTGCCGGGCGGAAATTATAAATGATGGTGTAATAGCCTAGTTTTCTTTCCATCGTTGTTTTAATTACATTGATAGGCTCATGTTTTACCGATACAGCGTACCGGCATTCTCTCTTTTGCCAGTAGGCGTACTACATACCGGACAGTTGTCACGAGTGGGTGCATTGAGAGACCAAGGCGCAGCGCAAGGATAGTAGTTCGACATTGTTTTTATTTATACTATGTAATATATAAATACTATGTATAATGTACAACAAAATGACGAACTATTACAAAACCGAAAACCAGACACTATTGACAACAACGTCACGTTCACAAACACGAAACTGAACGGACGTAAAAAAAGGCACACTTACTTCACCGTGACTGCGACATATAACGACAACATCAACAACGACCCACACCAGAGTGAAGGACAGACTCAACATATATGGGATCCCTAATTAGAGACAATGCTGTGCAGCTGCCTCTAATTAGGGATCCAACCCAAACCCCAAAAAGAAAAGAACGACACTGTCAGACTCTGACCATAACTACATAGAGAAGCCAATGCTTCTCTATGGCCAGAGCCTGACAACAGTACCGTACCGGCTTACTTTCACCCCTGGCTTTAAATGCGCAGAAACCTGCCTCTCTAAAAAAAGAGAAAAAGCTTTGGTTCAGTTATTCATTGAGTCTGGTAAGTCCACAAGACTAGCCTCTCACGCATATGCTACTTTCTGGCCCTAACTCTAAAACTAAATAAAATAAAATAAAAATATAAATGTTTTTATCAAACTAAAACTGAATAAAAACTAGTAAATCAAGTCTGAAAACTAACTGAAACTAAACCGATTTTCAAAAAAACTAATAAAAAAATAAAAATATATAAATACACAAAACTATAATACCCTTGCTGGCACATCAAACCATAAGCAGTGCCACAAACATCCCACCTCCCACAACAGCAAACAACAACAAAGGGGGATACAAGTCAGTTGCACAACTGAATGCATTCAACCCAAAAGTGTCTTCCGCAATTAACTAAACCCCTCTGAATCTATAGGATTGCACCCTTAAAGCGAAATAGAAAAACAAGGCAGAACAGCAACAGGATGTTACCTAATGACCCTGTTAGAGTAATGTTCTTGTCTAACAACTCAATCTGGCTGAGTCACTGCTCCTGTTGAAAAGGAAAGGGAGACAGACAGACAGTCAGACAGCCAGTCAGCCAGAGACCAGAATAGGCTGTTTATTTCTCCCTGTCTCCTAGTCCTCTGTGGAACCACAGTCCTCCCTGGTAGCTAGCTCACCTCTGAGAGAGGGCACCAATCCCTTGGGGGAAATGCGTCACACATGGCCGATTGACAACCAAGACTCAAAATAGCCCTGCGGCAGCAGCAGAGAACCAACAGAACGGGCCGGGTTATTTATAGAACAACCAACATGTTTATTGACGTTCAGACACCCCATTAAATGACCAGGCGAAGAAAACATTACCGTCTCCTATCATTATTGTCTCAGACTTCGTACACTTAGAGAGATAAGAGATAAGAGGTTCATAATTTTCATCACCTTTAAAATGGTTTAATATACAATTGCTTGGAATTAGTCACAGACCTCATGCTCCTGTTTTCCTGTTTACGTCAGCTAATAGATACAATGCCTGGACTCCCCACTAGAATGGTGGGTGGGTTGAGTAATGTACTTCTGGTCCATTAAAGACAGCATCTAACAGTTACACCACATTCCACTTCATGGAGAGTCCCTGAGGAGTGTTTCTCTGTGTGTTTAGGAGTTCGCATGGTTTTAGCTCCAGGCAGTAGCCCACTTAATGTTCCATGAGATCATCAGCAGATCATACCTCATGGGTTGCATGTTAACTGTAAAACATGTACTTTTCATTGTCAGTAAGAGCTCTGATATTGATTCATCATATACCAATACCATTGTTTGATATACACTACCGTTCTAAAGTTCGGGGTCACTTAGAAATGTCCTTGTTTTCCATAAAAACATACATGAAATTAGTTGCAAAATAAATAGGAAATATAGTTATAAATAATGATTTTTAATTGAAATAATAATTGTGTCCTTCAAACTTTGCTTTCGTTAAAGAATCCTCCATTTGCAGCAATTACAGCTTTGCAGACCTTTGGCATTCTAGTTATCAATTTGTTGAGGTAATCTGAAGAGATTTCACGCATGCTTCCTGAAGCACCTCTCACAAGTTGGATTGGCTTGATGGGCACTTCTTACGTACCATGCGGTCAAACTGCTCCCACAACAGCTCAATAGGGTTGAGATCCGGTGACTGTGCTGGCCACTCCATTATAGACAGAATACCAGCTGACTGCTTCTTCCCTAAATAGTTCTTGCATAGTTTGGAGCTGTGCTTTGGGTCATTGTCCTGTTGTATGAGGAAATTGGCTCCAATTAAGCGCCGTCCACAGGATATGGCATGGCGTTGCAAAATGGAGTGATAGCCTTCCTTTTTCAAGATCCATTTTACACTGTACAAATCAACCACTTTACCACCACCAAAGCACCCCCAGACCATCACATTGCCTCCACCATGCTTGACAAATGGCGTTAAGCACTCCTCCAGCATCTTTTCATTTGGTCTGCGTCTCACAAATGTTCTTCTTTGTCATCCGAACACCTCAAACATAGATTTGTCTGTCCACAACACTTTTTTCCAATCTTCCTCTGTCCAGTGTCTGTGTTCTTTTGCCCATCTTAATCTTTTCTTTTTATTGGCCAGTCTGAGATATGGCTTTTTCTTTCTTTGCTATTTAATGAAGTTGCCAGTTGAGGACTTGTGAGGCGTCTGTTTCTCAAACTATACATTCTAATGTACTTGTCCTCTTGCTCAGTTGTGCACCGGGGCCTCCCACTCCTCTTTCTATTCTGGTTAGAGACAGTTTGCGCTGTTCTGTGAAGGGGGTAGTACACAGCGTTGTATGTGATCTTAAGTTTCTTGGCAATTTCTTGCATGGAATAGCCTTCATTTCTCAGAACAAGAATAGACTAGTTTCTGGCCATTTTGAGCCTGTAATTGAACCCACAAATGCTGATGCTCCAGATACTCAACTAGTCTAAAGAAGGCCAGTTTTATTGCTTCTTTAATCAGCACAACAGTTTTCAGCTTTGCTAACATAATTGCAAAATGGTTTTCTAATGATCAATTAGGCTTTTAAAATGATAAACTTGGATTAGCTAACACAACATGATATTGTAACACAGGAGTGATGGTTGCTGATAATGGGCCTCTGTGTGCCTATGTAGATATTCCATAAACAATCAGCCGTCATTTACAACATTAACAATGTCTACACTGTATTTCTGATCAATTTGATGTCATTTTAATGGACAAAAATGTGCTTTTCTTTCAAAAACAAGGATATTTCTAAGTGACCCCAAACTTTTGAACAGTAGTGTACATAGTTATTTTAGACTGCAGTTGGTAAGGGGCTTGTCATTCCCAAGCAAATTGCCTACCCTTAACTACAACAACCCCAGCATAAAACCTCTGAACCATCAACTAAAATGCTGATTCACTTTGAATTGATCTTAATGCCGATCCCCACAATCCATCAGGGTTTCCCACAAAGCGGATACTGGCCATGAACTAAGTGCTCTCACACACCGATACAGACAAACTGAGTCTTTTCTCTGCCCTCCTGCCTCGTCCCTGGTGTCATTCATTGATACAGTAATTGATTCGCTGCCACTGTGCCGTCCCTTTCACTGCTACTACCCTGCTGATCCCCTGACAGGTGACTCATATCCTGGACAGGGAAATACAAGTGATTACTATCAGAGGTCCAGCTGAGACAAACAACATCATAGTAACTCTGTCTGGATTCGCTGTCTGTTGAATATAAGCCTCTGATAGAATGGATAGAATGGAATGCCATGTTAATGGCAGGCTTAGTGAGATCAGTGCTAATCAATGAGCCTCACCGTTTGCAGTGTTTTCTTAGTGTTAGCATGGATCCTAGCTGTCTGTTGAATATAAGCCTCTGATAGAATGGATAGAATGGAATGCCATGTTATAGTCAGTCTATAGTGACTGACAATGACAATAAATCTTCTCTTCAATAGCTCTACTAAATCAGCCTACCAGTGGACCTATGTCTATCGGTATTGTTCATATCTGTCTGCTTCTCTGTTAATCCCATCCATCTCTCTGCCTATCTATAACATAACTGTGGTTCCAGCAATATGGCTCCAGTAATGGACATGCAAGGATTATATGAGTGACTCACCTGTAAGTAGTGGCAGGGCCTGAGGTTGGGCTTGAGGTCTGTGGGCATCATGGGTTTCTCCAGGTTGAGGGAGGACTTCCTGTAGGCCTCCTTGGCCTGGCTGACAGTCAGCGTTGACCAGGAGCTCCTCTTCATGAACTTCCCTTCAGGAGCCATGGCCACGCTCTCACACGCAGAACACTTCACATCGTTGTTGCTCTTGGAGGTCTTGAGCGACAGGTCCCCGTAGTGGCTGTGGACTGAGTCGGGGTAGCAGTGGCTGATGTGGTCAATCTGTTGGCGTGACATGACGCTGGGTGTCCGGTACGTACTGTCACTGTCAAGGTTATCGTCCGAGCTCCACCAACCCGCCACCCCGGAGCGCTGCTTACCGCTACTGTCTGATGACTTACGCTCTTTGCTCTTGCTGCGCTTGCTGTGTTTGTGGTGTCCATGGTGGTTGGGATGGTGGTGGTGGGAGGCTTCCCGGTGCGAGTCCCCCTTGGTGCCATTCATCTTGGACGAGCCCTCCAGGGAGTGGGACTTGGTGAAGAGCTTCTGGACAGAGTGGACCAGGTGTCGGATCCTCCCGGGGCTCTCGTTGCGTTGCTCCGTCGTTGTGGTGTGCGTCCTCTGGTACTGTAGTGTGTGGAAGCCGTCGCGGTGTAGCGGAAGCTGCTTCTCAAACTGGTCCAGCAGGTTGGCTGGGATTCTGTTCATCTTACTGCTGCCACCGTGCGACGAGCCACACTCGTCTCGATCCCGTGATCCACCGCCACCACCTCCTCCGCCACCGTCCCGTGAGCCGCTGCCGTCATGGTGGGAACTGTAGTGCATCCTGGGAAAGGTGCTGCTGGAGATGGAGTGGTCTGTGTTGGCCATTGAGACAGGCATCGCCATGCACTCAGAGTGGATGGAGCTACGGGGGGAGCAGCGGTGGTGCTCCATGGGACAGCTCTCTGTGGGGCTGAGCAGGTAAGAGGGGGTGCGGGAGTCATGGTGGTCCAGGGAGTGTTCGCAGTCGGCCAGGCCGCAGGTGTGAGCCGAGGTGATCTGGAGCTGGCTGGGCCGCCCGCCTGATAGAGCCTTCATGTTCCTGGGTGGAGGAGGGGAGTTGCTTTCTTCATCGAAGTGCTGAGAGGGAGACCATGAATACTGCTGGTCTGTGAGAAAGAGAGAGAGAGACCCATTATCAAATAAGCTGCTTATCAAATGTCATTGTCACTACAGCAGCACATTGTACTCAGTCACCCAGAACAACAAAGTGGGAAAAGAGAAAGTAAGAAAGTGGCACAGTCCCACAGAGCTCAGGCCTCTTATTCCCCACTCCCTCCCTCCCTCCATGTCTGTCTGTCTGTTGGTGCCAGGCTGCGAGGCGAGGCAAGACAAGGGGGACAGGTAGCAGCTAGCATTGCCATTTATCCAATGCAAAGTGAAATAATAGCCTATCATTCTGGAGCGGCGGTGTCATCCGTCAAAGCCCTGAGGAGAGCGCTTTGAGGTACATCAGTGGACGGGCGCTGTTTGGCCCCGACCGCGGCCGCATCGCTAGATTAAAACCACATTCTCTGGGATCTGTCACTAAGGGCGGACTTTCCCAGCCCACCTCTCTACCACATTTAACTTAATCAGAGGATAGCTTTTCTCTATTTAGACAACCCACCACCATTATTTCACTCTAATTGCACATGCTCTCCCCTTGAATAGAACAGAGACAAAAGGGTCACAAGACAAAGACTGCATAGAATACTAATGGAATAGTATCAGCGGACGCAGATTGACACAAAGTCTTATTTTAATATTTCTGTAAAAAGGACTCTTCTGATTAACTGCTTATTGGATTTCTGTCGCATTGAATCAACAACAATGAAACGTTACCCCTGACTGTTACTAGAAATTAACAATACTTTCCTAAACTCTTCACACACAGAAATGACCATCAAGCCAAATATAACAATGGAACAAAAGGTTCCCAGCCATAAAGTAGTGCGTGTTTGGTCTTAAAGATTTTTTCCTAGCCATATTTCATTTATTTCACAGTATACCCCTGTAAATACAGAAAGAACAAAAGGAAGCCTCTTCCAGGCAGCAACCACCCCCCCCCCCCACAGTCAACTACACAGCCCATAAACTCCTGCACTTCCACTCAAACTGTTACCCCATAAAGTGAAGTAGATATATATTTTACGAGAAACCATAGAAATGGAAAGCCAAGCAAACAAATATCAGAAGCGGGGAGGGATGCCGTTTTTTAATTGGACGGGACACGTATGGAGGATTATATGAAAGAAGGGACAAAGTTGTAAGCATAGGGTGATCTATGGCCAACCAATACAGCGCAATCTTAGAAAAAAATTATTAAAAAAATGGGTTCTTTTTTGGTTCCAAGTAGAACCCTTTTTGGCTCCAGGTATAACCCTTTGGGCTCCATGTAGAACCCTATGTGGAAAGTGTTCTACATGGAACCCAAAAGAGTTCTACCTGGAACCAAAAGGGTTCTACCTGGAACCAAAAAGGGTTCATCAAAGGGTTCTCCTATGGGGACAGCCGAAGAACCGTTTTTTTTCCAAGAGTGTAGTCCACACTCTGTCATTTATATTATATCATTATATCATACTTTGAGGTGAATTTATTGTCTCAGTTCTTATTCTCTGCTATTGACCCCCCGAGCACCACAAGGAGTTGTGAGACCAGCAGCCGTGCTGCTGTAAATATCCATCAGTATGAATGTAAAACATTCCTCATGTGGGACATGTTCCACTAGTCCTGGGTGAGCCTTGTCTACTTAGCAGAACCATGCTGAATCTGTCTAGTGTAAGGAGCGTTAAAGGGAAACAGACAGTGGATAAGTGGAACTCTGTAGTTGTGTAATTTGGTCATTTAGAGGAAAATGTTCTGCTACAGCAATGGCAACTCAGGTCTAACCTTCTCTCTGACTTTATGGCAGCCAGTTCGGTTAAACTCGGTGTATTTCCTTCTATAGAGAGAAGGGAAAGGGTATACCTAGTCAGTCGCACAACTGAATGCTTTCAACCAAAATGTGTCTTCCGCAGCGTTTAACCTGACCCCTCTGAATCAGAGCGGTGCAGGGGGCTACTTTAATCGACATCGCTGGCGCCCGGGGAGCAGTTGTTGCTCGGGGTTAACTGCGCCCCAGGGATTCAAACCAGTGACCTTTTGGTTATGGGCTCAGTGCTCTTAACCACTAGGCTACCTGCCACCCAGAGGACGATGACACGACCACTGCTGTGTGAAATGATGCAGTGATGTCTGAAGATGACTATTCCACAAAGAATCTCTGAGAGAGAAGTTGAATAAATTATCAGCCGGCAGAGTTTTGGCATTTCCCAGGATTATACTCCATACAGTGACAGACTCATCCTCTGTCCCTCTCTCTCTCTCTCTCTCTCTCTCTCTCTCTCTCTCTCTCTCCTCTGCCAGTATAGAGATGTCATGTTTCACATAATGGAAAAGAAAAGCAATAGAGGATTTTGAAAGTGACTCCTACGACAGCTCTCTATGAGCAAGCATCCTTCCAGCAAGTGCTCTCCAAACACAGGCTAGTGTCTATGACATCTGCTTCTGCCTCGGTCTCAGAGGCTGAACAATGAATACTGCACCAAAGCATGATGCTTTAGAGAAGCTAGAATGCTCTGAATCTTAACAGTTTTAACAGAAGAAACTGGGTTGTGGTCATTAGAAGGGATTTATAAAATCAGTTTTCCCAAATTCCATTTTCTCAGTTTTTTCATAGAAAAACAACTAAATTGGGTGTGTTAAGTCCACAGCAATGCTTAAACTACATCAGGAGACCACTTCCGAGGTCTGGGAAAAATCTAAGAAATGTAGATTTTGGGGTGTATTTACTCTTTAATTCAACTGCCACCAGCCAGAGACCGTTGTTTGGTTAGCAATGTTTCTGTAGCGCTTATGTGATTGCAGAGTTTGCAAAACATATGGCCACTGGATTGATGCAAATAATCATGATATCATTCTGCCAGGTAGGCATAGGCTACTTTGTAGTTAACATTTAATTGAGAAGGTTTTTGGGAACTTTTCCATCTACCTGTCACGTTCGGGTGTGTAGAAAGACCAAGGCGCAGCGTATCCATAGTTCGACATGATTTATTGAATGAACTGACGAACTATACAAAATAACAAATGATATATATAAAGACACACGTAGCACGAACACGGGACATAACATAACAATGAACCACGCCAACGGAGTGGAACACAGACATATAAGTAAGATCCCTAATTAGAGGTAATGCATAGCAGCTGCCTCTAATTAGGGATCCCACACACACACACCAGACAGAAATAGAAATGATAGATCTGCCAGACTCTGACCATAGAAATATAGAGAAGCAAAGCTTCTCTATGGCCAGAGCCTGACACTACCAGAAGACAGTTGTCATTACATTAGCATCATCGTTAATGGCTACACAAAGTGGTCGACAAACGTGCCCCCACAGACAGGGCATTCCAGTTCCACTACCTCTTCAGAAAGTTGAAAGAAAAAATGAATCACTGATGCATTTTGATAATGTCTTATGATAGTATTTAATTTTTTTACAAGAATTAGCATTTTGTTTATTTCCTACTACAGTGAACAAAAATATAAACGTAACATACAAGTGTTGGTCCCATGTTTCATGAGCTGAAATAAAAGATCCCAGAAATGTTCCAGACGCAAGTTCTGTGCACAAATTTGTTTACATCCCTGTTAGTGAGCATTTCTCCTTTGTTAAGATAATGCATCCACCTGACAGGTGTGGCATATCAAGAAGCTGATTAAACAGCATGATCATTACACAGATGCACCTTTTGCTGGGGAAAATAAAAGGCCACTCTAAAATGTGCATTTTTGTCACACAACATAATTCCACAGATGTCTCAAGTTTTGAGGGAGCGTGCAATTGGCTTGCTGACTGCAGTAATGTCCCCCAGAGCTGTTGCTAGAGAATTGAATGTTAATTTCTCTACCATAAGCGCTTCCAACGTCGTTTTAGAGAATTTGGCAGTACGTCCAACTGGTCTCACAACCGCAGACTACGTGTGTGGCGTTGTGTGGGCAAGCGGTTTGCTGATGTCAACGTTGTAAACAGAGTGCCCCATGGTGGCAGTGGGGTTATGGTATGGTTAGGCATAAGCTACAGACAATACAATTGCATTTTATCAATGGCAATTTGAATGCATAGAGGTACCGTTATGAGATACTGAGGCCCATTGTTGTGCCATATATCTGCCGCCATCACCTCATGTTTCATGCTCAGCCCCATGTCGCAAGGATCTGTACACAATTCCTGGAAGCTGAAAATGTCCCTGTTCTTCCATGGCCTGCATAATCACCAGACATGTCACCCATTGAGCATGTTTGGGATGCTCTGGATCGACATGTACGACAGCGTGTTCCAGTTCCCGCCAATATCCAGCAACTTCGCACAGCCATTGAAAAGGAGTGGAACAACATTCCACAGGCCACAAACAACAGCCTGATCAACTCTATGCGAAGGAGATATGGTGCGCTGCATGAGGCAAATGGTGGACATGCAGGAGGCTGGAGAGAGAGAGAGCGAGTCAGTCATACATTAAGGGCTCCAGTCCAGTACGTAGCCTGCGCTGTGCAGAGAGGATGAATAAAGGTTGCTTTTCTCCTCTAATCACGTTAGCATTTAAATAGCATTATATCTGCTCAGAGTAACTCTGACAGGCACACACCTCCGCTCATTTAGCCTGGAACAGGACTTGACGTTAAAGAGGGAACGTTAAAGCAAGGAGACGACTACAGAGCAAAAGGCCCACGACCTTCAGAATGGGCAATACCTGTGTTACGTAACAATAGAGCAAACCGGGCCATACAGGGGGCGCTAAGCATCAGAGTAGTGTATCATCACCAATAAATACAATAAACATTGGCTTACAAAGGAGGCTTTAGGTTAAGAGCAATTGACAATTACAGGAGCAACTGCTAGCTGAGAAAAGAGCATCCTCCACGCTCTCCCATCTCATCGAAGAAAAGAAGCACCCTTTCTAAGCAAAGCAAATCGATAGAGAAGCTTGATTATCCATCTCCCAAAGGTTACACGCCCTCTCCCCAGAATACTGGCCTTTCCTCACAAGATCAAAGGGGGGAAAATGTGTCCTTAACCCCCAGGGGATAAGCGACAATCCAGACTATTAGATTGGATTGTAAGCCAATGGACAGCTACAGGGCCAGGGCAGAAGAGCAGTGGTGGCCATAGCCAATCTCTGTCACTGACACGGCTTGACCACCCTCTCCAGCCCATTCCAACGCCCCGTGACAGCAAACATTATTGGGCTTTTCACAAGCATAATATGAGAGAGGTCTGGGAAGTATCGAGAGGAGAGAGAGGAGAGAGCTGAAGGCTCAGGGAGAATACGTGGGAGTTTCACTTCATGTGCTGAGTCAGACTGTCACAGGTCATACAGCCCAGACAGGGGGTATAAATCAAAATGGCCGTTCTCACACCGATCACTGGGATAATATAGGGCCACTGTCACATGAACCTCAGACACGACACGACTTCTCAAACAGAAACACTTACTGAGGTACTGTTAGTTACTTAAGTGATAATTCCTTCAATTGTTAACGCTTAATAGAGTGCTGAATAGTAAAACATAGCAACTATGCATGACACATTCAGTCATTACCCACTGGCACACACTGATTGAATCAACGTTGTTTCCACGTCATGCAGTAATTAATACTTTAGCCAGGCTATTTCTGCACACTAAGTCAATGCTCACTGAGGAATCCAAAGAGGTCCTACAAGTCAAGTGTTCCAAATTCAGTCAGCTCTCCCCTCCTGCATTGTGCGGGAGTGTAGGTGGTTCTGAGGCAAGAGCTTTGCCGGGTGGGTGTTGCATTGGTGTTGGCTGGAAGTGCCGGAGCCTGAGGCGCATCCTGTTGCTCTGCTCATTGTGGTGTGTTGGTCCACAGACCAACTGGCAGCTCTGTGAGGATGTGAGTGAAGACAGATAGCCAGTCACTGCCTGCTGGGCCCGAACAGCGTGAGATGGAGCAATCAGAGCAGCTCCCCACCATCTCTGGCTCTGTATGAGGGTTAGCAGCACTGGGCCTGGAGCTAGATTAGACCAGAGGTACACTGCTGCTACGGCTGCAGTGGGTTCGTCTAGTGGGAAGAGAGGAGCTACATAACAGAACATCAATGAGTAGAGAGAGAGTGTGGGAAAGTGAGGGTGTGTGAGAAAAACAGTGTGTGTGAGAGAGAGCGAGCGACGGAGAGAGAGAATATCAAAATGAGTGAGAGACAGAGTAATAGACAAAAGTAGATCACCTTTGTATCGCCAATGTGGCCCATAATCCTCTACAGTCAGGAGCCAAGGGCACTCTTACTTTACTTTTCTACCATAACATTAAGTTAGCCAGATAAGCGGAGCAGCACAATGCTTGAATACTTATCAGTGGCTCAATGAATTAGCAGCGTAATGACGAAGCCAGCGTCTTATCTGTGCTGTGCTCAGCTCTCTGTGGTATGGAACTGTCCCTCTGTCTGTCAGTCAAACATAATGGAGGGGAACAAAATCTCTGTAGTGACAGAATCAGCGTTCCTCTTCAACTGCTCCTGGTACAGAATAGAGAATATAGTCTCCATTATGATTTCATGACTAACACCTAAAACCGCACAACTGTAGCCATAGAAACTGGTATCTTTTAATGCAGTTAAACCTAGGATAACATGAGGCAAGTTTCTGTCTCTGAAAGCCCACTTCAGGATTAGGAGGTCCAGTTGAACACTTCAAGATGTGACAGACAATTCCATCACAGCAACACCCCTGTTCACCTGTTCCTCAACACCACACCAAATTGGAAACCCAGCTCTGTGTTTCTTCTCTCTCTCTGTCTTCATCTCACTATCTCTCTCTCTCTCTCTCTCTCTCTCTCTCTCTCTCTCTGTTTCTCTCTCTCATACAGGCAGTCAGGTTCAGATTCTTGTCTCCTTTTCAATGTAAACCAAAGCATTAGAGGCACAAAGTCAATCATTGTGTTAAATGATTTGTTGTGATGTTAATCTGAGCTGCATCAGCTCTTGTGATTATTATACCTGGTAGAATAGAGGCTATTGCCACATATTTCAGTAAAGTATGCTCTGTATATATAATGCATAAGAGGATAAAGAGAGCTCAACTTTTTTCTCCCTTTGAAATTAAATTCATAATTGAAGTCATGATTGCGCGCGCGCGCACGCACGCACGCACGCACGCACGCACGCACGCACACACACACACACACACACACACACACACACACACACACACACACACACACAGGTTTGGGTAGGTTACTTTCTAAATGTATACTTTTACTAGTTACATGTCCAAAATGTTATCAGTAACATAACTCAGTAACGTAATCTGATTACTTTCAGTTACTTTCGATTTACCTTCGCCTTAATCAAATCACATTTATTTTATTAATCACATGCTTCGTAACAGTCAGGGTTGGGGAGTAACGTATTACAAAAAAACGGTAACTGTAATCCGTTACGTTACCAGCAGAAATATTGTAATCAGACTACAGATACTTTTGAAAAACTACATGATTACTTCGAGGATTACTTTTAAATTCAGAAAGGATGTTTGCGGAAAAAAATGTCTCTGTTTTCTCGATTCAAATCGGCATTGAAAAAAGGCGCAAGTTTAGGTTTGTTCCAACTAAATGAGTCTGACCACAAGTCAGAGACCACTAGGATGACACACCAAATGTGTTTGATGGATCGCGGGAAAAGAGCAGGAATAGGCTTTTGTAGGCTACAGTCCATGCTTTGTCTTCCAATGGTGCGACTGCTGTCGGCATCCAAAGATTATCCAACTTGAATAAACGCTTCGAGGTACGTTTAAGCTGCCTATCAATCATTGTTTTTGAAACCAGTGGACAGCCAGTGAAAAATGCGCTCTTGCAACAGCTGTATAGTGCGGATCCAAGCCTATGGAATAAAAGTGGGGCTTTTATTGCTAAAACTTTGATAGACATAAAGGGGCAATCTGTAGTTGCTACATCCATTTTTGGATTTATAAATTATATATAAAGTACCAGTCAAAAGACACCTACTCATTCAAGGGTTTTTGTATAATAACACTATGAAATAACACATAAGGAATCATGTAGTAACCAAAAAACAAATCAAAATATATTTTAGATTCTTCAAAGTAGGACATTGATGGCAGGGAGCTCGGCCCCTGGGATGTACTGGGCCATACGCACTACCCTCTGTAGTGCCTTACGGTCAGATGCCAAGCACTTGCCATACCAAGCGGTGATGCAGCCAGTCAAGATGCTCTCAATGTTGCAGCTGTAGAACTTTTTGAGGATCTGAAGGCTCAAATCTTTTTAGCCTCCTGAGGTGGAAGAGGCGTTGTCGTGACTTCTTCATGACTGTGTTGGTGTGTTTGGACCATGACAGATCCTTAGTGATGTGGACCTGCTCCACTCCAGCAAAAGTATCTGTAATCTGATTACAATATGTTTGCTAGTAACTGATTACAGTTACATATCTTTTGTAAGCAGATTACTCCCCAACCTACATGCACGCACACACGCAGATTGAAAAGGTTGCTGCTGGCTCCAGGGGGAGATGGACACAAGCACATCTGACAGTAAAATGTAATTAGTTTAAGTGGGTGGCCCAGTGTTTTACTGGCTGTTTTATAGGCAGTGAAATGAAAGGACTGCTATTGACCCTGTCCCTGGGAACACTCACAACCCAGCACACAAAGGGCTACTCACCACGACTGGACGACCAATACTCTCAGAAACAAAAATGGGACTTGATGAGAGTGTATTGATAACCTTAATAAGCTTTATGGAGTTACAAGGATCTACTGAGTTACATCAACTGGAAAACATATTTATCAATGTTCAATACCACCTGAAATGTCATATATGACTGAAAGAAAGAGTTGTTTGTAAGAGCTTCTAGAGGTAGTGTATCAGATAGGTACTCAGGCTAGGCAGTCAGCATCTGATTAGGGCCTTTTCAATAGAACCACACACACAGCCTGTAGGCCTGTAGGCTCCATCTCTAGTCACTCACTCAAGTCACATGATTCAACTAATCATTCAGCTGATTTAGTTTCCCTCCCCAGGACATGCAGTGGTAATAGGAGGAGAGGAGAGCTGGGAAACCTGGCATTAGTCTGTCTCCTGGAGGACAGGACTGGATCTGACAGAAGTCTGCTTTGGGGCCAGGAGGTTTTATTGACAGGTTTTTCATTTTTTTATGATCTATGTTCCTCATAGAGTGAAACAGTATAAGACAGGTCAGTTGAGTCAGAATTCTGTCCTTTCCCACGAGAGACCATTAAAATGAACACAGACGGCTAGCTGCAATGTTCCTGTCACATAGGTAGAGGTGAAAGCACGATAGGGGAAGGCTCTCTGGGTTGAGTTGGCCGGGTGTCTGTGTAGGGTTGAATATTTTCCAGGTATTTTACAAATGTTTCAGCCAGAGAAAACATCAATTTCCAGACAAAACCAGAAGTGTTATTTTAAATCATATAAAGTATGTCTGGATTTGATTAGAGCTTTGATTCCGCAAGAAAATTCTATCCTTATGCTACCTGAGCCAGATGAGACGTTTTAGGGCTCCCAAGTGGTTCGAATCCAGGCTGTATCACAACCGGCCGTGATAGGGCGGTGCACAATTGGCCTAGCGACGTCTGAGTTTGGCCGGTGTAGGCCGTCATTGTAAATAAGAATTTGTTCTTAACTGACTTGCCTAGTTAAATATAGGTTAAATAAAATGTAAATTAAAATAAAGCATGCACTGTCCATAGATGTGGCGGACTGGCTGTCGTTTTGGCCTGCCGTGAATAATCAACTTGACCAGCGATAATATAGCAAGCAGGAATGAGTTGATGAGCATCCACCATCACTCTCTCCTGCAGTGTCCCCGCACGAGGGTGCGCGCGCCAAAAATGACATCAGGTCTTGACGCACATAGCAACCGTCTACCTGCTTCTCTACCGATAACATTTTAGACACGCCGCATGGCAAAATGGACGGTCAGAAAAGGAAAGGTGGAGCAGAGAGGGAGAGAATTAAAAAAGAGAAAGGCCCTTGCCACAGACGCAGCTAAATGCTGCAAAATAAACAACATGTTCGCCAGTAAAGGACAGGGTCAGTCAAAAACACTAGCTAAAACACACACACTGACACACACAAACAACACCCAGCATGGCTAGCTAAGTAGCCTAGCTAATAACAGTGACACAACGGCGGGTAGGCTAAACAGTTTGCATGTCTTACGTCTTCGTGGAGGAATTATATCATGGCAATGAGTGCAACATAGCGATCATAATATGACATTGAAGGCAATATGTTTCAACTAGTAAAAAATAGTAAACCTAGACAATGGACTTGCCAGCATTCGGTCATGACTCATGCCACATAAGCTAGGGAAGTGCACATACACTGTACAGCGAAACAGGCTACAGTAACGTAACCATAATACATCCATGAACGTAACACATCAGCGCCATTAGTACCAGCATTACAAGTTACTACAATAATATACAGCTCTGGGAAACATTTAGAGACCACTCCAAATTTAGAGACCACTCCAGATTAAGAGACCACTCCAAATTAAGAGACCACTCCAAATTTAGAGACCACTCCAAATTTAGAGACCACTCCAAATTAAGAGACCACTCCAAATTTAGAGACTACTCCAAATTAAGAGACCACTCCAAATTTAGAGACCACTCCAAATTAAGAGACCACTCCAAATTAAGAGACCACTCCAAATTTAGAGACCACTCCAAATTAAGAGACCACTCCAAATTAAAGAGACCACTCCAAATTAAGAGGCCACTCCAAATTTAGAGACCACTCCAAATTTAGAGACCACTCCAAATTAAGAGACCACTCTTGATTTTTTCCAGAGCTGTAATAATGTAGCCTACTGATACACAAATGATAGTTAGTATGATAATAGAGTATTTTCTTTGCAAAGGTGGAGAAGGAAGTAGCAGCAGCACTAGAGCTTCAGGTGATGCTGCAGAACTGGAGATGATGGTCAGTTCAGAGTCAGATTCAGAGCAGGAACCTTCAGGTACAACTTAAGAGCACAAACCTAAACATGTAGGCTATGATTTTAGATTAATATGTGCTTTATTTATAAGATTATCAGTAGGACTGTAATCGGGTGGCATACAATCGATGACTGCACAAGTAATACAAGTTTACATTTATGTTATTTACGATGTTAATCTCATTCTGCAGAGCAACCAGATGTGCAGAGAGTGAGAGAGAGAGAGAGAGAGGGAGAGAGAGAGAGAGATAGAGAGAGAGAGAGAGAGAGAGAGAGAGAGAGAGAGAGAGAGAGAGAAAGGTTCAGAGCCCAGTACAGGGAAAATAGAAAAGGACAGCAAAAGCACTGAAAAAAAAAGGCAGGGATGTTCTCAATACAAAAAGACCCAACACAGGATTTAACATCCAAAGACCAGTGTGCAGTAGATCTGCGTTGTCCTTGAGAGACTCAGTGCGGTCATTGACTGTGAGTCATCGACTGGACAGTACTTTGTGGACCTTGTGAAACAGACCCTTGAGAAGATGGACATAGATATCAAACAGTATGTTGGTAATTGTCAGGCTCTGGCCATAGAGAAGCCTATTGCTTCTCTATGTATCCATGGTCAGAGTCTGACAGGTCTATTATTTCTGGCTCTGTGTGGTGTTTTGTGTTGGATCCCTAATTAGAGGCAGCTGCACCGCATTGTCTCTAATTAGGGATCCTACATATGTTTGTATGTCCCACACCTTGGTGTGGGTCGTTAGGTTTCCAGGTCACGTTACAGTAAGTGTGTTTACGTTTTGTTACATTGTGTTTTGTTTGTTAGTTCGTCATTTTTTGAATTTGTTAAAGTAAAATAAATGTCGAACTATGTTTGCGCCGCGCCTTGGTCTCTCAATACCCACTCGTGACAGTAATGCAACAGACGGAGCAGCTAATATGCAGGGACAATACAGGGGCTTCTCTGCATTGCTCACAGGAGAGTCACTGTCAGGACTCGGGTTTGATCATCAGCCTTTCTGTTGTATTTGTCTTAATTGTCAGTTTCCCTCACTCTGCCATCACAGCTGCACCTCATTCTAATCTATGCTCGTGCTCTCCTTACACACACCTGTCTCCCATTTTGCATTGATTTTCCCCACTACTTATGCTTCTCTCTTACTTTGCTTCTCTGTCAGTGTGTCTTGGTTTCCGTCCGTTTCACGACTGTCCTAATCCAATCTTGATCTAGTTGTGCCTAGCTTACATTCTGTCTGTTTATTTAATCTTGTTTTTTGCCCTCTGTTTTGCCCAGTCCCTGCACTCATCCTGTTTCGGCTTGCTCACCCGGTTTTGTTCTTCTGCTCTTGTTTTGGACTATTGACTTGGCTCTACCACCGGGACTGTGGTTCTGCCTCTGGTTTTGACCCCTGCCTGCCCTTGGATTTCGCCCCTGTCCTGCCCTTCGCTCGGTGACTCGGCTGCAAATTATAATTGTGTTTTGTTTCTTTTCTTTACCTTTTGGACAATAAATTGAGTTATCTGCTAACCTGCTCTTGGATCCCTTTTTATCCCAGCATCCCTAACAGTCTCCTAACCAAGTACACATATGGTGTTACTCACATGTCCTCAACCTTGTGCTAACTGGCAAGTGAATCCCTTTTCTCACTACTGAATGACATTGCAGTGTTTGTTCGAGATTCCTATGACGCTATGGGAGGAAACCAGTGAGGACAGGAGACACAGACGGCTTGATGTAATTGGTGAAACACGCTGGTGGGCCAAAGACGAGGCCTTGAGGAAAGTATTTGGAAGCTTTGCAAAGCCTGACCGTGCACTTTACACGGATGTGGTCATCACTATGGAAAGAATTGAAAAGGATGTGAACATAAAACCTGCCATCCGAAGTAAGGCCCAAGGGTACAAGGATGCTCTCCTAAAGTATGAAACCATACTTACAGCTGAGGTTTTTCTCAGGATTTTTGAGCAGACGTCCCCTCTCTCGAAATACTTGCAAACAAGTGGCATGGATATCGTAACAGCACAGCACTTGGTGACGGGAACGGAGGATAACCTGAGAAAGTGTGCCCGAGACTTTGAAGGTGTGAAGATGCTAGAAGACGGCCAATGGCAATATGGAGGAGCAGCAGGACTGTGATGCCGAAACTCAGACTGCTCTCCCAGAGAAGAGAACAAAAAAAAGAAGAGAAAGCCAGGAGTTTGCAGAAGATGAGCCCATTGCTAATGTACTGGACACTGTTGTTGAAAGTATTCACCGCCGTTATGCAGCAAATGCAGTGCTGTGTCTCCTACATGAATCCGAAGCATTTTCCTGAGATCAGAGAAAAGGGCCTTCCAAAGACAGCCATGAAGGATCTCAGCAAATGCTTACTGGAATTTGATGAACATGCCACTGTTGAGGCATTGCAGGCTGAACTGATCAGCCTTGCACAACAGTGGGAAAGACTTAAACAGCCAGCATTGGAGGAGTACAACACCAGGGCCGCAGCCACCAGTGATGAATCAGCGGAAGACTGAAAGTGGATAACTTTCTTCCCAGATTAACATAGTGGCTAGTTTGGTACCCGTTATTTCAACAAATAGGGTTAGCCTACAAAACTAGCGGTCTGGTGGTTTGCGTGAACAGGGTGGCCTGGGATGGAGTCAAATTCCCAGCCTGAATTATTGTTTCAGTCCGCCCCTGGATGTAGCTATGCCCTCTTGGGTAAATAGATGCTACAAGCACAAGTAGCCTAATCTTTTCGAGTGTGGACTGTATTACTGTATTGTATTATACTGTATTATATGGACCGGAATTACGGACCTCGTTCAAACCATGAAGCTGGTTATAGTGTAGCGTATTTGATATTATTTTGATTTCCATTTAGCATTTTAAAATTAGTAGAATAACGCATATTTAGGCTACCTTTCGAAATATTTCCCCTAATGTTGTACGACGTGTGTTAGCATACTATATTAGCCTCTCTCTATTGTTGATTTATTCCTTTCTCGCTTTCAACAGTTAAATTAAATATGTTTTGCTGTCCATATTTTCATAATTGTAATGACATGCTTGAATAATATAGGACTAGATAAGATGCAGATGGCTATCACTTCTCTTCACGAAGATTGACTGAATAAATAACTAGCCAACCGCTATTCTTTCATCCTTCAAACTCCGATGAGTTCTATTGGCTGCAGTATTCAACATTGAGCAAACAAGAGCTTGCGTTCTTCTTCGAAAAGTCTATTAGTATAAGAAATAAAAAATAAAATAAAGTGTCCAGCAAGCTATTCTAGTCTAGCTTTTCCTGGGACAGCAAGAGCTATGAGGTGTTTTTTTAAGGAGAGAGGCCAGGTTTATTGCGCAAGAGAGAGAGGCTATAACTTATAAGAAGCTTATGCATACCCATCATTCATTAGATAAATATAAGGCTAATACGCCATTGTATTTATTACCTGAAAGAGGTAGGCTAGGACATCTACACTGAAAATAATATAAACGCAATATGTCAAGTGTTGGTCCCATGTTTCATGAGCTGAAATAAAAGATCCCAGAAATGTTCCATACACACATATGCCTATTTCTCACAAATGTTGTGCATCCATCCACCTGACAGTTGTGGCATATGGCATGTGGCAAGAAGCTGATTAAACAGCATGATCATTACACAGGTGCACCTTGTGCTGGGGACACTAAAATGTACAGTTTTGTCATACAACACAATGCCACAGATGTCTCAAGTTTTGAGGGAGCGTGAAATTGGCATGCTGACTGCAGGAATGTCCACCAGAGCTGTTGCCAGAATTTAATGTTAATTTCTCTATCATAAGCCGCCTCCAACGTTGTTTTAGAGAATTTGGCAATACTTCCAACCTGCCTCACAACCGCAGACCCCATGGTGGTGGTGGGGTTATGGTATGGGCAGGCATAAGCTGTAGACAATGAACACAACTGCATTTGTACACAATTCCTGGAAGCTGAAAATGTCCCTGTTTTTCCATGGCCTCCTTACTCACCAGACATGTCACCCATTGAGCCTGTTTGGGATGCTCTGGATCGACATGTACAACAGCGTGTTCTGGTTCTCGCCAATATCCAGCAACTTCACACAGCCATTCAAGAGGAGGGGGACAGCATTCCACAGGCCACAATCAACAGCCTGATCAACTATATGCGAAGGAGATGTGTTGCGCTGCATGAGGCAAATGGTGGTCATAATAGATACTGACTGGTTTTCTGATCCACGCCCCAGACATTAGTAATATATTTTTTAATTTAACATTTATTTAACTAGGTAAGTTTGTTAACCTGGACCACGCTGGGCCAACGACGTTGGGCCAATTGTGCTACAGCAAGACAAAATATTTAAGTGCCTTTGAACTGGGTATGGTAGTATAGCATTTCTCAAAGTCAGTCCTGGGCCCCCCCCCCTCGGTGCACATTTGGGGTGTTGCCATAGCAATAGCCAGCTGATTCAAATAACCAACTCATCATCAGCTGTGTAGTGGTAGGGCAATTTTTGAGAAAAGTTTTGAGAAAACAACTCAATATAAAGAAGGTGTTCCTAATGTTTGATATATCGTGAACAAGATTAGGCCTGTCTATTTTGGATGCAATTTGAATGGAATTGATGGAGAGAGAAAGACAGACGGAGATGTGTAAATTTGTCACGACCCCTGCCGAAGTTGCCTCACCCCCTTGTTCGGGCATGCTTCGGCGATCGTCGTCACCGGCTTTCTAGCCACTGCCGCTCGATCATTCATTATCCATTTGTCATGTCTTGTCATTACGCACACCTGGTTCTCATTTCCCCTCATTACTTCATGTATATATGTTCCCTCTGTTCCCCCATGTCCTTGTCGGATATTGTTCAGTGTGATTGTGCATTCACCTTTGTTTACTCGTCTTGAACAGTCGTAAACCTATTCCTGTTCAGATTGTTTCTGCGTATTTGGATATTAAATTTATCCTTGATTGCACGCTACCTCCTGCGCCTGGCTCTCTATTCTATTCCACGCATCACAGAATATCCGACCTACCAATGGAGTCAGCAGGAGTGAATAATATGACCGGGGTAGTGGAGAGAGTGAGGGAGCACTCCACCATGCTCACCAGCCTAGGAGAGGCGATGGATCGGGTTCTGCAAGCTGTCCAGCGACTAGAGCACCACCGACCAGACAGTGAAACCTCACCTTTAGCAAATACGGGGCAACCCAATCGCAACACTCCACTACAACCTACCGGTCAAATCCACATTTCCCTTCCCCGGGAATACGATGGTACCGCTGCCCAGTGCCAGGGTTTCTTACTGCAGCTTGAGCTGGCATTCAGCACGATATCTCCTCCTCCTTCGGATCGTGAGAAGGTATCCGCCCTCGTCTCCTGTCTAACTGGGAAAGCCCTGGAGTGGGCCAACGCAACCTGGAGAGAGGGAACAGCGTTGGACAACTTCGGGGAGTTCGCCCGCCACTTCCGAGCCGTCTTCGACCATCCACCAGAAGGAAGAGAGGCGGGTGAACGCCTTTTCCACCTACGACAGGGGACGAGGAGTGCGCAGGATTTCGCGCAGGAGTTCCGGACGTTAGCGGCCGGGTCTGGGTGGAATGAGCGGGCCCTTATTGACCATTTCCGCTGCAGTCTGCATGAGGACGTCCGTCGAGAGCTAGCCTGCCGGGATGCCACGCTTAGTTTTAACCAACTCGTGGATATGGCCATACGACTGGACAATCTGCTGGCCTCTCGCGGACGTCCAGTGAGGGGTCCGCTCTTACCACCCTTATCCACACCAGATCCGGTCCCTATGGAGATGGGTGGAACGGCCGTCCAGAATCGTCGCGGGAGCCGGGTCCAGTGCTCATCCTGTGGTCGTCATGGACATTCAGCGGGCCGTTGTTTTCAGAGTGCTGGGTATAGAGGCGGCAGGCAGGGCACTCTGGCATCACCCCAGGTAACAACGCACCACACTTACCCAGAGTCCTCTGTTACACACCTCTACCTTCCAGTGTCATTTCCTGATTTTTGTGCTATTCCCCAGTGTAAGGCGCTAGTCGATTCAGGCGCAGCTGGAAATTTTATGGATAGTACTCTAGCTAGTAGATTAGGGATCCCGCTTACGCCCATGTCCATCCCCATTCCCATTCAAGGGTTAGATAGTCGACCGTTAGGGTCTGGGTATGTTAAGGAGACCACCGGAGACATAGTAATGATCACCCAGGAGAATCATAAGGAGAAAATAAATTTCTTCATTATTGATTCTCCTGCATTCCCGGTGGTACTAGGACTGCCCTGGTTAAGTACTCACAATCCCACCTTTTTGTGGAAACAGAGGGCTCTAACGGGGTGGTCATCAGAGTGTCCGGGGAGGTGTGTAGGTGTTTCCGTTGGTGCAACCACGGTGGAGAGTCCAGAGAATGTCCCCACCGTGCGCATTCCCCCCGAATACCTAGATTTGGCTCAAGCCTTCTCTAAGAAAAAGGCTAATAAATTACCACCTCATCGCCCAGGGGATTGTGCGATAAACCTCAAGGTAGACGCTGTACTTCCCAGGAGTCATGTGTATCCCCTGTCGCAGGTAGAGACGGAGGCCATGGAAACATATGTCTCTGAGTCCCTACGACAGGGGTTCATACGGTCCTCTACTTCACCCGCCTCCTCGAGCTTCTTTTTTGTGAAGAAGAAGGATGGTGGTTTGCGCCCATGCATTGATTACCGCGCCCTCAACCAGATCACAGAAAGGTATAGTTATCCTCTACCTCTCATCTCATCGGTGATTGAATCAATGCATGGGGCGCGCTTCTTCACTAAACTAGATCTCAGGAGTGCGTACAATTTGGTGCGTATCCGGGAAGGAGATGAGTGGAAAACGGCATTTAGTACTACTTCAGGTCACTATGAGTATCTAGTCATGCCATACGGGTTGATGAATGCACCATCAGTCTTCCAATCTTTTGTTGACAATGTTTTCAGGGACATGTTCGGTTGTGGTGTGGTAGTATACATCGATGACATTCTGGTGTATTCCGCTACACGCGCCGAGCATGTTTCCCTAGTCCGTAAAGTACTTGGAAGATTGCTGGAGCATAACCTGTATGTCAAGGCAGAAAAATGTCTGTTCTTCCAACAGTCCGTTTCCTTCCTTGGATACCACATTACCACCTCCGGGGTGGAGATGGAGAGTGACCGCATTTCAGCCGTGCGTAATTGGCCGACTCCAACCACGGTTAAAGAAGTACAGCGGTTTTTAGGGTTTGCCAATTTCTATCGGAGGTTTATCCGGGGCTTTGGCAAGGTGGCGACTCCCATTACTTCACTGTTAAAGGGGGGTCCGTCCCGTCTCCGCTGGTGCGCTGCGGCGGACAGGGCATTCAGGCAGCTGAAGGCTCTTTTCACCGCGGCCCCGGTGCTAGCCCATCCGGATCCCTCTTTGCAGTTCATAGTAGAGGTGGACGCGTCCGAATCAGGGGTAGGAGCAGTCTTATCCCAACGATCGGGCACGCCATCTAAGCTCCGTCCCTGTGCTTTCTTCTCTAAGAAGCTCAGCGCGGCGGAGCAAAACTATGATGTAGGTGATCGGGAGTTGTTGGCTGTAGTCAAGGCTTTGACTGTGTGGAGACATTGGCTTGAGGGGGCTAAACACCCTTTCCTCATCTGGACTGACCACCGTAACCTGGAGTACATCCGGGCAGCTAGGAGGCTGAATCCTCGTCAGGCCAGGTGGGCCATGTTTTTCACACGCTTTCATTTCACCATCTCCTATATTCCAGGGACTAAGAACGTGAAGGCAGACGCACTGTCTCGGCTGTACGACAAAGAGGAGAGGCCCATGGATGACACCCCCATACTACCGGCCTCCTGCATTATAGCGCCGGTAGTATGGGCGCTGGACGCGGACATTGAACAGGCATTGCACACAGAGCCAGCTCCACCGGCCTGTCCCGCTGGACGTCTGTACGTGCCGTCTGCTGTCCGGGACCGGCTCATCTATTGGGCCCACACGTCACCCTCCTCTGGTCACCCCGGTATCGGTCGGACAGTGCGCTGCCTTTCTGAGAAATATTGGTGGCCCACCTTGGCTAAGGATGTGAGGGTGTATGTCTCCTCCTGCTCGGTGTGCGCCCAGTGTAAGGCACCTAGACACCTTCCTAGAGGTAAATTACTTCCTTTACCTATTCCACAACGGCCATGGTCACATTTATCGATAGATTTCCTGACAGACCTTCCACCTTCCCAGGGGAACACCACTATCCTGGTCGTTGTGGATCGATTCTCCAAGTCCTGCCGCCTCTTGCCTCTGCCCGGTCTCCCCACGGCCCTGCAGACTGCGGAGGCTCTATTCACTCATGTCTTCCGGCACTACGGGGTACCAGAGGATATAGTATCTGATCGGGGCCCCCAATTCACATCTAGGGTGTGGAAAGCATTTATGGAACACCTGGGGGTCTCCGTCAGCCTTACCTCTGGGTTTCACCCCGAATCTAACGGGCAGGTGGAGAGGGTAAATCAAGATATAGGTAGGTTCTTAAGGTCCTACTGCCAGGACCGGCCGGGGGAGTGGTCGACGTACCTGCCATGGGCTGAGATGGCACAGAATTCCCTCCGTCACTCCTCCACCAACCTAACCCCATTTCAGTGTGTGTTAGGTTACCAGCCGGTTCTGGCACCGTGGCATCGGAGCCAGACCGAAGCCCCTGCGGTGGATGAGTGGTTCCGTCATGCGGAGGCCACATGGGAAGCTGCCCATGTTCATCTCCAGCGGGCAGTATGTCGACACAAAATAGGCGCGGACCGTCACCGCAGTGAGGCCCCAGTATACACACCGGGTGATCGGGTCTGGCTCTCGACCCGGAACCTACCTCTCCGCCTGCCATGCCGGAAGCTGAGCCCGCGGTTTGCAGGGCCATTCAAAGTCCTGAGGAGAATCAACGAGGTTACATACAGGTTGAAACTCCCTCCCGATTACCGTATTAACCCCTCGTTTCATGTGTCTCTCCTCAGGCCGGTGGTGGCTGGTCCGCTCCAGGAGTCTGAGGTACGGGAAGCCCCCCCACCCCCGTTGGACATCGAAGGGATCCCGGCGTACTCCGTTCGTTCCATCTTGGATTCGAGACGTCGGGCGGGGGGCCTTCAGTACCTCGTGGAGTGGGAGGGGTATGGCCCGGAGGAGAGGTGCTGGGTGCCGAGGGGGGATGTGCTTGACCAGTCCCTATTACGAGATTTCCACCGTCGCCGCCCAGAGCGCCCGGCGCCTCGCCGTCCGGGTCGTCCCCAAAGCCGGTGTCGGAACGCAGCTGGAGCTGCGCGTCAAGGGGGGGGTACTGTCACGACCCCTGCCGAAGTTGCCTCACCCCCTTGTTCGGGCATGCTTCGGCGATCGTCGTCACCGGCTTTCTAGCCACTGCCGCTCGATCATTCATTATCCATTTGTCATGTCTTGTCATTACGCACACCTGGTTCTCATTTCCCCTCATTACTTCATGTATATATGTTCCCTCTGTTCCCCCATGTCCTTGTCGGATATTGTTCAGTGTGATTGTGCATTCACCTTTGTTTACTCGTCTTGAACAGTCGTACCTATTCCTGTTCAGATTGTTTCTGCGTATTTGGATATTAAATTTATCCTTGATTGCACGCTACCTCCTGCGCCTGGCTCTCTATTCTATTCCACGCATCACAAAATTAGACGTGTATTCAGTGCTTATATTACTGTAGCATAGGCTATGCTGCAGCAAATGTAGTCCTACCTTTCACAAGAAAAAAGTTTGAGATAATACATGCATTGTGAACTGCGCTCCATACTGCGCTGTCTGTCCCCACCTTGAGTACTGATGATTGATCATGCAGATAGCAGAATATGCTGTGGCCCGTCCAGAAGCCAGAGTTAGACATTGAATATAATTTAACATTTCCATTTAATGTCATGCTGTTCATAAAAATAATTGATTATAATTTACCGGTTTCTCAGTTATTTATTCTGGGAAAAGGGAGTGGGTTTGGGCGGGAAATCTCGTTAAATCTCAGTAACCTGGTTCCCGCTATTCAACCTGAGTCTGGAGCAACAGTATGGGAAAAACTATTTTTACTGTCCCTCCTCTCTCCCCAGATCTATCAGTGATTTATCTTCTGTCTGTATCCCCTCCCCTCTACTCACTCTCTCCGCAGGAAGCATTTTACAGGACCAGTCTCTACAGGCTCAGCTTGAACCCTGTTGAGGCGAACACAAGTACTACTCCATGTTAGACCACTTTGTGTGTGTGTGTGTGTGTGTGTGTGTGGCGTATGAGTGTGAGAGGAGAGAGAAAGTGATTGACAGAGAGAGAGTATGTGGGTGAGAGTGAGACTAACAAGAGAGGGATAGTGAACGAGAGGGAGTGACATGAGGAAAGCAATAAAGACAGTCTGAGCCCCACAACAGCTAACTACATCCACAACACTGTAACTGAGCCCCCTGCCACAACAGCTAACTACATCCACAACACTGTAACTGAGCCCCCTGCCACAACAGCTAACTACATCCACAACACTGTAACTGAGCCCCCTGCCACAACAGCTAACTACATCCACAACACTGTAACTGAGCCCCCTGCCACAACAGCTAACTACATCCACAACACTGTAATTGAGCCCCTTCAGAGAAAGTGACTGTGCTGCCATAACACCCTGTAGAGGAGCTGCCATCATCCAGCCGTCATCCATCCCACAGAGGCCGCCCATCAGCCATTGGCTCAAACACACACTGTCATGTCACTCCTCACAGCCCTGAGTTAGGGGTTGCTTAGGAACATAAGGTTAAGCACAACATAGATCTTAGTGTTAGTCAGTGCCTGAGGCCACAGCGCAGGGAAATGTCACAATCCCAGTGTGGCCAGGTGAGGTGAGTCGTCTCAATGACAGGTGTGAGTTGTCTTAATGACATTTGTCAATGTTGGTGTTGCCTTCACATTAAGGCTCTGCAATGGAGTTAGCTACATAACAGTGGACCACTTTCTGGCAGGGGTTTTGAGTATTGTGTTTATTGCAAGCTTTCCATAATAATCTGAATGAACAAGCTATATCAACCATAAGGCAGCAGACCGTATTTTGCAAAGATACCTGCCAAAAACATTTTGCATCTCTCAGAGTATCATGATAATTTACTAGGACTGATAAACTACTCATCTGCTTAAGGACTTTTGCAATGTTCCGAGAACCTTTCATAGTAAATTAGGCGGGTATGAGATATTCTCGTATATTACGAGAGAAACAAACTGTTTAACAACCTCATATCAACAAAGTCAAAGGGTTTATTACAACAACGCTCAAGGACAAAAGCTGTGGCCCCTTTTAAATACAAAAATGTCTGTACTACATGCTTTTGCTGTCTATATGGAAGCAGCATCAACATTAGAGTTCATGGTTCTAATAGTGTGACATCTGAGTCAATTAAAGTCTTGGTGATATCACTGGCAGCCTGATTAGCATATCCACCAGTATAGGTCCCCAGGGTAGCAGCTGCCTCGTCACATCACACTGAATCACACAGCCTTGTTATTGCCTTCTAATGGGCGTCCTTCAGACGAAACCTTTGAAACACCGCTTTCCTGTGTACACACTGCAAATAAATAATTCCAACTTTATTCCCTAATTCGCCAAATCCTCATTAAAAACAAAAATGTTTAGATAATGCAGAGTGGAGCTTATTCATGTTCCCCATATTCCATATGAAGATGACATAATACGAAAACACAAGAGAATATAATATTCATAAACTGTAAATCCCATAGAGAATTCAGGATGTGTATAAAAAAAAAAAGTAAAATGTAAATTTAAATCAGCAAGAGTGTGCAGGGAGTTGTTGTGAAGTGTGTGTGTGCGTGCGTCCTGATTGAAAACCCACTGCTACACCATCACAGATCGTCATCATCATCTCAGAGGAGAGGCAGATGAATTAGCACAGCAGAATTAGCTCAGGATGAGAAGCAAGGCAAGGCATGATTATGATGGATTAATGTTGTTTTGCTTGAATTAACAGGGAATATATGAAACATGCTGAGAATCTGTTTCACTCACTGGTCAATTTGATACAATTTAATACCTAATTATGTTTCACTTGTCATAGTTAATGCTGCTTAGATTTGAACAATGTGAGGTGGGGATTTAATTGATTCTGGCCTCTTGCTTAGTGCTTAGAATGTTAATGCCTGTGTTTGATGTATTAGATAGCTGCTAGATAACTCATTAACTTTCTCCCCCTCCCACCCAACAACAGTAGCGTCACAGAATAATATCAGCAGCTTAAAGGCAAATCACTCAATCATCACACATTGACTATGCCTCGATTACATTTACAGCTGTTGAACAGGCCTGAGGATTGTGAGAATATAAAACACACAAATGGTTTGAAATGTAATTAAAGTATTTATTACCTCTCAGTCCCCTGAGATTGATGACATGTCATCTGAAGTCACCTGACTAGTGGCCCTCGGGGCTAAGGTCGATCCCAAAGGTCATAAAGGACTTGACCTCCTCCAGCACTTCACTCATTTATTCTCCTGACTCCCCAATTCACTTAACCAACCTAAACCTATCCCCAGTCCCCAGGGGGGCATTTGAACCCTGTACGGTGCATACACACTCTGTAGGAGCAGCAGCTCGAACCTTACCTCCGCAGTCCTCTGGAGAACTATAGAGAACGCTCTAATCGATCGCAGCACTGCGTCTGAGGGAAGGGGAGGAGAAGAGGGAGACCCAAAGGGTGGGACAACTCCTACCCCCTCTATTCTAAGTCAATCTGAGCACTACAACACCGATATGGGAAACATCTAGTCCCCCAGTGTTCCTCATAGAGTGCAGTGCCATAGCAATTTGGAAGTGGAATCTCTAGTGAATTCATACAAGGCATTGTTAAACCCAATGAAGGAACTGAATGACGAAAACACAATCCCACATGAGACAGAAACAGGGTGTAGGAGGGAGATTTTCCTTCCTTTATTAATTCCTGTGCTGAATTGATCAAAGTACAACCTAAGTTTTCTGGCAGAGCAGCAGAGACGCAGTCTGAGCTCCCTTTTGATTCACGCTCCCACTCCTTCCCACGGCTGCTCATGCAGGGCTAGACAGTGGCAGGAGACAATGCATACACACTGTCTGAGTAAGAGCTGGTTTGGTAGAAATATGTTCCGCCATGCATTCACTGTGTAACTTCAGCCATTCATTGATCTGCGTTTCTATTTGGAAATGTGCTACCTGCATGTAGTAAATTTACATACAGCCTTTTTTGGATAACTACAGCCTTCTCTCGGAAACAGAAACACAAGTGCACCCACAGGTTCATTCATTAGCAAGTCTTCCTAGAGTTCAGTTTAGCAGAAAGAGTTTTGAAACCTGTCAAAACTAATGGCAGCTAAGTTTCAACGCAGGGTATGTTAGCAGTGCAGGTGGGACGACTATCTTGGGAAATAGGTGGAATTACCTGTTTGAAAGTACCACTTAGAAAGACAGTGATGGATTGTTTGTTTATGTGAATCAACAGTACATTGAGTGAGTTGGTGCTGTAGAGTAGAACTAAACGAGGTTGATCCTCAAAACACTTCACATTCTATGCATTCAATGAAACCAATTCAAGACTACCTCTTACAGAGAACCATAGCAAACCTACTGTTTGCATCTCCAGCATGACACGTGTGACTGTATTCTTAACAACACCTCTAAATTATGTGGCATTGCATTACCCATAACAAAACACTGACACTGAAATTATCCCTGTTGGAAAAACAAACCACTCCATTTACCCACATGGAGCAGCTATCCCCCAGGCATTTGGTTTATTGTGTCTTTCAGCAATGATTAAGATCTCTATTCACAGGTAATGTGCAGATTACATTAGAACAGGCCAGGCGGGGGGAAGGAACCATACATTCATCATACAGAGAGCCCTGGTGCCCCGGTCTACTGCCACACCACTGAACCCAGCACGACCTCTACCGTGAGCAGACCTGGAATCAGCATTTCTGGGGCCCCGAGGAGGGTGATGAGGCCCCTGTGGGGAGCGTGGCCCTCAGATTGTGGCCGAACACATGCAATTAACAGTTCCAGGATGGGATTGATTCCATGTCTACACTGCTGGGAGCTTTGCTTATCCTGGTTATACCTGTCGGGTTACAATGTGATGGCTGTCATATTGAAAGGTCAATGCCAAAGGTTGTGGGCAAAAACACACTTACTGAAGACAATAAGTAGCCCTACACAGTCACACACTCTCTCTGTGTAGAGAAAATAACAATGTGTTTGAAGGTTAATGTGGTAACACAAACAGTAGGGAGAGGAGATCATTCTTTACATAACACGTAGAAAAGACCTAGAATAGGGAAGTGCAATGTGTGGGAAAGTATACTTCTCCCATAGCTTGTGTGGGTGAGGAAATGAACACACTCTGTACACATCCAATTGGAAGACACTTCACCCAGGATTCAGGAGTGACTGGATGACTCAAACAGGTAATTGTGCATATTCAGGATAATGGAGATACCCTGAAGGGCTTCCTGTGAGCAACCTCATTCCTTCCTTGTTAACTTCATGCATTTTACATCAGAAGCCAGCCAGTGTCTCCCTCCTGAAAATGTTGTATTGCTGTGTGTGAGGTGGATACTATTTTTAGCTATGAGAACCATGTCTCCGGTTCTTTGGGCTCTACCTTAGAGGCATTCTCACTTCCCAGCCTGTCCTCATGAATAGGAATGAGTTGGAACATTAAAGGTTTTTTTTGGGGAGTACAACGTGGAATTTATAACATCTAATATTTAACAATGGGAATAGAGAGTGAATTAAAAGAGCACTGTTGCGTAGTAGCTAGCATAACATAGCACATAACACACTGCATGGGTGGATATGTGGGAATAATTCATAGAATAACAGATAAAGTCATGTATGAAAAATAGGTTGTTATGTAAGGTCATGCAAGGTAATATGCAGCTGGTTTTAACTTGCTAAAAGCGATAGTGCAATGTTTTTCTTATTAGTAGGCTATATTTTTCATGATAAATATTGATATTTGGAGTATATTGTGTTGAAGTAAAGTATTTTACGGACCAGAGGCAATGAATCAGAAGCCTATGGGAAATCTCTCTGTTTCACTCAAATCATGTTATACTAACCTGAGTTAGACCTGGGTTAATAGTTAGTGAAACTGAAGGTATACGCACACACGTGCACATGTGCACACGCACACAGTTCAGCATTAACCATGTGTGACATTGACTAAAATGAAAAACAATATTTACGTTTGAATGGGTTTTCAAATCAGCGGGGAGGACTACTCACAGTTGGTAGAGGTGACAGAAAACAGATAAGGAAAATACCTCTCTTTTTTATAGACTCTGAAATGTTTTCAGGAACTCTGCATTATTTGAATCCATTATTTGAAAGTTTTTCCTTTGTATTTATTTAACCTTTATTTAACTAGGCAAGTCAGTTAAGAACAAATTCTTATTTACAATGACGTCCTATTAAATGTTTTCTCCTGCTATTGAGTTGAGGCTCTGGCTAAATGATGGGTTTGCAGTGCATAATAATGGCCTTCTGGTGCCAGAGTAAACCCAACAAAGAAAAACTGGTTCTGTGAAAGTTCCCAGAACATTTGTTAGGCCACAGCAAATGTTCTCATAACACAAAAACTGTCCAGTAGTGCTGATGATTAAAGAATGTTTGTATAAAACATCTGCTTGATGTTGCAAGAACGTTGCTAGAGCACATTTAATCTGTTCTTTAAAGTTTCCCAGAATGTTTCATTAGGTTGTGAGAACAGTCTGGTGAGAACATTGTCGGGACATCACAAAAAAATACAAATATTTTAGGGTGCAAAAAAACATCCACCTGATGCTGCAATCTGATCTACGATCATAAAAAATAAGACGGGGGACCATATCAAGCGTCTCAAAGTAGGATTTACATTTGGTGTGTGTTTTTAAAAGTTGAACAATCAATTTTCACACAATGTTTTATTTTAGACAGTTAGACATTTTAGACATTTCACCATTTTGAACCTGCAATCTTCAGCTCTGCAATCAGATCTTTAACCCTCTGTGCCACCGGGGAACAGCTGTGGTATTGCATGGTTTTTTCAGTCTAATATGGTCAATCAGGACACCGAACACATTCAAATGTTCCCATCCTCTTCATATGCTGTGTACTTTATGATTTTCTTTCTTCATCACGTGTTGAAAGTCTTATGAAATGTGATTTTAGTTGTATTCTTGTGTATTCATATGCTTCTTAAATACAGGCGCAGAACCTTTAAACTAAATAAGAAAACAATTGTACCTTTTCTCAATTTCAATCAAAACACATGAGTATACCGAACATTATGCACACCTTCCTAATAAACAGTCTCAGTTCGTCGGGGCATGGACTCTACAAGGTGTCGAAAGTGTTCCACAGGGATGCTGGCCCACGTTGACTCCAATACTTAACACAGTTGTGTCAAATTGACTGTGTGTCCTTTGGGTGGTGGACAATTCTTACTACCATACACCGTTCAAAGGCACTCTGAATTGTACACATAAACAATCCATGTCTCAAATCCTTCTTTAACCTGTCTCCTCCCCTTCATCTACACTGACTGAAGTGGATTTAACAAGTGACATTAATAAGGGATCATACTGTAGCTTTCACCTGGTAAGTCTATGTCATGGAAAGAGCAAGTGTTTTTAATGTTTTGTATACTCAGTGTACAAATGCATGCAATACTGAAATCTGAAAATCCACATATTCTTATTTTAATTTATTTATATTATTTTACCCCCTTTTCTCCCCAATTTTGTGATATCCAATTGGTTGTTACAGTCTTGTCCCATTGCTGAAACTCCCGTACGGACTCAGGAGAGGAAAAGGTTGAGAGGCTTGCGTCCTCTGAAACACGACCCCGCCAAGCCACACTGCTCGCTTAACCGGAGGAAACACTGTACACCTGGCGACCGTTTCAGTATGCATGTGTCCGGCTCGCCACAGGAGTCACTAGAGGGCGACGGGACAAAGACATCCCGGCCAGCCAAACCACCGTCCTAACGACGCTGGGCCATATGTGAGCCGCCTCATGGGTCTCCCGGGCGCAGCCAGCTGCGAAACAGCCTGGGTTCGAACCAGGATCTGTAGTAACTGGATAACTGCAATACAGGATCTGTAGTAACTGCAATACAGGATCTGTAGTAACTGCAATACAGTGCCTTATACCGCTGCGCCACTCGGGAGGACCCGAATCCCACATATTCTTTAACCTTGTTTCTGTTGATGTCACGACTACACCCGAAGTTGCCTCATCCCCTTGTTCGGGGATGAGGATCGGGTTCTCCAGGCTGTCCAGCGACTGGAGCACAACTGACCAGAGAGTGGAACCTCCCCATCAGCGAGTATGGTCCCGACCACTATGGGTTCCAACACTCCACCACTACCTACCAGTGGAATCCACATTTCCCACTCCTGTCTAACGGGGAAAGCCCTGGAGTGGGCCAACGCAACCTGGAGAGAGGGAACAGCGTTGGACAACTTCGGGGAGTTCGCCTTTTCTACCTGAGACAGATAGATAGATAGATAGATAGGTACTTTATTGATCCCCCGGGGGGGAAATTTCACCCCGACCCAGGGGACGACCCAGGGGACGAGGAGTGCGCAGGACTTTGCGCTGGAGTTCCGGACTTTAGTGGCTGGGTCGGGGTGGAATGAGCGGGCCCTCATTGACCATTTCCGATGCAGTTTGCACAAGGACGTTCGTCGAGAGCTAGCCTGCCGGGATGCCAAGTTAGGTTTTGACCAACTTGTGGATATGGCCATGAGGCTGGACAATCTGCTAGCATCTCGCGGACGTCCTGTGGGGGTTCCGCTCTTACCAGCCTTATCCACACCAGGTCCCGTTCCCATGGAAATGGGTGGGACGGCCGTCCGGAGTCGTCGAGAGAGCCGGGTTCAGAGCTCCTCCTGTGGCCGCCAAGGACATTCGGCGGCCCGTTGTTTTCAGACTGCTGGGTCTAGAGGCGGCAGGCAGGGCACTCTGGCGTCACCCCAGGTAACAGCGCACCACACTTACCCAGAGCCTTCTATTACACTGATCTACCTTTCTGTTTCCTTTCCTGAATTTTGTACTATTCCCCAGTGTAAGGCGCTAGTAGATTCAGGCGCAGCTGGACATTTTATGGATAGTACTTTAGCCATTACATTAGGGATTCCGCTTATAAACATACCCATTCCCATTCACGCTTTAGATAGTTGACCATTAGGGTCTGGGTATGTTAGAGAGACCACCGGAGACATAGTTATGATCACACAGGAGAATCATAAGGAGAAAATTAGTTTTTTCATTATTGATTCTCCTGCATTTCCGGTGGAACTAGGCCTGCCCTGGTTAAGCAGTCACAATCCCACCTTTTTGTGGAAACAGAGGGCTCTCATGGGGTGGTCATCAGAGTGTCCAGGTAGGTGTGTAGGTGTTTCGTCCTGCTCGGTGTGTGCCCAGTGTAAGGCACCTAGACACCTTCCCAGGGGTAAGTTACTTCCTTTACCCATTCCACAACGGCCATGGTCACATTTATCGATAGATTTCCTGACTGACCTTCCACCTTCCCAGGGGAACACAACGATCCTGGTCGTTGTGGACCGGTTCTCCAAGTCCTGCCGTCTCTTGCCTCTGCCCGGTCTCCCCATGGCCCTACAGACTGCGAAGGTTCACCCATGTCTTCCAGCACTACGGGGTACCAGAGGATATAGTGTCTGATCGGGGTCCCCAATTCACATCAAGGGTGTGGAAAGCGTTCATGGAACGGCAGGGGGTCTCCGTCAGTCTTACCTCTGGTTTTCACCCCGAGTCTAACGGGCAGGTGGAGAGGGTTAATCAGAATGTGGGTAGGTTCCTAAGGTCGTACTGCCAGGACCGGCCGGGGAAGTGGTCGGTGTTCCTGACATGGGCTGAGATGGCTCAGAATTCCCTCCGTCACTCCTCCACTAACCTAACCCCCTTCCAGTGTGTGTTGGGTTATCAGCCGGTTCTGGCACCATGGCATCAGAGCCAGACCGAAGCTCTTGCGGTGGACGAGTGGTTCCGGCACGCGGAGGTGACATGAGAGGCTGCGCATGTTCGTCTCCAGCGAGCGGTACGTCGGCAGAAGGCTGGCGTGGACCGTCACCGCAGTGATGCCCCGGTGTTCACACCGGGTGATCGGGTCTGGCTCTCGACCCGGAACCTGCCCCTCCGCCTGCCATGCCGGAAACTGGGGCCGCGGTTTGTAGGGCCGTTTAAAGTCCTGAGGAGAATCAACGAGGTTACCTATAGTTTACAACTCCCTCCTGATTACCGTATTAACCCCAAGTTTCATGTGTCTCCTCAGGCCGGTGGTGGCTGGCCCACTCCAGGAGTCTGAGGTGCGGGAGGTCCCTCCGCCCCCGTTGGACATCGAGGGGGTCCTGGCATACTCCGTCCGTTCCATCTTGGATTCGAGACGTCGTGCGGGGGGCCTTCAGTACCTCGTGGAGTGGGAGGGGTACGGTCCGGAGGAGAGGTGCTGGGTGCCGAGGGGGGATGTTATCGACCACTCCCTGTTACGAGACTTCCATCGTCACCACCCAGATCGCCCGGCGCCTCGCCCTCCGGGTCGTCCCCGAGGTCGGTGTCGGAATGCAGCTGGAGCTGCGCGTCAAGGTGGGGTACTGTCACGACTCCATCCGAAGTTGCCTCATCCCCTTGTTCGGGCATGCTTCGGCGATCGTCGTCACCGGCTTTCTAGCCACTTCATTATCCATTTGTCTTGTCTTGTCATTACGCACACCTGGTTCTCATTCCCCCCCAATTACTTAATGTTATATGTTCCCTATGTTCCCTCAGGTCCTTGTCGGTTATTGTTTATTGTGGCAGTGTATGTGTTGTGATTCACATCTGAGTGTATTGTTACTCGTGGTTTTGTGCTCTAGGCGGTTGCCTAATGATTAGTAGCACCTTTAGTGGTTTACCCAATGGTCACTCTGACAGAGCTCCAGAGTTCCTCTGTGGAGATGGGAGAACCTACCAGAAGGTCAACCATCTCAATCAGGCCTTTATGGTAGAGTGGCCAGACGGAAGCCACTCCTCAGTAAAAGGCACATGACAGTCCGCTTAGAGTTTGCCAAAAGGCACCTAAAGGACTCTCAGACCATGAGAAACAAGATTATTTGGTCTGAATGCCAATCATCACGTCTGGAGGAAACCTGGTACCATCCCTACGGTGAAGCATGGTGGCTGTAGCATCATGCTGTGGGATTGGGAGACTTGTCAGGATCGAGGGAAAGAAAAACGGAGCAAAGTCCATAGACATGCTTGATGAAAACCTGCTTCAGAGCGCTCAGGACCTCAGACTGGGGCGAAGGTTCACCTTCCAACAGGACATCGACCCAAAGACACAGCCAAGACAACACAGGAGTCTCTGAATGTCCTTGAGTGGCCCAGTCAGAGTTCGGGCTTGAACCAGATCAAACATCTCTTGAGAGACCTGAAAATAGCTGTGCAGCGATGCTCCCCATCCAACCTGACAGAACTTGAGAGGATCTGCAGAGAAGAATGGGAGAAAACTCCCCAAATACAGGTGTGCCAAGCTCGTAGCGTCATACCCAAGAAGACTGTAATCTCTGCCAAAGGTGCTTCAACAAGGTACTGAGTAAAGGGTCTGAATATTTATATAAATGTGATATTTAAAAAACAATGTAATCCATTTTAGAATAAGGCTGTAAACTAACAAAATGTGGAAAAAGTCAAGGGGTCTGAATACTTTCCGAATGCACTGTATAGTGTATCTATTGCCATATCCCCACAATGTTCCCACCACCTAAATAAACATTTTAGGAACATTTAAAGAACAGACATAATGTGTTTTCGCAACATCAGGCTAATGCTTTATACAAACATTGTATAATCACCAGCAAGACTGGACAGTTTTTGTGTTATGAGGACATTTGCTGCAACATGTTTTCCGTTGGCTGGGAAATCCTAGGAAGTGTTTATTGTTAACATCCCCGTCATACTAAACTATGCATTAAAATGATGTATTCAAACGGTACAGTACTGAGAAAATCTGAACATCTGATGCCAGTGATGGGCCTTCTAAAGGAGTGGCTGTACTAAAAACGACTGGAGATCACACTGGGCTCTCTAACCAGCACAGGTATACAAGCACAGAACAATATCAATATACTGTACACACACAACAAACTGCACCTAGACAAGCAGTACTACATGTTGTGAAACACCTCCTAACTATTACACTTCCACTGTAGCTAAATGTCGGCCACCAGGCTTATCCCCCACACACAGTTTCCAACGAGGATATAGCAGCACAACAGGGCACGATGCATAGTAAGTTAATTCATCCCATGTCTCCTATTCAGACCTGTCTGATGCTTGGCCAGACAAGTAGCTCAAACATATAGAGCGCTCATGAATAAAACTGCATCCATAAACTGTGATTATTATACAAAATGTGCCCGATGCACAGCACACAGATGATGAGAGGTCTGCAGCACTGTGTTCTACTATGATCTAAGGGTGCATTCTTACAGACCACTGTGATGAATGTATGTGTGGAGGCTCGGCACACGTGAGTCATTGATCATAAAGTAGCTCAGGATAGGATGGTAGGGCAGGAATGACTAGAGATGATAGCATTGTGGGTCTAGTGGAGAGAAGCCTTATTCTGAATGTCAAAGGAGTTCACGCCTGGTGATGAAACAAATCAAAAAGCAGAGAGAGAGGGAGAGAGAGAGAGAGAGAGAGATGACTGGATAGAGTGGATTAATGACTAGTCATTAGTGATAGTCTTTTTACCTATAACTACATGTTAATTACCAATTAGTGAAGCAATTTCATGCTTCAAGATCAACCAGACCACTGCGAGAAAATGTTTTATTCAACATGGAAGAATTACACATTAATATCACTTTAGAAAAAATTATACTGGCTAACAATCGGCACAAGTGCATTTTGCCATTTCTAGTCCATTTTTGTCTAGCTTCTATCTATCCAGCCGTGGTTTAGAATGTAAATGAAACTGGCAGGCGGAATGGCATCATTTAACCCCTCTCAGCTGGTGGCAGTAGACAGGTGAGGGATTCCATGACCTGCCATTTCACGTCCCTGGGCCCATTTACACTGCATTGTCCCTAAGGACCGGGACAGGAGTGTTCCAGTAATTTTAATGGTACTATTTGCATGCTGAAGGTCAATTGCTCATGTTTAAAGCCCCTTTAGGGGTCCATAAAAAATGCATGGCCTCCAGAGCTCTGACAGCCAGTGGCACAATCAGAGCTCAATCTCATTCCTTTACATGTTAACATTTCATTTTGGTTCCAAATGTGTAAAATTAACAAATGATGCTAATACTGTAGTCTCAAACGTTTTCATCAGTGAGTCAGGTCATCCAAAACACTTCTTGGTATTCGTGCTTTAAGCCCTGACCAGGTTGGTATCAAAGAGTCAGATAAGCAACGTTAAGAACATTCAAGTCAAATCCCATGTGTACACTTACTTTATTCATTCCTACCCATCCATTTCTGTCTAGACACCCCTGCCAGGGCTTTCCTCTCCATTCTAGTGTGTGTGGGCAGACCAGCATGTGCAGCAGTCCCTACAGCGATTACCCAGCAGAGCACTAGCCTAGACAGCAGCTCATCTGGGACACACACGTGTGCAAGTACACGCACACACACACACACACACACACACACACACACACACACACACACACACACACACACACACACACACACACAGGCTAATCTCATCTGCTCTACCTGCATCAGGATTGGGAAGGGAATCCCTGGTCTGTCTCAGCCCATTTAGAAAACATAGAAAAGTTTGACATAGAAAATGTTTGTGGGACGATGTGCCCATCGTCCCACAAACATCTCTTTCTCTAGTGTTGAGCTGTACCTGGTATCTGCAACTCAGCTACTTGATTTCTCAATCTACAGCACTGTCAAAAAAAATAAGATGTTGATTATACATTTATACAATTATAAGGCAACCAGCTGTAATAGGATTATGAGTTTGCTCAACAAAATAGCATTGAAGTTGATTCAACATACAATTGTAAGGCAACTAGCTGCAATAGGATTGCGAGTTTGCGCAACATTTTGGCATATAGCTTAACCAACATACATTCTCAAGTTAAATTACATGTTCACTCCACTTAGAAGTTTTGGTTGAGTTGACATATAATTCAACTTGAAAATGTATTCTTCCTTATTTGTGTATTTTCCAATGTTTATCTTTCAAATTATTTATTTTTTATGACAATACATTACATATATCTTAAGGCCTTTCTATGAGGGCCTATTTCCACCCTAACACAGTGATCTGAAACTCCTGGTTTACAAGCCAAATCAAGCCTGCAAGTCACATTATGCTGGCTGGCAAAGTGATATGTAATTCTTATTGAAATCTAGCCAGAGTGAGGATATCCAACAATTGACCATTCGCTTAGCCCCGCCCCAGAATTTGGGGCAACCAATCACAGCGCTCTAATGAGTCTGACATTTCGGACAAGCTCACGTTTGAAACACATGAAAGCCAGTGAGGGCAGTGGGAAAAATGTATAGTTTTCTTCAAAAAATTAATTGCTTAAATTGCTAAATAATTGAACGTTGCACCAGGGGTTCTTGCTACTGTGATTCCTGAAATGCAGAGCCTGTTGATGGAGTATTTTTAGAATCCGAAATTATGCTCTTTGTTAAAGAAATTCTAGCTCAGCTGGTTAGCTAGCTCTCAGTTTCATTGACCACAAAACGTTGCTAACGCTAGCTTAGTAGCCATTTAATATAACATATTTTCTCGAAATGTATGTTAGCTAGCTAAGTTAGCCATGTTATTAATACAACTCCCATCTTCTGTTGACATCAGGATACAATTTGAGAGCACTAGTTAACTCCAAAAGTGGTTAGTAGCTTTGACTGCGTGCTGACAGTGAATTCAGAGCCTTGCCACACTACAAACATAATTTTACCTGGTTCCCATGAAGCAATTGTAATGACAGTCCACCACAACATACCCAATAGTTTCCTGATTAGCAAGGCATAGTATGTGTTTAGTTTCATTGTGTATTAAAAAAAGTTTGAGATCATTGTGAGGGGATTTTTCCAGTGGTTATAATGGAGAATTAGGCTTCCTGGATAAATGTTGTCCAAGGTTGCCACAGTTACCAAGGGGGGCGGAGCTTAGCAAAGGATAAACTGGAACTTTTATTGAGAATAACTGCCTGAGTAGGGAAGGTTAGCTACTGACACTACCTAAATCATATAAACTGGAACAGCCATCTCAGTAATGGGTGCAATACATCCAACAAATAACAGATTGGATTAGTTTAGAACAACTATGTTATTTATGTTTGTGCAGCATAACATTATTCAACCAATTAATGCACATACAAAAACACAGGTATTGAATCAAACAATGACTAAAATCAACCTGCACTAGAGCATACTGGGAAATATGATAATGATAGGGCTGCTAATTGGCTGCAGAAAGCCTAGTGGTTAAGAGTGTTGGACCAGTAACTGAAAGGTCGCCGGTTCGAATCCCTGAGCTGACTACGTGAAAAATCTGTCAATGTTCCCTTAAGCAAGAAATGAAACCCTAATTGCTCTGGATAAGAGAGTCTGCTAAAATGTACAAAGTATGGGCTAGGTTTTAAGCAAACATGAATTTGTGATTTTACTCAACAAGCTTGTTCAAATTCAGCTCACTTCGAGCAGAGCTTGTTGAGTAAAAAAACTTTAACACATTAGCAAAAATTCTTGTCCTTTTGACAACTCAGAATAAAGGTGATTAAGCAATTGGTTAAGTTGGCTTTTTTACAGTGTGAACCTTTCATGTTAGAGAAAGACTGATCGATCACAGCAGAGAGAGAAGAGAGAGAGAGAAAAAAGGAACAGCATGTCAGAAATCAGCTCAATGTTATTGAAGAATCCATAGAATCGAACCACTTCTGTGAAAATTGGAACAAACAAACAACAACACAAAGAGCTATCTATATAAAAAAAATAGATATATGGATAAACCACTTTTTTTGGCCATATAACAAAGAACAAACAGCAAAAACATATACTATACTGTAGATGATCAATTAGAAATGGTAGAATAAGCTATTATAAACGATCACAACTAACTGGATACTCCAATTACATTGAATGAAAGGCCTGTGATGTTGATGGTATACTAAACATAATGATAAAATACACATACCACAAATTCAAAATGGCTTTACTTAAAGGGAAACCGACATAATTTATTATTCATATTCATCATCTCCAGCACCACCCCAACAGCAACATACTGTAAGTTTCTATGTTTTGTAGTAAAAAATATGTTTCTAATGACATCATCGTGTATTGGTGTGCATCGTGTGATTTTAACCAACTGTGAGTAGGCATTGCCTACTAATTCATTGGAAACACTTATACTTATCTATCTTTTTTACTACAAAAAATAGAAACATGCAAAAGTATGTGGACACCCCTTCAAATTAGTGGATTCAGCTATCTCGACCACTCAGCCGTTGCTGACAGGTGTATAAAATCGAGCACACAGCCATGCAATCTCCATAGAAAAACATTGGCAGTAGAATGGCCTTGCTGAGGATCTCTGTGACTTTCAACGTGGCACCGCCATAGGATGCCACCTTTCCAAAAAGTCAGTTTGTCAAATTTCTGCCCTGCTAGAGGTGTCCCGGTCAACTATAAGTGCTGCTATTGTGAAATGGAAACGTCTAGGAGCAACAACGGCTCAGCCGCGAAGTGGTAGGCCACACAAGCTCACAGAACGGGTGGTGAAGAGTGTAGTGTATAAAAATGCAACACTTACTACCGAGTTCCAAACTGCCTCTGGAAGCAACATCAGCACAACTGTTTGGCGGGAGCTTCATGAAACTGGTTTCCATGGCTGAGCAGCCGCACAAAAGACTGAGATTACAATGCGCAATGCCCCATAGTTCCAGTGAAGGGAGATCTTAACGCTACAATGACATTCTAGACAATTCTGTGATTCCAACTTTGTGGCAACAGTTTGCCCTTTCCTGTTTCAGCATGACAATGCCCCGTGCACAAAGAGTGGCCATACAGAAATGGTTTGTCAAGATCGGTGTGGAAGAACTTGACTGGCCTGCACAGAGCCCTGACCTCAACCCCATCCAACACCTTCGGGATTAATTGGAACGCCGACAGCGAGCCAGGCCTAATCGCCCAACATCAATGCCTGACCTCACTAATGCTCTTGTGGCTGAACGGAAGCAAGTCCCCGCAGCAATGTACAAGTGGAAAACCTTTACAGAAAAGCAGCAAAGGGGGGAGCAACTCCATATTGATGCCCATGATTTTGGAAGCAGGTGTCCACATACTTTTGGTCATGTAGTGTATGTTGATGTTGGGGTGGTGCTGGAGATTATGAATATGAAAAATGTAGAACTTTCCCTTTAAACTCTTTCAAATTATCCTCAGATCTGGCATCTTCCCCAATATTTGGAACCAAGGCCTGATCACCTCAATCCACAAAAGTGGAGACAAATTCAACCCCAATAACTACCATGGGAAATGCGTCAACAGCATTCTCTGGAAAATCCTCTGCATTATCATTAACAGCAGACTCCTACATTTCATCAGTGAAAACAATGTAAAAAAGTCCAATTGGCTTTTTAACACGTATACATCCTGCCAGTGTTGGGGTAAGAAATGCATTAAAGTAATAATATGACTTTTTCGGTATTGAGTAACTTAACGGAGTAACTGTTCCAATTTGAGTAATAATATTACAGTTACTGATCAAAGAAATAGGTTGCTACTTTTGTCATCATTCCCTTCCAATTACAACTATCTGTTGGCGCAATAAGATATCACCAAGTTCCTTTTCATGCACACACACACTATTACAAACTGCTTTAGTGAGGGAGATGAAAAATGGCATTGACTTTCTTAACATGGAAATACTGCCATCACTTTGATTTGGTAAGACAAAATGACAAGAATATAACTGTAAAATGTCAACTCTGCCCAGGTGTAAAATATATCTCCACTGCTAGAAACACAACTTCTAATCTCTTAAAGCACCTGCAACATGTCAACACAAAACTCATAGCAAAAGACCCCTGAGACCTGACCATTGCTGCTGAAGATGACTGTAGGCCTTCCTCATCCAAACAACCAAGCCTTGATTTTCATCGTTCAGGAGGACTGGCTGTAGCCCAGGGAGATCTGAACAAGCTTGTATCTGGGTATGTGCTGGGTATGTAGAAGAGGAAATACTTCCCTTATCCATGGTATAATCTGACATTATTAGGCTACTTGTGTTGGTATATAGGCCTATATAATGTAACTTTGAGATTGTTTACACTGTAACGAATTACTTTTAATAATAATAATTCGTTATTGTTGAAAGACGTAACAAGTAATATGTAATATATTACTTTTTTGAGTAACAATAACTGCACTCTGCACAACCTCATTGACAAACAAACGAGACAAAAGCAAAGTCTTCTCATGCTTTGTTGCTTTCCCAAAAAACTTTAGACTCAATTTGACATGAGGGCCTGCTATATAAATTGATGGAAAGTGGTGTTGGGGGAAAAAAACATAGCATTATAAAGTCAATACACACAAACAAGTGTGCGGTTATAATATTGGCAAAAAACATAGATTTCTTTCCTCAGGGCCGTGGGGTGAGACAGGGATGCAGCTTAAAACCCACCGTCTTCAACATAGTGCCTTGCAAAAGTATTCAGGCCCCTTTGATTTCTTGTTTTACAAAGTGGGATTAAAATGGATTGTCAAAAATCTACACACTACTCTGTAATGTTAAAGTGGAAGAAAAATGTAGATTACAATTATATTATAATTTTTGGGGCATAAATAAAAATGTATAACTAACCCCTTTGTTTAGGCAAGCCTAAATTAGTTCAGGAGTAAAATTTGTCTTAACAAATCACATAAATTACATGGATTCACTCTGTGTGAAATAATAGTCAGTTGCACAACTGAATGCATTCAACTGAAATGTGCCTTCCACATTTAACACAACTCCTTTGAATAATAGGGGTTGACATGATTTTTGAATGACTAACCCTTCCTCTGTACCCCATACATCTGTAAGGTCCCTCAGTCAAGTATTGAATTTCATGCACATATTCAACTACAAAAACCATGGAGCTTTTCGAAAGCCTCATGAAGAAGGGCAGTGATTGGTAGATGAGTAAAAACAAATCAGACATTGAATATATATTTAAGAATGGTAAAGTTAATAATTATGCTGTGGATTATATATTAAACCACCCAGTACCATCAAAGATACAGTCGTCCTGAATGTAGCTGCAGGTTACCATGAGGCCATTGGTGATTTGAAAACATGTCTGTGATGGTAGAAAACAGAGGATGGATCAACAACATTGTAGCGACTCCACAATAATTACCTAAATGACAGAGTGAGAAGAAGAATACAAATATTCAGAATACAAATATTCCAAAATGAGCATCTATTACGGGCACAAAAGTAATAGTGCAAAAAAACACAGCAAAGGAATACATTTTCTGGCCTAAATGCAAAGCCTTACCTTGCATTCAGAAAGTATTCAGACCCCTTGACTCTTTCACATTTTGTTACGTTACAGCCTTATTCAAAAATAGATTTAAAAAAATGTTTCCCTACACACAATACCCCATAACGACAAAGCGAAAACAGAAATAACTTATTTACATAAGTATTCAGACTCTTTGCTATGACACACACAATTGATCTCAGGTGCATCCTGTTTCCATGGATCATCCTTTAGATGTTTCTACAACTTGATTGGAGTCCACCTGTGGTAAATTCAATTGAAAGGCACACACCTGTCTATATAAGGTCCCACAGTTGACAGTGCATGTCAGAGCAAAAACCAACCCATGAGGTCGATGGAATTGTCCGTAGAACTCTGAGACAGGATTGTGTAGAGGCACAGATCTGGGGGCACCAAAAAATGTCTGCAGCATTGAAGGTCCCCAAGAACACAGTATCCTCCATCATTCCTAAATGGAAGAAGTTTGGAACCATCAAGATTCTTCCTAGAGCTGAGTGCCCGGCCAAACTGAGCAATCGGGGGAGAAGAGACTTGGTCATGGAGGTGACCAAGAACCCGATGGTCAGTCTGACAGAGCTCCAGAGTTCCTCTGAACCTTCCAGAAGGACAACCATGATAGAGTGGCACGTGACAGCCCGCTTGGAGTTTGCCAAAAGGCACCCAAAGGACTCTCTCTGAAAAACAAGATTCTCTGGCCGGATAAAACGAAGATGGAACTCTTTGGCCTGAATGCCAAGCGTCACGTCTAGAGGAAACTGGCACCATCCCTACAGTGAAGCATGGTGGTGGCAGCATCCTGTTGTGGGGATGTTTTTCAGCGGCAGGAACATTATTGAGGGAAAGATTAACGAAGGAAAGTACAGAAAGATCCTTGATGAAAACCTGCTCCAGAGTGCGGTGAAGGTTCAACTTCCAACAGGACAATGACCCTAAGTACACAGCCAAGACAACGCAGGACTGGCTTCGGGACAAGTCTCTGAATGTCCTTGAGTGGCCCAGCCAGAGTCTGGACTTGAACCCGATCGAACATCTCTGGAGAGGCCTGAAAATAACTGTGCTGTGACGCTCCCCATCCAACCTGACAGGATCTGCTTGAGAGGATCTGCAGAGAAGAATGGGAGAAACTTCCCAAATATAGGTGTGCCAAGCTTTTAGTGTCATACCCAAGAAGACTCAAGACTGTAAACGCTGTCAAAGTTGCTTCAACAAAGTACTGAGTACGAATACTTATGTAAATATGATATTTCAGTTATTTTTCATACATTTGCAAAAAAATGTAATCAAATTTAGAGTAAGGCTGTAACATAACAAAATGTGGAAAAAGTCAAGGGGTCTGAATACTTTCCGAATGCACTGTATGTTTGGGGCAAATCCAACACAATACATCACTGAGTATAACTGCCTCCTTAAATGAAGGCATGGTGGTGACTGCATAATGGTATGGGTATGCTTGACATTGGCAAATACTGGGGAGTTTTTCAGAATTAAAAGAAACGGGATGGAGTTGAGCAAAGGCAAAATCCTCGAGGAAAACCTGATTCAGTCTGCTTTACACCAGAAACTGGGAGAGAAATTCACCTTTCATGAGGGCAATAACCTACAACATAAGGCCACATTTACACTGGAGTTGCTTACCAAGAAGACAGTGAATGTATCTGAGTGACCAAGTTACAGTTTTTACTTAAATCTGCTTGAAAATCTATGGCAATTTTAATCCCATTTTGTAACAATCAAATGTTAAGAAATCCAAGGGGTCTGAAACCTTTGCAAGGCACTGCATATCAATGAATTGACGAGGGAACTAGAACAGTCTGCAGCACTGGACCTCACCCTACTAGACTCTGAAGTCAAATGTTTACTGTTAGCGGATGATCTGGTGCTTCTGTCCCCAACCAAGGAGGGTCTACAGCAGCACCTAGTGCTTCTGCACAAATTCTTTCAGACCTGGGCCCTGACAGTGAATCTCAGTAAAACAAGGTCCAGTTGCCAGGACCACAAATACAAATTCCTTCTACACATCATTGCCCTAGAGCACACAAAGAACTATACCTACCTTGGCCTTAATATCAGCACCACAGGTAACTTCCACAAGGCAGTGAACAATCTGAGAGACAAGGCAAGAAGGGCCTTCTACGCCATCAAAAGGAACATAAAATTCGACATCCCAATTAGAATTTGCAGATGGTTATGAGGTCTGGGGTCCACTCGCCAACCAATAATTCACAAAATGGGAGAAACATCAAATTGGGACTGCATGCAGTGTACAATGTAAAACACCAATTAATATATGCAGAGCAGAGTTAGGACGATACCTGCTAATAATCAAAATCCAAAAAAGAGACTTTAAATTCTACAACCACCTAAAACGTTCCCTAACAAAGCCCTCACCTACAGAGAGATGAACCTGGAGAAGAGTTCATTCAGCCAGTTGGTTCTGGGGCTCTGTTCACAAACACAAACAGACCCCACAGAGCCCCAGGACAGCAACACAATTAGACCCAACCAAATCATGACAAAACACATTTTTTATTATTTGACACATTGGACAGAATCAACCAAAAAACAGAGCAAACTGTAATGCTATCTGTCTCTAAACCTGACACACCTAAAATTAAGAAAAGCCTTGACTATGTACAGAGTTGATATCAAGAGCGGCCACCATAGGCAGACCTGGCTCTCGAGAGAAGACAGGTTATGTACCCACTTCTCACAAAATTTGGTGGAAACTGAGCTGCACTTCCTAACCTCCAGCCATTTGCACCATATTAGAGACACATACTGTATTTCCCACAGATCACCCAGACCCATGAATAATAACAATTTTAAAAAACCAATATTGACAAACTCCCATATTTGGTAGGAGAAATACTACAGAGTGTGATCACAGATGTGTGACTTGTTGCCATGAGAAAAGTGCAACAAGCAGAGCACAAACACCATTGTAAATACAACCAATATTTATCTGTTTATTTTCTCTTGTCATGTTTACTGTACATTTTTTGATAGTTTTTTTCATTTTAGTTTGTTGTTTTTCATTTGCTTTGGTAATGTAAACACACAGTATGTTTCCCATGTCAATAAATCCCCTTTGGATTAAACTGAGAGAAGGAGGGATTCTCTGTGTGTCCTCTGTTAGAGTGAAATTCTTCCATGAGACGGATTTATTCTCACACAATGTCAGCAATTGAGCCACAGCAATGAATTGCTGCTTGTGAACTCTCTTCTTACTGTGGGTACTTTGGAGCAGGAATGGGCAGGCATGATATGTAGCAAGTGGCTAGTCTTCTCTGGGTCATCTAGAGGTTTGTTATACAAGTATTTGTTCAGACTCCATCAATTTTGTTTCATAACTGACCTCAGTAAAAACAAAGAAAGAACTCTGAAATTAGGGGAAAAGTGCAGCAATAATTGCTGTGTTGGGAGCAAGGTGGGCTGAGAGCAGAGAGAGAAAGAGAGAGACGTTGCTTAGTTGACGATAAGGCTGGAGAGTGGGTCTGCCTGCCTGCGCCTGGTAAAACCTGCTTGCAGTTTTAATGGCATGTTTGCTTAATCCACTTCACTGGGCTGCTGGAGGCAATCTTTAGATGTTACTTTTTTTCTGAAGATTGCTGTTGGTGACACAAATCCCCTGCATTGCCATACTGAGAGATGCTAAGCCCCGGCAATGTTGTGTTCTGCTCAGAGCTGTGAAATTCACAGAAATCCTCTGGTGCTCTATCCACTGGACCTGTTTTATTACTTCAGCTACCTAGCCTTCATAGGGCCTACTGAAACAGGGTATGTGCACTATATTGTTGTTGCTATCTACAGTCCCATCACATCCTACCCTGGTCTATAATGGGCATTGACCTTCGGCTGCAGCCTGGCACGCGTCCTGCCCGTCTAGCCTCTAAACAATTTAAATGGCTTTTTGAGATTAAAAATCCATGCTGCCCAATTTAATGGAACAATGTTTCCTGGGCTCTGCATTAGGGCTCAATTCTATTACCAGGTTTTCCAGAGCCCCTGTGATGCCCCGTGGGGCAAGAGCATACAGCAAAATGGTATCCCAGAATGAAATTAGACCAGTGGTATTCAAACCTTTTCAGCAGGGTCCTAATTTTTTATGCCGGGATTTCTGGGGACCCTATTGTTTAAGCAATCATTTCTTGCGACACCACCCCCACCCAAATATAATGACATAACCTTAAAATCTGTAAATGTTGATTTTTACATCAACAAATAACCATAAATTCATTAAATTTTAATCTCTTATCAAAAGGAAAAGAAGCCAATAAATACATGTATTCAATTAAATTAAATTGTTCTAATTATCTTTCTCAAAAAAGTTTGTATATTGTCCAATAGAATAATCTGGACTTTTAATTTCTTAAAATTTCCCAAAAAATAATTATAATTATAATTTTTGCAATCCCACTGCAGTTCCCTTGCAAACCCGACTTTGGATACCAATGAATTAGACAGTCTGGGAGGTAGACCCATAAAGCATGTAAATATGAGTTATATTTTGTTGTTCTGGGATGGAAAATGTTCCAACAATATGAATTTACTTGCTGATATGGGATACTGAATTGTAGTATATCGTATCGCCATATAAGAAACTGAAGAGCCCACAGTAGGCTACATTATCTTGTCCCCCACCCCTTTAGAGCATGGACATTATGAACATCCTGCTACCTTATTATTACAACATATATTTCACATCCACTGAAATTACCCTGTAATTAATCCAGCAAAGACCATGAGAAGTCACCTATAGGTAATGCACAACTCAAGCCCCTAAGAACAACAGCTTCTAAAACATGTATTCCCCTTATTCAAATTTCACTGGTTCATTGGTTAACCACACACAAGCCTACTGTGGTTGTTGTTTCTTCCAATATTGTAGTGAATAGGATGCTATATTTGGAGGTGTACTAACAGCGATGATCTCTTCAATATGAGGGATCTGTGCATCATTGACTGTGTGGGCTGATAAGTGTTGCTCTGAGGGCAGGTCAGGACGCTTCAAAGACTCCAGGCTCTGCTCTTATCCCTCCTGACATTTACACACAGTGACATGCTCATTTGGGTCTCGACATGAGGCTCCCTCTGTCTCTCTGTCTCTGTCTCTGTCTCTCTCTGTCTCTCTCTCTTTGTCTCTCTGTCTCTCTCTATGTCTCTCTCTGTCTCTCTCTCTCTCTCTGTCTCTCTGTCTCTCTCTCTCTCTCTCTCTCTCTCTCTCTCTCTCTCTCTGTCTCTCTCTCTGTCTCTCTCTCTGTCGCTCTCTCTCTCTATCTGTTTCTATTTGTTTCTCGCTCCCTTTTATTCTCCTCCTCTTTGTCTCTCTTTCGCACTCTCCGTCGCTTTCTCTCTGTCTAACCCCCTTTCTCTCTCATCAGAGTGACCTGCCTGCCTTAACAACCACAGTTGTCTTCCTGCCTCCCTGTGATGCCCACAGCATACCGTACCACATACCCACCCACACCACCAATCTCCTCCACTCAGTCAGTCAATAGGCTCAGAAGGTCAGGCCCTAAGTGAATGCCTTATTTATAATAAAACGCCTCCTGTTGACACGAACAAGAGGAGAAACCAGGCAAAGATTGGAGTAATGGCCAGTGAATATTGAATAAACAATGGAGCCTGGGTTGAAGGATAGGACACCTGCATCATTTTGCAGAGAGTACCACGAACATGCTATTGATGTTTTGTGTTTTAAAGTGCTTTTATTTTCTCTACATGAATTCCTAAGTGTACTATCCTATTCTTATAAAAAGAGCATGTTGTATACTGACTCACCTCCAGAGGTGTAGTATAGGCTAGACGCTATACAGCCTATACCCATAGTGCTCTAGTATTTAATATTATCCCTTAGTTCTGGAGGCCTTTTCTGTTAATACTCCTAGGTCTCCGTTTCAAAGTGAAAGGACTTACTTACATTCCCTACAAGAAAACAAGGTGTGATGACTTTCCTTTATATGAGCAGTGGCCTGTTTTGCATGTTATTTTGGAAATGTAGAGAAATTATAGGCAAAATGTATCGGTGCTCATCGGCCATTGGACATAAACATTACACAACGATTTGGAGATAGCAAATTCAACAATGAGTGGTTTGAAAGAAATCGGTGACAGTGGCTAACTGCAAGAGATTTGAACGGTCATTCAACTCGGAATTGTAAATCTGGCATCTTTCTCTTTGATGACAACATTTGCCCACGAAGGACCGCCACACCACTTTACTGTTCCAGCACATCACAGCAGCGTGAGTTAAAAAAGGTATTATGCTGCTGTAACTGGTGTGAAACGGCTAGCTAGTTAGCGGTGCGCACTAGTAGCGTTTCAATCTGTGATGTCACTCGCTCTGAGACCTCGAAGTAGTTGTTTCCCTTGCTCTGCAAGAGCCACGGCTTTTGTGGAGCGATGGTTAACTATGCTTCAAGGGTGTAGAGGGACCCGGGCTCGAGCCCAGGTAGCGGCTAGGAGAGGGACAGAAGCAAAACTGTTACACTGCTTCATAAATTATGTAGGATGCCAGAGAGATATGTATACTGTAGCTAAGAAAGTAATACTATGTGAATGCTGTGTAGTAAGTACCCCTCACCCTAATAATTTGGTCTATTTTCACCTCTTAATTTCGCCTACTGTTCTAACTTGGTGGTGCACATGTAGCCTATAACCTGTTTTAGAGGAATGTAATCATTGAATATTGTAAGAGCTTTCATTGTCTGCTTATATGCCCCCTTTATTTATGTTACGGTTCTGACTTGGTGTACAGGGAGAACACTTTAAGAACGGCCCTTGTTCTGAATTCTGTCGCTGTACTTTTCAAAAGTGCTGAACAAATAGTTATATTGACTACGTCAGTCGTTGCTCGCTCATTAATGTCTTAATCGAAATTACGGATTGCCTCTTATCCGCTTGTCGTTCCCTTATAACACAGTTTGTACATCTCAATTGTCAGTAGAAACCACATGTGTTTAAGCAAGTCAGCCATATCAGCTATGTTTTTTTAAAGGGCAGTAAATGAGGCTGAATGAACTGTTTCGCTGCCAGACAAGGCTTTTCTGATAGCCAGGTGTAGCAGTGGTAAGGTGTTGGGACTGCTGTTGGGATTATAATTATGTAAGGCTGGGCAGTGTACTACGTCATCAAACGCTAGCCCTGAAATACTTTTTGCCCTTTTTGCTCCCCCCCATTGTTTTCTTATGGAGAGGCATGCTGGTATATTTCGCCAAATATCTCGCAATTTGTATATTTTGTTTTATTCAAGTAGGACATCATTTTAAATCAGGACAATCTCTTCTTTCTAATGATGTAAGGGCAGTGTACTCAGTTGTTATTGAAAAACTAATTTTTCAACCACTCCAGATTTCATGTTAACAAACTATAGTTTTGGCAAGTCGTTTAGGACATCTACTATGTGCATGACACAAGTAATTCTTCCAACAATTGTTTACAGACAGATTATTTCACATATAATTCACTATATCACAATTCCAGTGGGTCAGAAGTTTACATACACTAAGTTGACTGTGCCTTTAAACAGCTTGGAAAATTCCAGAAAATTATGTCATGGCTTTAGAAGCTTCTAATTTACATCATTTGAGTCAATTGGAGGTGTACCTGTGGAAGAATTTCAAGGTCTACCTTCAAACTCAGTGCTTCTTTGCTCGACATCATGGGAAAATCAATAGAAATCCGCCAAGACCTCAGAAAAAAAATTGAAGACCTCCACAAGTCTGGTTCATCCTTGGGAGCAATTTCCAAACGCCTGAAGCTACCACGTTCATTTGTACAAACAATAGTACGCAAGTATAAACGCCATGGGACCACGCAGCAGTCATACCGCTCAGGGAGGAGACGCGTTCTGTCTCCTAGCGATGAACGTACTTTGGTGCGAAAAGTGCAAATCAATCCCAGAACAACAGCAATGGATCTTGTGTAGATGCTGGAGGAAACAGGTACAAAAGTATCTATATCCACAGTAAAACGAGTCCTATATCAAAATAACCTGAAAGGCCGCTCAGCAAGGAAGAAGCCACTGCTCCAAAACCGCCATAAAAAAGCCAGACTACAGTTTGCAACTGCACATGGGGACAAAGATTGTACTTTTTGGAGAAATGTCCTCTGGTCATATGAAACAAAAATATAACTTTTTGGCCATAATGACCATCTTTATGTTTGGAGGAAAAAGGGGGAGGCTTGCAAGCCGAAGAACACCATCCCAACCTTGAAGCACGGAGGTGGCAGCATCATGTTGTGGGGGTGCTTTGCTGCAGGAAGGACTGGTGCACTTAAACAAAATAGATGGCATCATTAGGAAGGAAAATTATGTGGATATATTGAAGCAACATCTCAAGACATCAGTCAGGAAGTTAAAGCTTGGTTGCAAATGGGTCTCCAAATGGACAATGACCCCAAGCATACTTCCAAAGATGTGGCAAAATGGCTTAAGGAAAACAAAGTCAAGGTATTGGAGTGGCTATCACAAAGCCCTGACCTTAATCCCATAGAAAATGTGTGGGCAGAACTGAAAAAGCGTGTGCGAGCAAGGAGGCCTACAAACCTGACTCAGTTACACCAGTTCTGTCAGGAGGAATGGGCCAAAATTCACCCAACTTATTGTGGGAAGCTTGTGGAAGGCTACCCAAAATGTTTGACCCAAGTTAAACAATTTAAAGGCAATGCTACCAAATACTAATTGAGTGTATGTAAACTTCTGACCCACTGGGAATGTGATGAAAGAAATAAAAACTGAAATAAATAATTATATTATTCTGATATTTCACATTCTAAAAATAAAGTGGTGATCCTAACTGACCTAAAACAGGGAATTTTTACTAGGATTAAATGTCAGTATCAATGTATTTGGCTAAGGTGTATGTAAACTTCCGACTTCAACTGTACTTCCTTGTTATGCTGTCAGGCTCTGGCCATAGAGAAGCTTTGCTTCTCTATAGTTCTATGGTCAGAGTCTGGCAGATCTAGTATTTCTACTTCTGGGTGGTGTTGTGTGTGGGATCCCTAATTAGAGGCAGCTGCTATGCATTACCTCTAATTAGGGATCCTACTTATATGTCTATGTTCCACTCCCTTGGCGTGGTTCATTGTTATATGTTGTCCCGTGTTCGTGCTACGTGTGTTTCATCTTTGTATTGTATTTGTTATTTTGTATGGTTCGCATCCAGTCTAGTTTATTTATTTAATAAAACGATGTCGAACTATCGCTACGCTGCGCCTTGGTCTCTCTACACACCCGAACGTGACATATGCAGTTTTTTTTTCTTCTTCAGATTCGTCCTAAGAACAGATTGTAGTGGTAATATGAAAAGATATACATTTTTTTGTGCCATTTAGGTGAAATGGAATTCTAAGCATCATTCCAGTCAAAATTGGCTATGCGAATGTTCGATTCGATTCATTTGCTATGGGCTCGTGCTAGTGTTCCAGCTTAGCCAACGTTCTATTGCTGTTTTTCAGCCTTGGGATTATTTAGACTCGTTCTATTGTCCAGCCTGTTGGGACTCTGCTGTTGGGACAGCTTTATGTAGGCCCTAACAGTTTGTGGGCACCGTTTGTCACCGTTATAGTGCAATTAATGTATTGTTTAGTGTTGTGTTGTGTAGTGGCTTTGCTGGCATGCATCTAAAACATTATTATTTTTTGTCCCTCCAAGATTTACATGCTAAAATCAACACTGTCTAACTCATTATTGTCTCTAGGTCTGTAAAAGACCCATTTGAAGCTCATGTTTTCCTTTCCCCCCTCTACAAAAAAATCATATTCAGACAGCTGGGCCACTAATGTATGTCCATTTATTCAGCGAACTGCATGAGTATGCACTTTTATTGAAATGGTCAATCTTGTTTAGGTCATCTCATAGCTTATTTGAATATAAATTTAGGTCACGGCACATTTCACCAGCCTAACTACCCCACAGAAGATGTAATTGGAGTTTTTGTGGATGGAAAAACATAGCTAACAGTGGCTTTCTCGCACCTTAGGATATCCCCAATGGAAACGGCTGAGTATGTACACAACATTTTATTCAAATTTGCGGTAGTTTGCATTCTCTTTATCTCTGCATCAACACTTTTTTTTAAAGCATAAACACTTCCAAACTGCACAGTTCCCTGTGGACCTTGAAAGAGTTTTGGATCTCAACCTGGGGCCCTTGTGTCAATCCCTGGTATTACCCTGTGAGTTACAGAGTAACATAGACTGATGATGAGCTCCCGAGGGACACAATCTTAGCTGTAAATCCCTCTGATCAACACCGGTCATGATAGTAGAGGGACGATAAAAAGCCCACAATCCCTCTGGCTCAAGGGGACGAATGACAGAAGATATGGCCCCTCTCTACTTGCTCTATGCTGTGAACTATTGAATGTTGATTTATTTCAACCAGATAAAGCATGCCAGCTTTCCCTTCCTGTCCAGGAGCTTTGGCTTTCTCCGATGGTGTTTTTGGATGATGTCATTGTTTTTTGTGTGTGTGTGTGTGTGTGTGTGTTAGGGCTGTTGCTCATGGCTCAGCACTTGGTGCATAAGTATGGAAATAATATGTGCATGTTGTCAGTTCTTTCTACTTCATCTCATCTGGGATTACCTGGAGGGAATCAAGCTCCCTCCCTTTCTCACTCTTTCTCTCTCACTCTTTCTCTCTCACTCTTTCTCCCTCACTCTTTCTCTCTCACTCTTACTCTCTCACTCTTTCTCTCTCACTCTTACTCTCTCACTCTCACTCTGACTAACACGTCGTCAGTTAATTCTAGGTTTTGGTTCCTCTGGGCTGAGGGAGTCTAGGGGGACATCAGTCTTTGTGTGGCCTTGTGGCCCAGTGGCCCTCAGAGGCACTGAGCAGTGACATGAGCAGCCTGACTCTGGAGCATCAAGCCTGCTTGAAGCTCAAAATAAAGGCCCGGCTGATCTGTTCCGTCCAGTCCGCCCCCCACTTTCGCCCCCGGACCTTCTGGATGCTCTCTCCCCTGACGCTGTAGGAAGGTCACACTATCCTCCTCCACTGGCTCACCACAAGGAACATTCAATGTCATCTTGCTAAGCAACTCCAGTGTATATTTGTCCTTCTGTTTCAGGTTATTGCTGAAAGGTGAATTTGTCTCCCAGTGTCTGTTGGAAAGCAGACTGAACTAGGTTTTCCTGTAGGATTTTGCCTGTGCTTACCTCCATTCCGTTTCTTTTTATAAAAAAACAAAAACGACCTAGTCCATGCCGATGACAAGCATACCCATAACATGATGCAGGGATGTGTTGTGTTTGCCCCAAACATAATGCTTTGTATTCAGGTCATAAAGTTAATTTCTTTGCCACATTTTTTGCAGTTTTACTTTCGTGCCTTATTGCAAACAGGATGCATGTTTTGGAAAAAACTATTCTGTACAGGCTTCCTTCTTTTCACTCTGTCATGTAGATTAGTATTGTGTAGTAACTACAATGTTGTTGATCCATCCTCAGTTTTCTCCTATCACAGCCATTAAACTCTGTAACTGTTTTAAAGTCACCATTGGTCCCTGAGCGGTTTCCTTCCTTTACGGCAACTGAGTTAGGTAGGACGCCTATATTTTTGTAGTGACTGGTTGTATTGATGCACAATCCAAACTGTAATTAATAACGTCACCATGCTAAAATGGATATTCAATGTCTGCTTTTTTGTTTTTTTACCCATCTACCATTAGTTGCCCTTCTTTGCGAGGCATTGGAACACCTCCCTGGTCTTTGTGGTTGAATCTGTGTTTGAAATTCCCTGCTCGACTTAGGGACCTTACAGATTATTGTATGTGTGGGATACAGAGAAGAGGTAGTCATTCAACAATTATTTCAACCTATTCAGGATAGCGTCCCACACTCTAATATGATTAGCATGACGTTGTAAGTAACAAGAACAATTCCCAGGACATAGACATATCTTATATGGGCAGAAAGCTTCAATTCTTGTTAATCTAATCTATCACTGTCCAATTTACAGTAGCTAGTACAGTGAAAGAATACCATGCTATTGTTTGAGGAGAGTGCACAGTCTTAATTGTGCCTGGACTCCTAAGCAATATTAGGACCTTTCTTTTGCATTTCAAAGATGAAAAAAAAAAAAAAATGCTTTCTTTGTATTATCTTTAACCAGATCTAATGTATTATATTCTCCTACGTTAATTTCACATCTCCACAAACTTCAAAGTGTTTCCTTTCAAATGGTATCAAGAATATGCATATCCTTGCTTCAGGTCCTGAGCTACAGGCAGTTAGATTTGGGTATGTCATTTTAGGACAAAATCATCCTTATGAGGTTAAGTCCATGCAACTTATTATGTGACTTGTTAAGCAATAGTTCACTCCTGATATGATTTAGGCTTCACATAACAAAGGGGTTGAATACTTATTGACCCAAGACATGGTTGGTGTTGGTTTTGTGCCAGACAAAGCGTTTTCCTTGATGGCCAAAAAGCTAAATTTTAGTCTCATCTGACCAGAGTACCTTCTTCCATATGTTTGGGGAGTCTCCCACATGCCTTTTGGTGAACACCAAACGTGTTTGCTTAATTTTTTCTTTAAGCAATGGCTTTTTTCTGGCCACTCTTCCGTAAAGCCCAGCTCTGTGGAGTGTACAGTTTAAAGTGGTCCTATGGACAGATACTCAAATCTCCGCTGTGGAGCATTGCAGCTCCTTCAGGGTTTTCTTTGGTCTCTTTGTTGCCTCTCTAATGAATGCCCTCCTTGCCTGGTTCATTTTGGTGGGTGGCCCTCTCTTGGCAGGTTTGATGTGGTGCAATATTCTAATGGATTCTAATGGATTTAATTCTAATGGATTTAATGGTGCTCTGTGGGATGTTCAAAGTTTCTGATATTTTTTTATAACCCAACCCTGTTCTTCTCCACAACTTTGTTCCTGACCTGTTTGGAGAGCTCCTTGGTCTTCATGGTGCCACTTATTTAGGGACTTCATAGCAAAGGGGGTGATACATAAACACACACCGCTTTTCCGATTTATTATGAGTTTGTTTTTTCATTTCACTTCACCAATTTGGGCTATTTTTGTAATTCAACAAAATAGGAAAAACGCCAAAGGGGATGAATACTTTTGTAAGGCACTGTAGGGGTGTGAATACTTTCTGAAGGCACTGCCATTCCTTGATTTCATATTTCTCAATTCCATCGGAGCAAAATAGCTGAAAGCTCTTATGCCGAGGCAGATCTACTGTTTGAATATTTTTGCTTTAGACATGTCTTTGTAGGCCTACATGGTGTGCAGTTGTACAAGTAGGAAAACAGACAGACAGGTAGACAAAATGTGATACAGCAACATACATTTGCAGTGAGCTGGTTGGATGAAGCAATGGCAGGATCATGAATAGCACAAGCTCTCACAATGACACAAAAGCACTCCAAAAATCAAAGCCTAATGCATGCAGATCTTTCATAAAGACCATTAAAGCGGAAATGTGCAGTTTAAACAACAACAAAGCGCTCACCCCGCCACTGATTTGGTAAAGCAGCTGAGGGATAGGGCTGGAGAAATGTAACCACTCTCATAGACAGAGCTATGGATGCAAGGACTGAACATCCATGAGATTGCAATTAAAGTTTCAACCTAAACCATGTTTTTGAGGCAATACAGTGTTTGTTTACAATTCCATTGTATACAAACTCATTTGGAATGTGATGGAATACGACAGTTGAACTAAAGCTCACGAGGCATTTATAAGTTATATTATTATTAAAGAATGAATGAATCACTAATAAAAAATTTAAGAAATTGATCTAGCAAATGCAGATTTCCCCTTTAGTTGTGCCTTAGTAAAGTAACTGCCCAGTGTTTCTAGATTTATATAAAAAATGAACTATAATTACATACAATATGAGTGAAATAGTTTTAGTTCCAAAAAATCTAAATTATGTATGTTAAAAGGCAGCTTTTGTGTGTTGGAATGGTGTGGGTGTACCCCAACAACAAAATGGTGTGGCTTTATACTAGAAATTACAAATATGAATGCAAGTAGATTGCTGATTGGCCACCTCATCCTCCTCAGATCATATTCTATGAGGATACAAGTTTGAGGTTGAAGTGTTTTTTCTCCAATTCATGCTTTGGCCACAAATATGAGTATTATTTGAATATGAGTTAACAGAATATGAACTTTTAAAATGAGATTTTCCCTGGGCAGTTACTTTAAGATGGTTTTCACTTCAAGAATGAGGATTTCTAAATGTCAGCCAATGAAAAAGGGGTACCGGTATATAAGAAGAGGCTCAACGACTAAGAAGCTTTTAGCCATTCAGTAACATCTAATATGTCTCCTAAGAAGACATTACATCAGCCCCCCAGCACATATCTCCCCAATGATTAGTTAGTGATGGAAAGCAGTTCTGACAGGCATTTGTTCCAGCCCAGCACTAACATATCTGTTTCAAATACTGCAATCAACTAATCACAGTTATTAGTCTGAACCAGTAGCTGAATCAAGTGTATTAACGCTGGGCTAGAACTTGCTCCAGACCATGATCCCCTGCTCCCTCCCTTCCAATACTGCATAAACCTGGATTATGACAGAAGCTTTGAATGACGAGGCACACTCACCTTCAGGCTCACCACACAGTGTACACTGTGATTCTACAGACCGAGAGAGAACCAAGAGAGACAAGAGCACATTGTTACCATCAGATACTGTGCATGTGGTCAAGATGAGAAAGAACAGAGATAGCATTGATTTGAGTGGATGGTCAATTCATAACACATACAAAGGACAGCATTTTCAAATGTTTTTGAACCATAGAAGTTTTGTTACCATAGAAACTCAGCAACCATGCATAATATGGACATAAGGAGAGATGTGAGTACCCACATAGATGATGGTAGCATTGTAGAGACAGGAATCAATGTAAAAAGCGCAACATATCAGATAAATCATATTGATCGATTCATCACTGCCACTGCCAAAGAATACGTCAGAACAACAAACAAGCAACCCAACGCTCATCTAAAAATAGAAACATATTAATGATTATTGATTTATATCCACGTCCTATCAATCATAAAATACCCCTCTTTAGGAATGTCAAAATGCCACCTTCCATTAGTTAAGCTACAATATGATTCCCATGCAAACATAAGCATTAGTTGTAGTGTGTTTACAGCTTTACAAAAGCATGTAAATGAGTTTGAAAGGACAGTATTTTTAATTACAAGTGTTTCTCTTTCTCCCTCTAAAGCATACAGTGGATAAGTAAGCCACGGTGACTGTGTGTGTGTGTGCGTATATATGTGTCTGTATTTTATTTTGACAGGAAGTCACGCTGAGACCATGGTGTCTTTCACAGATGAGCCCTGCATTTACATCAGTACACCTCAATACTGTATACACTACACACATGCATGGAAGCCAAAACACAATCATGGAAAATAAACACATTCTTCAGTTAAAAGGTCCTTCGTCAGCCTTTTGAATTGACCTAGAGGCACCAATTCATCACATTTTGAAGAGCTTTGCAGATTATTCCACAAGTAAGGTGCCTAACACAGTAGAGATCAAAGGGATCTCCAGAGTAAGCCATCCCTGAGACTGGGTCTTGTACAGTATCTCGTACGTCTGTAAGTAAGGTGCGGCGGAAGTTTATGCAGGAGGGCTTTATAGACAAAAAGAGTGAAATAAATCGATCTACAAGACTTCAAAGAGGGCCAGCCTACTTTCTGATACAAAATGCAGTGATGTGTACTGAACCTATCACCTGTAATAAAGCGTAGTGTGCTATGATAAACTGTGTCCACGGCTTCAATCAAGTGTCAGCTGCCTTTGTATAGACCATATCGCCACAGTCTATAACCGGTATGAATGTCGACTGAATGATTTGTTTTCTGCTATTAAATGAAAGGCATTACCTACTCCTATAAAATAAGGCCATTTTCATTTCAAATGTCTTAACTAACTCATCAACATGCTTTTTGAAAGATACAGATACAGTATTTAGAAGTGGAGAGATGATTGATGAGGGCACCATCCAATGTATGCATAAATCATCAGATACATTTTTATGTGATATGGAGAATAACATATACAGCAATGAAGGCAGATTGAACCTCCGAAAGAGCCTGGTCAACCTTGCGTAGCAATAGCATACACAACAGTCTCATCTGCAGATAGACCAACATTGTTAATATAGACAGTAAAAAAGTATGGGACCTAAAATTGATCCCTGTGGGACAGCTTTTGTAATATCAAGGAAACCTGACTTAAAAAAGCATTGTGTCTTGTCGGTCGAGTCATTTTCTACCCAATTACATGATGCCTGTTCCATACCGATTGTAGACAATATTTCAGTCAATAAAGAGTGGTCAACAGTATCGAAAGCCTTCGATAAGTCAATAAAGAGGGCAGCACAGTCTTTCCTCCTATCCATACCCTTAACCACATAATTTAACACCAAAGTTGCAGCAGAGGTGGTGCTATGACCCAGCCAGAAACCAGACTGGTGAACACAGCCGCGGTGGATAAAAAAAAAAAGCTATCTTAAGTAAGGAATCTAGCACATCACAAGCAGAGAGTTGTTGAAATGAAAACAAAGATTCACTAGAAGATGACTGATCTTCCACCAAGTCAACTGGAGGCTGGGAGAGGGAAGAGCAGTCGACTGACTGACGGTCAATTCAACCACCATTTATTTGAAATACAAAGCCTGTCGAGACAAAATGCTAAAAGCATCCCATATCACATTTTTCTCAGTAATGATGCCAGAGTCTGACACAACTTGCTTAGGAAGGGAAGGAAAGGAATTTCCACTCTTCGGTGTGTGTGTGTGTGTGTGTGTGTGTGTGTGTGTGTGTGTGTGTGTGTGTGTGTGTGTGTGTGTGTGTGTGTGTGTGTGTGTATGTACAATATGTGTGTGCGTTCAGCACACTGTATGTCTGTCTGTATGTCTGCGTGTTTCCAATATTCATTCAAAAACAAGATTATCCATATTGGTTCCTGAAATCAGACACACTCCTATAATGAGCTCAGGCAGAATTGATGATGATGAGAAGGATTCCCATGCTTTCTCTGAGGCCTATACACCAGCTGTGCGTGTCTTTCCCTTAAAGCGGCTCTCCTTCACCAGTTTACTGAAGGGGCCAGAGGAGCCTCTCTGTCGCTACAGCAAGGGCCCCCTTCCTCTAATCGGATCAATTAGCTGCTAGATTAGATAAACAACAACCTTGTCCTCCCCAAGATGAACATGAGAGATGTAGCTAAACCAGAGGTATTACTACAGCTTGTCCCTGCAACAGCTGGGAATACACACACACACGCACACACACACACACACACACACACACCACTTCACCAGCAACCTGAACTGCACTTCTCCACTCTCCCTCTATCCTCTGCTGACCTTGCTCTGCCTGGGGTAATGGAAGTTTACAGTGCTTGGCAGGAACACTTTTTAAGGTTCAAGGCAATGTGTCAATGCTCTGCTATACTCTCATGGACCACAGACAAGCCTCTTCTATCCTGTGCCTGCTGTCCAGTTGGACACAGAACCAGAGTAATGGTTGTTATTGACGAAGTGGGAACTCTACAGACAATGTGAGAACTGCACTGTACTGTTATTTGTGACTTTTGCTGCCTGGTTAAGTGGTAATTCCTTGAACAATAGCAGGACTTCAGTGTCGTACCTCACACACTCTGGAAATGTACTGCTTTAATTACTAACCCTTCCCCTTCTCTACAGTAGGCCTATATATGCAGATACTCATTCCTTATAGACATTCCCTATGCACAGACTCAAGGCAATTGGTGTCATTAGATCTTCCTGTCTGCTTGTATTTAAATCAGGACAGCAGTCCCTACATTTCTTTTGTGGACCTTACCAAGCTCTATATTGATGTTGGAGTCCCCCCACCCCCTCCCCACTCCCCTAGTCTTACCCTGTGGTCTCAGGACAGGAGCAATGTTTCTGTACACCAATCACTCTGTTCACAGGAAGAAACTGTCATAATCTTTATCTCATCCTAGGGAATTGACAATGCCCTGTGGCGCTTTTTTCCTTGTCACTTGACTGGGTCTGGAGACCTTGTTTATCTGCCTGGCTTGAAGACCTGTTTAAAACATTTCAAGCACAGTGTGCTTCCTCTCTACATACAATTATAATTATATGTGTCTGCTTATAATTCAAGCTTTTCACGGCGGCTGAAACAGTGGTGATACAGTACATGTTTTTCCTCCATGGAGAAAGTTGAAATTCAAATTAATATTCAACCTCATGATCATATTTCTGAATCGCTGACCACACTTGCAGGTAACTGACAAAATAATTTGAACACTTAAGTAAATGAGGGATACAAAGTATATTGAAAGCAAATGTTGCCACACAGGTGTGCTTCTTGGATTAATTAAGCAATTAACCCTTTACACTCGTGGGAATTGGCCTAAATAGAAAGGGCTAAATTGAAATGTTTCTTACAGAAGACATGGCAAATGTATAACCATAGTAGCAATTGAAAGGGAACAGCTTGGAGATAATGGGACAATTATTAGACTGAAGGTGAGGACACAACTGTTCACCTGACACAAGACTGAATCCAAACATTATACTGTTGATTTTATGTGCATTTTACATTTACTGTACTTTTCGCAGCATTAGATGATAATCGAAATCTTTAAATATTCTGGATACATTCAGTGACATTATAAGAATATTCCAGGAAAATGTGGGGTAGTTGCAACATAAGACAAAAGCATTACAAGGGCTTGCGTGAGAGGACTAACTGGTGTCTCCAAGTAGCCACACACCTCTCCAAAGTGTGGACAGTTCCTAAGTAATTCCAATGCACATTTATGACTCAAGAGGTGTTTTTTTTTAGCTCTCCTAGCTGTGCCATTGAGGAACTAGAGCAAGTTATAAAATACGGCATTACAGTGTTAGACATTCACAATGCAATTCAGGGAAAAATATCATAATTTTGGTGCGCATAGAAAGGAGTCATGAGTGCATTCAGGTGCGTGTGCCAAGGCAAATTTTCTTCACAATAGACAAGCATAGGCTCATTCTGTTCAGAACAACCCAAGGGTATGACGTTGTGTCCTCTTGTAACTGTACATCAAACATAGTGATCATAAACCTTGACACTGTACATGACACAAGTTTTATGATATGGAAATGTGACGTGCACATTTAGACTCTTGTGTGTTTGGCTTGTTTGTATGACATCAAAGCGGTATTTATTATAATCCTTAACAACTCATTTTCAAAATACTTCTTAACGCACATTTTCCTCCACCAGACCACCAGAGTTCAACCTAATTTAACGCTTATGGGAGATTCTGGAATGTCGCCTGAGACAGTGGTTTCCACCATCAACCATCAACAAAACACCAAATTATGGAATTTCTCATGGAAGAATGGTGTGGCATGCTTCCAACAGAGTTCCAGACACTTGTAGAATCATGCCAAGGTGCATTGAAGCTGTTCTGGCTGCTCGTGGTGGCCCAACGCCCTATTAACACACTTTATGTTGGTGTTTCCTTTATTTTGTCAGTTACCTGTACATTCATACAGGGATTATGTGCAGTGTTATAACACAGGCATCAACATTCTATAATAATCTATAACTACTGAGAAATAAGGAAAACAAAAGCTATGATTTATTTCCATTGTGAAATGAGAACACTAAAGCCCAAATTGAAGTTTCAAGTGTGTTGCAAGTGGTTGTCAAGCAACCAATGGGATTCACAATCAACTCTTATGGCAGAGAGAGAGAGAGATGGCAAGAGAGAGAGAGAGCGAGGGCAAGAGAGAGAGAGAGGGGGGAGGCAAGAGAGAGAGAGAGAGAGAGAGAGAGAGAGAGAGAGAGAGAGAGAGAGAGAGAGACTGATGAAGACAAAGCACAGAGTATCTTTGCATTCACCATAAAGTTGACAGTAATTTGAGATTTAGCTACAGGGCTTTGAGCATGAATGTTTTCATGGATGCACACTACTGGAACCCCCTAGGCAATGTGAAATGTGTATTAAAAACAAATCAAATCTATCATTTACAAGAGGTACATTTATGCATACAGAACACTGCTATGGAAGATGCTACTATGTATATACAGAAAGCACATTATTATGTATGGTCTCTTTTATAGTCAAGAGTTGTTGCCGTTTGCAATAAGACAATCTCTCTCGCTATGTATGGTCATTAAATGTAAATTGTCAGGATATAGCCATCATATATGGTCATAAAACACAGAACACTCACACTGCAGTGAGTGCACTCATTTCAATGACATCAAAAGACTTGGAGTATATCTATAGAAAAACAATACAAAAATGACCTTTGACATCCCTATTAGCAATACATTACTTCCATCCATCTCCATACAAGGAAGCAAACAGTCCTGGTAGATCTGATAATATATTCCACCGTAATTAACTGCCTCATTTGCATATCAGCGGCACTGCTCACACTTCCCATGTCAGCTGAGGCATCTCATCTCCACCTCCAGAAATGTATTGAGTGACATGTCGAGGTTCAGGTGCTAATTAGATTTCTGCTCTTGTCTTTTCACAGGAATCTTTGGCACCTGTGAGAACAACACATAGGCCTACAGCTCTATGAGTGAAATTATATAGTTTATGAAGAAAGTGTATGGGTTGGCGACAGAAGCAACGTTTGGGGAATGTGAACTTTTCTCTATGTTTTGAGAGTCTGTCAGTGGTACTGTTTTCCTCCACTCAAATATGCTCTATGAGCTCTGTTTGGACAGTGCTTGTTTTTTTTTTTAAACCTCTATTTAACTAGGCAAGTCAGTTAAGAACAAATTCTTATTTACAATGACGGCCTACACCGGCCAAACTCGGACAACACTAGGCCAATTATGTGCTGCCCCCGGTTCTGATACAGCCTGGATTTGAACTAGGGTGTCCGTGTCTGTAGTGACGCCTCTAGCACTAAGATGCAGTGCCTTAGACCGCTGCGCCACTTGGGAGCACAAGCCGTGCTGAAAGGTAGCATCTAGGTGGTTTGGGACTGTGTCAATGGTGTCAATGGTTTGGCAGTCAATAAAGCAGAGTACACAAACACACACAACCCATAACCACCCACACAGGTACACATCACTGACACACCATCACACTTCACACACAGACAGCTAGCGGAATGACAGTATTACTTGGTTTGTGGCTAACCATTGATTTCAGTTTACCTTCACCTGACTGCCTGACTCATCCTTCAAGGCCTTTTGACGCCTCCCTGTGGAGCTGAGCTGGCGGTTGTGAAGTAGCAGGGTGAGGAATCATCACCTTCAATAAGGCCTGGCTGTTCTTAGGCTAATTGCACTGCACTACAGACACAGCACCCCTGCTGTCCCCATGGACCTGGAAACCACACAGTGTCAAACACTATATATCACAGGAGTGAATGAATACTGATACTGATGTGCTCATTATACAATCATATGTGACTTTTTTCAGGAAATTAGGTGTATGTCGCACGTCATTACTTCACAGGAGAGACATTTGGACGTAAACTTTTTTTAAGAAAACTAAATGCGTTTTTTGGCAGAAATGCTTTCTGGAACATGTGAACTTCGTCTGCCTTAATAACAAACGTTTATGCCATCTGTAAATACGAATACAATTATTAAATTACGAGCCTAGTTGGTTTAGCCACAGAAAAAGACAGCAACCTTCCCACTAGCCATGATTGGCTGAGATAATGAGTGGGCTGGACATGCCGACAGATGAGTTCGGATTGGTCTGCCATGCAGCGCGCTTCTGTCTATAACATGAGCTGGTAAGTATGTGTAGGTAATCCATTCTAACGTGGCTTTTTTAAAAAAGATATCACGTAGTAGAACTGCATAGTAGAACCTTTCCGAGTTTAGAAATTTGTGGAATTAGAGTATGATAGCTAATTCTGGCGTATGATTAAAAATATGCAGACGGATTCGAAAAGAGAACAAACAGAAGACTGTTGTATAAAACCCATGTCTCTGGATTACACCTTCAAACCAAGGGCAACCATGGCATCCGTGACTGAGAGGGAAAAGCGTCCATCCATGTATACGGGTAAGATAGTCTAGGTAGCTACATTTTCAGATATTACATGTTTCTAATTTTGTCCGAAAGTTGTTTTCTAGCTAACGTTAGCTGGCTGGCTCGCTAGAGTGGCGCAGCTGTCTAAGGCATTGCATCTCAGTGCTAGAGGCGTCACTACAGACCCTGGTTCGATCCCGGCCTGTATCACAACCGGAAGTCTCATAAGGCGGCGCACAATTGGCCCAGCGCTGTCCGGGTTAGGGGAGGGTTTGGCCGTGGTAGGTCGTCATAAGAAAATAAGAATTTGTTCTTAACTGACTTGCCTAGTTAAATAAAGGTAAAAATGTTTTAAATGATCTGTGTAGTTATATTATTCGTTCCTCAGAGCCATTTGCATTGCTAGTTATAGCCTAATGTTAGCTAGCTAACATTGAACATGGTTGGTTAGCTACCTGTAGATTCATGCAGGGTAGTAACGCTATGAGTTGGGATTATGGTTCATTGTTTAGCTAGCTAGCTACATGTCTAAACAAAAGACTCCACTATGCAAGTAACCATTTCAATAGAATGCTCATGATGTCACTGCAACAACTGTTGAAAGACGTAGCTGGTAAATTCGCAAAGAATGAGCGCAGAATAACTAACAAATTTGCGAACGCTCAACAACTGTTTAATATGGCCGGTGTCAGTAAACGTTGTAAAAAAAGCATAATTAAATTGTTGCCAGCAGCACAGTTGCAGTCACCAACGCTCTGGATAACATAAAAACAGCCTAACTAGCTCTGGTCAGAGTGAGCTGTTGTCTCATTTGTGTCTGGAAGTAGCTAGCAAGCTAGCCAATGTTAGCCAGTTAGCTTGAGTGCTTGACTGCTGTTGTTAGGGCAGAACGCTCGGCTCAACCCTACTCCTCGGCCAGAGGAGCGCTCCGAGAGCAAAACGCTCTGAATTTACGAATGGACAATCTGACAAAGTTTACGAACTTCCAGAACACACTCTGAGCACACTCAGCCACTCCAGATTAAATGTATGAATACATATGTACTATAAACCAGTCTTGAAATATTTTGTTGTTTAGTACATGGCCTCACATGTGAATCCTTAAAGAGATGGGTGGGGCCAAGGCTTTAGAGGGTGTGAACGATGATGAATGGGTGTAGACCAAGAAGAGCTCTCCAGTAGGTATACCAAAACATGCAAGTGCCATTTTCTCAAAAGTGAGGTTACAAGTTTATCATCTTTCAAAGCAGAATTACTGTCTCATTGTTCCTCAAGCAGTGTATGATATACCATTTTCTAGCTCTGAGTCTGTACTTTTATCCAATGTAAAAAACACAATTTCAAATTTTGCTACATAAGACCGAATCGAGCCGGTCGGTCACATATTGCATGTTGGGGTACAGTAACCTCAGATTGGGTTGTGGCTGTTAGTGACTGATACTAGAGTGCTTATTGTGCAATCATAATTATATAGTAGGGTATGGGCATCAAAGCCAATTCTTTCTATTGTCAATGAATTGTACTTTCACAGACGAAAGTCCTTCACCGCTACTGCATTTGTCCTGTCTGAATTAACCTCTGGTCTGAGTCAGACAGAAAATAAAACATAAATAACTATATATATATTTGTATACATGTACATATACATGTAGTACATGTGTTAAACATAGAATTATAAAAAAAAACAATCATCAGCCAGCCAATGGTTTTGTGTGACAGTGTGAGGTGTTGCTCAGTCTGAGCTCGACAAAGAATCCTATTCAGAATGAATGTCTGTTGTCATCTTGCTTCAGCCTTGTGGGTTATAAAAGCAGTCACACGTCAGCATGCACTTCACAGCGCGTGGGCTCTTTTACGTTACACCGGAAGACACAGGAATACCTTTGTCAGACCGCATCATCACACACAGGTAGAGGACATTGATGGTGGTGAGAGTGATGCAGAATGACATAACAACGCCTGTTGGCTTTCAATGTTTCAATGAGAATGATGTAAGTGTGATCTGACACAAGGAGTGAGTGGGCTATTATGTAGTAGCACTTTTTTTGTTTTGTCATTTTATGTTGGGGGTGTTACAGGTAGATGATCCAAGATGGCGTAACAGTGCAGACGTATTTTTTGTTCGTCCCGTCTCATGTAAATAGTTTGTAATAGTTTGTAAATTGTCTTTCCACACATTTGTATTTATTTATTTTGTTCCCGATTTACCTCTCCTGCAACCCACCTTACCCAACGTGAAACGGATCTATTATCCTTACTTTTCATTCTTTTAACTGAACCGCAGTCAGAAGCTAGTCTGCTAGCTAGCTTGCTAACTAGCTTCTAGCCATCGCTAACCACTGCTAGCGGTCCTCACCACTGCTATGCCTGCATCAGACAGCTTTTAGTTCGGACATTATCGGCCAGTCTGCACAGCGCGCTACCAACCCAGCGCATATCGGACTGCGCTCCCTTCCATTTCACCGGATTTCCACTGAAATCACAGGACCATCACACCGGATCATCACAGCTAGCTAGCTGCAATCGAGTGACCGACGTTTTTGGCTAACCTCCATTGTTTGTTTACATCCTACCTATGCTAGCGTGAGCTAGGCTCATCTCCCGGACAGCCGACGTGTGCTAGCTACTCTCCCGGGCTCCAGTACCTTATCAACCTACCTGGACCTTCTACTGTCGATACGGAGCCCCACCGAGCCACCGTGACTGGTCTGCCGACGTAATTGTCCGACGTGGTCTCAACAGGGTTCTCCTCTGCGACGTCGCCGAAGATCCATCTGCTAGCCCGGCCTGCTAACACTCTGAACACTATGCCTCCTGGCTTGCCTAGTGCAGCGCCCATTGAATTCTGCTCTCTGGCTGGCCTCTTTGCTGCTCATCGGACCCTATGATTGCTCAGCTTCACAGCTGATGTCTGCAGGACTGTCTGGTTATACGGTATTTCTTTCTGTTTAACTGCCAGGCCTCAGGTCCTGTGTGTAGCATATGACATTTTTCTCTAACTGACCCTCTTTGTCCATTCATCGCCATTACCCGTCGTTGCCTTAGCCCTCTTAATTAACTTTTTTTTTTTTTTTTTTTTTATTTTTGTCCCTCATTAACTGTTTGTTTTTATGCCCCTTTATTTCAATATGCCTTGTCTTTTGTTGTTTAGGTTAGCTATTATTGTTTTATTTCACTGTAGAGCCCCCAGTCCTGCTCAACTGGCCTCTGATAGCTCCTTTGTCCCTCCCCCCACACATGCGGAGACCTCACCTAGCTTAAATGGTGTCTCCAGAGATGCAACCTCTCTCTTCATTACCCAACGCCTAGGTTTACCTCCACTGAACTCACACCCTACGATACCCTTGTCTGTACATTATGCCCTCAATCTATTCCACCACGCACAGAAATCTGCTCCTTTTATTCAATGTACCCAACGTACTAGACGTCCTGTTCTTAAAGCCCTTAGTAGAATACTGATTCTATTACTCCTCTGTTCCTCTGGTGATGTAGAGGTAAACCCAGGTCCTGTAGCTCCCAGTACTACACCTATCCCCCAGGCGCTCTCATTTGTTGACTTCTGTAACCGTAAAAGCCTTGGTTTCATGCATGTCAACATTAGAAGCCTCCTCCCTAAGTTAGATTTATTCACTGCTTTAGCACACTCCGCCAACCCGGATGTCCTAGCTGTGTCTGAATCCTGGCTCAGGAAGGCCACCAATAATTCGGAAATCTCCATCCCCAACTACAATATTTCCCGTCAAGATAGAACTGCCAAAGGTGGCGGAGTTGCAATCTACTGCAGAGATAACCTGCAGAGTTCTGTCATACTGTCCAGATCCGTGCCCAAACAGTTTGAGCTTCTACTTTTAAAAATCCACCTTTCCAGAAATAAGTCTCTCACTGTTGCCGCCTGTTACAGACCCCCCTCAGCCCCCAGCTGTGCCCTGGACTCCATATGTGAATTGATTGCCCCCCATCTATCTTCAGAGTTTGTACTGTTAGGTGACTTAAACTGGGATATGCTTAACACCCCGGCCGTCCTTCAATCTAAGATAGATGCCCTCAATCTCACACAAATTATCAAGGAACCCACCAGGTACAACCCTAAATCCGTAAACATGGGTACCATTATTGATATCATCCTGACTAACCTGCCCTCCAAATACACCTCATCTGTTTTCAACCAGGATCTCAGCGATCACTGCCTCATCGCCTGCGTTCGCAATGGGTCAGCGGTCAAACGACCACCCCTTATCACTGTTAAACGCTCCCTAAAACACTTTTGTGAGCAGGCCTTTCTATTCGATCTGGCCCAGGTATCCTGGAAGGATATTGACCTCATCCCGTCAGTAGAGGACGCCTGGTTGTTCTTTAAAAGTGCTTTCCTCACCATCCTAAATAAGCATGCCCCTTTCAAAAAACGTAGAACTAAGAATAGATATAGCCCTTGGTTCACCCCAGACTTGACTGCACTAGACCAACAGAAAAACTTCCTGTGGCGCACTGCATTAGCATCGAATAGCCCCCGCGATATGCAGCTATTCAGGGAAGTCAGGAACAAGTACACACAGTCAGTTAGAAAAGCAAATGCCAGCTTTTTCAAACAGAAATTTGCTTCCTGTAGTACTAACTCCAAAAAGTTCTGGGACACTGTTAAATCCATGGAGAATAAGAGCACCTCCTCCCAGTTGCCCACTGCATTGAGGCTCGGAGACACTGTTACTACCGATAAATCCACGATTATCGAAAATTTCAATAAGCATTTTGCTACAGCTGGCCATGCTTTCCACCTGGCAACCCCTACCCCGGCCAACAGCTCTGCACCCTCGGCAGCTACTTGCCCAAGCCCCCCCCGCTTCTCCTTCACCCAAATCCAGACGGCTGATGTTCTGAAAGAGCTGCTAAGTCTGGACCCCTACAAGTCTGCTGGGCTAGATAATATGGACCCTCTCTTTCTGAAATTATCAGCCAAAATTGTTGCAACACCTATCACTAGCCTGTTCAACCTCTCTTTCGTATCGTCTGAGATCCCTAGAGATTGGAAAGCTGCCGCGGTCATCCCCCTCTTCAAAGGAGGAGACACTCTAGACCCAAACTGTTATAGACCAATATCCATCCTGCCCTGCCTTTCTAAAGTTTTCGAAAGCCAAGTTAACAAACAGATAACTGACCACTTCGAATCCCACCGTACCTTCTCTGCTATGCAATCTGGTTTCAGAGCTGGTCATGGGTGCACCTCAGCTACGCTCAAGGTACTGAACGATATCATAACCGCCATCGATAAAAGACAGTACTGTGCAGCCGTCTTCATCGACCTGGCCAAGGCTTTCGACTCTGTCAATCACCGCATTCTTATTGGCAGACTCAACAGCCTTGGTTTCTCAAGTGACTGCCTTGCCTGGTTCTCTAACTACTTTGCAGACAGGGTTCAGTGTGTCAAATCGGAGGGCCTATTGTCCGATCCTCTGGCAGTCTCTATGGGGGTGCCACAGGGTTCAATTCTTGGGCCAACCCTTTTCTCTATATACATCAACGATGTCGCTCTTGCTGCTGGTGACTCTCTGATCCATCTCTACGCAGATGACACCGTTCTGTATACATCTGGCCCCTCTTTGGACACTGTGTTTACTAACCTTCAAACAAGCTTCAACGCCATACAACACTCCTTCCGTGGCCTCCAACTGCTCTTAAACGCTAGTAAAACTAAGTGCATGCTTTTCTATCGAACGCTGCCAGCACCCGCCCACCGGACTATCATCACTACTCTCGACGGGTCCGAATTAGAATACGTGGACACCTACAAATACCTAGGCATCTGGTTAGACTGTAAACTCAACTTCCAGACTCACATCAACCATCTCCAATCCAAAATTAAATCCAGAATTGGCTTCCTATTTCGCAACAAAGCCTCCTTCACTCATGCTGCCAAACATGCCCTTGTAAAACTGACTATCCTACCGATCCTTGATTTCGGCGATGTCATTTACAAACTAGCCTCCAACACTCTACTTAGCAAATTGGATGTAGTCTATCACAGTGCCATCCGTTTTGTTACCAAAGCCCCATACACTACCCACCACTGCGACCTGTATGCTCTCGTTGGCTGGCCTTCATTATATATTCGTCGCCAAATCCACTGGCTCCAGGTCATCTATAAGTCATTACTAGGTAAATCCCCGCCCTATCTCAGCTCACTGGTCACTATAGCAACACCCACCCGTAGCATGCGCTCCAGCAGGTATATCTCACTGGTCACCCCCAAAGCCAACACCTCCTTTGGCCGCCATTCCTTCCAGTTCGCTGCTGCCAATGACTGGAACGAATTGCAAAAATCACTGAAGCTAGAGGTTCCTATCTCCCTCACTAACTTTAAGCGTCAGCTGTCAAAGCTGCTTATCGATCACTGCACCTGTATATAGCCCTTCTGTAAATAGCCCACACTACTACCTCATCCCCATATTTATTTTTGTTATTTTTCACAAATCTTGCACTCCAGTATCTCTATTTGCACATCATAATTTGCACATCCTTCATTCCTGTGTTAATGATGATAATCTGTAATTTGTCTCACCACTATGGTCTATTTATTGTCCTACCTCTTAACCTTACTGCATTTTGCACTACATTTTGCACTCTGTATATAGACTTTCCATTGTGTTTTTGACCATGTTTGTTTACTGTGTAACTCTGTGTTGTTTTTGTCGCACTGCTTTGCTTTGTCTTGGCCAGGTCGCAGTTGCAAATGAGAACTTGTTCTCAACTGACCTACCTGGTTAAATAAAGGTGAAATAAAATAAATAAATAAACATTATCCAGTCACATTTAGTTCCTAAAACATATAGCTGTTTAACATGGTTTTTGAATAACTACCTCATCTCTGTACCCCACACATACAATTATCTGTAAGGTCCCTCAGTCGAGTGTCACGGATCCCTCCGGTACTGTTGCCCTTTTCGGGCACCAGTTCCGGAGGTCTATGTCACCGGCCTCTAGGCATCAGTGAACTGTCTTATTACGCACACCTGGTTCCCATTCCCCACTGATTAGTATTTGTATAATTGTGCCCTTTGTTCACCATTGTGTGGTCGATTATTGTTACCATGTCCATTGGTTCTTGTGCGTACCTGTACTTTGTTATTTTGGCTTTCGTGTTGCAGTTATTGTATTTATGCACTTGCTATTTCGGGTCTCATCCCATGTAGTGAATTATGGGTCTCGTCCCATAGATTTATGCAGTGTTATTACGGGTCTCGTCCCGTGTACATTGTGCACTTGTTACTTCGGGTCTCGTCCCGTGTAGTGTTTATGGGTCTCGTCCCGTGTAGTGTTTATGGGTCTCGTCTCGTGTAGTGTTTATGGGTCTCGTCCCGTGTAGTGTTTATGGGTCTCGTCCCGTGTAGTGTTTATGGGTCTCGTCGCGTGTATTTATTCGAGGTACTCCTCGCTCTTTTGTTTGTGTTTGGTATACATGGTTAAATCTGGGTAGAAATAAAAAACCCTACTACGCATTCCTGCGCCTTTCTCCTGATCATTATACCAACGTGACTTCGAGCAGTGAATTTCAAACACAGATTCAATCACAAAGACCAGGGAGGTTTTCCAATGCCTCGCAAAGTGCACCTACTGTTAACAAAAGCAGACATTGACTATCAAATAAAATTTTACTGGTCACATAAATGTATTTGTGTGTGTTGGGCTTTAGCTGAGATGACTCTTTACAGAGTCAAGTATATTTGTCCAGGCCTCAATTGTTCCTTGACTTGCACCATTAATTCTCGATGTTGATCATTCTAATGTTATAACTTCTAATAGTAACCGTATCCACTGGTGCATTGGGAGAGAGTGAGACGATTGCCATCTAAGAGCCAACATCTTTTTTTGTGGCAGTGCTGCCTACCAGCAGTAATCTTCTCTGATTGATTGAGAGATTCAATGAGATATCATTGTTAAGTAACATAGTAGATGCAAAGCATTGATGAATTGAGTAACTTTGCTACAGAAGCATTTAACTGCAGGGAACTCCCACATCATATGAAAGAACATGCCTACCTGATTTAGGGGACACAGTAAACAGTTGGGAGTTGGGATTTTATCATAAATCTTTTCCTTTCCTTTCCTTATTCTGTTCCAGTTAAAAGGTTGATCTGTAGACCATACTTTTTTTAATGGCTAGCTCAGAATATGAGCTTTACAAAAGTTGTTTATGTATTATAGAAATCAGTCCTTTAGTAGTATAACCTACTAAAGGAGGTTATACTACTTGATCCCCACACTACAGCTGAATAGAACTCTTCAGCTTAACAGATGCTCAACAATGCAAGGATGTTTTTGTGTGTCTGTGTGTGTTCTTTTGTGGTGTTAGATCTGTGAAAGACATGAGGCACATGAGTCACCCACGCTCCAGATTGTTTTGGGGGTTCAGTCCACATCAGGGACTAAACCACAACTCCAGGGGATCTCCTGTCCTCTACCTCAGACAACCTGTACAGAGTGTGTCTGTGAGTGAACAGTTTCCATCTCCACCTCTCCACCCACCCCTGTGGTGAGCTGTTTGTTCACCATATCCATCCCTGTGCCTCACCTACTGCACACTAGTCCCACTGGATAGAGGAGGGTGGAGGGAGAGGGGAGTGAGGAGGAGGAGGGCTAGGGTGAGGAAGGGGTCGGGTACTCATAAAACCTCACAGAGTGAGTCAGGGGAGAGTAGGCTAGGGAGGGGAGGGTGGAAGAAGGAAGGAGGGATGGAAGGGTCTGATATTTGCCCTTTTGGTTGGTCTTGCTTTGGGGGAGGCAGGGTGCAAACTGCAGAGAGAGAAAGAGAGAGAGAGAGAGTGGGAGACAGGGCTATGTTATTGATGGTCTCCTTCACGCCCGAACACACTTATATCTTATTGGAAAATCTGTAAGGAGCGTTTGCCCTGTGGATGGCCATATCGACGGCCAGACAGCCACTGACACTGCACTCTGACTGAGGGCACTCTACCCCTCCTCCCTCTCCTTTTCTCTCCCATCCCTACTCACTCTCTCTCTCCAGACTGAGCAGATTCTACCTCCCTCCCTCCTTCTCTCACTCTCTCTCTCTCTCTCCCTCTCGTTCTAATGAATAGGTTTGTTTGGACCGTGGCCGGCGTGGCGTGGCGTGGAGCACCATAAGACCGACGACTTCTGTGGCACTGTCAACTGGTTGACCCCTGAACTCCAGCCTTAAAGGAAACCATGGATGGATGAAGAATGGACTTGGAAGAACAGTAAGCTACGATTGGGCAATGGGCTCTGAGTTCTGACAGCCAGCGGGACTGTGAAAGCTTCACTGAGAGGAGAGCTAGGCTCCAGACTCCTAATGGCTCTACAGGCCACATATTAGCAGGCATCATTTAGGCCATTGAGTTGTTCCTGACCAAACACCCTGACCAGGAAAAACAGGCATTAGTAATAACTCCACAAAGACTACCCAGTTATAACTAGGGCAAAGCCCACATTTTGGTATGTTGGTCGGGTTGTTGCTGGTTCAAAATCAAACTGCAGTTAGAGGTAATGTATGGGAGCTCAAACAGTGTGCTCTATTGTTGAGATGTACCCTGTAGGCAAATGTGTAATGTATGCTATAAGACCAGTCAAATCAGAGGGTTGATAACCCATATCTGTTATGATTATGAATCAATAAATGTAATTACTGTTACAGCTTAATCACATCCTATTGCCTCATACTGTGTGTAGCAATAAACAGTGATGGGGAATGTTACTTTTAAAAGTAACTTGTTACATTACAATGTGACTAGCATTAAAAGTAACTTGTTATGTTACAACATGACTTACTATGGAGAGTAACTAATTACATTACTTTTGCATTACCAAAAACAGAAAACCTTGCGCATGTTGGTCATTCAAACTTATGCCCATTAGCACATTACCTATGAATGGCTTGCATAGCCAACCGTCCGTAGCTTAATCTATAATTCTGGGCTATACCAACTCAAGTAATAATGGCATTATCTCCTTTATAATACTTAAGGCCAGGCACCACAGGCTAAAATGTCATTTTTGCACGTACTTATTAATTTTGAGATTGTTTGGTATTTTGGTCCATTAACATTAGTATTTTAAAAAATGTCAAAAAGTTGATGAGGATGTCATCAAGGCAAAGGGTGGATACCTTGAAGAATCTCAAATATCAAAATATATTTAGATTAACGCTTTTTTGGTTACTACATGATTCCATGTGTGTTATTTCATAGTTTTGATGTCTTCACTATTATTCTACAACGTAGAAAATAGTAAAAAATAAAGAAAAACCCTGGAATGAGTAGGCGTGTCCAAACTTTTGACTGATACTGTATATATATTTTTTATGGATTATTATATATCAAATCTAACTTTATTTGTCACATGCGCCGAATACAACAGGTGTAGACCTTACTGTGAAATATATATTTTACATTATTTCTTATCATATAAGGCAATTATTTTCTTTAGACTGCTTGGGATCCCAAGTGGCGCAGTGGTCTAAGGCACTACATCTCAGTGCTAGAGGCGTCACTACAGACACCCTGGTTCGATTCCAGGCTGTATCACAACAGGGAGTCCCATAGGGCGGCGCACAATTGGCTCAGCATCGTCCGAGTTTGGCCGGTGTAGGCCGTCATTGTAAATAAGAATTTGTTCTTAACTGATTTGCCTAGTTAAATAAAGGAAAAAAATGAATAATGAAGGACTGTTTTGCTAGCACAGACTGGAATATGTTCCGTGATTATTCTGAAATGTCAATTCTATCAACTGAGCCTAACTTCATCACCTAGCTACATTGTTTACTTTATTACCAGACAATAAATGGGGCACTCGCCTGAACCGTGTTTATGTGTGAATCCTGCAAGTAGCGTTTGTCAAGATTTGAGGGGTAACATCTGTCCTTTTCTTCTACCAATTCAAAGTAATGTGAATACTTCCACGATAAAGGCTATTGTCTCTGCCATCTCGCTAGCTAGCTAGCTAATAGCTACCATGCCAGCTACCTGCCACAACGTTTGTGCAAAATAGGAAGAGCATGACGAATGTAGCCTAGGGGGAGGGATTTTCATTTTTTATTTGCGGCAACAAATAAAAAGGGAAAAATAAATAAATAAATAAAAGGGTTACTAAGTAACTGATTACTTCCATTGAAAAACTAACGAGTTAGGTTACTCGCTACCACAAACTTTAATCTGAGAACTATACCGCAATACTTTGTGACAGAGACAGAAAGTAGATCGCTTAAGGGCTGAGAGAAACGGACAAGTTCACTTAGAAAGCCACCCTCTTACTCAATTTTAAAGCGTGATATGCAGTACTGTGCTAATAGTTCCGAACAATTACTTCTGACTTTATTAGTCCACATAAGCCCTCTGCTCTTAGCCATCTCACCACCTGGTTACAGAGACAGGAACATCTGATTCAGAACCATCATTTCACACAAGTCACTTATCTAGCTAACACTTTCCTCCCGATGCTGATGATGTCACTGGCCCTGGCACTGGTCTGATTATCTCCCATAGAGATTTATAGGAGCTCAATGCTCATATTTCACACCAGCAAAGAGACACTATGCCCCTACCCATAAATCACCTGGCCTGACTATGCACTTTGTAAGAAAACACCTCTGGCAATCAGCACTCTCACAGGAGTGTGTGTGTGTGTGTGTGTGTGTGTGTGTGTGTGTGTGTGTGTGTGTGTGTGTGTGTGTATGTGTGTTTTATGTGTGTGTGTGTGTGTGCAATCTGTGACCGTCTACCAATCTGTGACCGTCTACCAACCTCTCATCTCCACACATTGTTATTATGCACAGATACACAATTCAATAGCAAAAATAGCTGCTGAGAATATTCATCACTCGCACTGACATTTATGCCATATGCTATTGCAGTCTCACTAAAATTGGTGCTAAACCAAAATCACATACACAAGCCACCAACACCCACAGACAACGTGCTGCTCCGACCTCAACAACAGTAATCTGTTTAAACAAGTGAAAGAAGTGCTTCAGCAGCACAGTATTAACACTGTGGGTGAGCTAACACATTTTGGCGTGGATAACCAAATCTTCCTCCCCGTTGGTATTTAGCTTAGCATTGTTCCATGTGATCAGTCAAGTCTGAAGAATAATTGGCGGTGGCTGTCTCTACAATGTCACACAGTCACACCTGCTGCTTTTGGCTGAGGAAAGGACCGTGGGGACCAGGGAGGCAGCAGATGTAGCAGTGTCAGTGCTGCCCAATAATATTGCATTATTTTCATATCAACACAACTTCCTAGAAAATGGTTAATGTTCCATAATGGCCCAACCGACAAGCAGTGCGCAGGAGAAACGTACACCCCGTCTAACATTTGGTCTCACCTTCCCTCGGCATCCATTTTGGATTGGGCAGCTTCTTTATTTGCTCATTGTTCTGCTCTATCGGGGAGGCAGGGAGGCAGGTTCCTACATTGGTATAGTTTTATTTGTGGATTGCTTGTGTTATTATACATACAAAAACAAATTGCTGTGTGATTGTAACAGAAGAGACATACTGCAGATAACTGTTGTGTTTCTGCTATGGAAGCCAACTACTCCATGTCATGCAGTGCATTAGCTGATAATAAAACCTCACTACTAGTCTTCATAGACTCTTTACATGAGATGCAGGTTTAGAAACAGGTCTCACAATGTGCTTACCAGGCAGGAGCCATACTTGTACAAAGCTGACAGGGTTTAACTCTATTTTCTCTAAAAACACTGCTTCTAAAGTGAACAAGGTTACCTCAATATTTGCATACGTCAACTGCAACTTAATGCCTGTTTCCCAAGCTAAGTGGTAAAAAGTCCTTGTTTATAGTTGTATTAGCTGTGTGGTGACAGAAAAGCATTCTGCAGTAGATTGACAGTTCATAACAGACTATGTTAAGCACTCTTTAGAGACACTGTCTTTGTACTCTGGTAGCATAGCAACCATCAGCTCATATACAGCTCATTCTACGCTGCTGTGCGCAGATTGTGGGCACAAGTTGGGATGTGAAGAGAAAAAAGCTTCACTAACGGGGAGAGAGGGAGAGAGAGAGCGAGAGAGAGAGAGAGAGAGAGAGAAAAGGGACAAGGCTGGTAAAAACAGCCGACATCCCCAAAACTCAGCACAGGGAGATAGGCACAAACAGAATCTGCACATTCACACATTACCCACACACAGCTCATCTTCGTTTGAAGATGTGCCGTTGCCATGACGATGCATGGGACCAGAGACTTGTTCTTAGCGGTAGTCTGATTTCAGTTCAGCACAGTGCTCTGCTCCCTCTGCGAGTTCTGTATGCATATGCATAATGGTAATGGTTGAGTTTCCTCCAGACTTGATTTAATGTGGCCCAGTTCCATTCTAGATTGGCTCATCAAAACGGTGGGAAGATGGTAGACCTCACCCCTCCCTCATCCCCCTGAGGTGTTGCCTAGGCTCTGTTACTCATTCCCAGGATCTGCTGCTTAAGCCAAGGGCGTATGGGGATATACCTATGAAAGAGCCAAAGACAAAGGCTCCAATATCTTCTAACATGCAAAATATCACAATAGAACCAGAGTCATGCAATATGGTATAGAATGCTATAGTGGCAGTGGTTCAATCACAACATGCTTTCATGGTACTGAGAGCAACATTTACACAGGAAGGCGACGTTTACAAATGCTGGATACGTGTTGCACCAACATGTTGATCCCAAGCCCATGTAGTCTGAAGCCCCACTGCTTGTATAGATGTTCTACAGGCTCAGATCAGTAGGCCCCGTGGACAGAGAGCTAGTCATGTGCATTGAGCCATGGATTCCCCAGATGACTCCAACCCACCCACACATACAACACCATGCATAGACAAAAGCTCTCTCTCACACACACACACACACACACACACACACACACACACACACACACACACACACACACACACACACACACACACACACACACACACACACACACACACACACACACACACACACACACACACACACACACAATCTGTAATATATGTCCCATTGAGCATGTTGCCTTTCTCTTCTAACCAAGACTATTTAGTATGGTGGTCTGTAGCTGAATGTTCTACACATTATATATTTCTAAACCACTCCATGATACACAGGGCGGCAGGTAGCCTAGTGGTTAGAGCGTTGGGCCAGTTACCGAAAGTTCAAATACCCGAGCCGACAAGGTGAAAAACCTGTCGATGTGTCCTTGAGCAAGGCACTTAACCCTAATTTGCTCCAGGGGCTGACCCTGTAGGTAGGCCGTCATTGTAAATAAGAATTTGTTATTTACTGACTTGCCTAGTTTAAAAAAATGAAAACACAGAACTCACCCACAGATTACAGTTAAAGACTGTTCTGTATAGCTGACCTTGATTTTAAAGTGCTTTCACTAACAAGCTTTTATTAACAGTCAGACTCAAACAAATGAGTGCTAGTACTCTAAGGTAAGATTAATGAATACATGTTTCTCTACTGAGCCTCTGTTATAACCTACAGCTAGCAACCCTTACAAAGGCAGTCACATGGTAAACAGTTGTATATGGCGAAAAAGTGCTACAGTAAACAGTTGAATATGGCAAAAAAAGTGCTATGATTAACATACAGTGCCTTCAGAAAGTATTTCAGAGCCCTTGACTTTTTCCACATTTTGTTGTGTTACACCACAACGACCAGGAAAATTTTCCAATGCCTCGCAAAGAAGGGTACCTATTGGTAGATGGGTAAACATGAAAAAAATCTGACATTGAATATCCTTTTGAGCATGGTGAAGTTATTAATTACACTTTGGGTGGTGTATGAATACACCCAGTCACTACAAAGATACAGGCATCCTTCCTAACTCAGTTGCTGGAGAAGAAGGAAACTGCTCAGGGATTTCACCATGAGGCCCATGGTGACTTTTAAAGCAGTTACAGAGGTTAATGGCTGTGGTAGGAGAAAGGATAGATCAACAACATTGTAGTTACTCCACAATACTAACCTAATTGACAGAGTGAAAAGAAGGAAGACTGTACATAATACAAATATTCCAAAACATGCATCCTGTTTGCAACAAGGCACTTAAGTAATACTGCAAACAATTCGGCAAAGCCATTAACTTTTTGTTGTGAATACAAAGTGTTATGTTTGTGGAAAATCCAATACATTACTGAGTACCCCTCTCCATATTTTCAAGCATAGTGGTGGCTGCATCATGTTTTGGGTATGCTTGTAATCATTAAGGACTAGGGAGTTTTTAGGATAAAAAATAAACAGAATCGAGCTAAGCACAGACAAAATCCTAGAGGAAAACCTGTTTCAGTCTGCTTTCAACCAGACACTGGGAGATGAATTCACCTTTCAGCAGGACAATAACCTAAATACAAGGCCAAATCTACACTGAAGTTGCTTACCAAGAAGAAATATTTGCCAAGTTACAGTTTTGACTTAAATCTACTTGAAAATCTATGGCAAGACCTGAAAATGGATGTCTAGCAATGATCAACAACCAATTTGAAGAATTTTGAAAATAATAATGGGCAAATGTTGCACAATCCAGGTGTGGAAAGCTCTTAGAGACTTACCCAGAAAGACTCACAGCTGTAATCGCTGGCAAAGGTGCTTCTACAAAGTATTGAGTCAAGGGTGTGAATACTTATGTAAATTTGATATTTCTGTATTTCATTTTCACTCAATTTGCAAAAAAATCTAAAAACATGCTGTCTTCACGTTGTCATTATGGGGTCATTGTGTGTGTAAAAAATATATATATTTAATCCATTTTGAATTCAGGCTATAACACAACAAAATGTGGAATAAGTCATGAATACTTTCTGAAGGCACTGTAACATCTGTGAATAAATTGACAAAAATGTACATCCATTAGGCTTCTACTTTCTAAACTGTAGCCCGCGAGAGGCCGTAATAATAATGATACTGTAATAATAACGACTTACATTTATGCTGTAAAGCACTTTTCATCCGTTACAGTCAAAGTGCTAATACTTCCACAGAACATTCATACCAGGACAAGTCTCCTACTACTACCACTTGCATCAGCACCTTAATTCCTCTAGGCCTCCTCTGAATTTCTCCTCAGAATTCTCCTCAGAGTTGCCCTTCACATTAGCCTCGTCTGATTGTTTGTAATAATGACTGGAGGGGCTAGCAGCAGTTCCTGCCTCACCCTGCCACAACCCCTCTGGAGAGATCCACTAGTGCAGTCTCTGATGATTAAAGTTAACCAAAGCCATGTGCCAGATAAGAGGGCTGAGGCATCTGTGCAGTGCGCAGTACACACGGCTGCAACTGCAGCTGGAGGTTGGGGTGTGTGTCAAGGTGTTTTTTTCACTGACTGGTGTTGAGATACGAGGCCTGGATGTATGGTGGAGTATGTGTTCCAGTGCGGATGGAAAGAGTGCTTCAGAGATTAACGCAAGGAAGAAAAGAGTAAGAAGGGAGTGGGAGAGACTGGCATGCAAGGACCTCTCCGAACCACTATTTGGTAAACTGGATACAGACCAGAGTCAGTCAGTTGTGTCTTGTGTGTACTTAGACTATTGGAGCTTCATGATAAGTTGATTTAGGAGCTCTTAAGAGGAGAGTGAATGGAGTAAGAAATGGCTTTGCGTCAGCGTCTCACAGATGGTTTGGTGTGGTTCAGGTTTAGTAGCTCTGACATTAATTTCTCAGTGAAAAGATAGAAATCGGAGCAGCACATCCATTAGTTGTGAGGGGACAGAGGGGAGATGGTAGAGAGACGTAGGGAGAGACGGATGGGCTGGTTGGGATAAACAGCTGGAACTCATGGGAGCCATCTGTCTGTGTCAACTATACCTTGATAAGTTACCACAAGCAAAAGTGGTCAGCTCATAAAGGTACAATGACTCCCAAGAGTTTTCTTTTGGGACAAAGATAAGTCACTACACTACTGCAGCCAGTAAGGGAGATATTGGTGTCTGATGCCTAAAGCCTAAAGTTTTCCTGAGCATGTGACCAGACATGCGTGAGTAATATCTCACGCAGGTTGACTTAAACGCAATGACCGAAGTCCCAAGATACTCAAGTCACTAAGATTAAAAAGAAGAGTACTGATGCAGTACACAGATGCGTCAAATCGCCCAGTATTCAACAGAGCCCTACAGCACAACTCTATTTTATCAAAGCAAACACAGGGGACAGGCAGCCCAGCTTCTCTATCCATCAAGTCATCTGCATTTCCCCACACAGCCTGATTTACATTCCCCAAATAAAAGGTCTCATCCTCTGGCTCCGTGGCACGGTGTGATTTCATTAAAACAAAACACATCAAGTCCCATATTCTAAAAAGAGCATCTCCTCCCAGTTGCCCACTGCATTGAGGCTAGGAAACACTGTCACCACCGATAACTTTACGATAATCGTAAATTTCAATAAGCATTTTGCTCCGGCTGGCCATGCTTTCCACCTGGCTACCCCTATCCCGGCCAACAGCTCTGTACCCCCAGCAGCAACCTGCCCAAGCCCCCCGCTTCTCCTTCACCCAAATCCAGATAGCTGATGTTCTGAAAGAGCTGCTAAATCTGGACCCCTACAAATCTGCTGGGCTAGATAATCTGGACCCTTTCTTTCATCGACCTGGCCAAGGCTTTCGACTCTGGCAGACTCAACAGTCTTGGTTTCTCAAGTGACGGCCTTGCCTGGTTCTCCAACTACTTCTCAGATAGAGTTCAGTGTGTCAAATCGGAGGGCCTGTTGTCCGGTCCTCTGGCAGTCTCTATGGGGGTGCCACAGGGTTCAATTCTTGGGCCAACCCTATTCTCTATATATATCAATGATGTCGCTCTCGCTGCTGGTGACTCTCTGATCCATCTCTACGCAGACGACACCATTCTGTATACATCTGGCCCCTCTTTGGACACTGTGTTAACTAACCTTCAAACAAGCTTCAATGCCATACAACACTCCTTCCGTGGCCTCCAACTGCTCTTAAATGCTAGTAACGCTGCCCACACCCGCCCACCGGACTATCATCACTACTCTCGACGGGTCTGACTTAGAATACGTGGACACCTACAAATACCTAGGCGTCTGGTTAGACTGTAAACTCTCCTTCCAGACTCACATTAATCATCTCCAATCCAAAATTAAATCTAGAATCAGCTTCCTATTTCGCAACAAAGCCTCCTTCACTCATGCTGCCAAACATGCTCTTGTAAAACTGACCATCCTACCGATCCTTGACTTCTGCGATGTCATTTACAAAATAGCCTCCAACACTCTACTTAGCAAATTGGATGTAGTCTATCACAGTGCCATCCGTTTTGTTACCAAAGCCCCATATACTACCAACAACTGCGACCTGTATGCTCTTGTTTGCTGGCCCTCACTACATATTCATCGACAAACCCACTGGCTCCAGGTCATCTATAAGTCTTTACTAGGTAAATCCCCGCCTTATCTCAGCTCGCTGGTCACCATAGCAACACCCACCCGTAGCATGCGCTCCAGCAGGTATATTTCACTGGTCACCCCCAAATCCAACACCTCCTTAGGCCGCCATTCCTTCCAGTTCTCTCCTGCCAATGACTGGAATGAACTGCAAAAATCATTGAAGCTGGAGGTTCCTATCTCCCTCAATAACTTTAAGCATCAGCTGTCAGAGCTGCTTTCCGATCACTGAACCTGTATATAGCCCTTCTGTAAATAGCCCACCCCACTACCTCATCCCCATATTTATTATTTTTGCTAATTTGCACTCCAATATCTCTATTTGCACATCATCATCTGCACATCTAGTCCAGTGTTAATGCTAATTTGTAATTTATTTCACCACTATGGCCTCTTTATTGTCCTACCTTCCTAACCTTACTACATTTTGCACTACATTTGCACTCTGTATATAGATTTTCTATTGTGTTATTGACTGTACGTTTATTTATTCCCATGTGTAACTCTGAGTTGTTTTTGTCGCACTGCTTTGCTTTGTCTTGGCCAGGTCGCAGTTGTAAATGAAAACTTGTTCTCAACTGGCCTACCAGGTTAAATAATTATTTATAAAAAAAATACAAAAAAAATATATGTAGTTTGTATTTGTATTTATTAAGGATCCCCATTAGCTTCTGCCAGTACTCTACTACCACATACTATCACTCTACTACAATACGTGGAACATGCCGCCCTGCTACTTAATATGATTCCAATCAATGTTTCAATGAATTGAAAGCACTAAACCTATTCTGTTTGGCACAGAGAAGGGGAAACAGCATGATTGATGAAGGTGTGTGTGTGTGAGCGTACGTGCATGTGTGTGCGTGTGTGGCAAGGAGAATAATTTGTATAAGTCTAGTCAGACCCATTCAATATTTGTCCATTAGCTTAACATAGTCATTACATTTTATACAGGCTCATTCAGTTAAATGTATTATTTGGCAGCGCTTTCAGTTTGAATACCTTTCTGACTGTTAGGAATGCAGAACTTGATTGCACCGGATTTGTACAGGACCATGTGTTATGTGACAAACAACACAAGGTAAAAAAGCACTGAAGAGAAAAAAGATCTCCATTAGTGAGCCACAGGTACCAGTTAGTGTATAGAATACCAGTCATCATCTGAATCCTACCAGCTGCTTGAGTGCTCCACAATTAGAGCACTAAGAACATCTTGTTCCAATAAACACTTAGTATTACATTAGGGACTGGGAACCGTTCACCGGACTGACAAAAAAGACCCTGGTGATAAAAGTTACATCGTGCACTGTAGATAGATAGATAGATAGATAGATAGATAGATAGATAGATAGATAGATAGATAGATAGATAGATAGATAGATAGATAGATAGATAGATAGATAGATAGATAGATAGATAGATAGATAGATAGATAGATAGATAGATAGATAGATAGATAGATAGATAGATAGATAGATAGATAGATAGATAGATAGATAGATAGATAGATAGATAGATAGATAGATAGATAGATCTGCACAGAGAGGAATCCATCCAACAGGAGGACCACAATGAAATCAAATGATCTTTCCCTGTACAACTTACAATAAAAAGCAGGCACCTTAGTAAGGTACTTGGCCTGTAGTGTCCATGTTAGCTGACAGCATGTTGTCGAGCCTCTCTGGTACAGTACCTGTCTATCTGAACTGTGGCACATCTGTTTCCTAAGAGGTTATTTTAAACTACTTCAAAAGGCCTACTAGACACAGTGGATGCGTACCCAGACTCGAGTCCAAAAAGCTGTCCTATGAAAGCAAAGTCCTTGATGGGAGTGGAAACAGGTGCCACGGCCGTCACATTACCTCAGTGTCCAGTCCTGTCATTGACAGCCAGTATTGTTGTACCAGCTACAGCTACAGAAGCTCTCTGGAGAGACCCTACCCACACTGCAGCTGGCTGGTGTCATACTGCAGCCAAACTTGCTCTTATGAATAGGAGGCCCAGAAGTCCACGGAGGTCTTTGTAAAAAGTATTTAAGGTTTATGAGAATGCTAAATACGCTGCCGTTATAGTAATGATGCGTGAGCGCCACATCTGCCTGCATGTTTTGTTTGTGCGTGATAGGTATCAGCATGTATCAACCTGTGTATCAGCTATGTACTACCTGTAGGTAGTAATGCAGACATATGTTACACAGTGTGCTCCTGCTGCTCCACACAGCCTTAATGATTATGCCTCTTATTTCCCAGCATGCCTTTGGCACGGCCATCACAGATGAGCTCTGAGAGGAGGGACCCGTGGAGAGGCTGAGGAGACCTGGGCCTGGAGGTGTTAGTCTGCTGTTAAAACCAACAGTTTGGTGCTGTAGGACACATGACTAATGTAAGAGTGCAATAGTATGCTCTCTATTAATCAAGTCCAGATGAACGTTTAGAATTATTTGGTTTAATTCTACCCATTCACATGAAGTGTATCACTCTCTTCTATTCTTCCTTTAGAATTATAGAATGTTTCACATAAACAATGTTCATCCTCTAGGAGCAGTGGTATAGAGTCGAGAGTCAACACACAATTACAAAAGCAACAGTATGTTGGCTCAATAGTCAACGTATACAATATATCACTGTGATATAGCTTCAGACTGATAATACTCAATGAAAATAATAAAGAGCAGTTGACTGATTTCTCTAACCATCAGCATTATATACAGTTGACGTCAGAAGTTTACATACACTTAGGTTGAAGTCCTTAAAACTCATTTTTCAACCACTCCACAGATTTTATGTTAACAAACTATAGTTTTGGCAAGTCGGTCAGGACATCTACATTGTGTATGTGTCAGGCTCTGGCCATAGAGAAGCCTATTGCTTCTCTATGTAGCCATGGTCAGAGTCTGACAGGTCTATCATTTCTGAGTCTGGTGGTGGTTTGTGTGGGATCCCTAATTAGAGGCAGCTGCAGTACATTGTCTCTGATTAGGGATCCTACATATGTTTGTATGTTTCCACACCGGGGCTGTGGGTCGTTGTATATACAGTGGGGAGAACAAGTATTTGATACACTGCCGATTTTGCAGGTTTTCCTACTTACAAAGCATGTAGAAGTCTGTAATTTGTATCATAGGTACTCTTCAACTGTGAGTGACGGAATCTAAAACAAAAATCCTGAAAATAACATTGTATGATTTTTAAGTAATTAATTTGCATTTTATTGCATGACATAAGTATTTGATACATCAGAAAAGGAGAACTTAATATTTGGTACAGAAACCTTTGTTTGCAATTACAGAGATCATATGTTTCCTGTAGTTCTTGACCAGGTTTGCACACACTGCAGCAGGGATTTTGGCCCACTCCTCCATACAGATCCTTCAGGTTTCGGGGCTGTCGCTGGGCAATACGGACTTTCAGCTCCCTCCAAAGATTTTCTATTGGGTTCAGGTCTGGAGACTGGCTAGGCCACTCCAGGACCTTAAGATGCTTCTTACGGAGCCACTCCTTAGTTGCCCTGGCTGTGTGTTTTGGGTCGTTGTCATGCTGAAAGACCCAGCCACGACCCATCTTCAATGCTCTTACTGAGGGAAGGAGGTTGTTGGCCAAGATCTCGTGATACATGGCCCCATCCATCCTCCCCTCAATACGGTGCAGTCGTCCTGTCCCCTTTGCAGAAAAGTATCCCCAAAGAATGATGTTTCCACCTCCATGCTTCACGGTTGGGATGGTGTTCTTGGGGTTGTACTCATCCTTCTTCTTCCTCCAAACACGGCGAGTGGAGTTTAGACCAAAAAGCTCTATTTTTGTCTCATCAGACCACATGACCTTCTCCCATGCCTCCTCTGGATCATCCAGATGGTCATTGGCAAACTTCAGACGGGCCTGGACATGCGCTGGCTTGAGCAGGGGGACCTTGCGTGCGCTGCAGGATTTTAATCCATGACGGCGTAGTGTGTTACTAATGGTTTTCTTTGAGACTGTGGTCCCAGCTTTCTTCAGGTCATTGACCAGGTCCTGCCCTGTAGTTCTGGGCTGATCCCTCACCTTCCTCATGATCATTGATGCCCCACGAGGTGAGATCTTGCATGGTGCCCCAGACCGAGGGAGACTGACCGTCATCTTGAACTTCTTCCATTTTCTAATAATTGCGCCAACAGTTGTTGCCTTCTCACCAAGCTGCTTGCCTATTGTCCTGTAGCCCATCCCAGCCTTGTGCAGGTCTACAATTTTATCCCTGATGTCCTTACACAGCTCTCTGGCCTTGGCCATTGTGGAGAGGTTGGAGTCTGTTTTATTGAGTGTGTGGACAGGTGTCTTTTATACAGGTAACGAGTTCAAACAGGTGCAGTTAATACAGGTAATGAGTGGAGAACAGGAGGGCTTCTTAAAGAGAAATTAACAGGTCTGTGAGAGCCGGAATTCTTACTGGTTGGTAGGTGATCAAATACTTATGTCATGCAATAAAATGCAAATTAATTATTAAAAAATCATACAATGTGATTTTCTGGATTTTTGTTTAAGATTCCTTCTCTCACAGTTGAAGTGTACCTATGATAAAAAGTACAGACCTCTACATGCTTTGTAAGTAGGAAAACCTGCAAAATCGTTAGTGTATCAAATACTTGTTCTCCCCACTGTATGTGTATTCCTCCAGTCACGGGTAACGTAGTGTGTGTTATAATTTACATTCTATTCATTCTTGTTTGTTTTGTTTTAAAACAAGACGTTTGTATATCGTTTGTTTAGTTCGTTCAGAGAATTATAATTCAATAAATAATGTTGAACTATGAGTGCGGTGCGCCTTGGTCTCTCACCATCCCGACTCATGACAGTATGACAAGTAATTCTTCCAACAATTTTTTACAGACAGATTATTTCACTTATAATTCACTATATCACAATTCCAGTGGGTCAGAAGTTTACATACACTAAGTTAACTGTGTCTTTAAACAGCTTGTAAAAATCCTGAAAATTATGTCATGGCTTTAGAAGCTTCTGATAGGCTAATTGACAGCAGAAGCATTTGAGTCAATTGGAGGTGTACCTGTGGATGTATTTCAAGGCCTACCTTCAAACTCAGTGCTTCTTTGCTCGACATCATGGGAAAATCAATAGAAATCCGCCAAGACCTCAGAAAAAAAATTGAAGACCTCCACAAGTTTGGTTCATCCTTGGGAGCAATTTCCAAATGCCTGAAGGTACCACGTTCATCTGTACAAACAAAAGTACACAAGTATAAACACCATCGGACCACGCAGCCGTCATACCGCTCAGGAAGGAGATGCGTTCTGTCTCCTAGAGATGAACGTACTTTGGTGCAAAATGTGCAAATCAATCCCAGAACAACAGCAAAGGACCTTGTGAAGATGCTGGAGGAAACAGGTACAAAAGTATCTATATCCACAGTAAAACGAGTCCTATATCGACATAACCTGAAAGGCCGCTCAGCAAGGAAGAAGCCACTGCTCCAAAACCGCAATAAAAAAGCCAGACTACAGTTTGCAACTGCACATGGGGACAAAGATTGTACTTTTTGGAGAAATGTCCTCTGGTCTGATGAAACAAAAATAGAACTGTTTGGCCATAATGACCATTGTTATGTTTGGAGAAAAAAGGGGTAGGCTTGCAAGTCGAAGAACACCATCCCAACCGTGAAGCACGGGAGTGGCAGCATCATGTTGTGGGGGTGCTTTGCTCAGTGAAACTGAGTTTAAATGTATTTGGCTAAGGTGTATGTAAACTTCAACTGTACACCCCTGATCAAAAGTTTGGAATATTACTCATTCAAGGGTTTTTCTTTATTTGCACTATTTTTTACATTGTAGAATAAAAGTGAAGACATCAAAACTATGACATAACCCATATGGAATCATGTAGTAACCCCAAAAATTATATTTGAGATTCTTTAAAGTAGCCACTGCCGTCCGACTCATCCCAAACCATCTAAATTTGGTTAAGGTTGGAACCAAAAATCTACAATTTGGACTCCAGATCAAAGGACACATTTCCACCGGTCTAATGTCCATTGCTCATGTTTCTTGGCCCAAGCAAGTCTCTTCTTCTTATTGGTGTCCTTTAGTAGTGGTTTCTTTGCAGCAATTTGACCATGAAGGCCTGATTCACACAGTCTTCTCTGAACAGTTGATTTTGAGATGTGTCTGTTACTTGAACTCTGTGAAGAATTTATTTGGGCTGCAATTTCTGAAGCTGGTAACTCGAATGAACTTGTAATCTGCAGCAGAGGTATTTCTGGGTCTTCCATTCCTGGAAGACCAAGAAATAGGCAAAGTGTGGATACTTTAAATAATCTCAAATATCAAAATATATATTTGTTTAACACTTTTTTGGTTACTACATACTTCCATATGTGTTATGTCATAGTTTTGATGTCTTCACTTTTATTCTACAATGTAAAAAATGAAGAAAAACCCTTGAATGAGTAATATTCCAAACGTTTGACCGGGGGTCAATATATATATACTTTTTTGTAACCTAGTTGTATAGTTAGGTCAGGTGGAGATTTAAAAGCCTTAACTACTGAGAAGAGGTCTAAAATGTTCTAGAATAAAGGCCTTCTGAATGAGACTAGCTACCTCACATATCCTACATGTATTTTCTAGTGTGGAGCTGTGCTGGCAAGGTAGAAAGACAAGGCACACCATCAGAGTGAATACATTAAACATTGAAGGGATCTGGACGGTTGTTTGCGTGATTCTGTTTGTCTGATGTCATCTCTGTGAACAGCACTTTACAGAAGTTGGCCTAAATTCATATTGCAGTAAATTCCCTAAAAATGTTCATAACAATACTGAGCTATGCTTGTGGTTATACGGCAGAGAGAGACATACTGTAGGCTACAGTAAACAACCAAGTCAAGTCCCAAAAGCCAACACAGAAATTAACTCAAGGAGACAGAGAGAACAGTCATCTCTACACAGAGAGCACATCTCTACAGTAGTCCCACTGGTCCTGTTAAGCTCTCAGTTTCCCACCCATCCAATCCTACAGTCTGTCTCCTACCCCCAGCCACCCTCAGCTCACTGTCATCCTCCCCATTGGGCTATGACATAAACAAGGACCTGAATCCACACACAAACAAACAATCCATGCCCTACAACCTGACCTGGGCTAATAAGTACATGTACACACTAAGCCTGTAGGTTCACCTCCTACCTCTCCAGCACACCCCACCAAGCTTTTGCATAGAACATTTAGCAGACACCCTTATACAGAGCAACTTACAGTAGGGAGTGCATACATTTGTCATACTTTTTACAATTTTTTTGCACAGGTCATTCATGGGAATCAAACCCTCAATGCTGGCATTGTAAGTGACATGCTCTACCAACTGAGCCACACGGGACCTGTGTAGAACATAGCCGAGGTCAGAGCCATCTGTCACAGCTGCTCTACAAAATCACCTCTCTGTCTCTCTCGCTCTACTGTATCTATCTCTACCACCAAAGAGCACAAACAAAACATAACAGCAGTCTCTGGAGAGAACAGAGAAAGGGCCAGAGCAAAGAGGAGACCAGGGTCAGGGTTCCTTCCTGTACAGAGCAGAGGGCAGGTGAGCGGAATGATTGCTGCTAAAGTTAGCTAGACTATAATGGGCAAACGGAAAGCCTGCCGTCACTCATCTCACTGGCAGTTGTATTGGTTACTGTGCTATCTTACAGAGAGAGTTCCCTGTGAAAAGGCAGCTGATCTTTGGCAGATGTTATATCCAGAGACCTCCTCTTTATCCACACTAGTTGTAAAGCTGGTTGAAGTGTTTGGGCGATCCTCAAAAAACTTTATTTCCCCTCGGGGATCAATAAAGTATCTATCTATCTATCTATCTATCTATCTATCTATCTATCTATCTATCTATCTATCTATCTATCTATCTATCTATCTATCTATCTATCTATCTATCTATCTATCTATCTATCTATCTATCTATCTATCTATCTATCTATCTATCTATCTATCTACAGTGCATGACTTTAGGGAATTACTATTTGAGACAGAAGTATATCTCTATCCCCCTGTTCTGCTCAAATTGGTCTCAGTGACCTCGTCGTCATGAGTTGTTGAGCACCTAGTCCTGCAGCCTGACAGTGATGTAGATACAGCCAACAGAAGAAGAACTGCAGTCTGGGGCATCTAAGGATGCTCGCATAGCACTGCTGCATTACAAATTGACTCACTGATGGAAAAAACACTGCATCATGTCATAGCTATTAAACACTGGAGAAAGAAAGCGAGCACAGTTGGAGACTGTGAGTTGAATCATAAGATGAGGGTAAGGGGAACTGATGTTTGTGGACACTGTGTTTCCACTCTGGATTATACTGCAGTGCACAGTGGAGGTCTTCACAGGCCCAAAATGTTGGATTGGGTTCCTAAATGGATCAGTGGCTTTCCCACCCGACATGATATTGCATAAATACATTTTCCCAAAAAAAGAGACAGTCAAACGTGTTCTGGAAAGAACTGTGGAAAACAGACCCAAACAGACCCATGCTGGTTCGGATCCGAGAGCCCTGTTCAGATCCGAGAGAAGAAAGAGAGAGTCAGAGAAACTTCCAACTGGACGCTGCCAGCACCAGCAATAAACAAGCGATATTGGCCAAATGATCCACAGTTACGTGTCCTTAAAAACTGCCTACAGATGCACAGCAGGAAATGCAAACTTGTAGTATATTTTAATTTTAAAAAGGCTTCTAAAGTTCCACTTAGAAATGTCAGACTTCATCGAAAATGTTATCAGCCTCTACAAACATGTCCATAAATTATAATCCACATTCATTCATTCCCCTTTTCGGCTTCTTCTCACTATACTCTTTCTCCTAACTTTTATTTTACTTCAATGAAAAATAACTTAATCTTTGCAATCAACGGTAGCCTAGGCCAAGACTCACTTTCTCTCTCTCCTCAGCAGCAAGTGCACGTGAGATGAGCAGCCGGAACCAGTTTCAGCTGGACATAAGCTATTTGTTTTATTGAGTTGCAGTTGGCTGACACAGATAATAAGCTCACTCAGTTCTCATCGCACTAACACTAAATTGACAGAGAACAGGTTCAATCGGGTCCAGTCGGTAAATCTATTTTAATTGCACATACCCGAGACCCCTGGAAATTATATCGGACCCGACCATGATTTGAGACAAAAGTCAGAATTTAGGACCCCACTTGGGTCCCGGATCGGATCTCGGAATTTCGTGTCTGTTGAAACCGTGAAGACTAGTGCACAGTACTGACATGTGGTAATGGTAGTGCTATGCAAACCAAGTCCTTCACCACTGATTTCACTAAGCTTGAGCCCAGCATTAGTCATGAGCTTATTATTTACAGGTTATGTCCACACTAACGTGTACTGTACATATGCTGTATATTCTTCTTACAGTATAACCTCAAGGCACTCAATAAGCTTGGAAGGATTTCCCTACCTACCTGTCATGTGTGAAAATACTTTATTCTATTACCCATAAGCTATATAAAGGTATGTCACGATGTCATGTGTGTATCTTTATTTGGCAGGAAAATACATCAATGGGCTCCATTTGAGTTTTGCAGTAATATAGATTTATTGAAATGCCTTTGAGGGGGGCAAGGATCAAACTGGAGGGAAATAAACTGCACCATTGCAGCATGATCCCACCCACACAGACAGACACCTCTTCCACTTACACACTTTCCTCTTAGTAGTAGGGTGTGTGTGAACACTCGCTCTCTCTAGCACACGCTCTCTCTCTCTCTCTCTCTCTCTCTCTCTCTCTCTCTCTCTCTCTCTCTCTCTCTCTCTCTCTCTCTCTCTCTCTCTCTCTCTCTCTCTCTCTCTTTTTCCTATCTCTCTCCCTCTCCTTCTCCCTTTCGCACACACAAACTAACACGCACACACAAATGCACCCGCCCACCACCCAAGCACAGCCTGTTGGACCTGGTGAGTCCCAAGAAGTGCCGTGGCTTGACATGGTACTGTCTGCTTAGAAATGCAAGAATCGCCACGGACGACACTGCCTGACGATGTCTCCATGGCAACAGGGGGAGCAAAGCCCTGGGAAGAATTTAAAGCTTAGCGCAAAAAAAAGAGATAAAAAGAAAAACAGAGACCAAGGTTTTTCTCTTACATACCGTATAAGAAAAATGTAATACATTACTGGTTAATTTCACCCAAAGTTGGTACAAAAGGAAAGGCTCTTTACTCTTCAACTCATTCATTCATACATCTCTCTGAAACACACCTGCTTTTCTGCTCTACACTTCAGAAGCAGAGAGAGGGGGATCTCAAATGAATGATTCACTAAAACAAAGGCACTCAGGGTTTTAACTAAGTAAGCCGTAAATTAGGCATTTTATTGTCAATGCAGCAAGGAGCCTAGCTCTCCATATAGCCTACTTGAATAATTTCCCTGGTAGTGTATATACAGTGGGGAGAACAAGTATTTGATACACTGCCGATTTTGCAGGTTTTCCTACTTACAAAGCATGTAGAGGTCTGTAATTTTTATCATAGGTACACTTGAACTGTGAGAGACGGAATCTAAAACAAAAATCCAGAAAATCACATTGTATGATTTTTAAATAATTAATTTGCATTTTATTGCATGACATAAGTATTTGATCACCTACCAACCAGTAAGAATTCCGGCTCTCACAGACCTGTTAGTTTTTCTTTAAGAAGCCCTCCTGTTCTCCACTCATTACCTGTATTAACTGCACCTGTTTGAACTCGTAACCTGTATAAAAGACACCTGTCCACACACTCAATCAAACAGACTCCAACCTCTCCACAATGGCCAAGACCAGAGAGCTGTGTAAGGACATCAGGGATAAAATTGTAGACCTGCACAAGGCTGGGATGGGCTACAGGACAATAGGCAAGCAGCTTGGTGAGAAGGCAACAACTGTTGGCGCAATTATTAGAAAATGGAAGAAGTTCAAGATGACGGTCAATCTCCCTTGGTCTGGGGCACCATGCACGATCTCACCTCGTGGGGCATCAATGATCATGAGGAAGGTGAGGGATCAGCCCAGAACTACACGGCAGGACCTGGTCAATGACCTGAAGAGAGCTGGGACCACAGTCTCAAAGAAAACCATTAGTAACACACTGCGCCGTCATGGATTAAAATCCTGCAGCGCACGCAAGGTCCCCCTGCTCAAGCCAGCGCATGTCCAGGCCCGTCTGAAGTTTGCCAATGAACATCTGGATGATCCAGAGGAGGAATGGGAGAAGGTCATGTGGTCTGATGAGAAAAAAATATAGCTTTTTGGTCTAAACTCCACTCGCTGTGTTTGGAGGAAGAAGAAGGATGAGCACAACCCCAAGAACACCATCCCAACCGTGAAGCATGGAGGTGGAAACATCATTCTTTGGGGATGCTTTTCTGCAAAGGGGACAGGACGACTGCACCGTATTGAGGGGAGGATGGATGGGGCCATGTATCGCGAGATCTTGGCCAACAACCTCCTTCCCTCAGTAAGAGCATTGAAGATGGGTCGTGGCTGGGTCTTCCATCATGACAACGACCCAAAACACACAGCCAGGGCAACTAAGGAGTGGCTCTGTAAGAAGCATCTCAAGGTCCTGGAGTGGCCTAGCCAGTCTCCAGACCTGAACCCAATAGAAAATCTTTGGAGGGAGCTGAAAGTCCGTATTGCCCAGCGACAGCCCCAAAACCTGAAGGATCTGGATGGAGGAGTGGGCCAAAATCCCTGCTGCAGTGTGTGCAAACCTGGTCAAGAACTACAGGAAACGTATGATCTCTGTAATGGCAAACAAAGGTTTCTCTACCAAATATTAAGTTCTGATTTTCTGATGTATCAAATACTTATGTCATGCAATAAAATGCAAATTAATTACTTAAAAATCATACAATGTGATTTTCTGGATTTTTGTTTTAGATTCCGTCACTCACAGTTGAAGAGTACCTATGATAAAAATTACAGACTTCTACATGCTTTGTAAGTGGGAAAACCTGCAAAATCTGCAGTGTATCAAATACTTGTTCTCCCCACTGTATACAGTGCCTTCAGAAAGTACTGAGACCCATTGACTTTTTCCCCAAAAATATACATTACAGCCTTATTCTAAAATGGATTAAATAAAAACAATCTACACACAATACCCCATAATGACAAAGCAGAAACAGGTTTTTAGAAATGTATGCAAATCTATTAAAAATATCAAACAGAAATACCTTATTTACATAAGTATTTAGACCCTTTGCAATGAGACTCGAAATTGAGCTCAGGTGCATCCTGTTTCCATTGATCAGCCTGTGGTAAATTCTATTGATAGGACACGATTTGGTCCCACAGTTGACAGTGCATGTCAGAGCAAAAACCAAGCCATGAGGTCAAAGGAATTGTTCGGAGAGCTCCAAGACAGGATTGTGTCGAGGCACAGATCTGGGGAAGGGTACCAAAACATTTCTGCAGCATTGAAGGTCCCCAAGAACACAGTGGCCTCCATCATTCTTAAATGGAAGAAGTTTGGAACCACCAGAATTCTTCCTAGAGCTGGCCGTCCGGACAAACTGAGCAATCGGGGGTGAAGGCACTTGGTCAGGGAGGTGACCAAGAACCCGATGGTCACTCTGACAGAGCTCCAGAGTTTCTCTGTGGAGATGGGAGAACCTTCCAGAAGGACAACCATCTCTGCAGCACTCCATCAGAGTTTGCCAAAAAGCCCCTAAAGCCCCTAAAGAAACAAGATTCTCTGGTCTGATGAAACCAAGATTGAACAATTTGGCCTGAATGCCAAGCGTCACGTCTGGAGGAAACCTGCCACCATCCCTACGGTGAAGAATGGTGGTGGCAGCATCATCCTGTGGGGATGTTTTTCAGCGGCAGGGACTGGGAGACTAGTCAGGATCGAGACAAAGATGAACGGAGTTGTATAGAGTACAGAGAGAAGAAGTACAGAGAGATCCTTGATGAAAACTGCCCCAGAGCGGACCTCAGACTGGGCCGAAGGTTCACCTTCCAACAGGACAACAAACCTAAGCACACAGCCAAGACAACACAGGAGAGGCTTCAGGACAAGTCTCTGAATGTCCTTGATTGGCCGAGCCAGAGTCCAGACTTGAACCCGATCGAACATCTCTGGAGAGACCTGAAAATAGCTGTGCAGAAATGCTCCCTTATCTAACCTGACAGAGCTTGAGAGGGAAGAATGGGAGAAACTCCCCAAATACAGGTGTGCCAAGCTTATAGCGTCATACCCAATAAGACTTGAGGCTGTAATCGCTGTTAAAGGTGCTTCAACAAAGTACTGAGTAAAGGGTCTGAAGACTTATGTAAATGTGATATTTCAGTGTTTTATTTTTAATACATTAGCAAAAATGTATAAAAACAGTTTTTGCTTTGTCATTATAGGGTATTGTGTGTAGATTGATGAGAAAAACAAAGATTTAATCCATTTTAGAATAAGGCTGTAATATAACAAAATGTGGAAAAAGTAAAGGTATCTGAATACTTTCCGAAGGCACTGTACTCTTAGAAAACAAGGTATGTACCTCTTGATTGGTAGAAGTTATTTATTTTCTGATTTACATAGCAGAGAAGTAGACTCAGATTTCATACACTCTAAGTTCTTATGTAATTTGTTGGGAAAGCGGTCAATGTAGCTGAATTGTGTCAAAAGTGACTTTGTTTCCAGTGAATATAAGTGTGGCTGCTGAAGGAAAAAAATCAAAAGGTACGATTTTGAAAACATAGCACTTTTTAAAAAAATAAACTTTTTATATCCCCTAACAACATTATGAGGTTGCCATGTTACATCGTGGTTACAATTGTTACACACGTTCCATTGTCTATGCTTGAAGAAAGCGATGCATGTACTGGACCGGTGGAATACCAAAATAATATGAGATAAGAAGCTGTTGAAACATGCTACATAGATTTTTCTCAGATTCCAGAACAGCACTTTATTGTTGTGAACTTACTTGTCTTGAGATCTGTGTTAGCCAGCAAACGTTGTGCTGTCTTTAGTTTGGCGAGCAAACTAAACTTACACAGTAATTACGACAACTTCCAGAGGACTTCCTCCAATCTATCAGAGCTCTTGCAGCATGAACTGACAATCAAAGGATCAGATAATGAATCTAGTACTGAGAGCATAAACTACAGCTAGCTAGCACTGCAGGGTATAAAATATGGTGAGTAGTTGACTCAAAGAGTGAGAAAGACAATAATGTAACAGTTTTTAACAAATTCAGCTAACTAGTTTAGGCTACTGAAACACCCTGCACAAACAGAGAGATGCTATGTTAGCTAGCTGGCTATGACTTTCCAACACAACACTAGAACTCTTCCAAGTCAAGGTAAGCTTTTGGTTTTACTAATTTATTGCCACCGGGGGCCGCCGGGGTAACTAACACGCTAGTTCTATTAGCTACGCTGACTATGATGTTACTTTAGTTAATATGGTGACAACGATGTAGGATGCGTGTAGCGGATTGGCTTGGAAAGGCTTTTTCGCCTGGTCACATACAGCTAATGTGTTGTGCATTGAAGTCCACAAGCGAAGGGAAGAGGTGAGAGCCTGTGTCACACCCTGATCTGTTTCACCTGTATGTGTGCTTGTCTCCACCCCCTCCAGGTGTCACCCATCTTTTTCAAAATCCCCTGGGTACTTTAACCTGTGTTCTATGTTTGGCTGTTGCCAGTTCGTTTTGCTTGTTGAAGCCTACCAGCGGTTTCCCCTTTGCTCCTGCCTTGCTATTGTTACTATCTCATAGATTTTCTTGGTTTTGACCCCTCCTGCCTGCCGTCTTGTACTTTTTCCCTACTACTCTGGATTACCGAACTCTGCTTGCCCCTGATCTGTCTTTTGCCTACCGCTGTTGTGATAATAAACATTTGTTATTCCGATGTTGTCTGCGCCTGGGTCTTACCTTCGAACATGATAACGTGGCTGCTATGAAAGTGAACTCTATTTATACGTGATCAGGGGTGTATTCATTCCACCGATTCTGTTGAAAAAAGTTTCTTAAACAGAAGCAAACTGTCAGGCTCTGGCCATAGAGAAGCCTATTGCTTCTCTATAATTCTATGGTCAGAGTCTGACAGTTCTACATGTACTATATCTGTGTGGTGTTTTGTGTTGGATCCCTAATTAGAGGCAGCTGCTATGCATTGTCTCTAATTAGGGATCCTACTTAAGTTTGTATGTTCCACACCCTAGGTGTGGTTCATTGTCTTGAATGTCATCGATGTAAGTAGTGTTCCCGTTTGTCTATACGTTGTTGTTTATGTAGTTCACATTGAGTATATTTATTATTAAATACAATGTCAAACTATCACTGCGCTGCGCCTTGGTCTATTCCTACACCCGATCGTGACACAAACGGAACAAAACGAGCATAAACATACCTGAATTTGTCCAATTGCAACTGTTGGACTAAGGATTACACCCTATATCAGGGGTATTGAATGTCACTGTCTGTCCATGTGTCTGTCACTATACATTTGTCTCTGGACCTGTGTGCACCTACGTTGTAAACAACGTTCATTCATAGGCTAGGTTGTAGCAACCTCATGATGGGTATAGGGAAAATTAGAGTATCATGTACGTAGTAGCCTAAATCTATCGCTGTTACATTGAACTGGGTGAATGGAATATGAATGAGAGATATCCAATATGCTGTAATAGAAACAAACAAAAAAATTGTCCTCCCTCATCTTAAACGGCACAGATGGAGATGAGGTTGTGGATGGAGATGAGGTCTGGCATTGTCACAGGTTGCAGTATAGAGTTGTTAAGGCAAGAAAAGATGGTGCTTTTCTTACCCTCTTTTCCATTTGGGCTGAATTGAGGTTTGCCATCCCCATCAGGAAAGAGGGAGTGTGTTAAGAACCTAATTGATGCTGTCTGGCAGCGCATGTGTGCCTTTGACTGTGTTCGTCACAGATGGAATCAACTGGACACTGATTGGAGTCAAAACCCAGAAGACTACCCATAATCTTACAGCCATCGGCATCCAAATAATAATAGCTCCTGTCACACTGGGCAAACTTACATTCCTAGTAATTCACATCCAACCATACACCCATCGATTGTAATGTTATTCAAAGCCTTGACCAACATGTTTTCCTGAGTGTTGGTGTGCAGTATGTACATATAAATAGTACAGTTTACAGTAATGCTTATGCTAACCAGGCATACTGTACTGCACATAAATTATGACTTTACGTCATAGGGTATTTGCTGCTTGTTGAGTAGCCTTGGCCTCTTTGCTCTGTTAGTCAACTGGATGAGTCCAGTGTGTGTGTGTGTGTGTGCATGCGTGCATGTTTTTGTGTGTGCGTGTGTGTGCGAGCATATATGTGTGTCTCATCAGTCGAATGGATGAGGCCAGTTGAACTGTGACAATCTGGCTTGTTAAACTGTGCAAATCAACAAGAAAGCTGGAACCTTCAGGTCGTCTCAGCAAACACGATCATACTTCTCCTCTCCCACCCCATAGCACAGACAGCAGCATGACTGAATGAGGGAAGCAATGCAAACAGAGCTAAATCAACACATTTAATAACTACTCAACCATTTGTAATCCAGGCACCTGCCAAACCAAGTGTGAAATTATGCGAGTGGAGACTTTTTAATCACGTCACAGATGAAGCTTCATTCTTTGATCCTAACCAAAGTAATGATGATCAAATGTCTAATGTCCTCTCCACTGAAACAGACAATTCAATGAGCAAATATACAGCGGGTGAAATAAGTATTGAACACGTCACCATTTTTCTCAGTAAATATATTTCCAAAGGTGCTATTGACATGACATTTTTACCAGATGTTGGTAACAACCCAAGTAATCCATACTTACAAAGAAACCAAAACAAATAAGTTCAGAAATTAAGTTATGTGTAATAATGTGAAATGACACAGGGAAAAAGTATTGAACACATGACGAAAGGGAGGTTAAAAAAGGCATGGAAAGCCAAGACAACAGCTGAAAACTATCAGTAATTAAAAAGCAATCCAGCCCCCTGTCAGTGCAAATAATATCAGCTGGTTCAGTCCCAACTGATGGCCTACAAAAAGGTCTCATTGCCAAGGAGTCACACAAGACACATCTCATGATGGGTAAAAGCAAAGAGCTGTCTCAAGACCTTCGCAACCTAATTGTTGCAAAACATAATGATGGCATTGGTTATAGGCGCATTTCTAAGCTTCTGAATGTTCCAGTGAGCACTGTTGGGGCCATAATACGGAAGTGGAAAGACAATCATTTCACCATAAATTTGCCTCGACCAGGTGCTCCTCGCAAGATTTCTGACATAGGAGTGAAAAGAATAATCAGAAGAGTTGTCCAAGAGCCAAGGACCACTTGTGGAGAGCTTCAAAAAGACCTGCAATTAGCAGGTACTGTTGTCTCAAAGAAAACAGTAAGTAATGCACTCCACCGCCATGGCCTGTATGCACGCTCACCACGCAAGACTCCATTGCTAAAAAAAAGCATGTTGAAGCTCGTTTAAAGTTTGCTGCACAACATTTGGAAAAGCCAGTGAAATACTGGGAGATTATAGTGTAGTCAGATGAGAGCAAAATTGAACTGTTTGGATGTCATAATACACACCATGTTTGGAGGAGAAATGGCACTGCACATCACCCTAAAAACACCATACCAAGAGTGAAGTTTGGAGGTGGGAACATCATGGTGTGGGGCTGCTTTTCAGCAAATGGTACTGGCAAACTTCAAATAATTGAAGGAAGGATGAATGGGCAAATTTACAAGGAGCACCTGGTCGAGGCAAATTTATGGTGAAATGATTGTCTTTCCACTTCTGTATGATGGCCTCAACAGTGCTCACTGGATCATTCAGAAGCTTAGAAATGCGCCTATAACTAATGCCATCATTATGTTTTGCAACAATTAGGTTGCGAATGTCTTGAGACAGCTCTTTGCTTTTACCCATCATGAGATGTGTCTTGTGTGACACCTTGGCATTGAGACCTTTTTGTAGGCCATCAGTTGGGATGATATTAATTTGTACTGACAGGGGGCTGGATTGCTTTTTAATTACTGATAGTTTTCAGCTGTTGTCTTGGCTTTCCATGCCTTTTTGAACCTCCCTTTCTTCATGTGTTCAATACTTTTTCCCTGTGTCATTTCACATTATTACACATAACTTAATTTCTGAACTTATTTGTTTTGGTTTCTTTGTATGTATGGATTACTTGGGTTGTTACCAACATCTGGTGAAACTTTCATGTCAATAGCACCTTTGGAAATATATTTACTGAGAAAAATGGTGACGTGTTCAATACTTATTTCACCCGCTGTATTATGGTATGGGATACATATGAATTACCCTAAACAGTGTCAATAATGGTGATAATTTATACATATAGTCAATGAATTGTTGTCAGTGTGATCTCTACATTTTTATTTGAGGTATTTTCTTTGCTTATGTACTATTTTCAGTAGGCTACTTACATTACTTCCCCAGAACTGTCATCAATAATATTTGACGTCAGTGAACAAGACACTGAAAATTGATTTTCTTTTGTGTGTGTGTATTGATGTGTAAGTGTGTGTGTGTGAGTGCACAAGCGTGTTTACGTTTATGGTCATGTGTGGTTCAACACATTTCTCAAATAAATCCACATCAATCAATTCCAACTAACGCAATATGGAAACACACTGTTTACTGATTCAAATCCACAAACGGCACTCAAGTCATCTGTCTTCTCTAAAAATTTAAGTGACAGAATCATTTTCTATTTCAACAGGCGTATACGTCTCCCTAAAACTCTCAAGTTTATCCTGACATTCTGACAGGACATTGAAAGGGACAACTTCAATAGAGATTTTCTGACAGACAATCCATAAGGTGATATTTTGGGCCTGATTAATATTCATACCTGCAGCCTCCAGCTCAGGTAGAGAGAGGACTAATAGCCAGGTGAAGGATTGATCCGAATGTGGAATGACTGAGCTCCATCCCCTCGGCGGTCGGCCTGCATCTAATCCATCAGGGACAGCAGTTCATTAGGGAGCCTAACAAGGATGGAAATTCAGACCGGAGAAATAGCCTTGGCATGCAGCACGATGGCTATATGTCACTTGTTTATGTGTTAGCTAGTACCTAAAGTCTAGTCTAGTGTCATGTGCATGGCATGCACAACACACATGATTGATTCCCATTCAAAATAATATTTTCCCTAACCCTAACCCTAAACCTATCCCTTAACCTAACCCAACCTTAAACCTAGTGTTTCACTGCTTTGATGTTTGCAGAGAATAACAGGGTGTTGTCCAGGGTCACGCCAAGGTTCTTTGCACTCTGGGAGGGCGACACTGCAGAGTCAACATTGATGGAGAGGTCTTTGAGCGGGCAGGCCTACCCCGGGAGGAAGAGCAGCACTGTCTTGTCAAAGTTGAACTTGAGGTGGTGGGCCGACATCCAAGTTGAGCTATCTGCCAGGCACGCAGAGGTGTGTGTCGCCACCTGAGTGTCAGAAGGGGGAAGGAGAAAAGTAGTTGAGTGTAACAAAGAGGAGAGACCATGTGATGATATGACGGAGCCGAGTGACTTGGTGTATAGAGAGAAGAGGAGAGGACCTAGAACGGAGCCCTGGGGGACAACAGTAGTGAGAGGACGTGGTGCAGAGATCCTTTCCATGACACCTGGTAGGAGCGGCCTTCCAGGTAGGATGCAAGCCAAGAGTGTGCAGAACCTGAGACACCCAGCCCTGAGAGGATGGAGAGGAGGATCTGATGGTTCACAGTGTCAGAGGAGAGAGAGTCAGCTTTGGCAGTGTGAAGAGCCTACATGACACAGAGAAGAGCAGTCTCGGTTGAGTGACCCGTCTTGAAGTCTCACTGGTTAGGGTCAAGAAGATCATTCTGAGAGAGATAACGAGAGAGTTGGTCAGAGACAGCATGCACAAGTGTTTTGTAAAGAAAATAAAGAAGGGATACAGGTCTGTAGTTTTTGACATCAGATGAGTTGAGTGTTGGTTTCTTGAGGAGTGGAGCGTCTTGGGACATTTTGAAGTCAGAGGGGACACAGTGGTCTGGAGAAGGGAGGAGGGGATGAAGTTGAGCGGGCAGGTTGTCGGGCGGCCAGACCTCACTAGTCGCAGAATTTAATCTGGAGAAAGAGGGGAGAAAGAGGTCCAGGTGTAGGGTAGTTCTGTGTGAGTGAGACCAGTGGACTCAATAGGGTGAGTGAATGAGTAGCGGATGTCATCAACCTTCTTATCAAAGTGGTTGACAAAGTCGTCCACAGAGCGGGAGGAGGAGGGGGTGGAGGATTAAGGAGGGGGGAGACCTAACCCCTAAACCTAAAATAGCCTTTTTCCTTGTGGGGACCAGCGAAATATCCCCACTTGTCCAGATTTTCCTTGTTTACTATCCTTGTGAGGACTTCTGGTCCCCACAAGGATAGTAAAACCAAACACACACACACACAGACACAGCTTTAGCCCACAACAAGTGGAGGCCCCTAGCACTGGGGGTTTGTGGCAGCTCTTCAGTAGGATTTAGTGTGATAAGGAGATCTGTGCCTGGAGCGGTGGTCCTCTCTCTGGAGTAGGGTTAAAAAATTCTGGGAACTTTCAATAAATTCCCTGGTTTTCCCGAAATCCAAATTGGAGGATTAGCGGAATCAGGATGGAATAAACAGAAAATCCATAATCTTCCATCCAGGATTTCTGGAAAACCTGGAAATGTATTAAAAGTTTCCGGAATTTCGCAACCCTACTCCAGGGAGAGGACCGCCACTCCAGGCACAGATCTAGTATCTCCCTACCGCACTAAATCCTAGCCTTAACCATCAGGTAGGAAAAAAGTAACACTGACCTTAGGCCAGTGTTTAGGGAAAACTCTCATGCTCCAAGCCTACTGATTAGTGTTTTAGAAGAATGTGCACAGGAGCCCTAACCAGGGTGAGAGGCTCTGCACTGCAGCAGTGTTCTGTAGGCTCCATGTACTGTATGAATTGGATGCTGCAGTGGTTCAGTGCTCCAGAGGTGTAATTTACTGTGAGCCAGACCACAGGGACCTTATAAATCCTTAGAATGCCAGCAGGACCAAGAGAGAGCACACCTCCCCACACATGATGGAGTGGCAGTATGCTGTTACTGTAAACACGCAAACGCAGACACACACACAGGCACACACGCACGCACACACACACACAATCATAGAGAAATCCACTTACGCAACCTCAAAACACACATCAATCACAAACATGCAAAACACTCAACCACCCACCCGCACCTTACTGAAACACACACAGGCAACATCCGCCCACACACATACAAATCAGTGAGAGATATTGCCCCCCTAACCAGCACTGTCACAGAGACTCTTCGTCATCAGCTTCTAAACATGAGTCTACTGAGAATACTTGGGTTTCCCCCCCAGAAAAATACTCTTCAGCGCTTTTAATTGACTGCACCCCAGAATCGTTATCAGGCAATCCTGTTCTCTTATCACTGCATTTTATCATTCCTGTCTCAACCACTGCCAAAATACTGCATGAGGATGTGGTGGGTAAGATATGGGGATAAAAAATGGAAGCTAATAAAATCCAATTAATTCTGAGTGTGCTCAAGGACAACAACTAAAATGTGCTACACACAGATATGTGATATTGCAGAGATCTGTGCTAGGATTACTGGTCTGTTGAAGGGAGCCCCGTGGTTAGGCTGACTGTATTGCTAACTGTATATAGAACTGTAGACTACATATGGCTTAGACATCTCTCTAAATGATCACGCCAGCCTTCTGCAAAAAGCTGAAGCAAGCGGCTGCTACTTCCAACATGAACCTGTTTAATCATCACACCACCTTTGCATCAACACAACATCAACATCACAAGAATACCACCAGAACATCACAGACGAGATGTATTTTTCTACCTCAAAAGAAAAAAGAACTCAACTCCACTCTTCGATCCGTTATATCAGAGGAGAAAGGAGAAGAGAAGAGCGAGAACTTACCTGGCAAGGTGTCTAGAGGCAGGAGACATCAGAGAGCACTGGCTTGTCTTTCACACGATGACAGCAGAGGATCACACAGTCATGTGTGTGAGAGATGCTTCACTCTCACTCTGAATCAGTCCTCACTGATGTCAGCTCTCTTTTCCTTCCTTCCTCCTCTTCCTTCCTTTTTCTTTTATCCGAACCCTCTGAAGAGGATGGCAAAAAAGGGGAACGGGGAAACGGACAGCAAGATGCTCTGCTCTCCAGTGAGACTACTTCTAATCTCGGCACAAGCCTCTCTACTGCAGCACAGCACAACACAGCAGAGCGCAGAGGCAGGCACTCTCACTGCCCGTTCACAAACAAAACCCGGAACTGGAGCCTGCATGCGACATGGATGCTGGACCGGAATAACAGTACCTCACTGAGAGATCGAAGAAGCTGTGCTATTGGTTGGTAGAGCATTGAGAGGGCTCCTTGTCTCAATCTCATTATGGGTTTATCTCTCTTTCTCTCGCTCTCACACTTTCTGTCTCTCTCTCATCCAGTGTGTACCTGGAGTGGAGAATGGTTCTCATTGAAACACTATTAGGATGACATCACATTATCCACTTTGTCCAAACATGGACTGCTTCACTGCTGTTATCACCGTCATAGCCATTGACAACAGACGTCTTTCTGGTGCAGAGTGCCATGCGGGCAGTGAGACTGATAGGCTGGCTGCTTTCTCCCTCTCTTTCTCCCCTCTCTCTCCCTCTGTACATCAATATTAACTATTAACACATCCATGTTACTCATAAGGGCTGGGCAGACCGCAGAATAAAAATAGCAACAACCTTCCTACAAACGCTGTCATTCACTCTCTCTCACAAACACTCAAACAAAATAGGCCAATTACTAAATACAAACAAGCACAGCTAGTGTGCAGTATTCATGTATAATACACATGTAGATTGGCTTTACTCAATGATTAGTACATACTGATGGGGAGCACTGTGTGGTTGTTGCTGTTTATACTCATCAGAGTTTCCTCTTCTAGAGTAGTGTGTGTCTGGTGTGAGCAGCAGGGGCAGAGGACTAGCTGTTATCGGAGCAGGGTTTAGTGGTGTCCTGCCATGGTGGCGCAAGGTCGGCCGACATGTCAATCCAGATCTATGGTCTGGCCAGGAGAGAGTCAGGATTTATGTCCCTATCAGAAATATTCCTACTGCTTTCATACACAGGGTGGGTTGGTGGGAACACAGAGAATATTGACATCCATCAGCTTGTCATTTATAGATAAATGATAAAGGGATGTGGATGAAAAAAAGAAGAGGATGGAATGTCTGGCTATATAGGGGTCATGACTTGAATTCCTTATACAGTTGACAGCTTAAAGCCCCCATGCAGTCTTTAAAAAAAAATGTTTTAATCATCCCTGTGTGTCTAATAAATCACTGTGTATGTTTATTTCATGAAAATAACTCCAAATATATTGTTAATCATTTATTCCCATGAGCCTCCATTTGCCATTGAAATGCTCAGTCTGAACATGTTGGCGTGTTGATACAAATTTCAATATATTTACATACAAAGTCCTGATTGGCGGATTGGATCATCTAGACGCTAGAGCCTACCCCTCTTACACCTTCATAGTAGGAGGATACATATGTAAATAAAAGATGACTGGACATTGGTCAGATAATCAGATCAGATTGTGATGTCATGCTGTGTGCCAAAAACTCCATCCCACCTGAACAGGCTGAAATTTCAGGTGTTTTACACTAAAAGGACATTATCATAATTTCCACAATTTCAGTGTTATTTCAACCTCATATTGTGGAAATATCATTAAAAAAAACAGGAAATCATATATTTGACTGCGCTGTCCCTTTAAATACAACTAACATGACCCACTAATTGAGCATATAATAAGATACCACTTTAGCAATACTGTAAAGTATTAGACACAATCCTTCCTACATTTTGGAACGCAAACATGATTGAACGCAAACAGCAGTATCAATCAAGTCTTAGGCAGGGCATTCCTATGCACAGTAGCTCCCCACTGCTACAGGAATAGCCTAAATCAATAGGGAAGGACCTAGTGAAACGTATCGCCCCATGTAGCTATTTTATTCTAGCAGGGAAAGCTCATTCACCAAGAACAAATGGGCTTTGCTAAAAATGTAAAAGACCTTGTGTAATCCTGGGTATCCATCTCCTCCTCCTCACTCTCCTCCTCTTCTCTCTTCCTCTTCCACAACCACCCTCTCCTCCTCCTCCTTCTCCACAACCACCCTCTCCTTCTTTACCATGTTCTCCTCCTCCACCTTCATCCTCTCTCTCCAACTCCTTCACAACCACCTTATTATTCTCAACCAATTCTCCTCCTCTCTCCTCCATAGTATTCGGCAACCCACTGTTCTATTGCTCCTCTGACAGTTGCTGTGCTGGGACGTCTCTAAGTCAGGAGGAATGGCAGCCCCAGCCCTGTACACTGTGCATAACAAATCTAATCTCGCACAAATATTCATTTCACAGGTCACACTCCAATGCGAGGCAATCTGTGTCCCAAGAGACGAAGGCATTACACATTACCGCCCTTCTATTCAAATTGTAAACAGAGGCGAAGGAACCCAACAGAGATATCAGGCTCCTGTATGGAGTTTGTCCTTGTAATGAGATTGCAGCACCAGTAACTATTAACTCATAGAATTATATCCACCATCCTCCTTATCATGACTCTCAAATTACTTTGCCTAAATAACTTGCGGAGAGACACACACCTGCCCTATTGAGTTAATATATTAATATATGCTAATATATTTAACATGTCGTGATAGGCTACATCAGTCCATGTTAACTAACTATTCAACAAAAGTTGTGTGCCAGGCACAGTAGTTTCTTGAAAGGAGAATGATAACGCTAAAATGTTTCATTATACTCTTTGGGAGAAAATTAATGTCCAATCCCACTGAAAGGAATAGAAAGCAGGACCCCAACTCTGATAGTAAGGATGTGCAGGACTCAGCAAAACGTCTACATTAGATCCATGCACACTGTCCTGCAAGCTGCTATAGCGTAGAGGAAGTCTGAGAGACAATGTCTGAGTCCATCAAAGACACACACAACACACAGACTCTAATTTGATATATCTGTTTCCTTCCAGGCTAATGGCTCTCTGAGTGTATCATCCCACTCTTATCTTATTTACTGCTGAGACGCAGACTGACATGTGTTCTGGCTGTCTGGAGTGCCCTGGTTTTGGGGAAGAGTGGCCATGGTCCACTGTAGTGATAAAGCATGTTGTTGTTACAGGGTAAATACTGCAGTCACAAGGAAAACAGACACATTACAAAGTATGAGTTTACTGTATGTGGTTTACAGTATGCTGCTGCATCGATCCAGAATCTCATTGCCTTTCCCTACTAGCTAGCACCAGGAGTGGGGAGCTGTGTTTTGAATAATTTACAGACGGATTCAAAGAGCCAGGGGCTGCTTGGTGTTGAGGGGGATGTGTGGTGTCATGTTCAACACACCCTCAGGCTATGAAAACTGGACCAGGTACTGTCCTGTACTGTACTGTACTGTCCTGTCCTGTCCTGTCCTGTACATCAAGTTTATATGTTGTTGTTTCCCATATATCCTCCTGTCATCTCTGTTCCCTCAAGCCTTCATCCTGACTGGATCAACACAGGGGAGATGGATGAAGTCAGAGTTGCTTCAAGCAGAAGGCAACAATTTGCTGAATATGCTGAGCCATTCGGTTTGTGTTTTTACAACATAAGAAGTGAGTCTAAGCAGGTGATTACCCGACTGAATTAACCGCCATGATGGATTCTCCCTAAGGTAATAACGCATCTGCCTATGACAAACGTGAAAGTAAAAAGCCTTGAACAGCTACAGTGTAATGATACACAACCCGTTCAATACTGGGGAAATCAGAGTGAGGGCTGAGCAATTCAATAGAAGCGTTTTCATATTTATATGTAGTGCTGCATTTCAACCTGACATCTCCTCCACCACGGCTTACTGAATCTGATTGCTACAACCACTAAGGTCTGGATTCTTTTGTCGCAAAAATTGTTGACGCCGCTCTCTCTCCTTTCACAACTGACAGTTGACAGGGATTGTAGTATTAGCTCCTGTTTCTGTGGAGAACAGTGTACATGTAAGACATTTGCAATTACATTTAACCTCTCCTGACACCCTCCATCTCTCCCCTCCTCCCTCCATCTCCCCCCTCCTGACACCCTCCATAGCTTCCTCTCTTTTTCTCCAAGCCAGTTACATAGGAAGGGAATGATAAGCTATGTTGAATGATAAGAAATGTTGTCCCCTGCCTTAGTTTCATTAGCTTCTGTAGGTTGTGTAGAAAATGCTGTGAGGTCGCCTGTTCAGCAGCTCCCATTGTATGTTTGTTAATTGTTGTTTTAGTATGTTTTTCGTCAGTTTTTTTGCAACAGTTGAACTATAATAGTTCAGGATTATGGAGTGCTAATGTTTTACGAAGGTTTTAGCGGTCCTTTTTATCACTGAGGCACTTTTTATTTTTCTCAGCGCCGAACGTACACACGAGTCTTCAATTATTTACAACCGAGCCCAGCTCATGGATTTAGCACACTCAGCGCTGCTGCGCCCCAGGGAAAAGTTTGATATTCCAGACGAGTTGAAAAGGCGACGGCGTGGAAGCAGGGCAGGATTGAAGTGTAAAGCAAAACTTAGGAAAAACAAGCCGGCTATAGCGTCTATCATTATGGGCAACGTGAGATTGCTACATAACAAGATGGACGAGCTTGAGTGTCTGGTCCATGGACAAAGAGACTAGCGGGAAGCTAGCCTATTGTGTAGCCCGGACATTGAGCTGTTAGCCGTTAGCCTGAGACCCTACTATTTGCCGAGGGAATTCACGGCGGCCATTGCTGTTATTGTTTACATCCCGCCCTCCGCGGATGCAAACACAGCGTGTGACGTCATCCACTCTGTTATCTATCTATCTATCTATCTATCTATCTATCTATCTATCTATCTATCTATCTATCTATCTATCTATCTATCTATCTATCTATCTATCTATCTATCTATCTATCTATCTATCTATCTATCTATCTATCTATCTATCACATGCAGCCATTGATGTTGATTTGGGGCCCTCTGCCTCCCGCTTGAGTAAATCTGGGGGAGACACTACAACAATTAGGGCTAGCAGCATACTGGACCATTTGATAGAGGCACAACGTCCATCTCCAGCTCTCTAGATGCATCCCCAGAAACTGTTTTGATGAGGGCCCTAAATGAGTGTTTGTACATGAAAAGGCCTGACTCGGCATGCCCTGCAGTGGCACACACCCAAAATAAAAGACCTTCAGCAGTTTGCCTCTGATTTCCCTAAATCATTACCCAGCCACTAAACCACAGTGGAAGGTGAACCTTTATGGATGTGTGACATTAAAGGTGTAAAAGAGCGGATGTGAGGATATGCCAATCCCTTGATGTGGCATCGTCAAATAAATAATGTCAGCGCACTCAAAAAAAAGTTCTGATCTGGCAAACAAAACGTGTATGGCCAAGGTCACCCCAATGAATTACTATAATTGTCACAGGAAACAAGACAGTATTGTTGAGTGAACTGACACTGATCTGACAGAGGGTCACTGCTTTGTCCTCCTCATCCTCCTCCTTTAAACTCAGTGGTTGAGCAGGAAATCGTTGCTGATTCATAGAAGGAAGTGGGTATGTTTGAAATCCTTGCTGCCCTATGGGTCACTACTGGGGAAATATGGAGGAACATGGAGAAATAGTAGTAGGCCCTACTGTTTCAGTTTCTGGGCTGAAAAGAAGGCCTTCCCTTTTGCTAAATGGCATTTGCATTAGCTAAATAGCATTAATTGAGAATGGGGAGCATTTATCATGAATAGACCAGACTGCTCAATAAGAAATTGCTATTGTCTGATACTGCATGTATTTCTTATTGTTGTCAGGCTCTGGCCATAGAGAAGCTTTGCTTCTCTATATTTCTATGGTCAGAGTCTGGCAGATCTATTATTTCTACGTCTGTGTGGTGTTGTGTGTGGGATCCCTAATTAGAGGCAGCTGCTAGGCATTACCTCTAATTAGGGATCTTACTTATATGTCTGTGTTCCACTCCGTTGGCGTGGTTCATTGTTGTATGTTGTCCCGTGTTCGTGAGTACGTGTGTTTATTATTATTATTTGTTATATTTGTATAGTTCGATGTCCAGTATAGTTTATTTAATTAATAAACATGTCGAACTATCGCTACGCTGCGCCTTGGTCTCTCTACACACCCGAACGTGACAATTGTATTGGCTGTTTAACTTTAAGGTAATTCTAAATAAAAAGAAACAAAGTACATTTCCATATTTTGATTAAAACACGTAAATAATAGACCTACCTCCAATGTTCCTCACCCAAAATTACACCTAGCTGGCTGTGAAATTCAATTGATCACCCTTCATCTTTGAATGCACTTATTTTACAAATCATAGCATATTCAGCTAGCTTTCCTCAAAAGAACTACAAAGCAATTTGGATCGCCCCTCAATTCACCTTAGAGAAGTTATGTGATAATCAACAATTACAGTGCCTTCGGAAATATTTTTTTTATTTTTTTTAAACATCAGCAATCTACAAACAATACCCCATAATGACAAAGTGAAAACAGGTTTGTAGACATTTTTGCAAATTTATTACAAATAAAAAACAGAAAAACCTTATTTACATAAGTATTCAGACCCTTTGCTATGAGACTCGAAATTTATCTCAGGTGCATCCTGTTTCCATTGTTCATCCTTGAGATGTTCCTACAACTTAATTGGAGTCCACCTGTGGTAAATACAATTGATTGGACATGATTTGGAAAGGCAAACGTCAGAGCAAAAACCAAGCCATTGTGTCGAAGGAATTGTCCATAGAGCTCCAAGACAGGATTGTGCCGAGGCACAGATTAGACAGGTACCAAAACATTTCTGCAGCATTGAAGGTCCCCAAGAACACAGTGGCCTCCATCATTCTTAAATGGAATATGTTTGGAACCACCAAGACTCTTCCTAGAGCTGTCTGCCTGGCAAACTGAGCAATTGGGGGAGAAGGGCCTTGGTCAGGGAGGTGACCAAGAACCCGATGGTCACTATGACAGAGCTCTAGAGTTCCTCAGTGGAGATGGGAGAACCTTCCAGAAGGACAACCATCTCTGCAGCACTCCACCAATCAGGCCTTTATGGTTGAGTGGCCAGACGGACGCCACTCCTCAGTAAAAGGCACATGACAGGCCGCTTGGAGTTTGCCAAAAGTCACCTAAAGACTCTCAGGCCATGAGAAACAAGATTCTCTGGTCTGATGAAACCAAGTTTGAACTCTTTGGCCTGAATGCCAAGCGTCTGGAGGAAACCTGGCACCATCCCTACGGTGAAGCATGGTGGTGGCAGCATCATGCTGTGGGATATTTTACAGCAGCAGGGACTGGGAGACTAGTCAGGATCGAGACAAAGATGAACGGAGCAAAGTACAGGGAGATCCTTGATAAAAACCTGCTCCAGAGCAAAGGTTAATCTTCAAACAGGACAATGACCCTAAGCACACAGCCAAGACAACGCAAGAGTGGCTTCGGGACAAGTCTCTGATGTCCTTGAGTGGCCCAGCTAGAGCCCGGGCTTGAACCCCATCGAACAGACCTGAAAATAGCTGTGCAGCAACGCTCCCTTATCCAACCTGACAGAGCTTGAGAGGGAAGAATGGGAGAAACTCCCCAAATACAGCGGTGCCAAGCTTGTAGCGTCATACCCAAGAATACTTGAGGCTGTAATCGCTGCCAAAGGTGCTTCAACAAAGTAATGAGTAAATGGTCTGAATACTTATGTAAATGTTATATTTCCGTTTTTTTATATTTAATACATTTGTAAACATTTCTAAAAACCTGTTTTTGCTTTGTCATTATGGGGTATTGTGTGTAGATTGATGATAATTATTTTTTTTTAGAATATGGCTGGAATGTAACAAAATGTGGAAAAAGTAGTAGGGGGAATACTTTCCGAAGGCACTGTATGTAAAATGTGTTTTCCGATGGTTGTCCTAACATACATTTTATGTGAAATGCATACTATCTTTACCCCATAGCTTACGTTTATCCAATGCAAAAATTGCATTGGCAGACTTGTGTCAGGCTTACAGTGCATTCAAAAAGTATTCACACCCTTGACTTTTTAAACATTTTGTTGTGCTACAGCCTGAATTTAAAACTGGTCGACACACACAATACCCCATAATGTCAAAGTGGAATTATGTTTTTAGAAAGTTTTAGAAATGAATTACAAATGAAAAGCTGAAATGTCTATAAGTATTCAACCCCTTTGTTATGGCAAGCCTAAATAAGTTCAGAAGTAAAAATTTGCTTAACAAGTCACATAATAAGTTGCATGGACTCACTCTGTATGCAACACAGGAGATGGGGGCACCTTATTTGGGGAGAATGGGCTCGTGGTAATGGCTGGAGCGGAATAAGTGGAATGGTATCAAATGCGCTACCATGTGTTTGATGCCATTCCATGGATTTCATTCCAGACAATATTAAGAGCCGTCCTCCCCTCAGCAACCTCCACTGGTGTTCAAAAATAGTGTTAAAATGTTGAATGACAGACCACAGATTCAACGACCAGGGAGGTTTTTCAACACCTCGCTATTGGTAAATGGGTAAAAAGAAAAAAACAGACACTGAATATCCTTTTGAGCATGGTGAAGTTATTAATTACACTTTGGGTGGTGTATCAATACACCCAGTCACTACAAAGATACAGGCGTCCTTCCTAACTCAGTTGGCTGAGAGGAAGGAAACTGCTCAGGGATTTCACCATGAGGCCAATGGTGACTTTTAAAACAGTTACAGAATTTAATGGCTGCGATAGGAGAAAACTGAGGATGGATCAACAACATTGTAGTTACTCCACAATACTAACCTAATTGACAGAGTGAAAAGAAGGAAGCCTGAACAGAATAAAACATTCCAAAACAAGGAACTAAAGTAATATTGCAAAAAAAATGTCAAAGCAATTCACTTTTTTGTCCTATAAATACAAAGTGAAAATCCAATACAACATATAACTGAGTACGACTCTCCATATTTTCAAGCATATTGGTGGCTGCATCATATTGTAACGACCTGATATGGTTCTATTTGTTTGGGGTTATGTATTACCTTTGTGTGTGTGTTATAGTTGTTCTTCCGTTCTGTGGGTAATCTCGAAGGGGTTTAAGGGGATACATAGGGGCTAGTGTCTTTTCAGTGTTCTCTTTTGTTCTTGCCGTGCACCTGTGTGCAGAGCTGTTCATCCTGTGTACCGTAACATTCCATGTTTTAGTGGCGTGGGCTGTGGCCATAACAGCAGCCTAGAGTAGGTGATTAAACCAGTGTTGCCCTCACGTTCGTGTTTCTGACTCGCCTTATTTGTCCCAGCTCGGGACATTACAATATTATGGGTATGCTTGTAATCGTTAAGGACTGGGGAGTATTTCAGGATAAAAAATAAACCGAATGGAGCTAAGCACAGGCAAAATCCTAGAAAAAACCTGGTTCAGTCTGCTTTCTACCAGATATAGGGAGATAAATTCACCTTTCAGCAGGACAATAACCTAAAACACAAGACCAAATCTACGCTGGAGTTGCTTACCAAGAACACAGTGAATGTTACAGTTTGGACTTAAATCTGCTTGAAAATCTATGGCAAGACCTGGAAATGGTAATCTAGCAACGATTAACAACCAATTTGACAGAGATTGAAGAATTTTGAAAAGAATAATGGGCAAATGTTGCATAACAGCTCTTATAGAATTACCCAGAAAGACATAGCTGTAATCTCTGCCAAAGGTGATTCTAACATGTTTTGACTAAGGGGGTTGTATGCTTATCTAACCAAGACATTTCAGCTTGTCATTACAGAGTAGGCTATTTTGTGTAGAATGTTGAAAATAATTACAATTAAATCCATTTTAATCCCACTTTGGGGAAAATGTCAAGGGGTGTGAATACTTTTTGAAGGCACTGTATTACTGTATATTGTTCAGCATATTCTGCACAATCCCATTACCCAAGAGGCAGTGCAGTTCCTACCTGAAATACTACCTTATCTGCAAGGTGCATGTTTTGCTATTAATAAAACACAGTTTTAGCTCAAGAAATACAGTCATCATTCAGGAGTCCCAGGCACCAACCTTCTGCAGAGATAGCTTACATTGGTTTACCAACGGCAGAGATTTGTATAAACAATAGGCCTTGTGGACATGATAAGTCTAGTCTATTTCAACATAGGCTGCTGTTTCTGCAGATTATTTGTTTTTGGCAGGCATGCATGTGCACACGCAAACACACCTCTACAAGTGAGTGACACTACAAGCCTTTCAGCCACTGATGCTCATTGCCATAAGCACCTTCACCACACCTCCAAAGTTAGGGAATCACCTAAAAAAAATAGGCCATTACCAATCTAAGAATGTTTTTTCTTAGGCCTTGCCAATGCATTGATATTAAAATTATTATTACATTCTAAAACAGGGATGGGCAACTTTAATAGGGGAGGGGGCAACAAAAGATCTGAACTCATCATGAGAAAACTGTTGATGCACAACCAAACTATTATTCTACCTCGCAACAGTAAATTGAGACCCCCGAAAATGTTTTTAGTGCAAATGTATCCGATGGCCTTTGATCCATTCCTGTTCGAAAATATGTGGGAATAATGTGGACATTCCTGACTAAATATATTGGATACATCCAGCGCGATTTTTCTGTAGTGTATGTGTCCGACGCAGACACATATAATAAAGCCGTGAATAGCGATAGCATTACTTGAATCTCACCATCGCTGTTTTTATGAGTAAGCGACCGAAAAACGGGTTACTTTTGTAATGGAAGGATTTGTCTGGAAAGCCAAGTTGAAGCCAGCATTAGTTGTCGACTTCATAATAACTGCACGTGGTTTTACCCCAACAGTGTAGCGCAACACCCTTCAATTGAAGTGGCGGAAAACAAACGCGTATAAATTGGCAAAAATAATTACAAGGACTTTTCAAACGCCAAATTTAGGAAATGTATCTTCCAGGTAGGCCTATTCCAGTACTTGAATTTCTGAGATCCTTGTGTTGTAGGCTACTTAAAGCGACTTGTGTTGTTTAACATTGCAGGTGTAACATGGAAACCAAAATGCATTTGTCATGTTATTTCATTACGAAAGCATATTGTGAAGAAGCCCACTAGGCTATGAAATGTATTATCATTATATCCAGAATAATTAATAAGAAGAGTGTTGGTTGTTGCGCAATCAATAGTCTATCCTACACAATAGCTCACAGTAGACTCGGTGTCCAATCCAAAGCACAAAAACATCTCTGTTAAATCTATTAAGAACCTGCCGTAAATCAAGCAGACAACAACAGATGATCAACATCAATTCAATAGGGATATTAGATCCAATGTGGATCCAGGCACAACAGTCTTCACCGGCGTAACAAATAATACACCAAAATATTCTGGACATTCCTTAGCGAACACCTTTTTTCCAGGACTTGGGCTATAGTTGCATCACATGAGCTATCACATCTCTTCTTCGCTTGACTGTCATTCAGAAAATTCCTTCCTGGATCAGATGATGATGTGTGCAATTAAACAGCTCGACACCAAATGTGCATCCAACAAGAATTATGCATAATTATTGAAGAACCACGTTAATGATATTATCGATTTAGGTTTTTAAGTATCAAGGTAAGGTGACTCTTTCAGTGAGAAGCATTTCATTTTGCAATAGCATATATTTTGGGGGATTTGTGTGCTCAAGAAAACAGTTTTCGCAGATTATTATCAATGATTTATCAACAGCTGTAACAACATGTCCAGCATAGGACATCCTCACATATACCCTAGTTTATATAAATACCCATTAATGTTCTAGAGTCTAGACACGTTTCATTGGAACTTTGCGAGAATATTCCTGTGTCCAGCTTTATGAGGGTAAGTAGAATATTTCATCAACATCTGGGCTGGAATGAGGCTTGAGGTTTTACACTGACAGAGACACTCTAGAGTGGGGAAATTACCATGGACCAGCCCCAGCCTAACTCAGAGGGTTATCACAGGCTGATAGGCAATGAGTATGAAGAAGAAATAATTAAGTTAAAGGCCCAATGCAGCCGTTTTAATATCAATATCACATAACTTCTGGGTAACAAGTACCTTGCTGTAATAGATTTCCATTAAAATGGCAAAAAAAATTGCAAAACTATTTCTCAAGCAAGACTTTTTCTAGGACTGTCTGGGAGTGATCTGAGTGTGGAGTGGAAAACTATAAACTTGCTGTTATTGGCAGAGAGGTTTGGAACTCTCTTTGTTATTGGTCTATTAACCATTTTACCGTTTGGTGATGTCACCATGGAAAGCTAAAACTCCCGCCCAGGCAACGTTGCTGATTAGACAGTCCTGTGTAGATTGTATTTTCAACCAGCAACTATAAGGAAATAGTACTGATCAAATGTTTTCACACTTTTACAGTGTTAGTTTCATCAGCTGTTGTACAATAGGATATTGTCAGGCTCTGGCCATAGAGAGGCCTATTTGCTTCTCTATGTAGCTATGGTGTGCCAGTCTGACAGTGTCTTTCTTTTCTGTTTCTGTGTGGGCTTTGGGTTGGATCCCTAATTAGAGGCAGCTACACCGCATTGTCTCTAATTAGGGATCATATATATGTTTGTCTGTCTTTCACTCTTGTGTGGGTCGTTATATTCCTCCAGTCACGGGTGAAGTAAGTGCTTTACGTTTGTCCATTCGTGTTTGTTTGTTCGGATGTTCCACAAGTGTTGATTATACTTAGTATAACAAAATAAAAACAATGTCGAACAATTACTGCGCTGCGCCTTGGTCTCTCCTTCCACCCACTTGTGACAGAATGACCCACCCAAAGGAGACCAAGCAGCGCAAGGGAAAGGGGAAGCGACGACGGACCCAGAAGGAACAGTCTGGAGCCCAGACACCCCAAACGATTGTTGGAGAGGGGCTATGGGGGTGGTCGGGGGGTAAACGGAGAAGAGCCCCGGCCACTGCACTCGTGGGGGATCCAGGAGGAGCCCCTACAGCCAAGAGAGCAGAGGTACGGAGAGGAGTAGGAAGAGGAGGACGACAACGTACTTCTGTTCCCTCTCTCGTGGGGACTCTTGGAGGAGATCTCACAAGGAGGGGATTGGCGATAGAGTGAGGAAGATCGGGGCTGTCACAGCCCCCCAACGCCAGTTCCCAACCCAGTGCCTCCAGTGCCGGCCCGGAGCCAACAAAGGTCCGTCGTGGCTTCGAGCACCACTCCATTGGTGCGCAGCCAGAGCCCGGAGAGAATGAAGGAGGGGGATCGCACACCACTTCGTCTGCCCACATTTCATGATCGGGAGAAGCCCGAGGGGTTTCATAAATACCCGGAGGAGGAGCAGACGAGGTGGTGGAGAGCCTGGGTTGCGCTTCCGGTGGAGGTGCAGAAAGACCCATTCCTACGGGAGATAGAGGAGGAGAAGGATTTCGAGCGCCGACGGGCACTATTGCTGAGGCTATGGGAAGGTTAGCAGCCCGAAACCTCCAGCGAAGGTCAGCAAGCAGCTTGGTGAGAAGGCAACAACTGTTGGCGCAATTATTAGAAAATGGAAGAAGTTCAAGATGACGGTCAATCTCCCTCGGTCTGGGGCACCATGCAAGATCTCACCTCGTGGGGCATCAATGATCATGAGGAAGGTGAGGGATCAGCCCAGAACTACACGGCAGGACCTGGTCAATGACCTGAAGAGAGCTGGGACCACACTCTCAAAGAAAACCATTAGTAACACACTACGCCGTCATGGATTAAAATCCTGCAGCGCACGCAAGGTCCCCCTGCTCAAGCCAGCGCATGTCCAGGCCTGTCTGAAGTTTGCCAATGACCATCTGGATGATCCAGAAGAGGAATGGGAGAAGGTCATGTGGTCTGATGAGACAAAAATAGAGCTTTTTGGTCTAAACTCCACTCGCCGTGTTTGGAGGAAGAAGAAGGATGAGTACAACCCCAAGAACACCATCCCAACCGTGAAGCATGGAGGTGGAAACATCATTCTTTGGGGATGCTTTTATGCAAAGGGGACAGGACGACTGCACCGTATTGAGGGGAGGATGGATGGGGCCATGTATCGCGAGATCTTGGCCAACAACTTCCTTCCCTCAGTAAGAGCATTGAAGATGGGTCGTGGCTGGGTCTTCCAGCATGACAACGACCCGAAACACACAGCCAGGGCAACTAAGGAGTGGCTCCGTAAGAAGCATCTCAAGGTCCTGGAGTGTCCTAGCCAGTCTCCAGACCTGAACCCAATAGAACATCTTTGGAGGGAGCTGAAAGTCTGTATTGCCCAGCGACAGCCCCGAAACCTGAAGGATCTGGAGAAGGTCTGTATGGAGGAGTGGGCCAAAATCCCTGCTGCAGTGTGTGCAAACCTGGTCAAGAACTACAGGAAACGTATGATCTCTGTAATTGCAAACAAAGGCTTCTGTACCAAATATTAAGTTCTGCTTTTCTGATGTATCAAATACTTATGTCATGCAATAAAATGCAAATGAATTACTTAAAAATCATACAATGTGATTTTCTGGATTTTTGTTTTAGATTCCGTCACTCACAGTTGAAGAGTACCTATGATAAAAATTACAGACTTCTACATGCTTTGTAAGTGGGAAAACCTGCAAAATCGGGAGTGTATCAAATACTTGTTCTCCCCACTGTATGTTTGTCTGTCCTTCACTCTTGTGTGGGTCGTTATATTCCTCCAGTCACGGGTGAAGTAAGTGCTTTACGTTTGTCCATTCGTGTTTGTTTGTTCGGATGTTCCACAAGTGTTTATTATACTTAGTATAACAGAATAAAAACAATGTTGAACAATTACTGCGCTGCGCCTTGGTCTCTCCTTCCACCCACTTGTGACAGATATAAAACACAGAAAAACAATTTTTTTGACTGCACTGGGCCTTTAGTTTAAATATAAAAAAGAACACTGCAGTGGTCTCCCCTCAAATTGAGTTGGAAGTGAAAGCAATACTTGAAAATCAGAAATGTTTGTATAACTTTGTGAACAGTATCATGAATTCATAGTGAAGTGGGTTAGAAGCTACCGACCATAGAATTAGTAATTTAATAGGATCTCTATGCTACCCATTACACTACGTTCCTCCATATTGATAGAGGTAATGCATTTTATTGGCAATGTTGCCATGGTAACAAGGGTCACAGTGGATCCAGACCATAGAATTACAATGATTCTAATTCTATGATGCTGACCTGACCGTGACATCACAATGGCAGTTGTCATAGTTACCATGGACCATAATCTACTACTGTGGTTTGTAATAGATGCGGTAAAGAGGTCAATCGAACTCGACCAAAACAATAGAATTGCCATGGAAACGCGTGGAGGAAAGGGCTGTGGGGAAAAGATCCAGTCTCCTCATTGTCCCCTAGCAAAATTAGCCTACATTTAGGCTATTGTTTATATGTGTATTTCACATTTTGCTGAGGTAAACTGGAGTATAATGCTTGTGTGGATGTAAACCCCAACACATGTTTATGTCATCGTTACCAATCAACTACATTACAGTTAAAAAGTAATTTCACTACCACCACCGATTTCTGTATGCTAGCTATGCTAACCAGCATACAGTACATTTGGAAAGTATTTAGACCCCTTGACTTTTTCCACATTTTGATACGTTACAGCCTTATTCTAAAATGTATTACATAGTTTTTTAATACCCCATAATGACAAATCCAAAACAGTTTTGCTAATTTATAAAAAAAAATAAAAAGAAACTGAAATCACATTTGTATAAGTATTCAGACCCTTTACTCAGTACTTTGTTGAAGCACCTTTGGCAGCGATTGCAGCCTCGAGAGACATTCAGAGACTTGTCCTGAAGCCATTCCTGTGTTATCTTGGCTGTGTGCTTAGGGTCATTGTCCTATTGGAAGGTGAACCTTCACCCCAGTCAGAGGTCCTGAGTGCTCTGGAGCAGGTTTTCATCAAGGATCTCTCTGTACTTTGCTCCATTCATCTTGCCCTTGATCCTGACTAGTCTCCCAGTCCCTGCCGCTGTAAAACATACAAACAGCATGATGCTGCCACCACCATGCTTCAGAATAGGGATGGTGCCAGGTTTTCTCCAGATGTGACACTTGCCATTCAGGCCAAAGAGTTCAATCCTGGTTTCATCAGTCTAAAAGTTCTTTAGGTGCCTCTTGGTAAAATCCAAGCGTACCGTCATGTGCCTTTCACTGAGGACTGGCTTCTGTCTGAACACTCTACCATAAAGGCCTGATTGGTAGAGTGCTGCAGAGATGGTTGTCCTTCTGGATGGATCTCCCATCTCCACAGAGGAACTCTAGAGCTTTATCAGCTTTATGACCATCGGGTTCTTGGCCACCTCCCTGACCAAGGCCCTTCACCCCTGATGGCTCAGTTTGGAAGAGTATTGGTGGTTCCAAACTTCTTCCATTTTAAAAATGATGGAGGCCACTGTATTCTTGGACATTCATGTTGAACGCGGAACACGGGAGAGCTTGGTTTTGTTGTTTTGAAAAGTTTGTTGTTTTGAAAGTGTATTGGAAAGTTCTTAGTAGCTAGCTAACTTTTCAGTTCAATCCCGCAACGCAGTTGGCATCAGTTGCTGGGACTTCTAGTCTTTGTCTAGTGATCCTGCCGACCAAGGATGGCGTAGCAGCTAGTCTTGCTGATAGCTAGCTGCCTATCAAGCTTTTCTTGAGGGCTTGAACGCAGCCCGCAACGCGGTTAGCCATTGTGACTGGGACCGCGGATTGTCCCTGGTTTGTGGCTGTCTAGATCAGATCAAATCTTCCCTGTGGCCTGCCCTGTCTGGAACTGCGAGGAGTAACAGCGTAACCTACGTTGTTAGTTATCATGAAAAAGACCAAAGCTTGTGGGAGTACCGTTCAGGACAGTGGTGTCTCTCTATCACACGTGAAGGATCTTTTTAAACGAACAAAAAGAGTTGTACAAGCAGTTGTTACAACAACAAGAAAATAAGCCTTGAGACAGTTGAGACATGGATTGTGTATATGTGCCATTCAGAGGATGAATGGGCAAGACAAAAGATTTAAGTGCCTTTGAACGGGATATGGTAGTAGATGCCAGGCGCACCGGTTTGCGACAAGAACTGCAACGCTGCTGGGTTTTTCACGCTAAACAGTTTCCTGTGTGCTTAAAGAATGATCCACCACCCAAAGGACATCCAGCCAACTTGACACAACTGTGGGAAGCATTGGAGCCAGCATGGGCCAGCATCCCTGTGGAACGCTTTCAATACCTAGGATGGTGTCCCTAATGTTTGGTCTACTTACTGTAGTGTACAGTGGGGAGAACAAGTATTTGATACACTGCCGATTTTGCAGGTTTTCCCACTTACAAAGCATGTAGAAGTCTGTAATTTTTATCATAGGTACTCTTCAACTGTGAGTGACGGAATCTAAAACAAAAATCCAGAAAATCACATTGTATGATTTTTAAGTAATTCATTTGCATTTTATTGCATGACATAAGTATTTGATACATCAGAAAAGCAGAATTTAATATTTGGTACAGAAACCTTTGTTTGCAATTACAGAGATCATACGTTTCCTGTAGTTTTTGACCAGGTTTTATTACACACTGCAGCAGGGATTTTGGCCCACTCCTCCATACAGACCTTCTCCAGATCCTTCAGGTTTCGGGGTTGTCGCTGGGCAATACGGACTTTCAGCTCCCTCCAAAGATTTTCTATTGGGTTCAGGTCTGGAGACTGGCTAGGCCACTCCAGGACCTTGAGATGCTTCTTACGGAGCCACTCCTTAGTTGCCCTGGCTGTGTGTTTCGGGTCGTTGTCATGCTGGAAGACCCAGCCACGACCCATCTTCAATGCTCTTACTGAGGGAAGGAGGTTGTTGGCCAAGATCTCGCGATACATGGCCCCATCCATCTTCCCCTCAATACGGTGCAGTCATCCTGTCCCATTTGCAGAAAAGCATCCCCAAAGAATGATGTTTCCACCTCCATGCTTCACGGTTGGGATGGTGTTCTTGGGGTTGTAGTCATCCTTCTTCTTCCTCCAAACACGGCGAGTGGAGTTTAGACCAAAAAGCTCTATTTTTGTCTCATCAGACCGCAGGATTTTAATCCATGACGGCGTAGTGTGTTACTAATGGTTTTCTTTGAGACTGTGGTCCCAGCTCTCTTCAGGTCATTGACCAGGTCCTGCCGTGTAGTTCTGGGCTGATCCCTCACCTTCCTCATGATCATTGATGCCCCACGAGGTGAGATCTTGCATGGTGCCCCAGACGAGGGAGATAGACCGTCATCTTGAACTTCTTCCATTTTCTAATAATTGCGCCAACAGTTGTTGCCTTCTCACCAAGCTGCTTGCCTACAGGTCTGTGAGAGCCGGAATTCTTACTGGTTGGTAGGTGATCAAATACTTATGTCATGCAATAAAATGCAAATTAATTATTTAAAAATCATACAATGTGATTTTCTGGATTTTTGTTTTAGATTCCGTCTCTCACAGTTGAAGTGTACCTATGATAAAAATTACAGACTTCTACATGCTTTGTAAGTAGGAATACCTGCAAAATCGGCAGTGTATCAAATACTTGTTCTCCCCACTGTATATCCAAATCGGACATAAGTAACCACATTGTGGGCCTGTTACAATACATAAATCATGACGACTTTGACGAATATCCACATTGTTAGATCAGATTTGTTGAATGTGCGCCAATCTGGTGAATGGAACATCTCCGTTCCATTGACTCCTTTACCGCATCTATGAATTTACAGTCAATTTGGCTTTTCATTATCGAAATAGTGGTTAGCTCTCATCCCAGTGTTTATTAAATGTCTGAAAAATAAAATAAGTATTCTGATTGAGGCTCTACTGGTGGAACACTTTCTTTCCAGGAGATTATATAAAAATAAAAATAAAAGAATATATAGTGACTTTCTTCAAAACTAGCCAGTAATGTGGAAATGGCACTATTTTGGGAATCTATTCCAATTCATCATCTCTCACTGTTCACAGGAACGAGTGATAAAGTTCCTGACTGAGAAGGAGGAGCAGGCTTGGAAGGACTTTGACTCCCGTCTCCAGGAGAATATCCGTGAGGAGATGGATGGAGAAGAAGTTCAGCAACCTGAAGAGGGAGGTGGAGAGCTGGATCGTTGAGATCCAGCAGGAGTGGAGACTGGGGGAAAAGGCTCAAAGCAACAATATTTACAATTTAGCTACATCTTCTGTTGTCATGTTAGTTCCACTCATTTGTTATTAATAATACCACTGTCTTTATTTATATCCCATAGGGCAGTGCACAATTGGCCCAGAGTCGTCATAGTTTGGCCGGTGTAGGCCGTCATTGTAAATAAGAATTTGTTCTTAACCTTTCCATAAGTGAGTTCCAAATATCTCTAACGGTCGCCCCAGCGTGAGTTGTTTTATGCACGTGATGTCAGAATGCACTCACTGTTTCAAACTGTGATTGTTACGCAACAGGACAGTTAACAAGCACTGCCTACTAATTATCTATAGGCTGTATTACATTTTTTTGTCCGCCTCCTCATTAATTCAGATAGAAGTGGCCCGTTTCACTGTTGCAGACAATTTATGTTTGAGGCTTTACTGAGCAGGACAAACTTTTTCTCTCTTCAAACAGAGGAGAGCCCAAGCACCTTCCCATGTTTCCCGCAGATCAAGTGTGCAGACATTTGCGCAGTCTTGCATGGACTGGAACATTTTCTGGTTGGCGCTCGCATTGCCTGCCTTGTTGTTTTCCTTACAAATAATAACTTTGGACATGTGTGCATTGCTTTCAAAGGAAGTGCCTTATTTTCTGTATGCCGTGTTGTCTTTTCTACTGTAGCATAGAGACTGTATGTACGGAGCATGATGTATTTACAGTTTATTCATTTTTCAAGTACTGGTGACAAATTATGCATTCCGATTATTGCATAGATCGTAATGGACACCTATGGTGTGTGTAAAATACATTTTTGAAGGCTGTATTGCTTATGATGAGCTAAGCTATTTACCAGCTACAGCGGGTGAAATAAGTATTGAACACGTCACCATTTTTCTCAGTAAATATATTTCCAAAGGTGCTATTGACATGAAATGTTCACCAGATGTTGGTAACAACCCAAGTAATCCATACATACAAAGAAACCAAAACAAATAAGTTCAGAAATTAAGTTGTGTAATAATGTGAAATGACACAGGGAAAAAGTATTGAACACACTTACTGATATTTATTTAATACTTTGTACTAAAGCCTTTGTTGGTAATGACAGCTTCAAGACGCCTCCTGTATGGAGAAACTAGACGCATGCATTGCTCTGGTGTGATTTTGGCCCATTCTTCCACACAAACAGTCTTCAAATCTTGAAGGTTCCGTGGGCCTCTTCTATGAATCTTGATCTTCAGTTCTTTCCATAGATTTTCAATGGGATTCAAGTCAGGTGATTGGCTGGGCCATTCTAGCAGCTTTATTTTCTTTCTTTGAAACCAAATGAGAGTTTCCTTGGCTGTGTGTTTGGGATCATTGTCTTGCTGAAATGTCTACCCTCATTTCATCTTCATCATCCTGGTAGATGGCAGTAGATTTTTGTCAAGAATGTCTTGGTAAATTTGCCCATTCATCCTTCCTTCAATTATGTGAAGTTTGCCAGTACCATTTGCTGAAAAGCAGCCCCACACCATGATGTTCCCACCTCCAAACTTCACTGTTGGTATGGTGTTTTTAGGGTGATGTGCAGTGCCATTTCTCCTCCAAACATGGTGTGTATTACAGTTCAATTTTGCTCTCATCTGACCACACTATATTCTCCCAGTATTTCACTGGCTTTTCCAAATGTTGACAACAAACTTTAAACGAGCTTCAACATGCTTTTTTTTCAGCAATGGAGTCTTGCTTGGTGAGCGTGCATACAGGCCATGGCGGTGGAGTGCATTACTTACTGTTTTCTTTGAGACAACAGTACCTGCTAATTGCAGGTATTGTTGAAGCTCTCCACAAGTGGTCCTTGGCTCTTGGACAACTCTTCTGATTATTCTTTTCACTCCTCTGTCAGAAATCTTGCGAGGAGCACCTGGTCGAGGCAAATTTATGGTGAAATGATTGTCTTTCCACTTCCGTATTATGGCCCCAACAGTGCTCACTGGAACATTCAGAAGCTTAGAAATGCGCCTATAACCAATGCCATCATTATGTTTTGCAACAATTAGGTTGCAAAGGTCTTGAGACAGCTCTTTGCTTTTACCCATCATGAGATGTGTCTTGTGTGACACCTTGGCAATGAGACCTTTTTGTAGGCCATTAGTTGGGACTGAACCAGCTGATATTAATTTGCACTGACAAGGGGCTGGATTGCTTTTTAATTACTGATAGTTTTCAGCTGTTGTCTTGGCGTTCCATGCCTTTTTGCACCTCCCTTTCTTCATGTGTTCAATACTTTTTCCCTGTTTCATTTCACATTATTACACATAACTTAATTTCTGAACTTATTTGTTTTAGTTATTTACTGAGAAAAAGGGTGACGTGTTCAATACTTATTTCACCCGCTGTATGTGTGGTGCCATGTTTGTTGACATTATACAATGCATTATGGGTGTCACGTAAATGTCTGTCAGACCAAAGATTATATAATGAGGTGAAGGAATTTCGGGTAAACTTCCGGAAGTGACTGAAGGGAAGTGAATGACCGTAGACGACACACCCCCTTCAACATGTATACTGCAAACAGACCAAACTCATCTTGTCTCCTCTCGTGTTTGGCGCCGCCCTGAGTGTTCGCCTGTTAAGCAGCTCCCGTTGTTCGTGCATAAATTGTTGTTTTAGTTCGTTTTTTTAGTCTCTTTTCTTTAGTTTTATTTTGCTACAGTTGAACTATAATAGTTCAGGATTATGGATTTTATGGATTTTATCGCAGCTGAACGTCGACAGGAGTCGTCAACTGTTATTGTTTACAACAGAGCCCAGCTCCTGGATTTAGCCCACGCAGCGCTGCTGCTCCCCAGGGAAAAGTTTGATATTCTGGACAAGTTGAAAAGGCGACGCCGTGGGCGTAGGGCGGGATTGAAATGTAAGGCAAAGCGGAGGAAGTTCAAGTACAAGCCGGCTATACCATCTATTATTATGGGCAACGTGAGGTCACTAAATAACAAGATGGACAAGTTGGAGGGACTTGTCCGTGGAAAAAGGGACTATCGGGAAACGAGCCTAATGCTTTTCACGGTGACTTGGCTGAACGATAACATCCCCATAGAGAACGTCACTATCGACGGTTTCCAGACCATCAGAGCGGACAGGGATCGCGTCTCTTCCGGTAAGAGTAAGGGTGGTGGGCTGGCTTTATTAGTTAACAACAGATGGTGTCATCCGAACCATATTACTCTTAGGGAAAAGTTTTGTAGCCCGGACATTGAACTGTTAGCCGTTAGCCTGAGACCCTACTATTTGCCGAGGGAATTCACGGCGGCCATTGCTGTTATTGTTTACATCCCGCCCTCCGCGGACGCAAACACAGCGTGTGACTTCATCCACTCTGTTATCGCTTGGTTACAGACAGCGCATCCCAGTGCTTTATTTGCCATTTCGGGGGATTTTAACCATGCATCTCTCTCTTCAACGCTGCCCACATTCAAACAGTTTGTGAAGTGCCCAACCAGGAATAATAAAACTCTGGACTTGTTATATGCTAATGTGAAGGACGCATACAACTCCACTGCACTCCCTCCCCTCGGTAGATCAGATCACAACCTTGTCCACCTCACCCCACTCTACAGGCCTTTGGTCCAACAGCAGCCTGCAACCACCAGGACCATTAGGAGATGGTCCCCGGAGGCGAATGAGGCCCTACAGGACTGCTTTGAAACAACAGACTGGGATGTGCTCTGTGAGGCTCATGGGGAGGACATCGATGGACCCACTGACTGCATAACAGACTATATTAATTTTTGTGTAGACAACACTGTACCCACCAGGAAGGTACGCTGTTTCCCAAACAATAAACCCTGGGTCACCAGCGACCTGAAGGCCCTGCTGAATGAGAAGAAGAGGGCCTTCAAGGAGAGGGACAAGGACAAGGACAAATTGAAATGCGTCCAGAGGGAGCTGAAGTTGCGGATTGCTGAGGGGAAGAGAGTGTATAAGGAGAAGATGGAGGACAAGCTGAGGCAGAGCCAGGTGAGAGAGGTGTGGAAGGGTATGAGAAATACCACTGGCTTCAAAAAGTCAAACAGTGGGCAGACGGAGGGGACCCAGGACAGAGCAAATGAGCTGAACCAATTTTTTAACAGGTTTGATACCTGCCCTGTCCACCTCCCCTCCAGCTCCCCAGACCACACACCCTCACGGCTGTCCCACCCCCACTTTGCTCACAACACCTCTGTTGAGACAATCAGTGACCCCACCTCCGCCCCTGCTCCCCCTGGACTGATCCTCAACACCCCCCTTCCCCCCACCTCCCCACCTGGGCTGGCTTTCACCACCAACCAAGTGAAGAGAGAGCTGGAGAGACTACATCAGTGGAAAGTGGCGGGCCCTGATGGCATCAGCCCAAGGGTGCTTAGGGTCTGTGCTGACCAACTGTGTGGAATACTCCAGCGTCTTTTCAACCTTAGCCTGACCCTAGAAAGGGTCCCTGTGCTGTGGAAAACATCCTGCCTCGTCCCAGTGCCCAAGAAGGCACACCCCACTGTCCTGAATGACTTCAGACCTGTAGCGCTAACATCCCACATCATGAAGACCCTGGAAAGGTTAGTCCTCGCTCACCTCAGACCCCTGGTGTGTACATCAATGGACCCCTGCAGTTTGCATACCAGCGCAACATCGGGGTAGATGATGCAATCTACCTTCTGCAGAGGGCCTACTCTCACCTGGACAACGCAGGTTGCACTGTGAGGGTTATGTTTTTTGACTTCTCCAGTGCCTTCAATACTATTCAGCCCCTGCTACTGGGTGAGAAGATGAGGAGGATGAAAGTGGAAGCACCCTTAGTCTCCTGGGTCACGGACTACCTGACCGGTAGGCCACAATTTGTGCGACTACAGAGCTGTGTGTCAGAACGGGCAGTTAGCAACACAGGGGCCCCCCAGGGAACGGTCCTGTCCCCCTTCCTGTTCACCCTCTACACCTCAGACTTCAGATATAACTCTGAAACATGCCACCTACAGAAGTTCCCGGATGACTCTGCTATTGTAGGGTGCATCAGGGGTGGGCAGGAGGAGGAGTACAGGAGCACAATCAGTGACTTTGTGTTGTGGTGTGAGCAGAACCACCTTCAGCTCAACATCAGCAAAACAAAGGAGATGGTGGTGGACTTCAGGAGAACCAAGGCACAACTGACTGCAGTCCCTATACAGGGGATGGATGTGGAAATGGTTGGGTCATACAAGTTCCTGGGAGTCCATATGGACAACAGGCTGGAATGGGCTGGTAACACCGGGGCCCTGTACAAAAAGGGCCAGAGCCGACTCTACTTTCTGAGGAGGCTCAGGTCCTTCAACGTGTGCAGTAAACTACTGCATACCTTCTACCAGTCTGTGGTGATCTTTTTTGCAGTGGTGTGCTGGGGAGCAAACATCAAAGCCGGTGATGCTTCTCGGGACTGTGTTTGTGCCAAATATTTCTGAAAAGGTGTGGCCAGCTCAAATGCTTCATTCGAAATCGGACGTTCTAAATAAGCTTTCTAATCACACCGGTTTGATCGTACGCTACAGGGACCACTGGAGAATGATCACGCCCGTGTGTTGGTACGTGTGAAAAGTTAACTGACTTGCCTAGTTAAATAAAAATAAAAAATAAAATCTAAAACTCTTTGCCAGAGCTATAGAAGTGCATATGTACAGAGCATTCAGAAAGTATGCAGATTCCTTGACTTTTCTACACATATTGTTATGTTACAGCCTTATTCTGAAATGGATTAAATAAAAAAAATCATCAACCTACACACAATACCCCATAATGACAAAGCAAAAATAAGTTTTTAGAAAATGTTTGCAAATTTATTACAGATAAAAAACAGAAATATCTTATTTGCATAAGTATTCAGACCCTTTGCTATGAGACTCGATATTGAGCTCAGGTGCATCCTGTTTCCATTGATAATCCGTAGAGCTCCGAAAACAGGATTGTGTCGAGACACAGATCTGGGGAAGGGTACCAAAAAATGTCTGCAGCATTGAAGGTCCCCAAGAACACAGTGGCCTCCATCATTCTTAAATGAAAGAAGTTCGGAACCACCAAGACTCTTCCTAGAGCTGTCCGCCCGGCCAAACTGAGCAAATGGGGGAGAATGGCCTTGGTCAGGGAGGTGACCAAGAACCTGATGGTCACTCTGACAGAACTCCAGAGTTCCTCTGTGGAGATGGGAGAACCTTCTAGAAGGACGATCATCTCTGCAGCACTCCACCAATCAGGCCTTTTAGGGTAGAGTGTCCAGACAGAAGCCCCTCCTCAGTAAAAAGCACATGACAGCCCACATGGATTTTGCCAAAAGGCACCTAAAGGACTCTCAGACCATGAGAAACAAGATTTTCTGGTCTGATGAAACCAAGACTGAACTCTTTGGCCTGAATGCCAAATGTCACGTCTGGAGGAAACCTGGCACCATCCCTACGGTGAAGCATGGTGGTGGCAGCATAATGCTGTGGGATGTTTTTCAGCGGCAGGGACTGGGAGACTAGTCAGGATCGAGACACAGATTAACAGAGCAAAGTACAGAGAGATCCTTGCTAAAAACCTGCTCCAGAGCGCTCAGGACCTCAGAAGTACTGAGTAAAAGGTCTGAATACTTATGTAAATGTGATATAATTTTTTTTATAAATTAGTAAAACATTCTAAAAACCAGTTTTTGCTTTGTCATTATGGGGTATTATGTGTAGATTGATGAGTAAAAAAAAACAATTTTAATACATTTTAGAAAAAGGCTGTAACGTAAGAAAATCTGGAAAAAGTCAAGGGGTCTGAATACTTTCCGAATGCACTGTATTTTAAAACCAGGATTTGGTTTAAGTTAACTCCTTGAGTGTAACGTTTGAATGCCTTGCTAATAAAGTTGTTATTATTACTAAGGTGTTCAAACTGCTGCTTATGGGCCTTCCTCAGAGGAGGAGAGTCATTGAGAACCTCAGAGAGATGGACGACCACACCAACGATCCAGTGGAGAGAGAGATGGACGGAGAGGAGAGGAGGAAGCCCGGCATTAGGGAGAGCAGGGGGAGTATGGAAAACAACAGGATGAAAAAGAGGAGGGAAGAGAATAAGGCCACAGCAGCGGAGACTGAGGGATGTGAGGGAGACACAAGGAGAGGGAAAGAGGTGGAGGAGATGAAAGAGGGGTGCCGCTGCTGCCAAGGAGACGGGGGAGAGGGAAGGAGAAAAGCCAGAGCCGTGATAAGAGGGAGGAGGAAGAGAAAAGATACCAGATGACAACAAAGGTTTTCACTCTCAGGTCTGAGGTTGAGCAGATCAGGAAGGAGAGAAAGACACTAAGGCTGACCACAATTAGTCGACTGGTCGATTGTTTGGTCCTTAGGCTGTTGGTCAACTGAGATTGTTTTAGTCCAGCAGTAACAAATATAGTGAACTAATCCATTGCAGAGGCCTTGACTAAAAGCTGATTTTATGCTTGATCTGAAAATGTGGTCTGAGGAGGATGTAACGCAATAGCGGAGCCTGCAGAGGCATGCAGAGGCCAAATCAAACTCTGTACCGCATCCCCATGCGCCTCACAAATTTTGTAACAATGTGGAGGGCTCTGTAAAGCTCCACATTGACATGATTGGTTGACAGTAGGTGGGGGCGGTACATCCTGTATAAACACAAACTCACTTCCTTGACAACAGCCCTGCACTGCTCGGTGAAGCCAAGAAGTATGAATGCCCTGACTTCTGCTGAGGCCATATCACCATAAATGCTGCATGGCCAATGCAGATGTTAGATTGACCTGCACCCAGATGCACAATGCACTTCTGTCTCCAGAATGCGAGATCTCCCGACAATTTGTGCACATTCATTGTTTCATAACGTAGGCTTAAATGGGGGGGCAAGGATAGAGCGTTGGACTCGAGCCAACAAGGTGAAAAACCTGTTGATGTGTCCTTGAGGAAGGCACTTAACCCTATTTTGCTCCAAGGGCTGACCCTGTAGGTAGGCCGTCATTGTAAATAAGAATGTGTTCTTAACTGACTTGCCTAGTTAAATAAAAATAAATAAATAAAACATTGTGTGAATGGTTTTCGTTTGATTGTTAGTGTATATAAATTCCCCATAACATATGCATATCACCAGTAGTACATTTACCGTTAATTCTTATAATTTCTCATCTACAATGTTTGTTACTTTGGTTAAGGTAATTTCTGTTAATGTATTCAATATTATTATTCCAGTCTTCCTGTTGTCATTGTCTGAGTGGACACATTGTTTGCACAGTGCACAACCTATGCTACACTTGTGAGAAACAAGTTTTGTCTTATTTCATTCCATTTACAAGTTTTGTCAATTTAGTAATTTTCTTTTGTTTGTATCGCTCCTGTCAATTTTGAGTAAGGACGCGCACCCATAGAAGTAGAGGCTACCTGAACATTTTTTTCCAACTCTGTGCCTTTTGATAACCTCACCGGGTGAAAGCGAAAAACGTCTTATCGGAGCTTGACTTGGACTGAAATAGGTTCCAGTACTCATTTTGGGTGCTGGTACTGTTTATATTTAGGTGAAGGAGCTCCACAATACTTTTGAGCTAATATTCTATAAGAGGAACACGAGCTAAAGCAGTAGAAAAATGTGAGGTGCTGGTACTCAGCTCCGGTGAGCTCCTGCCGAAGTCAAGCACTGCTTCTTATGCCTTGCGCAAATAGCCTACAGCTGTCTGTGCCCAGCTCATTGCGGTGAGAAAAACTCTGAGGGCCCAGAATATTTTATATAATGTTGCAATTTCGCTAGCGCAAGTTTCGTGCCAGACCCAAGTTAATAGTGGATACAATGTTTCAGGTTCGTCGCAGACGACATGTATAGCCAATGTGATTTATAGATTATTTATTTTTAACATTATATTTTCTACCTTCAGGCTGCAATATTTTTATTTGTTGGCTTTATGTAGGCTATTTTGACATAGTTGGCAATGGCAATAGAAGTTACTTTTTAGGTTTGTATCATTTTCATTTAGATTGGGATATAATTTTGATTAAACACATTACAATGATTTTGAGATATGAAGACGTTAGAAATTAAATGAAACAGTTTTAGGAAAATCTGCATATGAAAACCATAACTGGCACGCAGATCGGTAGAAATTGTAAGATAAATTGGCATTCAATATGAGAAAGGTTGCAGACTCCTCTTGTAGCCTATTATCGGCAACTTCAGGAGAGTAATGGCAGAATCTGTGAAAGCCAGCACGAGCAGGAGGAGAATAGTTGGGTCAAGCCGTAAACTTTAAGCATCAGACAAGATCGATGCATATGTAGATATTATTCAAACGCATAGGGTGTGTCTATTTATGGAAAAATGCATGTTTAAAAATGTTGACAATGGATTGGTCGACAGAACAGACTACTTTCGGTCGACAAAGATTTTTGTTTAGTCGGGGACAGCCCTAAAATACACAAATGATGGTTCAGAGCAGGCCAGAGAACCAGGGACCAACTATGGAAGTCCAGAGTAGGTAAGAGAACCAGGTACTAAGGATGGATGTTCAGAGCAGGCAGGAACCCTCTGTGGTAATTAACTCATAGCTAGTAACACTTCTCATTTACAGTAGTAGACTGTATGAATTGTCAAAAGATTTACATACAATCTACACTACCGTTAAAAAGTTTAGGGTCACTTAGAAATGTCCTTGCTTTTGAAAGAAAAGCACATTTTTTGTCCATTAAAATAACATAAAATTCATCCGAAATACAGTGTAGACATTGTTAATGTTGTAAATGACTATTGTAGCTGGAAATTGCTGATTTTTAATGGAATATCTACATAGGCGTAAAGAGGCCCATTATCAGCAACAATCACTCCTGTGTTCCAATTGCGCATTGTGTTAGCTAATCCAAGTTTATCATTTTAAAAGGCTAATTGATCATTAGAAAACCCTTTTGCAATTATGTTAGCACAGCTGAAAACTGTTGTTCTGATTAAAGAAGCAATAAAACTTGCCTTTTTTAGACTAGTTGAGTATCTGGAGCATCAGCATTTGTGGATTCGATTACAGGCTCAAAATGGCCAGAAACTCGTCAGTCTATTATTTTTCGGAGAAATGAAGGCTATTCCATGCGAGAAATTGCCAACAAACTGAAGATCTCGTACAGCGCTGTTCTTTGTTTCTGACCATTTTGAGCCTGTAACCGAACCCACAAATGCTGATGCTCCAGATACTCAACTAGTTACTCAAATATATTACTCTGTCAATTTATTGTAGGTAAGGCTGAAAGCCCTGCAGGAATCCCAGAAGAAGGCAGAGGAGGAGGAAAGGAAGAGAGCTGAGGCATCCAGAATGAAAGCAGAAAATCATAAGCAGTCGGCTGATTTCTTCAGTGGTTTGAGGGAGGAAGAGGGGCAGGAGTAAACTTACAGATTCATAAACATCTAGTTGTCAAGAGGACAACATACAAGGCCCCAGAAAAATAGTGGTGAGTTCAGATTAGGAAATTGGCTCAGAGTGGGAGGGAGGAGGAGAGGAGGGATAAGGAGAGGAAGAAAATAGGAAGAGAGTGGAATAAAAAGAGGGAGGAGATGGCAAAGATACAGGAGGAGCAGAAAAAGAGTTGCAGACTGAAGTCATTCTTCAATGTTTTTGACTCCAACTCCCAGAACAGTGGACTGAGGAATGTGACATATTTTTTTTTTTACCTTTATTTTACTAGGCAAGTCAGTTAAGAACAAATTCTTATTTTCAATGACGGCCTAGGAACAGTGGGTTAACTGCCTTGTTCAGGGGCAGAACGACAGATTTTTACCTTGTCGCTCCAGCAACCTTTTGGTTATGGGCCCAACACTCTAACCACTGGGCTACCTGCCGCAGTGATTAGCAGGAAAAACAATATATACTGTATATATATATACACAGTCAACTCCAGAATTATTGGCACCCTTACTGAAAATTAGCTAAAATTAATACATAAAAAGAACCACACATGCAATGAGTGATATTTTGGGCTTAAACAAATGTGTAAGCTTTTATTTTCAAATAGATTTTTGGAACAAAATAAAGTTTTCCAATGCTAGCATCAGATTTTTTTCTCATTTGAGTTGAGAGCTCTTTGTTTTTATCCATGTTGATGGATGACAAAAGGATTTGATCTGTGTGTTACCTCATTTATACTGTCACGTTCGGGTGTGTAGAGAGACCAAGGCGCAGCGTATCCATAGTTCGACATATTTATTTAATGAAATGACGAACCATACAAAATAACAAATGATAATAATGATGATAACACACGTAGCACGACACGGGACAACATACGACATACGACAATGAACCACGCCAACGGAGTGGAACACAGACATATAAGTAAGATCCCTAATTAGAGGTAATGCATAGCAGCTGCCTCTAATTAGGGATCCCACACACACACACAACACCAGACAGAAATAGAAATGATAGATCTGCCAGACTCTGACCATAGAAATATAGAGAAGCAAAGCTTCTCTATGGCCAGAGCCTGACAGTACCCCCCCCCAAAGGCGCGGACTCCCGGCCGCAAGAAAAACAAACACAAAAACATGAGGGAAGGGTCAGGGAAGGAAAAACATCAAACATAAACCATCGCCGGTGGCGGTTCCGGCCCCGGCGAAGTGGATGTCTTCCTCCTCATTTCTACTGGGCCCGGTGTGGCTGGCGATTCAGGCCATTTCAAGGGGCAACCCACCGGTCCTGGAAATGACCATGGTGGGGCAAAAGGCTCAGGCCATGGAGCGGGGCAAATAACCGGGCCAGAACTGGGCACCGGTGTGGCAGGCGACTCCGGCCATATAAAGGGGCAACCCACCGGTCCTGGAAACAACAATGGTGGGGGAAAAGGTTCAGGCCATGGAGCGGGGCAAATAACCGGGCCAGGACTGAGCACCGGTGTGGCAGGCGACTCCGGCCATGTAAAGGGGCAACCCACCGGTCCTTTAAATAACAATGGTGGGGGAACAAGTTCAGGCCATGGAGCGGGGCAAATAACCGGGCCAGGACTGAGCACCGGTGTGGCAGGCGACTCCGGCCATATAATTATCACGGGAGGCTCCGGGCTGTCGAGCGTCACGGGAGACTCCGGGCTGTCGAGCGTCACGGGAGGCTCCGGGCTGTCGAGCGTCACGGGAGGCTCCGGGCTGTCGAGCGTCACGGGAGGCTCCGGGCTGTCGAGCGTCACGGGAGGCTCCGGGCTGTCGAGCATCACGAGAGGCTCCGGGCTGTCGAGCATCACGAGAGGCTCCGGGCTGTCGAGCATGACGAGAGGCTCCGGGCTGTCGACCATCACGGGAGGCTCCGGGCTGTCGACCATCACGAGAGGCTCCGGGCTGTCGACCATCACGAGAGGCTCCGGGCTGTCGATCATCACAGGAGTCTCCGGGCTGTCGACTATCACGGGAGTCTCCGGGCTGATGAGGCGCACCGACGGTCTGGTGCGTGGAGCCGGCACTGGAGGTACCTGGCTGGGCACACGCACTGGAGGTCGAGTGCGGGGAGTCGGCACGGGACGTACCAGACTGGAGAGGCGCACTGGAGGCCTGGTGCGTGGAGCCGGTACTGGAGGAACCTGGCTGGGCACACGCACTGGAGGTCGAGTGCGGGGAGTCGGCACGGGACGTACCGGACTGGAGAGGCGCACTGGAGGCCTGGTGCGTGGAGCCGGCACTGGAGGAACCTGGCTGGGCACACGCACTGGAGGTCGAGTGCGGGGAGTCGGCACGGGACGTACCGGACTAGAGACGCGCACTGGAAGCCTGATGCGTGGAGTCGGCACTGGTGGCACTGGACTACTAACACGCACCTCAGGGCGAGTGCGGGGAGTCGGCACGGGACGTACCTGACTGGAGACGCGCACTGGAAGCCTGGTGCGTGGAGTCGGCACATGTGGCACAGGACTAATAACACGCACCTCAGGGCTAGTGCGGGGAACAGGCACAGGACGTACCTGACTGGAGACGCGCACTGGAAGCCTGGTGCGTGGAGTCGGCACATGTGGCACAGGACTAATAACACACACCTCAGGCCTTGTGCGGGGAACAGGCACAGGACGTACCTGACTGGAGACGCGCACTGGAATCCTGGTGCGTGGAGTCGGCACATGTGGCACAGGACTAATAACACGCACCTCAGGGCTAGTGCGGGGAACAGGCACATGACGTACCGGACTGGAGAGGCGCACTGGAGGCCTGGTGCGTGGAGTCGGCACTGATGGCACCGGACTGGTGACACGCACCTCAGGGCGAGTGCGAGGAGCAGGCACATTACGTACCGGACTGGAGAGGCGCACTGGAGTGTAGCAGACGGCCGGACCCAGACTGGGCACCGGTGGAGCGGACTGCTCTGGCACTGGAGTAGAGCAGACGGCCGGACCCCGACTGGGCACCGGTAAAGCGGACTGCTCTTTCATGGGAGTGGAGTAGGCGACTGGACACGGATTATTCCACTCCGACATTTCCCGTTCTACTTCCTCCGCTATCTCCCACATCTCCTCCAAAACGTTCATTCTGTCACGTTCGGGTGTGTAGAGAGACCAAGGCGCAGCGTATCCATAGTTCGACATATTTATTTAATGAAATGACGAACCATACAAAATAACAAATGATAATAATGATGATAACACACGTAGCACGACACGGGACAACATACGACATACGACAATGAACCACGCCAACGGAGTGGAACACAGACATATAGTAAGTAAGATCCCTAATTAGAGGTAATGCATAGCAGCTGCCTCTAATTAGGGATCCCACACACAACACCAGACAGAAATAGAAATGATAGATCTGCCAGACTCTGACCATAGAAATATAGAGAAGCAAAGCTTCTCTATGGCCAGAGCCTGACATATACCCCAGTGAAACGGGGTCAAATGGTCATAGACAACAAGAAAGTTCCTAGACAATAAAAGCAATATCAAGAAAAAAATTAAAATAAAAAATCCTTGCGCCAAAACTCCAACCTCCCAGAATGAAACAATATTTCTAATGTAAAGAATGTGGGAAATGGTCAGTGGGGACTAAAGACTAATCATGTTGAATTCGTTACAATTTTGTGATGTCATGAAAGATGATAGAACAACATAACTGTATCTCGGAAAGAATACCAACAACCTCTGAAGCATGTATTCTAACAGATCAACTCTAAAGAACTACAGGGTACGTTGAAGAATCCATTCTAAACACTACTACGACCAAATACGAATTGCATTCCTTTTTCCGAATGAGCGGTTATTAGAATGCTTAGGAATTGTATTTCTGTGAGTTTAGCTTACCAATGTCCGACAGAGGAATCGCTTGACAACAGTGACAGAGTAGTTAGGAGTCATTCAGATTGTAACACGTGGAAGGGAATCTCCAAAACACTCTACTGATTTTTAACACATACCACTAATAAATAGAACCCTCCATTCATGATCCCTTGGCATGTGCGCTTGTGTAAGCATAAACGCACATGTACAACGGAACATTCAATTACAATTTATGCTAGGATCACTTAGGGGTCCGAGCAAAACACCAGCCGTGGTAAAGTTTGAAATTGACCCTGAGGCCTTTGACTCTACAGCTACCGTACTCACCAGAAGTCCACAGGTCATCCCTGTAGACTGTCAGAAGCTAGTGCCTTACAGCTGTAGACTTATCATCATAATGTTAGTATGCTTTATGTATTCTGTAATTGTTTAACTAGTTAGTAAATGAATTATTGAGCCAATTTGTGTATTGCTGATTCAAAAGTAAAGTTACGGTTCGTGCAGACCACAAGGAATTACGACGTTCTAAATGAGACTGACAAGGTAATAATACATTAATAAGTGACTGTAATCGATAAGATATGAAAATATCGTATGAGTTAATTTGGGAGACGTGGTTAGCAGATGTTATAGTGGGTATAGTGAAATGCTTGTGCTTCTAGCTCCGAAGGTGCAGTAATATCTAACAAGTAATATCTAACAGTTTCACAACATATACCCAAATACACATGTTGGAGGCGTGCTTGGCCACGCAGTCATGGGTGAACAGGGAGTACAGGAGGGGGCTGAGCACACACCCTTGTGGGGCCCCAGTGTTGAGGATCAGCGAGGAGGTGTTGTTTCCTTCACCACCTGGAGGCGACCCGTCAGGAAGTCCAGGATCCAGTTGCACAGGGCGGGGTTCAGACCCAGGGCCCCGAGCTTGATGATGAGCTTGGAGGGTACTATGATGTTGAATTCTGAGCTATAGTCAATTAACAGCATTCTTATATACAGTGGGGAGAACAAGTATTTGATACACTGCCGATTTTGCAGGTTTTCCTACTTACAAAGCATGTAGAGGTCTGTCATTTTTATCATAGGTACACTTCAACTGTGAGAGACGGACAAAATCCAGAAAATCACATTGTATGATTTTTAAATAATTAATTTGCATTTTATTGCATGACATAAGTATTTGATCACCTACCAACCAGTAAGAATTCCGGCTCTTACAGACCTGTTAGTTTTTCTTTAAGAAGCCCTCCTGTTCTCCACTCATTACCTGTATTAACTGCACCTGTTTGAACTCGTTAACTGTATAAAAGACACCTCTCCACACACTCAATCAAACAGACTCCAACCTCTCCACAATGGCCAAGGCCAGAGAGCTGTGTAAGGACATCAGGGATAAAATTGTAGACCTGCACAAGGCTGGGATGGGCTACAGGACAATAGGCAAGCAGCTTGGTGAGAAGGCAACAATTATTTGCGCCAACAAAATGGAAGAAGTTCAAGATGACGGTCAATCTCCCTCGGTCTGGGGCACCATGCAAGATCTCACCTCGTGGGGCATCAATGATCATGAGGAAGGTGAGGCATCATCCCAGAACTACACGGCAGGACCTGGTCAATGACCTGAAGAGAGCTGGGACCACAGTCTCAAAGAAAACCATTAGTAACACAATACGCCGTCATGGATTAAAATCCTGCAGCGCACGCAAGGTCCCCCTGCTCAAGCCAGCGCATGTCCAGGCCCGTCTGAAGTTTGCCAATGACCATCTGGATGATCCAGAGGAGGAATGGGAGAAGGTCATGTGGTCTGATGAGACAAAAATAGAGCTTTTTGGTCTAAACTCCACTCGCCGTGTTTGGAGGAAAAAGAAGGATGAGTACAACCCCAAGAACACCATCCCAACCGTGAAGCATGGAGGTGGAAACATCATTCTTTGGGGATGCTTTTCTGCAAAGGGGACAGGACGACTGCACCGTATTGAGGGGAGGATGGATGGGGTCATGTATCACGAGATCTTGGCCAATAACCTCCTTCCCTCAGTAAGAGCATTGAAGATGGGTCGTGGCTGGGTCTTCCAGCATGACACCGACCCGAAACACACAGCCAGGGCAACTAAGGAGTGGCTCCGTAAGAAGCATCTTAAGGTCCTGGAGTGGCCTAGCCAGTCTCCAGACCTAAACCCAATAGAAAATATTTGGAGGGAGCTGAAAGTCTGTATTGCCCAGAGACATCCCCGAAACCTGAAGGATCTGTATGGAGGAGCGGGCCAAAATCCCTGCTGCAGTGTGTGCAAACCTGGTCAAGAACTACAGGAAACATATGATCTCTGTAATTGCAATCAAAGGCTTCTGTACCAAATATTAAGTTCTGCTTTTCTGATGTATCAAATACTTATGTCCAGCAATAAAATGCAAATGAATTACTTAAAAATCATACAATGTGATTTTCTGGATTTTTGTTTTAGATTCCGTCACTCACAGTTGAAGAGTACCTATGATAAAAATTACAGACTTCTACATGCTTTGTAAGTGGGAAAACCTGCAAAATCGGCAGTGTATCAAATACTTGTTCTCCCCACTGTAGGTATGCATCTTATCCAGATGGGATAGGGCCGTGTGTAATTTGGTGGCGATTGCATCATCTGTGGATCTATTGGGACGGTAAGCAAATTGAATGTGGTCTAGGTTGGCTGGTAAGGTGGAGGTAATATGATCCTTGACTAGTCTCTCAGCACTTTTTTATTATTATTGTTTTTTACCCCTTTTTCTTCATATCCAATTGGTAGTTACAGTCTGGTCCCATCGCTACAACTCCCGTACGGACTCGGGAGAGGCGAAGGTCGAGAGCCGTGCGTCCTCCGAAACACAACCCACCAAGCCGCACTGCTTCTTGACACAATGAACGCTTAACCCAAAAGCCAGCCGCACCAATGTGTCGGAGGAACCACCGTCCACCTGGCTACTGAGTCAACGTGCATGCTAGAGCGCGATGGGACAAGGACAACCCGGCCGGCCAAACCCTCCCCTAACCCGGACGATGCTGGGCCAATTGTGCGTCGCCTCATGGGTCTCCCGGTCGCGACACAGACGGGCTCGAACCCGCATCTGTAGTAATACAGCTTGCACTGCGATGCAGTGCCTTAGACCACTGCACCACTTTTGAGGTGAGTGCTATTGGGCGATAGTCGCTATTGGGCGATTCAGTTACCTTTGCTTTCTTAGGTACAGGGACCTAATGATAATGATAGTCAAGTCACCACACCATGAATGTTTCATGCGTTTCGACTTGTCCCCAAATTAATATAGGTGGCTCAGAGTTCGTTTCGATATTTCAACCTGCGTGTCCTGATCGCTTCTGGTGTGGATGGACAAAATCTACATGCACGCAATAGTGCACGTGCGTTCCCAGTCTAGTCAGCATGTAACCCTCAGAAAACTGGACACAGGAATATTCTTGCAACGTTTCAATAAACTAGAACATTAATATGGGATATTCTGAGACCATGGAAAACAATGTTCTGGGTAAGTTGTGTTTGACATCTAGGGAAGGGAATGTTCTAACTTGAATGCCCAAACATGCTAAATAGGTTCTCAGGATTTTTTTGCTAACATACATAGAATGTTCCCAGGACTAACGGAAAGTGGACACTCAAACATCAGGGGAACATTAGATAACGTTGCAAAAAAATGTTGTTAGCTGGGAATGTTTGTAAAATGGACAACAGTCATGAGGAAATGCTTGTGGCTGTTAAGGGGATAGACTTTTTCAACTGTACTTCAGCTATTCACTATTTTCAGTATAGCATTGCATTGTGGAAAGTGACGACAGAGAATTTGAAAAAGTATAGTTCTATAATTCTATACTTTTTAGAGAGATATAAAGCCGTCCACCAGAGCTTTATGAGCCGTTTTGGCTTGGACAGGGCTTATTTTAAGGCAGGACATTATATATCATAGTACTGAATGAACTATAAAAGCCTTCAAGTAAATCTCCGAGATATGAAGCATCCAAGATATTAATTTATACAGATGGTCAGTGCTTGAATTTTTGACTGAAATAGATGCCGGTACTCATTTTGGGTGCCGGTACTGTTTACATTTAGATGAAGGAGCTCCACAATATTTTTGAGATAATATTTTATAAGAGGAACAGGAGCTCAAGCAGTAGAACATTTGAGTTGCCGGTACTCGGCTCCGGTGAGCTTCTGCCCAAGTCAAGCGCTGCAGATGGTAGTGATTAACTTGTGCTCAGCTCTTTCTACAACTCTTTCCCATTTCACAGGCTTTCTTGCAGAAAACACTACTCTGTGCTGTTCCAACATCTGCCGCCATGACAACAAGATCGATTAAAGGTCATCTGTTGATGTTTACAAAAGAAGTCAAAACAAAGCTGTGTTAAAATCTCTTTACTTACTGCATGTGCCTCGTTCATGGTCTGATTCTCTTATGCAGATTACAAGATAAGAAATGTGCCCATGTGCTTTTTTGACACTCTACTACTACTTCTCGACTCATAGCGTATCCATTACAGTTCCCATTAAATGTCATTAGAACATGAATATCATATATTTTGAGAACCATGGCTGCCCCATGTTCTGTTTAAATTTGGTGGGATGTTGATGAAATATTCTCCTAAGCCTCAGAAAACTGGACACAGGAATGTTCTTGCAACGTTTCCATGAAACGTGTCTAGAACATTAATAATGAATATTCTGAGAACGTGGTAAAAGTTGTGTTTGACACGAAGGGAATGGTCTCTTGGTAACAGTCCTTGCACGTCACTGGAACATTCCTATGAAAACGTTAGGTAATAACCTAATGTCACGACTGGGTTTGTAGATAGACCAAGGCGCAGCGCAGCGATAGTTCGACATATCCATTTATTAACTAAATATACTTGACGAACTATACAAACAATAACAACGTATAACAAACGTAAAATACACTTACTCCTCTCAGACTGACAAGCAAGACAATGAACCCACTACAACTAATATAGGATCCCCAATCAGAGACAACGCATAGCAGCTGCCTCTAATTGGGGACCCAACACAACACCACACTGAACTAGAATACTAGATATGTCAGGCTCTGACCATGGCTAAAGAGAGTAGCAAAAGGCTTCTCTATGGCCAGAGCCTGACACCTAATGAGACTCTTAAGGGAATGTTCACTAAAGTTGTGGGAACGTTTGTTGTTAGCTCGGGTTACTCAAATTTACCATGCTGGAAAACTATTTAATACATAACATAAAAAAATAGCGCTGACAACAAACCACACCAGAAACAGAGTTATTTCTCCATAAGGCTCAATAAAGAAGCTATATGCTAGCCTCTACTGTAGAGTGATGACTCACAACACTGAGATTCCCCTCTCCCATGTTAAACCTTGTGTACATTAGACTACTTATTTAATAATACCATGAGTGAGGCACATGCTGACACAGAGATCAGTGGATAATATAGAACTGCATTTCACACGTCTGTAGCCAAGGCTGTACAAATACAGGGTGATAAGGCTTTAAAATATTTACTCACTGCCTCCCTTCAGCATCAGGAAATACATAAACACAAACAAACAAACATGTTTGCTGTCGTGTGTAACTAGACTGGCAAAAAGCCACGATACCAGTTAAGAGGAAATATCAGAGTGATCTTACAACGAATTATCAAATCAAGGGATGAATACATTAATTAATGAACTGAAGTCAATGCTCCTGTATGAAGTCCATATAGTATGAAGTCAATGCTCCTGTATGAAGTCCATATAGTATGAAGTCAATGCTCCTGTATGAAGTCCATATAGTATGAAGTCAATGCTCCTGACAACCACAGTCAGACATTTCAAGTAGGAAGAATTGATTCATAAAGAAACAGCTCTCGATTGTGAGGTCATTCTGGTCATTCTGAGACTTTATCTGAAGACCCCAGCTTTTCTCTGAGTGTATAGTGTCTTTGAGATAAATCAGAAAAGGGGAAGGCACTTAACTGAGTAAAGGTTCAAGGTAGTGTTATAGATGAGAGATCCCACTGGACACACCATGTCATTTCAACGTGGAAATGTGGTTGAGACGTTGATCAACCACTCAAATACAGACAGAAGTTTGTTGAATTCCCAATGTGTTATCACTATGCTTTCATCAATCTAAAAGCACAACCAAAATGTCAACCAACCGAACAATGTCTGATATTTGGTTTAGATGTAATATAAAATCACTGAACTTTCAACAATTTTGAAACAAAACACAGTTCAAATGGGAATCCAATGTCAGATATTTTGTATTAACTGAATGTGTTATCACTGTGCTTCATGTAATAGCACAACTAAATGACCTGGATTGTATACTGAACAAATATCTAAAACGCAACATGTAAAGTGTTGGTGCTATGTCTCATGAGCTGAAATAAAATATCCCAGAAATGTTCCATATGTACTCCTATCAAGAAGCTGATTAAACAGCATGATCATTACACAGCTGCACCTTGTGCTGGGGACAATAACACACCACTCTAAAATGTGAAGTTGTCACACAACACAATGCCACTGATGGCACAGGTTGAGGGAGCGTGTAATTGGCATGCTGACTGTAGGGATGTCCACTATAGCTTTTAGAGACTTTGGCAGTAAGTCCAACTGGCATCACAACCGCAGACCACATGTAACCACACCAGCCCAGGACCTTCACATCCTTCTTCACCATTTCAGCTAATCTGCATGCTTGTCGTCCTCACCAGTTCGGTGTCTTAACAAAATTCAGAGGGCAAAGGCTCACCGATGGCCACTGGCATGCTGCAGAAGTGTAGTCTTCATGGATTAATCCCGGTTTCAACTGTACCGGGAAGATGGCAGAGAGCGTGTATGGAGTCGTGTGGGCAAGTGGTTTGCTGATGTCAACGCAACGTTGTGAACAGAGTGCCCCATGGTTGCGGTGGGGTTTTGGTATGTGCCATTCATCTGCCGCCATCACCTCATGTTTCAGTATGATAATGCAAGGCCCCATGTCACAAGGATCTGTACATAATTCCTGGAAGCTGAAAGGTCCCAATTCTTCCATGGCCTGCATACTCACCAGACATGTCCCCCATCTCTCTATTCTTATTTTCTGTTTCCCAGCTGAGTATCTGGAAAGACTCAAGTCTCATTTTCCTTCTACCACTTTCGGGTCTCTCTCTCTCTCTCTCTCTCTCTCTAGTTAGATCAAATGAATAAATGCTTGGAGACATTTATATCAACATTTAAAGGAGATGTAGCTAATGTTTGGATAGTTTCATCTGAGCCACTGGCTTAATCCTATTATCTTGCGAGGAGCACCTGGTCGAGGCAAATTTATGGTGAAATGATTGTCTTTCCACTTCCGTATTATGGCCCCAACAGTGCTCACTGGAACATTCAGAAGCTTAGAAATGTGCCTATAACCAATGCCATCATGTTTTGCAACAATTAGGTTGCGAAGGTCTTGAGACAGCTCTTTGCTTTTACCCATCATGAGATGTGTCTTGTGTGACACCTTGGCAATGAGACCTTTTTGTAGGCCATCAGTTGGGACTGAGCCAGCTGATAATAATTTGCACTGACAGGGGGCTGGATTGCTTTCTAATTACTGATAGTTTTCAGCTGTTGTCTTGGCTTTCCATGCCTTTTTGAACCTCCCTTTCTTCATGTGTTCAATACTTTTTCGCTGTGTCATTTCACATTATTACACATAACTTAATTTCTGAACTTATTTGTTTTGGTGTCTTTGTATGTATGGATTACTTGGGTTGTTACCAACATCTGGTGAAACTTTCATGTCAATAGCACCTTTGGAAATATATTTACTGTGAAAACTGGTGACGTGTTCAATACTTATTTCACCCGCTGTATGTGGGAACTCCTTCAAGACTGATGGAAAAGCATTCCAGGTGAAGCTGGTTGAGAGAATGCCAAGAGTCTGCAAAGATGTCATCAAGGCAAAGGGTGTCTACTTTGAAGAATCTCAAATATAAAATATATTTAGATTTGTTTAACACTTTTTTTGGTTACTACATGATTCCATATGTGTTATGTCATAGTTGATGTCTTCACTTTAATTCTACAATGTAAAAAATAGTGCAAATAAAGAAACTTTTGACCAGGGGTGTATATTTTGTTCCACTGACTTAGTCTGACTTTGTCTACAAATTAAAACCGGAATGTGTTGGATTCACGTCTCCATTTCAACCTAAAACCAAAGTTAAAGAATAGGACGAAATCAAGAAAATAAGAATAGAGAGATGATTTAAGTCATCCATCTACTTTGAATGTGCCCACATTTGCAACTGATTATCAATGTGACTTCTGGGCCCACATCACATAGTGAAGGAGGAAGGTGTAGGGGACTCAAAGTTGTTGCACTGCTAACCCTCAGCCAGCATCTGAAATTTGATGTAGAATATTTTAATCTTGTAGCACTTTTATTCAGCACTTCCACTGCTGACTGTTGTGGACTCATCATGTCAAGGTTTTAATTCCATCTATCCTGCTGACTGTTGTGGACTCATCATGTCAAGGTTTTAATTCCATCTATCCTGCTGACTGTTGTGGACTCATCATGTCAAGGTTTTAATTGCATCTATCCTGCTGACTATTGTGGACTCATCATGTCAAGGTTTTAATTGCATCTATCCTGCTGACTGTTGTGGACTCATCATGTCAAGGTTTTAATTGCATCTATCCTGCTGACTGTTGTGGACTCATCATGTCAAGGTTTTAATTGCATCTATCCCAATTAGGGCCTAGATAGAGTATCATGCAGGTCCTGTGCCGCCTCTGATTGCATTATTCCTCATCTGTTGTTATTATGCAGAGACAGAACAGGCCCAAGGGTTTTACACCCATCAACATGAGCCTGTTTGTGTTCCTATGAGTGTCTCCTTCCTCTCTTCTCTGTGATGCCTCTGCTCTGACGTCACACTGAGTCCGCGGCTCATCTCACACCTAAACGCAGCAACACTGCACGCAGCCCATTTGTCCTGGGACGCCTGCAGCAACATTACGCAATCACAAAGCATTTGTGACAGCCTAGAGTTTGGGCTCAGATGGTTAAGGTTTTATTTATGGTATCACCAGTTACCCCCAAAGGATACATCAACAATGGAGAAAGTTGAGGTATGTATTGGCGAGATCTTGGGACAAACACGCACGTACAGTGCACACTTTGTTACGTTACCGCCTTATTCTAAAATGGATTCAATATTTTTTCCCCTCATCAATCTACACACAATACCCCAGCAAAATCCAGGCCATGAGGTCGAAGGAATTGTACGTATAGCTCCGAGACAGGATTGTGTCGAGGCACAGATCTGGCGAAGGGTACCAAAAAATGTCTGCAGCATTGAAGGTCCCAAAGAACACAGTAGCCTCCATCTTCTTAAATGGAAGAAGTTTGGAACGTCCAAGACTCTTCCTAGAGCTGGCCACCTGGGCAAACTGAGCAATTGGGGGAGAAGGGCCTTGGTCAGGGAGGTGACCAAGAACCCGATGGTCATTCTGACAGAGCTCCAGAGTACCTCTGTGGAGATGGGACAACCATCTATGCAGCACTCCACCAATCAGGCCTTTATGGTAGAGTGGGCAGACGGAAGCCACTCCTCAGTAAAATGACAGCCTGCTTGGAGTTAGCCAAAAGGCACCCAAAGGACTCTCAGACCATGAGAAACAAGAGTCTGGTCGGATGAAACCAAGATTTGGCCTGAATGCCAAGCGTCACGTCTGGAGGAAACAAGGTACCGCTCATCACCTGGTCAATACCATCCCTACAGTGAAGCATGGTGGTGGCAGCATCATGATGTGGGGATGTTTTTCAGCGGCAGGGACTGGGAGACTAGTCACGATTGAGGGAAGGATGAACGGAGCAAAGTACAGAGAGATCCTTGAAGAAACTCCCCAAATGTGTCACACTTGTAGCGTCATACCCAAGAAGACTCGAGGCTGTAATCACTGCCAAAGGTGCTGCAACAAAGTACTGAGTAAAGGGTCTAAATACTTATGTAAATGTGATATTTCCATTTCTAAAAAACTATTTTTGCTTTGTCATTATGGGGTATTTTGTGTAGATTGATGAGAAGAAAAAAAACATTTAACCATTTTAGAATAAGGCTGTAACATAACAAAATGTGGAAAAAGTCAAGGGGTCTGAATACTTCTGAATGCACTGTACATGTGTGCACATACGCACGCAAGCGCACACACACACACACACACACACACACACACACACACACACACACACGACTGCTCTTAGACACATAAATGAACATAAACTACTCTTTAATCATCTCTTCTACTTAGCTTGCTTCAACAGTCCTACATATATGAGTCTAACCAGCCTCTTCCTTTGACCAGCTTGTGACGGCAGGTGAGGTCTAAGCAGCCACTTCCCTTCACTAAAATCATATATTCTGTCAAATGGTGCCTTACAAGTCATTCCCTGTGAGGAGACAGCATTCCCTGACTCAATCAAACGTTTCTAGGGAGGGGAAATCCATGAAATAGCAGGTGTCAAGACCTCCATTCTGCTAGACTCCATTCTGTAATCCTTCAAGTTCATATCTGAACCCCATTTGTTAGAAGCAGCAGTCAGCTATCAGCACAGTTATTAAAACAAAGAAAGCCATTCAAGAGATTGTCCACATGCAATTAAGCCTGTTACCTCTGAGGTCAAATGTAATGGAAGTGTATGAGATAAATGACAGCCATGTGAAATGTAACCAACCAGCTCAGAGCCTTCAGTAAGTGGTGCATCACAGCTCCCCCTAGAGGTGAAACCTGACATTAATAAGAGCTCTCTAGCCAATGATTTGACTCTCAGTCAAATGACACTGCAGTTGGCACTGTGTTGTAAAATTCTGCATGAAATATAGATACATTTTGTCGCCACTCTCAGTACTACTTAAGAAATCCTGGATTCATATCAAATGAGTTTGTCCCAAATGAGTTTGTAAAGTAATGTGGGCCGCATTACTTTACATATGACGCATTCCAAACTACATAGAAATTGCAGCAGGGTACGAGGTGAATGTGTACAACCCTCGGGAGGAGGCAAGAGGAACGGGTGATGATAGATTGTCATGATGTAGTGGAAGATATACAACACATTACTGACGTGCATCACAGTGAGAACAGGGTTTCTTTAGTCATTCCTACAATCGAAAAGGATGTACAGGAACTGACCACTTTCCTCCAAAACACACGCTGCCAGTGCTTTGATTCCAGTCTTCTCTCTTCCTCTCAGCCGCTGGGAGGGAAGGATAAGTGCCATGCAGCAGCCAGACACTAACAACCTTATGTTCTGCTGTAAGGGGAATTGTACCGTTACAGAGCCTGTCAGGGGGAGGCAGGGGGTGTGTGTGTGTGTGATATGTGTGTCTGTATGTACGCTCCTGTGTGTAGAGGAGTAATGGCTTGCCCAACATCAACTCCCTCTGCAACTCAGCAGCTTCCCTCATAGTCAACATGGGGTCAAATTCAGTGTGCGACTGGAACTGAGATGAGCATGTGATATTAAGTCTAAACGCTCAATGTTTCATTTATCACGGAAGAAACAAAAGGGGCATTTTGTCTCCGGTACAACCCTGTCACCCAAGCAAGATACAAGATCTCTCGCTACTCCTCACATTACCCCAGGTAGCCTGTGGTATAATAACAGGTTGTCTGTTCTATTTGAAGAACCAGGCCTGTGGGGCTATGTGTAAAACCCTTGTTAATAATTCAGATATTCAAAGTGAGTTCTCAGTGGTACACTCACTCAGGTCACCCGCACCGTCACACCCCAGTAATAAAGGGTGTCCTTCACTTGATTAATTGCTGCAATCTTGGGAGCCATCCAGGTATTCAATATTTAAATCTGGTCCACAACACTATGAATATTAAAGAGGACAAGACTGTGGGACCCTTATATTGAGCGCCAATGATGCTGCATCTATTTTATTTGTTTTATCTGTCTCTGCTTTCTCTCCCTAAAACTCATCTTATTTTATACTGAAGACCAATCCTAGAATACTTAATTCAACTCTTCACAATCAACTCATCCACACCATGGCTAGATGTTTTGCATCTCTCCAGGCCCATGGTTGCCTCATATTCCTCAGAAACATCACAGCGACTACCAGGCTGGTCAAACTCAACAGCCCTGTCCTTCCTTGACATTTAGTTTCCAGGCAGGATGCGAACGTCTCCAAATAGCAGGCTGGGAGTGTGATGCATTCTGATGGCACACAGATTGAATGCTTCATGGGTGCTGTCGCTCTGTGCCACACCGTGCTGCTCTGTGCTGCATCCATCGTCTCATTTCACCCTGAGAGGACGTGCTCAGAGGAACAGGTCCTGCTAACTGCAGTGTGAGATTCCCCAATAACCAGTCTCATTTAGACAAGAGACCCAGGGGCTGAATGCTGTGTACAGTGAGGGGGAATTAGGCTGTGCAGAAACAGTCCATGGTACAGGTACAACAATGCTATCAGGAGCCACAGAAATACTGCTCTTAACATGTGAACTGGTTTGCATGTACAGGTCCAGATGACAAAAGTGGGGGCTGACTCCTGTGCTGCGCTGTGATGCAATCCTACCTATATAACCAAACTAGGCACATAGCACCATCTCATGGTGTTACTCTGAAATTCAACTTCTAATCAGACAGAAAGTTTAAACTGTATTCCAAATGTAATGAGATGTTGTCTATTTGCAACAGAATGACCTCAAGAGCCTTTTGGGCCAGTAACCAAAAGGTAGCTGGTTCGGATCCCAGAGCTGACTAGGTGAAAAAGCTGTTGATGTGCACTTAACCCTAATTGTATGTCGCTCTAGATAAGAGTGTCTGCTAAATGAGTAATACTCATTATGTTACAGTGACCATTGGTCTTGGGCTGTGGTTTATGAGTACTGTACTTGCTTGTAACAAAGTGCTACAATACCAGTACAACCACTCAGTCTATTCCGATTACAGTAACAGAATACAAACACAAGCGAGCTGATGAATCAGTCCAAGGCTGAAATGACCAGACTATCACATCTGACTGTTCCCTCTCTACAAAGTGATTAAGGCTGACAAGTCGCTGTGCCAGCTAGTCCCATCAGGCCTGATGCATATTTCCATGAGCCATAGCTCCTCAGTTACAGATCCAGAAATATACAAAGTGTAAAACAACATGAATTATTCTATGTCCTGTCTCTCGCGCAAAGCCATTTCACGCTTGCCAGTTCAAACCTTTTTAAAGATGAGAATATGCCAGCAACTGGAATTATACATGAGCTGCAAAGTGAAAGAATATATAAACCACTTCTTGCCTTGATGATAGCATCAGACTGACATATGGGTTGCTCTTGCAGAAAATAGATCTGATGTACAGTATGTCTAGGTTTAAAGTCTGAACCCATGGATTGGGCACAAAGTAGGCTACATCTTTGGCTTCTGAAATACCTATATGTTTGTGTATGTGTGTGGTGGAGGATGTATTTGTGTGCACATAAGTTTAACCATCTCTGCAGTATTCATTGATTGTGAGGAGGGCCATATACCAGGCAATGCAGCCTCCATGGCCCAAACAGAGATGAGCACTAACATCAATCCCAGTAGCAGAATAATTCCTATTATCTCGAGGTCTCCCTCCTCCCAGCACAGGATCCTGTGTGATGCATGAGCCACTCGCTAACAGAAAATGATTATTAGCAGCCTTTAAACAGCAGGATTCTCAAAATGTCAGTCCACCACACTGAATACAGATGCACAACTCCAGTCAGGAATGGGAAAATAGTTAATCTGGACCACCAGGGAAACAAACTTCAGGACATGTGGTCGGGGAAAACTCCTTGCCCTATTTATGAACTGAAACCTTTTAGCACATAGTCCATGTTACGGGTAACAACAGCAGATAGGAAACAAAGTTCTGTTCAATAATTCAGCAATACATGACAGTAGATGTAAACAAACACAATGGAATCCTGTGGTATCTTTCTTTCTCCTTCCTTCCTTCCTTCCTTCCTTCCTTCCTTCCTTCCTTCCTTCCTTCCTTCCTTCCTTCCTTCCTTCCTTCCTTCCTTCCTTCCTTCCTTCCTTCCTTCCTTACTTACTTACTTACTTACTTACTTACTTACTTACCTCCCTCCCTGTGGGGATTATAGCATGCTGAGGCAGGTGTACTTTCAGAAACACCATTATACCTCCTAATGAGAGGCCCAGTGAATCCCCCTGGTGGCCCCAGCCTTATCGGGCCCTGCATCGGACAAACCAGGGAGATAACCTCCATCCGTCTTCATGACTGTCTGCTTTATTGCCTTAGCAGAGTGCAGGAACACAGCCCTCCTCAGCAGAGAAAGCCAATATTTGCTTTAGTCATTGCCACGGTGATTGTTAGATTGTTACACAATGGCTGTAGGTGGCTTTTCCTGGGCCAGGTAGGTAAACACAGGATTCTCAAAATGAGGAGGGAGACTAGAGCATGCAGAGAAAAACAATATTAAGATTTACACAAACAATCTCATCAGGATTTTCTCAGACAGCGCTACATTCCGTATGGTCAAACACATATCCATTTATGTCCAAATCTATACTGTAACTCCTGACAAACAAGTAAGCAAATATGTCCATCATAATGCTATTGAAAAAACGGATTCACCGTAGGCTTGAAAAGACAGCAAATAAGAGAGTTCCTTCAGGTCACAGTGTGGGATTCACTCTGAAACAGCATTTTGATGTTGCTGTGACTCATCAGTCTTGACACAGAATGAACTCTTAACCCTTACCGCTCTGAGCCCCCGTCCCAGCTTGTCCTACAATATCTGACCCTGTCTTTACCAATGATGTGTAAACCCTGGATTGCTGATGCTATTCAATGGCCAATGAGAAGCTTAGAAGCCACCGCCGGCCATTTTGGCACTCCCTGAAAGGAGCAGTCCTCCATAGGAATTAAAGGATTTCTACAGTATTTAAATTAAAATGTTTCAAGGACAAAATTACATGTATTTAAGTATTCCTTTGTTGTAGTGGGGACAGTAACATTAGTACTCTATATGCTTTTTTTCTATTTTACATTGTCATGTTCAGTTCACTAAATATAAGTATGCATTAAGGCAGGGGTGCCCCCTGGCAGGGGTGCCCCCCCTCTCCTCTCTGTCTTTTTTAAGTTGCTCCCTCAAATCCTCATCCATCATTTCACAGCGCTGTGTAACAGTATTTCTGGATAGCTGAACATCCTTAATAGCGGAAATGATTTCTGATTTATTTTTTAAATCATCAAACAATTATTCTGCTGCATCTAAAAAGGTCTCTTTTAAAATGTATCCATCCTGGAACGGTTTCTTGTGCTTTGCTAGTATGCAACTCACCCGGAATGATGCGATCGTGGCTGCCTTTGATTTTGAACTGGACCTTGTAAAGATCGATTGTTGGGCAGCTAGTTGAGACTTCAAATCTTTTACTTTTCTCTTACGTAGTTCACTTTTAGCTGGAAAGTCACTTTCATATTTCTTGTGAACAGTTTTGAAATGCCTCTCGACATTTCCCTTCTTATCAAGAGCTACAGTTGAAGTCGGAAGTTTACATATGCTTAGGTTGAAGTCATTAAAACTCATTTTCAACCACTCAACAGATTTCATGTTAACCAACTATTGTTTTGGCAAGTCGGTTAGGACATCTACTTTGTGGATGACATAAGAAAGTCTTCCAACAATTGTTTACAGACAGATTATTTCACTTATAATTCAATATATCACAATTCCACTGGGTCAGAAGTTTACATACACTAAGTTGACTTTGCCTTTATGTTATGTCGTTAGAAGCTTCTGATAGGCTAATTGACATAATTTGAGTCAATTGGAGGTGTACCTGTGGATGTATTTCAAGGCCTACCATTAAACCCTCTTTGCTTGACATCATGGGAAAATCACAAGAAATCAGCCAAGACCTCAGAAAAAAAATTGTAGACCTCCACAAGTCTGGTTCATCCTTGGGAGCAATTTCCAAATGCCTGAAGGTACCACATTGATCTGTACAAACAATAGTATGCAAGTATAAACACCATGGGACCACGCAGCCATCATACCGCTCAGGAAGGAGACGCGTTCTGTCTCCTAGAGATGAACGTACTTTGGTGCGAAAAGTGCAAATCAATCCCAGAACAACAGCAAAGGACCTTGTGAAGATGCTGGAGGAAACATGTACAAGAGGTATCTATATCCATAGTAAAACGAGTCCTATATCGACATAACCTGAAAGGCCGCTCAGCAAGGAAGAACCCACTGCTCCAAAACCGCCATAAAAAAGCCAGACTACGGTTTGCAACTGCACATGTGGACAAAGATCGTACTTTTTGGAGAAATGTCCTCTGGTCTGATGAAACAAAAATAGAATTGTTTAGCCATAATGACCATCGTTATGTTCGGAGGAAAAAGGGGGAGACTTGCAAGCTGAAGAACACCATCCCAACCGTGAAGCATGGGGGTGGCAACATCATGTTGTGGGGGTGCTTTGCTGCAGGAGGGACTGGTGCACTTCACAAAATAGATTGCTTTAAGAGGAAGGAAAATTATGTGGATATATTGAAGCAACATCTCAAGACATCAGTCAGGAAGTTAAAGCTTGGTCGCAAATGGGTCTTCCAAATGTGTCTTCCAACTTCCAAAGTTGTGTCAAAATGGCTTAAGGACAACAAAGTCAAGGTATTGGAGTGGCCATCACAAAACCCTGACCTCAATCCTATAGAAAATTTGTGGGCAGAACTGAAAAAGCGTGTGCGAGCAAGGAGGCCTACAAACTTGACTCAGTTACACCAGTTCTGTCAGGAGGAATGGGCCAAAATTCACCCAACTTATTGTGGGAAGCTTGTGGAAAGCTACCCGAAACGTTAACCCAAGTTAAACAATTTAAAGTCAATGCTACCAAATACTATTTAAGTGTATGTAATCTTCTGACCCACTGGGAATGTGAAATAAATCATTTTCTCTACTATTATTCTAACATTTCACATTCTTAAAATAATGTGGTGATCCTAACTGACCTAGGACAGGGAATTTTTACTAGGATTAAATGTCAGGAATTGTGAAAAACTGAGTTTAAATGTATTTGGCTAAGGTGTATGTAAACTTCAACTGTACATTTGAATGGCAGATCAGACACACACACATTTTGAATTTGTTGTGGTGAAAAAATAATCTTCCTCCCACTCACTGTGAAACTGGTAGATTTTTGGTTTCTTGCTGCTTGGTCGTATTAAAAACGTAACCGCAACTTTATCGAAAAAAACGTAGTAAAAAAACAACTACCATTGGAACAACAAAGAATATTCTGTTATAGGTCTGTTACAGGTCTCGCAAGCATGGAAATGTAAATGTACTATGGTAGTGACAGTATGCGGGTTGGTCTAATTTTATGTCAATCAAGCAGTTTTTTAAATATTTTGACTGTGCAGTAATATTCGAGAAAGAAGCTAACCTGTAAGCAAAGCATATGGCGCTTCAGAACTGTGGACCTCATTATTTTAAAGCAGACTCGATGGTAACGCTATGAATTGCCAAAATATATATTTTTAGTGCATTCATTTTGAAAACCTTTACGCGGTCTACTAGAAAGAAGTTCACGATCGACCGGTCCTGGGAACCAATGAATTAAGGTGTCTGTAATACAATATATTTGTCAACAGTGAATGTAGACATTAATAAATGCATTTCTATAGCTTCCAATTTTTGTTTTACAAAATAGGAGTTCCGAAATGGCAAAACAGCGGCCCCTGTTAGTCATCTAGGGATAATACATATCATTTATAATTAGGAATAAATGCAGCCTCACACACGCGCACACACACACACACACACAGTCTACCCGGTCACCCCACCACACACGGAGTCATGCTGATGAGTTCTCAGATGAGGTCATGTTGCCCCTCTCATGAGGTCATTTCCTCCCCTGCCACTGCTGACAGAGGTCAAAGGTCAGACTATGTGAGGGAGATTACTCAGCAGGTCACTGACACCAACACCAGCAGCCACTCTACATTTCCCCTGCTGATAATGTTCCTGTTTTTCTGAGTGCGTGTTTGTGTGTGTGTGTGTGTGCGTGCGTGCGTGTTCCACTCTGTAAACGTCTTCTCGCCAATGAAACATAACTTATTCATCCGCTTCTTCAAAAATAAAAATGCAACACACACACACACAGAGCCGGGATCCAACATTCTTACATAATGGTATAATTGTACATTCAGGTCTGAATAATGTATAGTGCATAAAGTACAGTACATGCCAAATCATCTCTCCTCACACACGCCATATTGTATGCTTGTCTCTTCCTCAACTCCTTACAGACATTGGTAGTCTGCTCTCTGTTCTCAACATGCCTCAGGATTCCTCACTAGTCTGTTTCTCATCTCAGGAAATAAACAACATTGATTAACGTATTTAAGACAGATTTGAGGGAGAAAATGATCCGAATATGTGATGAGTGAAGCTCCATAAATGTTTGTGAACGTTAAGCGATGTCACTGAAAGAATCATAATTCCCCCCGGACAAAGAGATCTAACTGATGAGGTAACCAGAGATATCTCTAAAACACAGACACTGTAATAAATCAGCTAACCTCCGGCACATCACCGAAAGTAACCAACCCCCTCACTCTCCTACCCAACACAGAAAGAAGAGAGAGGAGAAAACGGCATTGAGTTTGTTTATTCATTCTCCTTACAACCCAGTTGCTGAAATCACCCTGCTATCAGCCACAGGCATTTCCATAAAAAGAACAAGGAGGATTTCCAAGTGGTTTGTGAGATGGTCAGAGAAAGAGAGAAAGAAAGAGAAAGTTTTGAGAGAGAGAGAGAGAGAGAGAGTGTTCTATAAGGAATAAAACATAGTACATAGGCGGTAAATCATTATACACAATGTTGTCTTTGCATTGGGATTGGCCTATCCACAGGACCAAGACATCAATCTAAATGGGTTTGTTACAACCTGATTACAACTTTAGTGAGCTACAATATAGCCTCCATTGTTCTATAGTTGTTACAGACTGAAACGTCCCAGGGAGTACAGCCCCTGGGGGAAGCTATTGGATATGTAGAAAACAACATTTCTATTTCAATTAGGCGACCTGCTGAAAGATGCATCTGCAAACACACAGCAGCCTATAAATACTACACTTCATCCCAAAATAACACTCTTTTTCACAGAGGGAGTCAGATAACGATACCTAATTGTCACCAAATTACTAAAATCCCATGGACAATGGACGCTTCCCTAAACAATTAGGTGTATTATTGTGGAGGCGATAGGGAGCCATCAAATACAGGCCAAGCAAACTAGTAGTGGGACAAACAGCTGAATAACAGCCTCTCTCAGTAAGTCTAGTCCACCTGCCTGTACAGCTGCATGGGATTACCTTATTGTCACTCTGCAAATGACTGTCCTCAAACTTTAGGGTTGTGTAGATTTAGATAGCTAGATAGATAGCTAGATAGATAGCTAGATAGCTAGATAGCTAGATAGCTAGATAGCTAGATAGATAGATAGATAGATAGATAGATAGATAGATAGATAGATAGATAGATAGATAGATAGATAGATAGATACTTTATTGATCCCCGAGGGGAAATTTCTTTGTCAAGCAGCTACGAAAAAACACAGGGCAGGTGCAAAATGCCAGAATGAAAATACACAAAAGACAGATACACGATACATGATACATAGAGCGGCAGTATGAAGTGAATATTTTGCATGGTTAAATTAACTGTACAGGTAAATATACAGCTAGATTTACAGGTAAGTGAATATTTGCATGGTTACATTAACTGTACAGGTAATTGACAGGAAGAGATACTTAAATAGCTAAATGTGTGTATGATATAATTTAGGGTAATAATAGTAATTCCCTTAAAATACAGTCCTTAGTGCGCAGGGTTTAATTACAGATAAATGCACGTATTGCACATTCGATATACTAAAAGCAATGAAAAAAGATACAACTGACAGGATACTAATATGCATTCCTGAGTGAATGACTACGTAAGTTCAGTCCAAGAATTACTTACAATATTGCACGTGATATGATATAACAACTGTATATACAGACCTGAATGAATAAATAAGTCCTGAGTGAATGAGTGCTGCATGTCTAAAACGAGCACTCTGACTCTGACTTTGTAATAACAGCAGAGGCTGGCCTTTTAAGCTGTGCTTGTGACTATTCAATACATACAGCTACAAGGAGCACCTATCTGTCATTCTGTACGGCCAAACTAATGTTTTCAAGGCTGCAAAGGCTGCAAAAGCAGGATTTGCTCACTTTCTCTCTGTAAGACCCTGTAGTAAGACAAGCAGAGGAGAAACTATGGTAGAGCCAAATATTTTTAGAACTAACCCAAGATAGACCACAGCCAGTTGTTTCCAATGGGAGAAAATTAATCATAGTGGGTAGAACAAGAAAGGAAGTGGGCAGAGCCATGCACGCGCTATTGGTGTGTTCTAGCATGTATTTGTACATTTCCATTAGGGAACGCCTACTCTGTGAAGTGCGGGTGTGCAATAACTCAAAAAAGTCTACAAAACAGATTATAATTTTAAGAACAGAAAACTGTATTGAGATCAAATGTTTAATCAATGAAAAAACTTGCAGAATGTCGGACAGAATCCATCTTGCTCCATCTTCTCCCACTGCCGGCCACTGGGCTTCCTCTCATCACCATATTTGGTGGTGAGTGTAAATGCCAACCGGATGCTTCAGATGTATACATCCGGTGAAACATCTGGCTCATGTTTCTAGCTGTGGTAGTGAGTGAGGAACATGGTGGCCCTCTCTAGTCTGTGTCAAGCTCCTCACTATGGTACTGTGACATGAGGAGTGACACTAGTGAGTCACACAACCCTGTCTTATTTACACTACAGTCAGCCATTAATCCCTCAGATCTGACAGTGATACTCTCTGGGGGCAGGTGAAGGCAGGGGAGAGGAGAAATGGGAGGGAAGGAAGGGAGTAGAGGGAAGAGATCAGAGAGGGGGGAGGCATGAGAGGGGAAGAAAGGGCAAGGATGAGTGGATGGATTTTCTTAAAGGGGGGTGAGAATTAGAATGTTCTGTCTTTTTAAAAACGTGTAATCTTGATGATTGCCTTTCTGTTGTGACATACACACCTAGTCTGAAGTTTGACATTCATCAAGTGATTTAGTTTGAGTAGTTATATTGAATGGAATCAAAGTGGTGTTTAGACGACATCTGCAGAATGGATTTTCTCATTAAAATGAGACTGAAATGTTTTGAGCAATCAAAGCCTAACCATTAAACATCTTTAATACCTTGAATGTTTTTCCAACTGATGAGGAACCAGAAACAGTTCAATAACAAACGTGATTGATGATATTTTATTTTATTGTGCTTATGATCTTCTCTAATCTAATCTGGTGGAGCTTCATCCCCAGACAGTCTCCAGCCTGAGGCTACTGCCCACCCACACACGCTGATAATGTCACTTTCCCAAAGGGGAAAACAAAGATGGCATTTTCTTACAAGACATGCTCTATGTGATCGATCAAAGTGATAAATCCAGTGAATGCAACATCTTAAAAAATAACATTAACTTGTTCAGATGGAAATACATGTGCTGTGAGGGTGAGAGAGAGATATGGAGAGAGAGAGGACAGAGGGAGAAGGAGTGACGGACAGAGTAGAGAGAGAAGAGAGAGAGAGAGGACAGAGGGAGGAGAGCGAGCGAGAGAGAAGGAGTAAGAAATGGTAGCTGGCTAGAAAGGTGGAGATGAATAAGAGCAGACTGTCTACAGGAAGAGAAGCTGCCAAATGAGCGCCATCTATTCAACATGGCCACCACGCTGATAATGAGGACTGAAATTAATAATGCCACTTTACAATAACTGCTGCGTTGGCAGAAACCACACGCAACACTCTCCACACAGACAAATGGACTGGCTATAGGGGAGCTGGAACAGAACGAGAGGGAGAGAGAGAGAGAGAAAATTGAGAGGGGAAATAAACAGATGTGGAGGGCACACATCTAATGTTCCTCTAATCGCAGAGATATTTCAAAGGAAAAGAAAGTGGTGCTCTTTGAAAAACAAAGTACAGTCATTCCTTTTCTTCTCAACCAGCTGTGATTAAAGAGTCAGAGAGCCCAGAGCTGGCAGGAACCAGTGTACCACTCCAGATTATGCAAATGCCCACATCAGGGAAATCAATATGCATGGGTGAGTTCAACAACAAATAAAGAAGGTGAGCACAATAACAATGGAAAAACTCCCAAAAGGTGAAGAGAGGGACAGAGTACATTTCAAATGGAAAAGGCTGAAATAGCATGGGGAGATGCAGAGAGCAATGGAAAACACTTGACTACTAACAGATCTCAGCTCTTTGGATGTGGCAGTCCATGGAGTGGTTTGAGTGGCACGGATAGTACCTGGAGGTATGGAGTGATGTTGGAAGGGAAAGATGGACAGGTGGAGAATGCTCCATTCTGCCCCCAGGCCTAGAGGCTCTTCACATCCAGGTCTAAGTAATGAGCTGGGCTGTCTGCCACCACACAGAGCTACTCTACTGCTGGACTCTGACTACTGCTGAGTCACATGAATGGTTCTATATCTACAGTGCCTTCGGAAACTACTCAGACCCCTTGACTTTCTCCACATTTTGTTATGTTACAGCCTTATTCTAAAAATCCTCAGCAATCTACACACAATACCCCATAATGACAAAGCGATAACATGTTTTTAGACATTTTTTCTAATGTATTAAAAATGCAAAACAAATACCTTATTTACATAAGTATTCAGACCCTTTTCTATGAGACTCAAAATTGAGCTCAGGTGCATCCTGTTCCCATTGATCATCCTTGAGATGTTGCTTCAATTGATTGGACATGATTTTGGAAAGGCACACACCTGTCTATATAAAGTCCCACAGTTGACAGTGCATGTCAGAGCAAAAACCAAGCGATGAGGTCGAAGGAGTTGTCCATAGAGCTCCGAGACAGGATTGTGTCGAAGCACAGATCAGAGGAAGGGTACCAAAACATTTCTGCAACATCAAAGGTCCTCAAGAACACAGTGGCCTCCATCATTCTTAAACGGAAGACATTTGGAACTAGCAAGACTCTTCCTAGAGCTGTACGCCAGGCTAAACTGAGCAATCGGGGGAGAAGGGCCTTGGTCAGGGAGGTGACCAAGAAGAGCTTTAGAGTTCCTGTGTGGTGATGGGAGAACCTTCCAGAAGGACAACCATCGCTGCGGCATTCCACCAATCAGGCCTTTATGGTAGAGTGGCCAGACGGAAGCCACTCCTCAGTAAAAAGACACATGACAGCACACAGACTCTCAGACCATGAGAAACAAGATTATCTGGTCTGATGAAACCAAGATTGAACTCTTTGGCCTGAATGCCAAGCGTCACGTCTGGAGGAAACCTGGCACCATCCCTATGGTGAAGAATGGTGGTGGCAGCATCATGCTGTGGGTATGTTTTTCAGCGACAGGCACTTGGAGACTAGTCAGGAACGAGGGGAAAAATAATGGAGCAAAGTACAGAGAGATCCTTGATGAAAATCTGCTCCATAGCGCTCAGGACCTCAGACTGGGGCAAAGGTTTACCATCCAACAGGACAACGACCCTAAGCACACAGCCAAGACAACGCAGGAGTGGCTTCGGGATAAGTCTCTGAATGTCCTTGAGTGGTCCATCCAGAGGCCGGACTTGAACCCGATCGAACATCTCTGGAGAGACTTGGAAATAGCTGTGCAGCAACGCTACCCATCCAACCTGACGTAACTTGAGAGGATCTGCAGTGAAGAATGGGAGAAACTCCCCAAATACAGGTGTGCCAAGCTTGTAGAGCCATACCCAAGAAGATCCAAGGCTGTAATCGCTACCAAAAGTGCTTCAACAAAGTACTGAGCAAAGGGTCTGAATACTTCTGTATATGTGATATTTCCGTTTTTTATTTGTAAAACATTTGCAAATAAAAATGCAAACCTGTTTTTGCTTTGTCATTATGCTTTGTCATTATGGGGTATTGTGTATAGATTGTGTGTAGATTGATGAGGGTAAGGCTGTCTATACGTAACCTTTATTTGATTAGGCAAGTCAGTTAAGAACAAATTCTTATTTATAATGACAGTTTATACACGCAAGTATGGCATGTTCTGAATACCTATCAATGGACTTCAGGCAAACCCCCTTCTCACCTTTCAACCCCAATTTTGCCTGACAATAACACTGAGACTGCCTGTTTTAATATGGCAATAATTCCGCTGTGTCTATCCTCTCACTTTTCCTCTGTCTTCTAGGCTATTCACTCCCTCCATGCATCCCTCCCTCCCTACCTCCCCCGCTCTCTATACTCCTCTCTCTCTAGATAAACAGTGGGCCCTGCCTTATTTCAGAAGTGTTGAGGGACTTCATAATGAGAGATTGCAGATAGCCATGGTCTGGTCGGAGAAGTCCTTAGCTCTTAAGCCTGAGAGCAGTGGCGGAGTGAGGACCCCAGTGAAGACTCTCTGTCACATTAACGAGATCATTAGCTTGTAGGTTACGGTGATTACAATCCTACAAATTATGACTAAAAGATTATTTCTGTCTTTGTCGACATCGGTTTCTGAGTTCCCACACCATCATTGTGTGAATTTTGACATTCTCTTGCCAGCCCCAATGTGGATCAATGAGGTGATCAAATCCCTACAGAGAAGCTTTCCCTACGCATCAGCACACCCGCCAAACACTGATGCTGTTTGGGCATCTCTGGGTGCCCATGGCCATCATGTTACACATAATAATGGGGAGAAGGGGAAAACGGATCAGTTTCCTAAACCCACACCGCTTCCCATTCCAAGCACTGCGGGTTTCTCCAGGGTCTGTTCGGTATTCCCTAAATGTGTAGCCGCTGCCTGCTAAGTTTTGCTGAGAGACCGTCTTATTTGTTTACAATCAATTTAGCATCCCAGCGGTGTAAGCAGATAGAGGGTGAGAGGACACGCAATGTTCAGTACTCACTTCTGCTGTACAGTTCAGTGGCCACATCTCGGCTGCACACCTGAGAGGCGGAGAGGGAGGGAAACACATGCTCAGTGGAATTCTAACGAGACCTAAAAGGTGAGGCAGAGAGATACTGGAGCTCTCTTTATGAACCAGCAGACAGAGTTTAGCAGAGGCAGAGAGAGCAAAGGGTGTCTCTCTCTCTCTCTCTCTCTCTCTCTCTCTCTCTCTCTCTCTCTCTCAATTCAATTCAATTCAATTCAATTCAATTCAATTCAATTCACTTTATTGGCATGACGCAACAATGTACATATTGCCAAAGTATCATACATCAATATATATATTTTTTTTCTATATATTTATATATATATATTTTTTTTCTATTTTATATATATATATATACATACATATACACACGCACATACATATATATACACATATATACATACATTCATACACACATATATATATATATATTTTTTTAAAAATATAATTACATCAAAGAACAAATAACAACAGGAAAAAATAAAATAAATGCATTAAATATGTCAGGCACTGTCCCTCAACTTGTGGCAGGCAGCAACATAGCATGCTGCCAGCACACAGCTGGTCATGTCTTCCCCCAAAAGGATCGGCAGCCTTTCTATGTCAGAGAGGTCCTCAAAGCCCCGGACTACTTGTTCAAATTTGGGGAAGTGACTCTCTCTGATGGTTTTATATTTTTGACATTTGGTCAGGAAATGCAGCTCTGTCTCTGGTTCTGCTGTGGTGCAGTGGTTGCACAGCCTTTCCTCTACAGGGAGCCAGGTTTTCCTGTGTCTACCCTTCTCAATAGCAAGGCTGTGCTCGCTGAGCCTGTACTTTGTCAAGGTTTTCCTGAGGTTTTGATCAGTCACCCTGGTCAGATAGTTTGCCATGGTGTACTGTCGATTTAGGGCCAAATAGCACTGCATTTTGCTTTGTGCTTGTGTTTGTGTTTTCCAATAGGTAATGTAGTTTTGTTTTAGATGTTTTGTAATTTGGTTAATTCTTATTGATTGGATGTTCTGGTCCTGAGGCTTCAGTGTGTTAGTGGAACAAGTTTGTGAACTCAGCCCCTGGACCAGTTGGATGAAGGGACTCTTATCTTTGCTCAACTCTTGGTATTGCAGGGCTTGGTAATGATATGAGAGGGGGTCACTGTGTTTTAGGTGTTTCCAAAACTTAATTGCTCTTTTTTGAGTTTTTAATATTAGTGGATATCGGCCTAATTCTGCCCTGCATGCATTGTTTGTAGTTTTCCTCTGGACATGTAGGAGAATCTTACAAAGTTCCGCGTGCAAGGTCTCAATGGGATGTTTGTCCCAGTGGGTAAAATCTTGTTTTGTAAGTGGACCCCACACCTCGCTGCCATAGAGTGCGATTGGTTCAATCACACATTTAATTAGTTTTTGCCAAATTGTAATAGGTATTTCAATTTGGATTTGTTTTTTAATGGCGTAGAATGCCCTGCGTGCTTTGTCTCTCAGTTCATTCACTGCATTATTTAGGTGTCCAGTCGAACTTATTTTTAAACCTAAATAGTTGTATTGTGTGCAATACTCTATATGTTTTGCACCAATTGAGAACTTTGGTTTTATTCCCTGGGATCTGGAATTTGTCTGGAAAATCATTATTTTGGTCTTTTTGGGGTTTACTGTCAGGGCCCAGGTCTGACAGTACTGCTCTAGCAGGTCCAAGCTCTGCTGTAGACCATGTGCTGTGGGTGAAAGCAGGCACAGGTCATCTGCAAAGAGCAGGCATCTAACTTCCGAATTGTGGAGACTAACACCAGGGGCTGAGGACTTCTCTAGAATATTGGCCAATTCATTGATGTAAATGTTAAATAGCACAGGGCTGAGATTGCAACCCTGGCGCAGGCCCCGCCCCTGGTTAAATGATTCAGTTTGTTTCTTGCCAATTTTTATGCTACACATGTTGCCTGTATACATTGATTTTATAATGTCATATGTTTTACCCCCTACACCACTTTCAATGACTTTGTAGAACAGTCCTGTATGCCAGATAGAATCAAATGCTTTTTGGAAGTCAATAAAGCAAGTATAGAGTTTTGTCTTATTTTTGTGGACGTGTTTATCTATTAGGGTGTGTAGGGTGTAAATATGATCTGTTGTTCTATGTTTTGGTATAAATCCAATTTGGCTTTTACTCAGGATATTGTGCTTATTAAGGAAGTTTAGGACTCTTACATTTATAATACTACAGAAAACCTTCCCCAGGTTACTGTTCACACAAATCCCTCTGTAATTGTTAGGGTCAGATTTGTCTCCGTTTTTAAAGATTGGTGTTATGAGTCCTTGGTTCCAGATGTCAGGGAAGTAACCTACACTCAGGATCAAGTTAAACAATTTTAATATAGCTAATTGATATTTTTCACTAGTGAATTTGAGCATCTCATTTAGGATCCCATCAGGTCCGCATGCTTTTTTTGATTTGAGGGCTTGAAGTTTTTTAAGGAGCTCCTGCTCAGTAATTGGGGAGTCTAAAGGATTTTGGTAGTCCTTTATAGATTTTTCCAGTTTGTTTAACTTTTCATAAATTTGGCACTGTTCAGTATTATCCTGAGTGTCAACAGTGTTGTAGAGTGCTTTAAAGTGATTTGTCCAAATGTCACCATTTTGTATGGCTAATTCCTGTTGTTTGGGTTTGTTTAGGTTTTTCCAATTTTGCCAGAAGTTGTTTTTATTTATGGACTCCTCAATTAGTGTCAATTGCTTTCTGTTGTACTGGGATTTCTTGATTCTGAGTGTACGTTTATATGATTTTAATGTCTCACAGTACTGAAGGCGTAGTTCTCTGTTGTTTGGGTCTCTGTGTTTTTGGTTCGATAGTGTTCTAAGTTTTTTCCTAATGTTTTTACAATCTGTATCAAACCATTTGTCTTCTGTATTTCTGTTTGGTTTGTTTGATCCTAGCTTTAATTGTGCTGTTTTTGCTGTTTGCCTAAATATATAATTTATGTTATTTACAGCTAGATTGACACCTTCTTTACTGTGAGCGTACATTGTATCCAGAAAGTTGTTTAGGGTTGATTGGATTTTTTGGTTACTGATTGCTTTCTGGTATTCCTCTGTGCTGTTTTGAGCCCATCTGTATGAATGTTTGATGTTGTACAGCTTATTGGGCTGTGAATTTGTGGTTGCTTCTATGTCTGATCTTTTGAGGAACAGGGTAATTTGGCTGTGATCAGACAGAGGTGTTAGTGGCTTAACAGTGAATGAGCTGAGAGAGAAAGGGTCCATATCTGTTATCATGTAGTCTACTGTGCTTTGGCCAAGAGGAGAGCAATAGGTGAATCTTCCTAAAGAGTCCCCCTGTAACCTACCATTGACAAAGTACAGACCCAGGCTTCGACAGAGCTGCAATAGGTCTTTTCCATTCTTGTTGACGATGCTGTCACTGTTGTTCCTGTAGGAAAGGTTAAAGGGATTAGAGACAGCTTGGCCTGTGATATAGCTGTCCCCTCGTGTGCTCATTTGGTCAGGTAGTGTTCCTGTGCGTGCATTTGTGTCCCCACAGATGAGCACATTTCCCTGGGCCTGGAAGTGGCTCGTCTCTTCCTCAAGGGTGGAGAATATTTCTTCTGAGAAATAGGGGGATTCTGAGGGGGGGATATATATTGCACACAGGAACAAGTTTTTTCCAGTCAGTGTAAGTTATTTTTTTAGTCTAAGCCAAATGTGATATTTGCCAATTTTTTGGGGGTCAATTAGGTTTTGTAGTTGGGATTTGTACCATATAATCATTCCTCCAGAATCTCTGCCTCTATTGACAGAGATGTGTTTTTGGGATGGTAAAATTATTTCTCTGTAGCCTGTGGGACAGTGCGTGACTACATCTGCCTTACACCATGTCTCCTGCAGAATAATGATATCATCATCTTTTATGTTTTTGTTGAACTCCAGGGCCAGACTCTTCAGTCCTAAGGCTGTCGAGTTTAGGCCCTGGATGTTCCACATGCTAATTGTTAGTGGTCTCATTGCAAAAAGTATGAATATTAAGAATGACTATTACAAGAGAACAACTATACTTCTAAGACTAACTAGGTTACTAAGGGTGAGACAATACAGAACATTCCTCAGATGATATTGTTTCTCCAAAGTGTCATGTAGGTATTTATATATGTACGTGTGAGTGTGTCTGTTCATATCCTCCACTGTGTAAGATAATGTATGTGTGAGTGTTTGGGTGAGTTTGAGTTATTGATTGTGTCTGTTAATGTGTGTGTGCGGGAGTGAGTGTGGATGGGTCGGTGTGTGTGTGTGTGTGTTTGTGAATGGGTCAGTGTGAGTGTGTGTGTGTGTTTGTGAGTGTGTGTGTGGATGGGTCAATGTGAGTGTCTATATCTGGTTAGTGTGAGTGACGATGGGTCAGTGTCAATGTGAGTGTGAGTGTGTGGTTGTGTCAGTGTGAGTGTGAGTGTGTGGTTGTGTCAGTGTGAGTGTTTTTACTGTAGTTTAGTGTAGATGTAGTGGAGGAGCTGTTTGATCTCACTCAGTCCCACAGAGTTATCTGGTCCGGTGAGAGCCTCCGAATAGCTGCGCCGGTTCTGTTGCGGTGCCACCTGAGAAGAAGGGGGGGCAAGACTGGGTCGTGGTGCTGACTCTGTTGTCTGGTAGTGGTGGTGCTCTGGTGTGGGGTAGTATATTGGCCCTGGTCCATTCTGGCGGCTTCGTTGGGGGGAGCGGTGATCTGGTGGTGGGTGGGTCTTGTAGGTTGTGCTGGGTCTCGGTTGGTGTCGAGGGTGCCTGTGGCTTGTTGGTGATGACGTAGTCTGGTAGGCGACTCTGCGTGGTGATGACATCTGGAAGGTGGTCCTGGGTGGTCCTCTGTCCTGTTGGGCACGCTGTGTTGGTCTGCCGAGTGCCACATCCTTCAAGGTCTTGGTGAGCAGTCCCACTGACTGTTTCCTCAGATGGGAGTGGTCGTACAGGTGCTCAGGGTCTCTCTCTCTCTCTCTCTCTCTCTCTCTCTCTCTCTCTCTCTCTCTCTCTCTCTCTCTCTCTCTCTCATATACAAGAGTATTTGGACACCCCTTAAAAATAGTGGATTTGGCTATTTCAGCCACACTCTTAGCTGACACGTGTATAAAATCGACTTGTATCTAATATGGTCATACATTTGCCAGGAGGTTAGAAAGCGCATCTCGGTTTCCACCTCATTTTGTGGGCAGTGGGCACATTGCCTGTCTTCTCTTGAAAGCCAGGTCTGCCTACGGTGGCCTCTCTTGATAGCAAAGCCATGCTCACTAAGTCTGTACATAGACTGGTGGTCTATCTTAATTTTGGGTCAGTCACAGTGGTCAGGTATTCTGATACTGTGTCTTCTCTGTTTAGGGCCAAATAATATTCCAGTTTGCTCAGTTTTTTGGTTAATTCTTTCCAATGTGTCATGTAATTATCTATTTTTGTCTCATGATTTGGTACGGCCTAATTGTGTTGCTGGCTCTGTGGAGTTTGAATTTGTGAACAGAGTCCCAGTACCAGCTGGCTGAGGGGACTCTTCTCTAGGTTAATCTCTCTGTAGTTGAGGGCTTTGATATGGAAGGTTTAAGAATTGCTTCCTTTTAGGTGGTTGTAGAATTCAATTGCTATTCTCTGGATTTGTATAATTAGCGGGAATCGTCCAAATTCTGTTCTGCATGCATTATTAGGTGTTTTACCTTGTACACGGAGGATATTTTTGCAGAATTCTGTATGCAGTCTAAATTTGGTGTTTGTTCCATTTTGTGAATTCTTGGATGGTGAGTGGAACCCAGACCTCACAGCCATAGAGGGCAATGGGTTTTATAACTGATTCAAGTATTTTGTTGCCAGATTCTAATTGGGATGTCAAATGGTATGTTCCTTTTGATGGCGTAGAAGGCCATCAAAAGAGATTGTTCACAGCTTTGTGGAAGTTTAATGTGGTGATGATGTTTAGGCAGAGGTAGGAATAGTTTTTTGTTTGCTCTAGGGAAACAGTGTTTAGGTGGAATTTGTATTTGTGGGCCTGGCTACTGGACCTTTTTTGGAACACCATTATTTTTGTCTTACTGAGATTAACTGTCAGGGCCCAAATCTGACAGAATATGTCCAGAAGATGTAGGTGCTGTTGCAGGCCATCTTTGGTTGGGGACAGAAGCACTAGGTCATCTGCAAACAGAAAACATTTTACTTCAGAGTCTAGTAGTGTGAGGCCAGGTGTTTCAGACTGTTCTAGAGCCCTCGCCAATTCGTTGATATAAATGTTGAAGAGGGTGGGGCTCAAGCTGCATCCCTCTCTCACCCCCCAGCCCTCCTCGCTCTCTCTCTCGTGGTCTCTCTCTCTCTCGTGCTCTCTAACTCTGTCTAACTTTTTCTTTCTCTTTCTCTCTGAAACAGCACGATGAGCATGCAGAGTTGGCATCAGGCCTCAGAGAGTATCAGTGGCAGACAGGCACAACCAGGCAGTCTCGCTTTGCTGCAGATTGCCATCGAGGGCCTAGGAGGACGAGGTAGGTGTGCGGGGGGGGAGGCATGGGGGGATAACGGAGCGAGGGAGTAGGAACACAATGAGACCTCAGAGCTCCGAGAGGACACTTATAGACACTCCCCACACTCACATGCTCAGTTATTATGAGGTGTGATGAGGACAGAACCATGAGACTAGACAGGGTACTATCTCTTTACAGCTCTCAGTCAGAACCACTCCTTGTAAAATAATATCACCACCATTTTAAGTTGGTTTCAAGAGTGCCTACCTCCACATTCAAGAGGATGAGAGTTGTATATTGAATTTTCAATAGCCCCTTGCTTTCATAGACTTGATACTGCTGTCAAAGTATTGCACTATATGTGCTCTCAGCACAAAACGTCTGCAGCTTCATACAGTAGATGGCCTAGATTACATTTGGCAGGGTTTTCCTTTTCCACCGGACAATCGAGCATTCGTCTATGGCTCAGCAGTTTGTAATGAGAAAAACGCTGTGGGTATTTTACCATTGTGTGTAGTAGAGAGCGCTAACTACTCACTGTGAAGAAGCACTCTGAAGCTTCATTAGACATAGATGCACCTAGCAAAGATACTGCTGCAGAGCATTTAAGCATTACCCTGCAAAAAAAAAAATCGATCTTTACTTCCCTCGTCCACTCCCTCTCCCAATCGCTCTCTCTCGCTCTCCCTGCCCATTTCTCCATCTCTCTCTCCTTTCCTCCCTCCCTCCCTCCTGCTGTTGTCACTATTCAGAGGGGCTGGTGTAGTGAGGGGGGCTGAAAGTGGTGCTGACAGCCAGGTAACAGGCCTAGAGAAGTAGGACACAGGTGTAGAGGGAGATTGGGGGGCAGGTAGGGCTCAGGGAAGACCAGGGAGGGGAACCAAAATCAATAAGGACCACAGACCCAGAATGTAAAGTAGGGGCAAACAACAAGTACAGCAAAGAAGGATCAGCAAACTTTACCGGAATGAGAATGCCAGTGAACGGCTGCAACTGTGGCATACCGTGGCATACAATACACACAGACAGACTCTGGCATTAACTAATTTGTACATTAACTGTGTCACTGTTCGCTCAATCACATGTTCAAATGCTGAGTTGTGAGCCTGGGCCTCTGATCTATATTTGTTTGGCCACCTGACAATCACTGTCATGCCAGAGGAGTTGGCTAAAGCGAGAGCTAAGCTACTGAGTTGTTTCAGTTGTTTCCCAATATCTTTCACGACTTAACAAAGAGCAAACACAGTCTGTAGTTGTCAGGGCCTGACCGTAGAGTTCTGGCGAACTCTATGGCGGGGATTGGTGTTTGGTCCCCAATTAGAGGCAGCTGCCCAGCATTGTCTCTAATTGGGGGCCATATTTAAATTGTAGTGTTTCCCTCCGTCTTTGTGGGTCATTGTTTTGTGTATGCTCTGTTTTCACAAACGTTGCGATTGCGCTGTTCCTTTTTGTTGTTTTTGGAAGTTCGATACAATAAAGTATGTCGAATGACTTCAGCGCTGTGCCTTGGTCTGACTCTCTCTACAATCGTGACAGAAGTTCATTACATAATAAGGCACTTCTGAATGCTGGTCTCCTTGTTACTCCAAACCAGAAGAGGCTAGGAGCTGGGATAGGAGATGATAATGGGGCACCATAAATTAGGCATGGAAGTGAAAAATGCAGATACAACGGTGAAAAATGAACACTAATTGATGGCTAAAAATAGGCAGCAGAAGCTTTGAGTCCATGCCATACACAGGCTGGTTCCCCAGGCCTCTCTCTGAGTATGGTGGGAGAGGAGGGACACACTGATAACACATAAGTCACACATTAAGAAAAGGAAAACTCATCTCCTTGGTTAATATATAGATCCCATGAATATACAGTACTACTGTATTATAGCCTCTGATATACAGTACTCCTTAAAGTCATGGGAAATGTGCGAGGATGGGGGTACATTGACAGTAAAGGGGGGGGGGAGATAGATTGAGAGAGAAAGAAAGAGGGAGAGAGAGTAGGTGAGGCAGAGGAAGAGAGAATGAATGTGTGTGTAATTGCATTGTACAGAGACATAGTGCCAGAAGAGGGCACCACTAGCTCAATGAAAGGACAGGAGGCAGCCCATGCTGTGGATCTCCTTAAAGAACGACTGCCACTAAAAAGCAACTTCTTGTTTTTTTTTTTAACGGCATATGTGTCATCGATATGAGACAGAAACACTTATTCTACTGTCAAAATTTACAACAGTGTAAATGTAATTTTGGTCATAAAGTCAAAAAAATTGTATGTCACGGAATGATGGGTACCGTTACAGTTTTCCTTGGGTTGGGTTAATTTATTACTGAATGACAACAGAGACAGAATACAATATGACATTTTATTGAATAGTTTGGGGTAGGCCTTGTCTCCAAGGAATGCTCCTCAGAGTCAGATGCTGATGACAGGTTTCCCTATGCATGGCAGATGGTGCAAAACAGCAAGTGGGAAACAAAGTTTGAGTTGACATATAAATATTCCCCTAGATTCATGCCCATTGGTTGAAAGAAAGGAAAGTGATTATTGCACCAGTGAGCCCATTAGTTAATCAGCAACCGTGGTGGAATTGCCTTAAGTGTGCCATGCTCATAGGCTGAAGTTAATAGGTGAGTGACATTCCACATGCTTGCGAATAGTAATGGAGGAAGAGAGACGTGACACTAAGATGATGAGGTAACATTGTGACACTACCCTATAAATAACTGCTATGCTGACGCGATAACGTATACTGTATGTCCGGGCCAGGGTTGGGTAGGTTGCTTTCTAAATGTAATCTATTACGTTACAAGTTACCTGTCCAATATTGTAATCAGTAACATCACTTTTGGATTACCCAAAGTAATGATAGAGGTCTCTGACTTGTGGTCTTAAATTTGCACCTTTTTTCATGGCTGAATTGAAAGTCATTGAGAAAACAGAACGATATCATAATGTATCCTTTCTGAATTTAAAAGAAATTCCAGAAGCAATCACCTAGTTTTTAAAAAGTATCTGTATTCTGAATACAATATTCAGCAATATTTTAGCTGGTAACATTACTGATTACAGTTACGGTTTACTTAAAAAAAATAAAAAAAACTCTCCAACTTCGTCATATCCAATTGGTAGTTCCAGTCTTGTCCCATCACTGCAACTCCCATACAGACTCGGGAGAGGCGAAGGTCGAGAGCCGTGCGTCCTCCGAAACACAACCCCCGCCGAGCCGCACTGCTTCTTGACACAATGCACGCTTAACCCGGAAGCCAGCCGCACCAATGTGTCGGAGGAAACACTGTACACCTGGAAACCGTGTCAGCATGCATGCGCCCGGCCCACCACAGGAGTCACTACAGCGCAATAGGACAAGGCCATCCCGGCCGGCCAAACCTGGTCGAGGCCTGGCTGCAACACAGACGGGGCACGAAAAGTTAGTTTTGAAAAAATCTGATTACATGTAACTGATTACATGTAATTAGTTACTCCCCAACCCTGTATGTCCCTTTCCAAATGTGCATATGTTAACCTAGGACAACCATTCATCATGGTTATATAATTGAAATCAGCAGACAAGTGAATGTAATTGACAGCATGCAGAATACCATATTTTATAACCTCCAAAGACATCCATGGCTCTGTCGCCATAGAAACAGAATGCAACCATAGTCATTAGCTTCTCAAACGGTTGAGGTTATTCAGGTTTATTCAGCTGAAATAACAACTCCAGTACCTACATCACTGAAGTAAGAAACAAAAAGACTGTCACAAATTTAATTTGGAGAAATAACGACACGGTTGTGATCTATGACCTACAGTATGGAATATTCACAAGAGGTGTTGGTGACATTCAACTCTTCTTTAAATAGTCAAGCGAGACAGAACACACACACACACATATACATATACAGTGGGGAGAACAAGTATGATACACTGCCGATTTTGCAGGTTTTCCTACTTACAAAGCATGTAGAGGTCTGTAATTTTTATCATAGGTACACTTCAACTGTGAGAGACAAAAAAAAAAAAAAATCCAGAAAATCACATTGTATTTTTAAATAATTAAATTTGCATTTTATTGCATGACATAAGTATTTGATCACCTACCAACCAGTAAGAATTCCGGCTCTCACAGACCTGTTAGTTTTTCTTTAAGAAGCCTTCCTGTTCTCCACTCATTACCTGTATTAACTGCACCTGTTTGAACTCGTTACCTGTATAAAAGACACCTGTCCACACACTCAATACAACAGACTCCAACCTCTCCACAATGGCCAAGACCAGAAAGCTGTGTAAGGACATCAGGGATAAAATTGTAGACCTGCACAAGGCTGGGATGGGCTACAGGACAATAGGCAAGCAGCTTCGTGAGAAGGCAACAACTGTTGGCGCAATTATTAGAAAATGGAAGAAGTTCAAGATGACGGTCAATCTCCCTCGGTCTGGGGCACCATGCAAGATCTCACCTCGTGGGGCATCAATGATCATGAGGAAGGTGAGGGATCAGCCCAGAACTACACGGCAGGACCTGGTCAATGACCTGAAGAGAGCTGGGACCACAGTCTCAAAGAAAACCATTAGTAACACACTACGCCGTCATGGATTAAAATCCTGCAGAGCATGCAAGGTCCCCCTGCTCAAGCCAGCGCATATCCAGGCTTGTCTGAAGTTTGCCAATGACCATCTGGATGATCCAGAGGAGGAATGGGAGAAGGTCATGTGGTCTGATGAGACAAAAATAGCTTTTTGGCCTAAACTCCACTCGCCGTGTTTGGAGGAAGAAGAAGGATGAGTACAACCCCAAGAACACCATCCCAACCGTGAAGCATGGAGGTGGAAACATCATTCTTTGGGTATGCTTTTCTGCAAAGGGGACAGGACGACTGCACCGTATTGAGGGGAGGATGGATGGGGCCATGTATTGCGAGATCTTGGCCAACAACCTCCTTCCCTCAGTAAGAGCATTGAAGATGGGTCGTGGCTGGGTCTTCCAGCATGACAACGACCCGAAACACACAGCCAGGGCAACTAAGTAGTGGCTCCGTAAGAAGCATTTCAAGGTCCTGGAGTGGCCTAGCCAGTCTCCAGACCTGAACCCAATAGAAAATCTTTGGAGGGAGCTGAAAGTCTGTATTGCCCAGCGACAGCCCCGAAACCTGAAGGATCTGGAGAAGGTCTGTATGGAGGAGCGGGCCAAAATCCCTGCTGCAGTGTGTGCAAACCTGGTCAAGAACTACAGGAAAAGTATGATCTCTGTAATTGCAAACAAAGGTTTCTGTACCAAATATTAAGTTCTGCTTTTCTGATGTATCAAATACTTATGCCATGCAATAAAATGCAAATTAATTACTTAAAAATCATACAATGTGATTTTCTGGATTTTTGTTTTAGATTCCGTCACTCACAGTTGATACAGTATGATAAAAATTAGACTTCTACATGCTTTGTAAGTGGGAAACACTGCCGATTTTGCAGGTTATCAAATACTTGTTCTCCCCACTGTACTTTTGAAAAACTAGATTACTTTTTAATTCAGAAAGGATGTTTTTTTTTGTTTTTTTGACATTTCTGTTTTCTCAATGACATTCAAATCAGCATTGAAAAATGGCACAAGTTTAAGTTTGTTCCACCTGAGAGTCTGACCACAAGTCAGAGACCACTATGATGACAGAGCAGGAATAGGCTTTTGTAGACTACAGTCCAAGCTATCTCTTACAATGGTGCGACTGCTGTCGGCATCCAAAGATTATCCAACTTGAATAAACGCTTCGATGTAAGAATGACAGCGATACGGATATCACTTATTATTGATATCTAAATCAACCTTTTATAGGCTAATGGGCAGCATCATGCTTATGTCAGTCCTCTAGAACGCAAATGTAGGCTTTCTTGTAGGACTTCAATAATGAGATGTGTGTGCGCGCATCTGTTTCAGCGTGTTTTGGGAGTCGAGCAAGAGTCCTCATTTTTACTCCCACTTGGTCCGGGATCAATATATTTTTGGAGCGCTTGCTCCTTTACTAATTTTCTTTTTTTGTATTCACAACACGACAGTTTGGATCGTTTAGACATAGTTTAACAGTGTAATGTTGCAGCTCGGCCAACAGAAAGTTCCTGTGCCTCATACACCGCACGACTCCAGGAACGTCACACTATAATATCCTCCTTCAGCTTTTGACAACGAACCTAACCTCCGGCCATGCAAGGCTCGGTTACGGTTGGCACTCTAAAATTCCCCCTCCCCCATAAACTGAACTCAGACAACTTAAGAACACATAACCACATAACATTAGCTGACCTCGTGAGACGGGAAGGGGGACAGGGGGGGGCGCTGATTGGTGAGTTTGATTGACAGACACACATTCCTCCCCAATGGACTACAAGAGGCGGCAAAATGAGCGGCTAATTATAATTTTTTTGATTATTTTTTAAACATTTTGCCGCCTTTCCAAAGTGCCGCTCTAGGCGGTTGCCTAGTCTGCCTATACGCACGCGCCAGCCCTGAGTGTATGGTTGTGGATGGGACAAACACCAAATTTAGACTGCATACAGAATTCTGCAAAAATATCCTCTGTGTACAAGGTAAAACACCTAATAATGCATGCAGAACAGAATTTGGACGATTCCCGCTAATTATACAAATGCAGATACATTCTTCACATTCATTGTTTTACACAATATCTTAACAAAACACTGGCAAACCATGGTTGACCAACTCCCTGACCAACATGGCTGACATTGGGACCATCATAAGAAGGTTCATGTCCATTCTAGTATTCTAATTCCTAATTCTATGCTCTCAAGGCTCTCATTGAATAGGATAAACCTCATCAAATAGAAGTTGAATATAGGGTATTCACTCTCACTCTTACATTTAGTCTCACTCACAGAGATGAGGGTTGTGATACCCACAGTACTGACCAAATCACTCGTTCCTAACATCAACTATCAAACACTGACATAAGTGAGGAGTCGCCACAGCCGGAGATCAAGCTCTCTCTCTGGGTACCAGTCTTTATAGTGTACCGGACAGAGCTAGTATGGCAACATGTCTATTTGTTTGGCCAGTGTTATTGTAGAAGGAAGTGCTTATCAGAGTAGCTAAGACTACGCTCTCACAAATCCTAGGCAAACATGACAGAAGGATATGCTACACAGTTTGCTGAAACTAATAGCTGCCGTTTGTGCTAGCACTGTAGCTAACTCGCCAAAAACAGGCCCTGTCCCAATTAGGTATTGTTATCCGCAACCTTGTCACTTGTGGGGTGAAAGAGGTGTTTAACTCAGGGATTACTTACTGTGATGTCAAACTCATGTTATAATGACATGTCACACTCTCAGAAATTATATGTATTAAAATGGCCATATATATATATATATATATATATACAGTGGGGAGAACAAGTATTTGATAACCTGCAAAATCGGCAGTGTTTACCACTTACAAAGCATGTAGAAGTCTGTAATTTTTATCGTAGGTACTCTTCAACTGTGAGTGACGGAATCTAGTGAGTGACGGAATTCAGTAAATCACATTGTATGATTTTTAAGTAATTAATTTGCATTTTATTGCATGACATAAGTATTTGATACATCAGAAAAGCAGAACTTAATATTTGGTACAGAAACAGTTATACAACTATTATACAACTGTTATACAAATATCACTGGCTTCAAAAAGTCAAACAGTGGGCAGACGGAGGGGACCCAGGACAGAGCCAATGAGCTGAACCAATTTTTTAACAGGTTTGATACTGGCCCTGTCCACCTCCCCTCCAGCTCCCCAGACCACACACCCTCACGGCTGTCCCACCCCCACCCCCACTTTGCTCACAGCACCTCTGCTGAGACAATCAGTGACCCCACCTCCGCACCTGCTCCCCCTGGACTGATCCTCAACACCCCCCTTCCCCCCACCTCCCCACCTGGGCTGGCTTTCACCACCAACCAAGTGAAGAGAGAGCTGGAGAGACTACACCAGTGGAAAGCGGCGGGCCCTGATGGCATCAGCCCAAGGGTGCTGAGGGTCTGTGCTGACCAACTGTGTGGAATACTCCAGCGTCTTTTCAACCTTAGCCTGAGCCTAGAAAGGGTCCCTGTGCTGTGGAAAACATCCTGCCTCGTCCCAGTGCCCAAGAAGGCACACCCCACTGTCCTGAATGACTTCAGACCTGTAGCGCTAACATCCCACATCATGAAGACCCTGGAAAGGTTAGTCCTCGCTCACCTCAGACCCCTGGTGTGTTCATCAATGGACCCCCTGCAGTTTGCATACCAGCGCAAAATCGGGGTGGATGATGCAATCATCTACCTTCTGCAGAGGGCCTACTCTCACCTGGACAACGCAGGTTGCACTGTGAGGGTTATGTTTTTTGACTTCTCCAGTGCCTTCAATACCATTCAGCCCCTGCTACTGGGTGAGAAGATGAGGAGGATGAAAGTGGAAGCACCCTTAGTCTCCTGGGTCACGGACTACCTGACCCGTAGGCCACAATTTGTGCGACTACAGAGCTGTGTGTCAGAACGGGCAGTTAGCAACACAGGGGCCCCCCAGGGTACGGTCCTGTCCCCCTTCCTGTTCACCCTCTACACCTCAGGCTTCAGATATAACTCTGAAACATGCCACCTACAGAAGTTCTCGGATGACTCTGCTATTGTAGGGTGCATCAGGGGTGGGCAGGAGGAGGAGTACAGGAGCACAATCAGTGACTTTGTGTTGTGGTGTGAGCAGAACCACCTTCAGCTCAACATCAGCAAAACAAAGGAGATGGTGGTGGACTTCAGGAGAACCAAGGCACAACTGACTGCAGTCCCTATACAGGGGATGGATGTGGAAATGGTTGGGTCATACAAGTTCCTGGGAGTCCATATGGACAACAGGCTGGAATGGGCCGGTAACACCGGGGCCCTGTACAAAAAGGGCCAGAGCCGACTCTACTTTCTGAGGAGGCTCAGGTCCTTCAACGTGTGCAGTAAACTACTGCATACCTTCTACCAGTCTGTGGTGGCCAGTGCCATCTTTTTTGCAGTGGTGTGCTGGGGAGCAAACATCAAAGCCGAAGGCCCTCATTCAGCAGGGCCTTCAGGTCGCTGGTGACCCAGGGTTTATTGTTTGGGAAACAGCGTACCTTCCTGGTGGGTACAGTGTTGTCTACACAAGAATTTATATAGTCTGTTATGCAGTCAGTGAGTCCATCGATGTCCTCCCCATGAGCCTCACAGAGCACATCCCAGTCTGTTGTTTCAAAGCAGTCCTGTAGAGCCTCATTCGCCTCCGGGGACCATCTCCTAATAGTCCTGGTGGTTGCAGGCTGCTGTTGGACCATAGGCCTGTAGAGTGGGGTGAGGTGGACAAGGTTGTGATCCGATCTACCGAGGGGAGGGAGTGCAGTGGAGTTGTATGCATCCTTCACATTAGCATATAACAAGTCCAGAGTTTTATTATTCCTGGTTGGGCACTTCACGAACTGTTTGAACGTGGGCAGCGTTGAAGAGAGAGATGCATGGTTAAAATCCCCCGAAATGGCAAAGAAAGCACTGGGATGCGCTGTCTGTAACCTCGCGAAACAGAGTGGATGACGTCACACGCTGCGTTTGCGTCAGCAGAGGGCGGGATGTAAACAATAACAGCAATGGCCGCCGTGAATTCCCTCGGCAAATAGTAGGGTCTCAGGCTAACGGCTAGCAGTTCAATGTCCGGGCTACAAAACTGTTCCTTAAGAGTAATATGGTTCGGATGACACCATCTGTTGTTAACTAATAAAGCCAGCCCACCACCCTTACTCTTACCGGAAGAGACGCGATCCCTGTCCGCTCTGATGGTCTGGAAACCGTTGATAGTGACGTTCTGTATGGGGATGTTATCGTTCAGCCAAGTATCAGTAAAACACATTAGGCTCGTTTCCCGATAAATCCTTTGTCCACGAACAAGTCCCGCCAACTCATCCATCTTGTTATGTAGAGCCCTCACATTGCCCATAATAATAGATGGTATAGCCGGCTTGTACTTGAACCTCCTCCGCTTTGCCTTACATTTCAATCCCGCCCTGCGTCCACGGCGTCGTCTTTTCAACTCGTCCGGAATATCAAACTTTTCCCTGGGGAGCAGCAGCGCTGCGTGGGCTAAATCCAGGAGCTGGGCTCTGTTGTAAACAATAACAGTTGACGACTCCTGTCGACGTTCAGCTGCGATAAAATCCATAAAATCCATAATCCTGAACTGTTATAGTTCGACTGTAGCAAAATAAAAAATAAAACTAAAGAAAATAGACGAAAATAGACGAAAGAAAACGAACTAAAACAACAATTAATGCACGAACAACGGGAGCTGCTTAACAGGCGACCACTCAGGGCGGCGCCAAACAAAACCAGGAAGGCTAGCTCTGTCCTGGGGATGAGCCTTGACACTCTAGAGGAGGTGGCGGAGAGACGGATCCTGGCCAAACTGCTGGCCATCATGGACAACGTCACCCACCCTCTGCACGCTATGGTTATGATGCAGAGGAGCACTTTCAGTCACAGACTGATCCCACCACGGTGTGCCAGAGAGCGCTACAGGAGGTCCTTCCTGCCGGCGGCTATTAGACTATATAATGCCTCGCCGGGGTGCCGTGCCGTCGGCAACATAGATCTGGAACTGTTTGGGTGCTAGGACCTAGTTTAACAATTATGCATCCATCCGTGAGTAACTCTGGTCCGTCAGCACTCATCCACTCAGGACCTATTTATTCATACAGGTCTGTATATACATACTCATGTACAGTTGTTATATTATATCACATGCAATATTGTAAGTAATTATTGGACTTAACCTACGTAGGCATTCACTCAGGAATGCATATTAGTATCCTGCCAGTTGCACCTTTTCTCATTGCTTTTAGTATATCGAATGTGCAATACGTGCAGTTGTCTGTAATTAAACCCTGCGCACTAAGGACTGTATTTTAAGGGAATTACTATTATTACCCCAAATGATATCATACACACATTTAGCTATTAAAGTATCTCTTCCTGTTATTTACCTGTACAGTTTGTGTAAACATGCAAGTATTCACTTATCTGTAAATATAACTGTATACCTAACTGCACAGCTAATTTAACCATGCAAAATTTTCCCTTACCTGTTCATTTACCCAGTCTGTCTATTAAGTAAACTATTATTACCCTCTCTCATATCATACGCATTTTTGACTACTGAAGTATTTCTCTGCCATCGACCTGTATAGTATGGTTAACCATCCAACATCCACCAATGTATAGTGTACATATTCAGCCAACCACTCATACTATGCAATGTCTCTTTTTATAGCTTTTTTTTTTTTTTGCACTCCAGATATCTTGTATTTCTATACTTTTTCATACTGCCGCTCTATGTATCATGTACCGTGTATCTGTCTTTTGTGTACTTTCGTTGTGGCATTTTGCACCTGCCCTGTGTTTTGTTGTAGCTGCTTGACAATGAAATTTCCCCCCCGGGGGATCAATAAAGTACCTATCTTCTTGACCAGGTTTGCACACACTGCAGCAGGGATTTTGGCCCGCTCCTCCATACAGACCTTCTCCAGATCCTTCAGGTTTCGGGGCTGTCGCTGGGCAATACGGACTTTCAGCTCCCTCCAAAGATTTTCTATTGAGTTCAGGTCTGGAGACTGGCTAGGCCACTCCAGGACCTTGAGATGCTTCTTACGGAGCCACTCCTTAGTTGCCCTGGCTGTGTGTTTCGGGTCGTTGTCATGCTGGAAGACCCAGCCACGACCCATCTTCAAATGCTCTTACTGAGGGAAGGAGGTTGTTGGCCAAGATCTCGCGATACATGGCCCCATCCATCCTCCCCTCAATACGGTGCAGTCGTCCTGTCCCCTTTGCAGAAAAGCATACCCAAAGAATGATGTTTCCACCTCCATACTTCACGGTTGGGATGGTGTTCTTGGGGTTGTACTCATCCTTCTTCTTCCTCCAAACACGGCGAGTGGAGTTTAGACCAAAAAGCTCTATTTTTGTCTCATCAGACCACATGACCTTCTCCCATTCCTCCTCTGGATCATCCAGATGGTCATTGGCAAACTTCAGACGGGCCTGGACATGCGCTGGCTTGAGCAGGGGGACCTTGCGTGCGCTGCAGGATTTTAATCCATGACGGCGTAGTGTGTTACTAATGGTTTTCTTTGAGACTGTGGTCCCAGCTCTCTTCAGGTCATTGACCAGGTCCTGCCGTGTAGTTCTGGGCTGATCACTCACCTTCCTCATGATCATTTATGCCCCACGAGGTGAGATCTTGCATGGTGCCCCAGACCGAGGGAGATTGACCGTCATCTTGAACTTCTTCCATTTTCTAATAATTGCGCCAACAGTTGTTGCCTTCTCACAAAGTTGCTTGCCTATTGTCCTGTAGCCCACCCCAGCCTTGTGCAGGTCTACAATTGTATCCCTGATGTCCTTACACAGCTCTCTGGTCTTGGCCATTGTGGAGAGGTTGGAGTCTGTTTGATTGAGTGTCTGGACAGGTGTCTTTTATACAGGTAACGAGTTCAAACAGGTGCAGTTAATACAGGTAATGAGTGGTCAACAGGAGGGCTTCTTAAAAAAAACTAACAGGTCTATGAGAGCCGGAATCCTTAATGGTTGGTAGGTGATCAAATACTTATGTCATGCAATAAAATGCAAATTAATTATTTAATAAATCATACAATGTGATTTTCTGGATTTTTGTTTTAGATTCCGTCTCTCACAGTTGAAGTGTACCTATGATAAAAATTACAGACCTCTACATGCTTTGTAAGTAGGAAAACCTGCAAAATCAGCAGTGTATCAAATACTTGTTCTCCCCACTGTATCTGTAATCTGTTTACAATATTTTTGCTAGTAACGTAACGGATTACAGTTACCATTTTTTTGTAATCCCTTACATGTAATCCGTTACTCCCCAACCCTGGCTATAGGAAATACTTTTGATTGCACATTTTGGCCTAATTAAATTAAGGCATTTGGTGATGTTCAACTTCAATTCACTGGCACTATGAAGAATAGCTTCGCAATACTCATTGATAGCCTAATATATTATTTAATACACCTGGTGAATTCACGAGGCATTGCTAGAGACAGATAACAAAGATATAGCATTGCCTATGCGCACGGTTCTGACTCTTGAAGTTGAGCAAGAAAAGATAAGTGAATATTAACATTATCATAAATAAGAAATTGTAGAAAATATTAAATATAACACTGAGCTTTGGCTCTGCTGCCTGGTAATTAGTCCAATCCTCACAATATATACAAATAGCTTTGTCTATACAATGTAAACATAAGCCTATGGCTGCAGCTATATATATAGCTGTGTGATTAACTTTGGTTCCCTCTACAGCCTGGGCATTTTCAGCATCAGCATGGGAAGTTAGTTAAGCAGTCATTTTGTCACGACTGGGTGTGTAGATTGACCAAGGCGCAGCGCAGTAGTAGTTCGACATAAGTATTTAATGAACTAAATATACTTAACTAACTACACAAAACAAGAACGTATAACAAATGTAAAGTACACTTACTCCTCTCAGACTGACATGCAAGACAATGAACCACACTAAGGTGTGGTACATTACAACTAATATAGGATCCCCAATCAGAGACAATGCATAGCAGCTGCCTCTATTTGGGGACCCAACACAACACCACACAGAACTAGAATACTAGATCTGTCAGGCTCTGACCATGGCCAAATAGAGTAGCAAAAGGCTTCTCTATGGTCTGACACATTTACACAAATGCACTTCTGCCATACAATCTGAAATGTTACTAAGTGTGTATACATTTGAATGTTTGAATTAAAATCTTACCATCAAAATTTTCCTCTTCTGCACATTCTTGAGGAAAAATCATCAATGATGTCATCATAGGACATGTGTTTCCCCACGTCATGATTTATGCTCATGATGGCCAGACCACTCAAACATTCCTGTGACATGGAAGACCTCAGATAGCTTTTGATGAGCTTTAATTTTGAAAAACTCCTCTCTGCCGATGCTACTGTTACTGGTAGGGTGACTGAAATTCTTAGGGCTATCCAAAGGTTAGGATAGAGTTCCTACAGGTTTTTCTCACAGAGAAAGGAAAGCAGCTCAAAGGCAGTCATCTTATCTGATGGCAGATCAAGTAAATTCTGAATCTCATGTGCCAGGTCCATTCCACTGATGTCACAGTCATCTCTGAAGGATAGAGTGTATTCAACTTCCATGCAGTGAGTCTTTAAAGATTCACTTGACATCAAGATCAGCAGCACTCCATATTTGGTTTTCACCTGATTGAGTGTTTCAAATCTCTCATCCATGGATGTCACAGCAGTCGACCACAATGTTGAAGTAGTTGACTCATGCTGTTTCTCAGTCTCTTCTCTTTCAGAACAGCCTCCACATTCATTTCTTCACAAATGCTTTTGGCTGTTGTCTGGGCCTCAGAGAATCCAGTTTCCCGGTATGTAGTGAGGGAGGTCTTTGCATTTCAGATTAAATTCACTGCGATATCCATCTGCATTGAGGCGGATTGGAGGAGCTTGTTCACCTTGTTTGTCATTGTCAGTATCTCACACCACACAACACAGCAAATCAAGAAGCGTTAGGACCCAACCTTCCTCTGCAAGTGCTTGTGCCTCCACTTTGGCCACAGGATTGTTGATCATCTGTCTGGCTTCCAGTAATGCCTCATATAGGACCACCCAGCTCTGGGAGAGTCCCTGTAATCCTAGATTCAGATCATTCAGGCAAGAAATAACATCACCCAGATAGGCCAGTCGTGTGAGAAACTCGTCATCATGCAAGCGGTCAGACAAATGAAAATGATGGTCAGTAAAGAAAACTTTAAGCTCGCCTCATAATTAAAAAAATGTGTCAATTATTTGCCCCTTGATAACCAGCACACTTCTGTATGTTGTAAAAGCGTTACATGGTAGCTTCCCATATCATTGCACAATGCAGAAAATACTTGAGAGTTCAGGGGCCTTGCTTTAACAAACCATTTTCACTGTAGTGTCCAAAACGTCTTTCAAGCTGTCAGGCATTCCCTTGGCAGCAAGAGCCTCTCGGTGGATGCTGCAGTGTACCCAAGTGGCGTCGGGAGCAACTGCTTGCACGCCCATTAACACTCCACTATGTCTCCCTGTCACGGCTTTTGCGCCATCAGTACAGATACCAACACATATTGACCACCAGAGTCCTCTCCTGTTTTCCTTGTTTCCAGTGGTTTGAAGAAGAGGATGTCTTCCTTAATTGACCCCCCATAAACCTAACGGACATAGTATACCAGGAGCTGTGCCAGGCCCGCCACGTCTATTTACTCATCCAGCTGTAACGCATAGAATTCACTAGCTTGTATGAGAAGCAGTAATGGTTTCAAAACATCTCCTGCCATGTCACTGATGCATCGTGAAACAGTGTTGTTTGATGAAGGCATTGTCTGTGGTTTTTTGGGCCTTTTCCCCCAGCATTGTCCCAGCGATATCCGCAGCAGCAGGAAGAATTAAGTCCTCCACAATAGTATGGGGCTGGCCTGTCCTAGCCACTCGGTAGCTCATCATATAAGACGCTCTTCGGCTGCATCAGATTCCCAACTGTCAGTGTCCATGCTAGCTGGGCTAACAACAAATGTAGAATTACTGATGCTAGCATTGGGTGTGCTCGTGGAACCAGAACAACTTGTGTCGTCGACAGGTGCAGGTGTAGTACTGCTGGTAGTAGCAGTACTACCAGTAGAGCTGGTATGTGTCTCTATGGCCGCGGGCCTTACTTTTTTTTTAACCATTTATACATTTTCGAGGAAACGAAATGTATATTTTACATTGTGCTGTTATTTCGCTGAACACTAGATGGTTTAATTTAACAGTGAAACAAGGCTACTCAGGCAAGAAAAAAAACTCACCCAAATGTATAGCCCCGTTGGAAAATCTAAATGGACTGTTTGAAAATATTTTTAATTTAAAAAAAATATGTGGATCACGTATTTTGCGTACCCCCGACGGCATTGCGTGTACCCCTGTTTAGGAATACCTGCTGTAGACTATCTTAAATGAGATGTAGGCCTGCCTATCAGGGGCTATAGGCTACCTGCCTTTATCTAAGCAAACCCAGATTCTAATCTGTAGCCTATGCCTATTGAAATGACAAGTCGATCTCACAAATAGGCCATTTATAATGGTTTGTAGTGTTAACATCTGGCACATAACAGCACAATTGCCAGAAAATAGCCTAACATTCGTTTTTTTATGTTCGTCCAAGTGTTTCTTGCTCAGAGATTTCGAGATCCCAACTTTCATCACTCAAACTCTCCTGCTGGATTTATCTATAGTTATGCACATGTGCAAAGGGGATTTATTTACAATTATAAACCTTAATGCTGATTGTCTGAAAGATGTGGTATATCAGACCATATACCACGGGTATAAGAAAAAAATAAATTTTACTGTTCTAATTACGTTGGTAACCAGTTTATAAAAGGCACCCCAGCATATGGCCAATATACCAAGGCTAGCGGCTGTATCCAGGCACTCCACGTTGCAGCATGCTTAAGAACGGCCCTTAGCTATGGAAAAAAGGTTATGGAAAAAGTGTTTATTGTATAAATATGGCAACTCATCTTGCTGTGAAAAAAAAATGTGGGCTAGTTTTCAGGCCTTTTGGCCGGGTTTTGAAAGGTCAATGGCTACCCTGTACCCACCGCTAGCCAGAGTGAAGAATATCTGATGAATTTATGAACGCACAACACCAGTTGAATATGAACGGTCTGCAAAAAACCCGTAATTAAATTGTTTCCAGCACAGTTACATTTACCAACACTCTAGATAACATGAAAACAGCCTAACCAGCACTGCCAGCACTGCTGGGGCGAGTAAAATGGTCAGATTGAGGGTTTTCTCTAATTTGTGTCTGGAAGTAGCTAGCAAGCTAGCCAACTTTAGCCAGTTAGATAGAGATACAGTGTGCACTCTGAACACTCCGAGAGCAAAACAAGCTGAATTTACAGGCAGACAATCTGACAACGCTCTGATTAGACCCACCCGTTGTATAATTAAGCAATAATGCATGAGGATATATATATACACACCACAGCTAATGGCTGTATGCAGGCACTTCGCATTGCGTTGTACATAAGAACAGCCCTTAGCCGTAGTATATTGGCCATATATCACACCCCCTCATGCCTTATTCCTTAATTATAAACTGGGTGGTTCGAGCCCTGAATGCTGATTGGCAGACAGTTGTGGTATATCAGACTGTATACCACGGGTATGACAAAACATGTATTTTTACTGCTTTAATTACGTTGGTAACCAGTATATAATAGCAAAAAGGCACCTCAGGGTTTGTGGTATATGGCCAATATACCACGGCTAAGGTCTGTATCCAGGCACTCCGCTTTGCGTTGTGCCTACGAACAGCCCTTAGCCTAACCCCCTTGGGCCTTATTGCTTAATTATACAACAGGTGGGTCTAATCCTGAATGTTGACTGGTTAAAACCGCATACCAGCCGGTGTCTATTCCACAAATTACCACTGGCTTAATTTATGACATTAAAATGCCTATTTACTCTGTTCCATCTGACTGCGCAACCCACTGTCTCATCAGCCCAGCCAAGCAATTATAAACTGGTTATCAACGTAATTAAAACAGTAAAAAAAATTATTGTCACTTCCATTTATTCCAATTAGACTGGTTTTAGATTTTTTTCCTGACCAAGATGGCTGCCATTTTCGAACTTTGACAGTGTATGACTTAGCCCATATAGTAATTTAATAGGATCTCTATGCTTGAGAGAATCTCTTCTACAAGAGAGAGCTGGAGTACTATGAGTTCTACCTCCTCCCACTCCATTGACTGGGTGTCTAGCTGCACTGCGGGCACACCTTCTGTCTCATCTGTCTGGGTAAGATAGACAGTCACACCAGGAGGGGGGCGCTGCCGTGCCCCTCATGCAGACAGGTGATCAAAGTACAGCACTCTGGTGTGGCTAAGCTAGCGGATAATTTCGCCATAATCGGTTTGGTGACAAGAAGACAAGAAGAGTCAGAAGTGGGCGTCTACTGTTAGAAACATGCAGAGGAGAAACTGAAGTTCTTCTGCACATCGTGCCACAAAAAGGAATAATCAACATGCGGACGCACTTACGCCTCTGCCTATATGCAGACTACGTGCTGTGCGTAGGGCCCCGCGGCTGCTGGGGGCCCCCGATTACAAATAGGAACTCAGTTGGGGACTCAACTTACAAGGTGCAATTTCGAATATTTGAAGTGCATTAGCAGTTTTCCACTTGTTATGCCAGTCACTGACAGTCACTCAATAAGCTCATGCCAGCCCACCTTTAAAAAAAAAAAATTGCTAGGCAAGGTAGTCTAGCCAGCTATCTAAACCTTGTAGCGATCATCACCAAATTACCGACCGTGCCCAGGGGCCCTGACCTCCAGGGGTCCACGATTGATTTTGTTAGTCACTCTCACTCAGATATCATATGAACGTGGCATAAATCATGACAAAATCTGTAGAACTGTGGGGGTTTAGCTTAAAAACAGCAATAGCAACATGTGTAGAATTGTAGGACACTAAAATGTTTTACCCGTGAGGTGGGAGGGGCAACCAAATCTCGCTTGAGTCCCCCAAAACGCTAGATGCGCTTCTGCATGCACACACACACAAACACACACACGCATACACACACACGCATACACACAATGTAAATTGTAAGGTCTGAGACAGACTGTAAACTAACTCTTCTCTCCTAATCAGCCACTATGTGTTTTAGTCCCAGGGAGGGAAGAGGGAAGACATTCATATTCATGAGGCATTGTTTAGATAAATATCCACTCTGTCATAACTACTCCTCTCTGAGAAACACCCTGGACGTCAAAGACACATTCCTCCATATTCATAGTTCCATATTGTCACCTGCTTCAACAAATACCAGTGTAAGAGGGTATCTATTTCCCTATAGAGATTGCTGCACAAAGATTAGAATATGCACACTCAGCTGTCAATAGAATAGAACAGAGATATTCATTTGTTTCACTCAGGACTTACAGATACAGTATAGACTATACTCCTCCATCAAGTATTAATCTATTTATTTATTTTTATTTAACTAGGCAAGTCAGTTCAGAACAAATTCTTATTTACAATGACGGCCTACCCCTGGCAAATCCGGACGACGGTGGGACAATTGTGCGCCGCCCTATGGAACTACTGTTCACGGCCGGTAGTGATACAGCCGGGGATCGAACCAGGGTCTGTAGTGATGCCTCTAGCACTGAGATGCAGTGCCTTAGACCGCTGTGCCACTCGGGAGGCCAGTCTAATAAAATATATATTCAATCAGACGTTTACTTTGAACTACTGTCGCTCTGCTCTGTTTTTATCTCTCCTCAAGGTTGCTGTGGAGTCAGCCGCAGCGCGCTACAGAAGCAGAATACACTGTGCTTTCGATCAATTTCAGCAGAAGCAAACTCTCGTGGACCAAATCGCACGAGACTCGCTCGACGAGAAGCGAGGCCCTGTCCCAGTCTCAGAATCACCTGCTGAACAATGCATGTGACACAGAGCTGCTGACCCAGAGAGGGACACTGAGGGTTCTACAGGAGCCTCCACCCCCATGGCCCACTCCACTGTCCTACAATAAGACCCACTCTCATCACCAGTGATCTGTTGCTGTGGAACCTCAGTTCCTCCACAGAACCCTAACACTGACTTTGGGGTGCTGGAAATTGGAGCTGACAGTCTAGGACCCAATAGAGATGAGAGAGAGAGTTCTCTGAACTCCCCCTTCTGGGGTAGCAATCAGTAAAGATGGTGTGTTGTTTGTGACTGATCCTGGCAGGCAGAGGTGAGGGTGCTGGACTCTCTGTGGAAGCAGACTTGCTCCTTTGAGATCCTAGACGAGGGGTCAGACCTCAGGTCCCTCTGAGGGGTGTCTAGGGTGTGGCTGTGTCCAGTCTGGGGTACATGGTGGGCCCTAGGTGCATCTTCGTCCACACCTGAGATGGGGAAAGACTATTCACCCTCCAGCCAGGCTGGCAAAAGGCCTTTTAGAGTGGCCGTCAACTCTAAGGGCCAGATAATCGTAACTGACCACTGTGAGGAAGGTATCCTGAACACCCTGACCATATATTGGACCACAGGGATCCTGCTGATAACCTTAACCAGGAGGATAGAACGGCTGTCTCTACTGAATACTCTGTTCTTCTCTCTGATACTACAGGCTCTCTGCTAGAGGAGTGGGAGTGAGCAGAGAGGCATCGCTATAGATGACAGGGGTAATGTCATAGTAGTGAACCACAGCGCTGGAGAGGTGGCTGTTCTCAGTAATGAGGGGAGGTGGCTGGGCTGGGCTGCCAGAGGGTTAACAGGACCTCAAGGACTGGCACTGAATAATGACAGGGTGCTTATCATTGCAAACAGCCAGAACAACAAGGACATTATAATTATCAATATGAATATACAGTAACTAATGCCAGCTTTTAAAAAAAAACATTGACTATCACTAAATGCACTAGCACTTTTAAAGGACATGCACTATAATAAACCTACAGCACAAAAGTATTCAATAACTACATTTTGATTTATAAGCACAATGAAATATCTTACTCATAAATGTTCATCATCATGTTTTCTCAATGATCCAATCCAAAGTGTCCATGTCCCCCCTATGGGACTTGAAAGGTGAGTAAGCAATATACATGGGCGTGTCGCGACAACTCTACCGCGGCAATGCTTTGTGAAATGAATGGTTTCTGGAGCAAGGTAATAATGGGGCCCTTCGCTAGCCCAGAGCAAGAGGATAGAGGGAAAAAGTCACAAACCCTGTAAAAGTACATGTAAACTGGGGAAGAGCCCCAACCAGGTACCTGAGTAAATCTCCCTGCTCTTCAATTTCATCAGCCACTTCTTCACACCTGCAACAATGATGTGAAGAAGCCCGTCATGCGCAGGGCAACGTTACAGTAGCCCTGAAAACCGGTCAAGGTAAGGCAACACACTGAGGACCTTCACACAGGAGACTGCCGCTAATAAAGTGGTTAACATTCAGAGCAGCAACAATAATTTGCTTCTAGAAATCACCACCCATCCTAACCCCGAACTGAACAACATTTCAAATACCTGTTGCCGTTTCAAATAAGCAGACGCCATCTGCAGTAGCACTGACTACACCCATCAGCATATATTTACACTCGCAGTTGAGAGGAGACAGAAGCAGCAGGACTGACAGTATGTCAACCTCTATGTCAGATAGAAGGCTGTGATACTCCAGGGACCATGCAGACAGTTATGAACCCCCCTCATCCCTTGCTTGCTGGCTGACAGTGCATCTCCCCCAGTCCTGCTACCCAACTCTGCCTCTGCTCTGAATTACGTGTTTGGCTGGGGCACCTGCTTTTACCTGTGTTCGTGTCAGGTAAGATACAGCAATGCTTCTGCAGGATGCGCGGCAGCACCTGTGTAGGGAGAGAGAGAGGGATGAAAAAAAAATGTAACAGTTGTGTCACAGCTGAATGGATGCAATTAGTCCTGGGATAGCATTCAGCCACACTCTATGACCTACAATTACAGCAATAGGCAACAATTTCACACCCTATTTGTATGGGCTGAGAATGATCCTCATGTTTATTTAAATGGATATGTTATGAAGCATTTGAATTATGCAGTAAGCCGTGAAATTGTGGTCCAGATACAGATGTGTGTGTGGGTGGACCATGCCATTCTGTGACGGTCTTTTATCTAAACATTGGCAGAGGTGGATTTAGTGGTGTGGAGAGGAGAATGTGACAGGATAACAAGTATCTAGCAGTACTGCTCAAACAGAGGAATAGAAGACCATCTGATAATTTAATCTGATGCGTTCACTACAAGATTGAAGAAGCCTGACTTGGAAGCATTTTCTGCTGCATCAATAGTTTGACAGAAAGCTATGGACCATAAAATAGAACTACCACTTACTGTACTACTTACGTGATTTGGATGATATAATGATCAATTACACATTGTAGACTGTCCAATGCCTGCTAATCGATTTCACCTTTTAAAATGAAATGTATGATCTAAACACAGCATAGTGAAATGACTTCCCTCAGCACCAGCAAATTCAAACTATTTTCATAGTCTAAACTAAAGCTTCTTTTATGTAGCATTATCACTGAAAAGAACACAAAACTAGAGGCAGGAATTGGGGTAGAGCTAGTCTCGGTTAAACCAGAACTAAAATCTTGCTAATTTGGTTTACGTAGCCTGTCCATGAGAGATTAAGGTAGAGCAGGTGTCACAGCAAACAGCAGGTGTCTGTTTATTGCCATGACTACTGATTGACAGATTCATTGTCATCAAAATTAATAATAACGACTGCTCGGCGCTCTCCCATTTACCGATGGGAAGAGCAGTGGAAAGGGAAGCAATAATATTCCCTTTATTTGCTCTTCTATGTAACTTCAAACACCTCAATCTACCAGAGTTATTTCAGGTCCTGCTACTGGGTATTGGATAGGCATATCATAATTATCCTATTTGACAACGATAGGACTCTGGGAGGAGATAGGGGGCGGCGGTGGATGGGGTCTTTCTGGGGCATACATGTATATTATAGAAAGAAAAAAAATATATATATATACACAGTCGTATGAAAAAGCTTGGGCACCCCTGTGTCAGGCTCTGGCCATAGAGAAGCTTTGCTTCTCTATATTTCTATGGTCAGAGTCTGGCAGATCTATCATTTCTATTTCTGTCTGGTGTTGTGTGTGTGTGTGGGATCCCTAATTAGAGGCAGCTGCTATGCATTACCTCTAATTAGGGATCTTACTTATATGTCTGTGTTCCACTCCGTTGGCGTGGTTCATTGTTGTATATTGTCTCGTGTCGTGCTACGTGTGTCATCTTTATTATTATCATTTGTTATTTTGTATGGTTCGTCATTTAGTTTAAATAAACATGTCGAACTATGGATACGCTGCGCCTTGGTCTCTCTACACACCCGAACGTGACACCCTGACAATTTCCATGATTTACATTTATAAATAATTGGGTGTTTGGATCAGCAATTTCATTTTGATCTATCAAATAACTGATGGACACAGTAATATTTCAGTAGTGAAATTAGGTTTATTGGATTAACAGAAAATGTGCAATATGCATCAAAACGAAATTAGACAGGTGCATAAATTTGGGCACCCCAACAGAAAAATCACATCAATATTTAGTAGAGCCTCCTTTTGCTAAAATAACAGCCTCTAGACGCTTCCTATAGCCTCTAATGAGTGTCTGGATTCTGGATGAAGGTATTTTGGACCATTCCTCCTCACAAAACATCTCCAGTTCAGTTAGGTTTGATGGTTGCCGAGCATGGACAGCCCGCTTCAAATCATCCCACAGATTCTCAATGATATTCAGGTCTGGGGACTGGGATGGCCATTCCAGAACATTGTACTTGTTCCTCTGCATAAATGCCCGGGTAGATTTTGAGCAGTGTTTTGGGTCGTTGTCTTGTTGAAATATCCAGCCCCGGCGTAACTTCAACTTTGTGACTGATTCTTCAACATTATTCCCAAGAATCTGCTGATATTGAGTGGAATCCATGCGACCCTCAACTTTAACTTAACAAGATTCCCAGTACCGGCACTGGCCACACAGCCCCACAGCATGATGGAACCCCCACCAAATTTTACGCTGTGCCGCCATGCATAACGCCCCTTGTTATGACCAAATAACTCAATCTTTGTTTCATCAGTCCACAGCACCTTATTCCAATATGAAGCTGGCTTGTCCAAATGTGCGTTTGCATACCTCAAGCGACTCTGTTTGTGGCGTGTGTGCAGAAAAGGTTTCTTCCGCATCACTCTCCCGTACAGCTTCTCCTTGTGCAAAGTGCACTGAATTGTTGAACGATGCAGTGACACCATCTGCAGCAAGATGATGTTGTAGGTCTTTGGAGGTGGTCTGTGGGGTGGTCTCACCATCCTTCGTCTTTGCCTCTCCAATATTTTACTTGGCCTGCCACTTCTGGCCTTAACAAGAACTGTGCCTGTGGTCTTCCATTTTCTCACTATGTTCCTCACAGTGGACACTGACAGCTTATATCTCTGCGATAGCTTTTTGTAGCCTTCCCCTAAACCATAATGTTGAACAATCTTTGTTTTCAGGTCATTTGAGAGTTGTTTTGAGGCCACCATGTTGCCACTCTTCAGAGGAGAGTCAAAGAGAACAACAACTTGCAATTGGCCACCTTAAATACCTTTTCTAATGATTGGATGCACTTGTCTATGAAGTTTAATGAGCTCACCAAACCAATTGTGTGTTACAATTAATCAGTGCTATGTAGTTACAGGTATTCAAATCAACAGAATGACAAGGGTGCCCACATTTTTGCATAGCCTATTTTTCACATCTGATTTAATTTCATACAACTTAATATTGCTACACTAAAAATCTTTGTCTGGACAATACCCCAGTACTCAGCTTTTATTAGAAAATGAATGGCATGCCACTGTGATCATTTTCTGTGACGACAGAGTAAATTATTATGCAGCCTCAGAGGGGTGCCCAAACTTTTTCATACGACTGTATATATCTTGTTTTTTGTTTTCTTTTCAGTGGAGGCCACGATTTGCATATAGGGGAAACACTGAACAGGTAGTCTTTATCCTGTCACCTCTCCTTCATAAGCGCCATAATCACCGTCACCTCCTCCTCTCAGCCTGTTGGCTCCATTCATCAATTAGCAGCTCATGTCATTGGCTGACGCTCCGCCAGGCACTTAAAACATGACCTAAGCCGTGACGTGGAGTGGCTTGGTGGATAAGGAGCAAGTGAGGAGCATTGACACCAAATGAGCGGCTCCACAAAAGTGAATGATAAACAGTTTGGCCTGTGTGGATCAAACTCAGCATAATGGGCTAAGTGATGGGGACGGCTGCATGGTGCTGGCTGGCTGGCAGATGTTGCATTAGGACGGGGAGAGACAAACTGTCAGGATACTCATAAATGTTTCACACCAAGAAAGAGGAGCCCTTCTTTCTCATTTTTACTTTAAAGGGATCGTTGGGCCTGAAGGCATATCATCTAATTTCATATAAATGTGTTCGTCATTCATTTGTCTTTAAGCTCATCTTGGACTGCATACCAGAGAGAGGATTTATGTTGCTCTGCTTTAACAAGGCAGATTTACAAGAAACACAAATATTACAATACTCTAAATGGGACAACTGGGAAAAACATGTCAAGAATCAGCTTTGTTTGATGTTTGATGTCGACTCATTCAAATGGATGTGATAGTTGTACATTCCAGTTGGGGAATAAATAGAAGGTGAAACTAATGAAAAAGCACAGTCACAGCTGATCTGTTATTTTAGTTCTATACTGTATGTGCTAAGTTATTTTTAGCATCAGGTCCAAATTTTAACAGGGAACAAGGAGCTGATTGGCACAGACTATGGCTCTGGTTAGCAAATAATGACATGTTTTTTGAGGTAGTCCACAGTTTATATAAATGAATGAATAAGCATGCATAAAACAACATTGTAAAAGAGAGTTTAGTACATTACCATTGGGACTAAAAGGACAGATCTTGTGAATCAACAGTCTTGATTCACTGTGCCAATGTGCTATTAAAAGGTACCATTTAGCATAAGTGCTTTCAAATTCTCTGTGCTACTGCCAATATTATACAATGTTATATTTTTTTGCTTAATTACTCTTCGGGGCTGCAGATGAATTAGAAAATAATTATAATAGTCTCATTATTTGCCTTCTGGATGCCTCCTGTCCTTCTTCCCTTAACTGCCCAAGAGAATGCACAACCATGTCCTGTGTTTCCAGGCAAAGCCAGCAGATCACAGGAGGGGGCTTTTCTCAGAAGAGAGAGAAAATGATCATGAGGCATGTATTGTGCAACTTGGAGATTTCAGATAAGTATGAATGTGCATTGTCCACTTACCTGAGTATGTACAGCCTATTCATATCTTGGGAAAGGCCAATACATAACTGTTGGCAGTGGTGTAAAGTAACTAAGTAAAAATACTTTGAAGTACTAATTAAGTATTTTACGTTACTATTTATATTTTTGACAACATTTACTTTTACTCCACTACATTCCTAAACAAAATATGTACTTATACATTTTCCCTGACACACAAAATTACTCATTACATTTAGAATGCATTTAGAGTTTAGGTTTGCTAAATTAAGGTATGTATAGCATTTACTTTTACTTTTTACTTTTACTCAAGTATGACAATTTAGTATTTTTTCCACCACTATACTTAAGTACATTTTAAACCAGATACTACTAGACTTTTACTAAAGTACACTGAACAAAATAAAAAACGCAACATGCAACAATTTCAACGATTTTATTGAGTTAGAGTTCATATAAGGAAATAATTAGGCCATAATCTATGGATTTCACATGACTGGGAATACAGATATGCATCTGTTGGTCACAGTTACCTTAAAAAAAAGGTAGGGGCGTGGATCAGAAAACCAGTCAGTATCTGGTGTGACCACCATTTGCCTCATGCAGCGCGCTACATCTCCTTCGCATAGAGTTGATCAGGCTGTTGATTGTGGCCTGTGGATTGTTGTCCCCCTCCTCTTCAATGTCTGTACAAAGCTGCTGGAAATTGGCGGGAACTGGAACTCGCTGTCGTACACGTCGATCCAGAGCATTCCAAACATTCTCAATGGGTGAAATGTCAGGTGAGTATGCACGCCATGGAAGAACTGAGGCATTTTCAGCTTCCAGGAATCATGTACAGATCCTTGTTACATGGGTCAGTGCATTATCATGCTGAAACATGAGGCGATGGCGGTGGAAGAATGGCACGACAATGGGCCTCAGGATCTCGTCACGGTATCACTCTGTATTCAAATTGCCATCAATAAAATGCATTTGTGTTTGTTGTCTGTACCTAATGCCTGCCCATACCAAAACCCCACCGCCACCATCGGGCACTCTGTTCACAACGTTGACATCAGAAAACCACTAGCCCACATGACGCCATACTAAGAAGCACACTTCTCCAGCATGCCAGTGGCATTTTCCCACTGATGTTGGTTACGAAGCCAAACTGCAGTCAAATCAAGACCCTGGTGATGACGACGAGCTCGCAGATAAAATGTTTCCCTTCTCCCGGCTGAGTGGTCTGAAGCACCTCTCACAAACATGGCTCTCCATCACATGATCGGGTCTTTCTCATAGGCTACAAGTGAAGACAGACACAGCGAACACGCAACTGTGTGCGTCCTTATCCAATTAAGGGTCTGAATACTTATCTAAATGTGATATTATAATTCTTTTTTTATTAAATGTTTTGGCTTTGTCATTATGGGGTAAAACGATTTATGGGAAAAAAAACGATTTAATACATTTAAGAATAAGGCTGTTACGTAACAAAATGTCAAAAAGTCAAGGGGTCTGAATACTTTCCGAATGCACTATGAGGTGTGCGACTATGATTTGAAAAAGTCGCCAAAAAAGGCATGCACTGTTTCTTGCCTACTGCACACGAGCTGGGCATCATTCACAAGTGCTAATATATCATTCAAAAGTGCTAATATATCATTCACAAGTGATAAGGTAATATTGACACCCATCCGACTATTCTTAATTTAATCTTGTCTTTACATATACTAAATAATATATGTGTGAAATTTGTGTGACCATTATCAAGCACCTGTCTCAAAACAGAGGCAGGGGACAAAAATACATGTCATCTTTGCACAAATTCTCTAAAACGATGTTGGAGGCGGAATTTAATGAACATTAGATTCTCTGGCAACAGCTCTGATGGACATTCCTGCAGTCAGCATGCCAATAGCACACTACCTCAAAACTTGAGACATCTGTGGCATTGTGTTTAGAGTGGCCTTTTATTGTCCCCAGCACAAGGTGCACCTGTGTAATGGTCATGCTGTTTATTCAGCTTCTTGATATGCCACACCTGTCAGGTGGATGGATGATCTTGGCAAAGGAGAAATGCTCACTTACAGGGATGTAAACACATTTGTGAGAAATAAGCTTGCTGTGCAGTAAGGAACGTTTCTGGGATTTTTTTTATTTCAGCTCATAAAACATGGGACCAACACTTTACATGTTGCATTTATATTTTTGTTCAGTATAGTATTTTACTGGGTGACTGTCAAATCTCCCTTTGGAGAGGCTCCCTCTTCTGGCCAGTTGCGGCTCCAGCGTTCGACGTCTCCGTTCTACTAGCTGCCACCGCCCCCTTTTGTCATTATCCAACCCGGACTGTTGTTGTCTTATCACTCACACCTGTTCCCCATCTCATTGATTGTATGTGTTATGTAGATTCCCTCTGCCCCACTCTCTTTGTGCGTTATTGTTTCATGTAGTGTGTTGTAGTCTGCGTTATAATAAACTCTCGCCTTCCTTGTACTCCTGCGAATGGCTCCGTCTTCTTCTCCACTTCGAGCATTACAGTGCCTAACTTTTAAGTGAGTCATTTTCTATTAAGGTATCTTTTCTTTTACTCAAGTATGACTATACTAGAGTACTTTTTTGACCACTGACTGTTCGTTTCACAATCATCGTCTTCCCTGAATACGAACGCTCTCAATAGAAATACAAGCATAGAATGTAGACTGCCAATGAAAAGAGAGCTTGGCCAGTGGTAATTTCACACAATAACAATCACACACTCAGGAAAGTAAAAGCGAGAAGGCGAGAGAGAGCAAACAAACACTCACCCAAAAACGAGAAGAAGCTAATACAGACCAGAAAAGTCATACACTGTATCGTTTCATGTGGCAGAGTTTTAATTTTTTACTGATGGCATCTCATATAAAAGGAACTGATTGTCTATTCTCTGAATTGCCATTTGGAGAGCAGAAAGCAAAAGTACCGTATGGCCATGCCAGTGGATATGACTGCTGAATAGAAATCAGCAGCAGCCTGATTGTCCCTCAATAGTACACTGATACAGCAGCTTTAGCATGAACTCTCCCAGTCATAGATAACAGAGTAGCTTACATGTAAATGTTATAAAAGCCTTGGTTGTTTTCCACCCAAGACCACAAACAGGAATTCATCTCCACTGTCTACTAAGATAACATATGGAGTTGTCTGTCCTATATCTGAGAAATATAATAATCCTTAGGAAATGTATTTCTTATCGACATTTACCACTTAAAAAATAAATAATCAGGATGTCTCCTTGTCTGACAGACACTGCTGTGGATCTGCCACCTTCAATCGCAGATGCAGAAGGCCGACATTGGTGGAGGCTGTGGATTGAGATGCAGCCCATGGTGGAGGCTGTGGATTGAGACGCAGCCCATGGTGGAGGCTGTGGATTGAGAAATATAATCTCTACAATTTTAGGAAAAAATATGCTATCTTGAAGGAGAGCCCTTTGAAGAACCCTTTTGGTTCCACATAGAACTCTATTGGGTTCCATGTAACACCCTTTCCACAGAGGGTTCTAAAAAATAGCTATATTTAAAACCAAAAAGGGTTCTACCTGGAACTAAAAGGGTTCTCTTATGTGGACAGCCGATTGGAACCCTTCTTTCTAAGTGTCGCTTAAACAAACAGATTTTGATGGGGAATTTTTGGGGTATGGTAATTAGAATTCCGTGCGGCATGGACATCGACTCTAGTAAGCTGAAAGCTCCCCTGAATACAAGACAGGGTTGGATGCACACACTGTCCCAGTTTCATTTAGCGCCACTGCACTGCATGCAGGGCTGGGGAGATGAAGCACAGTCTACCAAGAGGAGGGTAGTCAACAGAAATGCCTATCGTCCCAGCAGAGACTCAGATCCGCTGACACTGTCAAAACCAGCCTCACTCACACATGCATGCATTCACACACACACACACACACACACACACACACACAGACAAACATACACACGTGCGCACACACAAACACACACACACCACCATCACTGCAGCACATAGACAATTATGAAAAGAAGCAGTGTATAATAGATTACTGGTGGGTGGCTGGGGAGCAACTCTTCCTGCAACTGAGAAGTGGTGTAGATTCAATCCATTTCAAAGTGTTTGCTACTCTCTCTCCCCTATTTGGTCCCCTTTGCTCAGTCAAGCTATCGAGATCACTGGTGTGTAGATCAAATGTTAGATAAGTGCCATGTATAATCAGAATCCCCTGAGGAAGTTAGAGACTTGAACCAATAAACTGCAGCTTAGTCTGCTGAGGGACGGCTTATCACTTAACGCTAGTATTACAACCAGTGAACTGACTGAAAGGGACCTACAGGGAACAGCACTATAAGCTACCTATAGATGTAGGATTTTAAATTTGAGCCAGTTTGCTACAGCAGGATTTTGTAGGGGTTGATATATTTTTCATAAGGGAAAATCAAGTCAGATGTTTCTCAGTGTAAATTACAAACGTCAGGAGCCTTTTTAAACCTCAAATGCACTACAAGTTGAAAAAGCTATCCTGCAAAATGGTGCTACAAATAAAATCCTACATCTGTACTACATCAGGTAGACGATGCTTTCAGTTTCAGGACACGGGTACTAATGCACCCTAAAATGAAGATACTGTATTTTACAACACCTATGCCATGTTTGTATCACCCCTAAAGGTTCACACCCGAATACACACGAAAAACTGCTTCGTAAAGATTTACGGTGCATCACTCACAGGCAGTATACTGTGCATTCTTTCATGTAGAACCGTGTTTATTTAGAGTGGAGAGCACTGCACTTCACTGCATATATCTGCACATGGAGATATGAAATATGTTTTTAACTGCTGGAGGTGAGATCAGCCCTCCATGTCAGAGGAGAGAGCGGTGGGGTTGAGGAGAGGTCGATACATCCTATAGACATAGCAGGACCATTTATACAGTGCTTGTGGTGCACGGCAAGGTGAAGAGGTTGGCTACAGCATTTGATACTCATGTTAGATAGAAGGGGGGCCGGACAGAGGCGGTGCCAACAGTTCATATCAGGGAAGGCAAAGAGAGCCAGAGAGAGAGAGAGAGACTTTCTGAATGAAGGTTAAAATGAGATGAAGTATAGGCTATACTTCAGGAGGATTTGAACATGGTAGCCTCTCTCACAAAACAAACTGTAGAAAGACAGTTTGTAAATAGGTTATTATACTGTATTATCGCTGCACAATATGAAAATAAATCTGGTATAGGTACTTTATACATATTCTATGTTTTTTGGTTCTAAATCCACTACCTATGGTATGCATCATATACCACCCTGCATCCCACTGCTGGCATTGTTGTTTTTTTTAACTAGGCAAGTCAGTTAAGAACAAATTGTTATTTACAATGACGGCCTACCTACAGGGTCAGCCCCTGGAGCAAATTAGGGTTCAGTGCCTTGCTCAAGGACAGACAGGTTTTTCACCTTGTCGTCTTGGGTATTCTAACCAGCAACCTTTCGGTTACTGGCCCAACGCTCTAACCGCTAGGCTACCTGCCCCCCAAGCTTGCCTCTGAAGCTAAGCAGACCAGATGCTGGTGGAAGTAGTGTTGGAGGGTCAATAGGAGACACTCTTTCCTCCAGTCCTAGATAAAATATCCCAGGGCAGTGATTGGGGACATTGCCCTGTATAGGTTGGTGTCTTTTGGATGTGACGTTAAACAGGGTGTCCTGACTCTCTGTGGTCACTAAAGATCCCAAGGCACATATCGTAAGAGTAGGGGTGTTAACCCCGGTGTCCTGGCTATATTCCCAATCTGGCCCTCATGCCATCATGGCCACCTAATCATCCCCAGCTTCCAATTGGCTCATTCATTCCCCCCTCCTCTCCCCTGTAACTATTCCCCTGGTCATTGCTGTAAATGAGAATGTGTTCTTAGTCAATTTACCTGTTAAAATAAAAACAATTCAAAGAGATCAAAGGTCCCTATTTCAATCGATGTGCTTCTCTTTCAAGTTCCTAGTAACCTAATATTTGTACATCTCAATCACTAATATCATCACCCCTCCATTAAGTTCCAACAGAATAGTTGAAGTGTTTTTCTCACGTCTGTATGATTGTTAATCTCTCCCTCCCGCTTAACTTTCAAAGCAGAGCGCTGCAGAGCAGAGGAGCCGACAGCTTGGTGACAAGAGTTTGTTCAAGAAAACTGCACTGTCACATTCACGATCTGCATCAGCAAACTACACCCACAGACAAGATAGACTACTAGACCTATAGCTGATGAACTGTACTGTACTAGGGCTGCACGATATGGGCAAATATTACCCATATTACCAAATATTGTTATTGCGATTTTACGTGCGATATTGCCAAGATCAAAACACGGGTGAACTGTTGGAATCATAGAAATATAACGACTTATAATAAGAAGCAAAGTGGAAAGAAGCATCGCTCTTGTTTGGAACAATCAGTTGATTGCATTTGACGTAACAGAACAGCATGCAAATGTATAGTGAATCTAACAGTGAGGAGGAACTGTGCCGACTGAATGACAGCGGGCGGAATTGGTGTGTGTGGGAAGCAGCCGCTAGAGGAGAAAAAAAAATGTAGTTAACTATAAAAACGGACGTTACTCGCGGTTGAGATGCGTTTCAAAATATTGCATGGATCTCTTGCGATATGGATATTGCGATTTCGATGTCAATACGATTAATTGTGCAGCCCTATACAGTACAGTACAAAACAGTGGTTAAGTTCTCCAACAGCTGAAATTAGAGCGAACATGAGCAGGAGAAGTGATGCCACAGGGAGAACAATTGCCAATTAAGCCCAACTGAACAGCTTGATCAGATTTAAACAATTAGCCTACTGTTTGACTAAAGAAGCCAGAGCTCTGTGTTTTTACAGTAACTTAATCAAATGTATCTCACGCTGACTGGACCCATTAAGTCTGTGCCTGGGCGTTTCATGAGAAAGTTACAAAATGGGTAATTTCCAAATAAAACCCTGTTCAGAATCATACTTAAGGTCTATATATTGGAGTTCAAGCAGTATAGGCACATGTATATTGTCTCATTTGCAGTTGTAATATATTAATCCAACTGGGTTAATTTTGATATACAGTGCCTTCAGAAAGTATTCACACCCCTTGACTTTTTACACATTTTGTTGTATTAAAGCCTGAATTTACAATTTATTCAAATGTATATATAGTCACTGGCCTACACACAATACCCCATAATTTGTATTTTATTTTATTTAACCTTATTTAACTAGGCAAGTCAGTTAAGAACAAATTCTTATTTACAACGAAGGCCTACACCGGCCAAAGTGGAATTGTTTTTTTTTGTCTTGAGACAATAAGAACTCAGCCCCTTTGTTATGGCAAGCCTAAATAAGTTCAGGAGTAAACATTTGCTTAACAAGTCACATAATAAGTTCAATAATAGTGTATACCATGATTTCTGAATGAATCTCTGTTCCCCACACATACAATTATATGTAATTCAGTGGAGTAGTGAATTTCAAAAACAGATTCTACCACAAAGCATGGTAATGGCTCGCAAAGAAGGGCACCTATTGGTAGATGGGTAAAAATAAAAAAAGCACACATTGAATATCCTTTTGAGCATGGTGAAATGAATTACACTATGGATGGTTTATCAATACACCCAGTCACTACAAAGATACAGGGGTCCTTCCTAACTGAGTTGCCAGAGAGGAAGGAAACTGCTCAGGATTTTCACAATAAGGCCAATGGTACTTTAAAACAGTTACAGAGTTTAATGGCTGTGAACACTGAGGATGGATCAATAACATTGTAGTTACTCCACAATACTAACCTAATTGACAGAGTCAAAAGAAGGAAGCCTGTACGGAATCAAACATGTTCCAAAACATGAATCCTGTTTGCAACAAGGCACTAAATTAATACTGTAAAAAAATATGGCAAAGCTATTTACTTTTTGTCCTGGATACAAAGTGTTACAGTGCATTCGGAAAGTGTTCAGACCCCTTGACTTTTTCCACATTTTGTTAGGTTACAGCCTCATTCTAAAATGGATTAAATCGTTTTTTCCCCCCTCATCCTTCTACACACAATAACCCAGAATTACAAAGCAAAGACCGGTTTTAAGATTTTTTAGCAAATGTATAAAAAAAAAAAAAAAAATGAAATATGACATTTACATAAGTATTCCGACCCCCCTTTGCTCAGTACTTTGTTGAAGCACCTTTGGCAGCGATTACAGCATCGAGTCTTCTTGGGTATGACGCTACAAGCTTGGCACACCTGTATTTGGAGAGTTTCTCCTATTCTTCTCTGCAGATTCTCTCAAGCTCTGTCAGGTTGGATGGGAAGCGTCACTTCAGGTCTCAGGTCTCTCCAGAGATGTTCAATCGGGCTCTGGCTGGGCCACTCAGGGACATTCAGAGACTTGTCCTGAAGCCACTCCTGCGTTGTCTTGGAAGTGCTTGGGGTTGTTGTCCTGTTTGAAAGTGAACCTTCGCCCCAGTCTGAGGTCCTGAGAGCTCTGGAGCAGGTTTTCATCAAGGATCTCTCTGTACTTTGCTCTGTTCATCTTTCACTTGATCTTGACTGTTCTCCCAGTCCCTGCTGCCGAAAAACTTCCGCACAGTATGATTCTGCCACCACCATGCTTCACTGTAGGGATGGTGCCAGGTTTCCTCAATCTTGGTTTCATCTTGGTTTCAATATCACATAAACACATGCTGATCATTTACAGTTGCCATTCTTGATAACTCCCTGCTCATTTGGCGCCAGGTCTGCCCCCCTCTTCCATTCACTTCATCTCATTACATACTGCTGTCCTACTGGCTGTCACTACAGGGCTTTGCCAAACCACTCTGTCTCACACACACTTGCATAATAAATGAACACAGAACACTTTGCAAGGACGTGCCCTCAGCTTGCTTCCACATGTTAGGAAAATGCAGTTTCCATGTTGCGACCACAAAGTTTCTACAGCGCAGCTGCTTGTCATTGAAGAAAGATGCGTTGGCTACTATGAGCTAAAAATAAAGACAAGCTCTTTGTATTATTGAAGAGGCAGGGTGTAGCGTATTTGAAATGTTTAGAAAATATGAGGTTTAAGGGATTGCAATGTGCCATTTAGCTTTTAGGAGTGATTACATGCAAATTACAATGCACAACTATTTTTAGCCTTACACCTATGATGTACAGTTGAAGTCGGAAGTTTACATACACTTAGGTTGAAGTCATTAAAACTCATTTTTCAACCACTCCACATTTAACAAACTATAGTTTTGGCAAGTCGGTTAGGACATCTACTTTGTGCATGGCACAAGTAATTCTTCCAACAATTGTTTACAGACAGATTATTTCACTTATAATTCACTATATCACAATTCCAGTGGGTCAGAAGTTTAGATAGATAGATAGGTACTTTATTGATCCCCCGGGGGGGAAATTTCCTTGTCAAGCAGCTACAACAAAACACAGGGCAGGTGCAAAATGCCACAACGAAAGTACACAAAAGACAGATACACGTACATTTACATACACTAAGTTGATTGTGCCTTTAAACATCTTGGAAAATTCCAGAAAATGATGTCATGGCTTTAGAAGCTTCTGATAGGCTAATTGACATCATTTGAAACAGGTACAAAAGTATCTATATCCACAGTAAAACGAGTCCTATATCGACATAACCTGAAAGGCTGCTCAGCAAGGAAGAAGCCACTGCTCCAAAACCGCCATAAAAAAGCCAGACTACGGTTTGCAACTGCACATGGGGACAAAGATTTTTACTTTTTGGAGAAATGTCCTCTGGTCTGATGAAACAAAAATAGAACTGTTTGGCCATAATGACCATCGTTATGTTTGGAGGAAAAAGGGGGAGGCTTGCAAGACGAAGAACACCATCCCAACCGTGAAGCACGGGGGTGGCAGCATCATGTTGTGGGGGTGCTTTGCTGCAGGAGGGACTGGTGCACTTCACAAAATAGATGGCATCATGAGGAAGGAAAATTATCTGGATATATTGAAGCAACATCTCAAGACATCAGTCAGGAAGTTAAATCTTGGTCGCAAACGGGTCTTCCAAATGGACAATTACCCCAAGCATACTTCCAAAGTTGTGGCAAAATGGCTTAAGTACAACAAAGTCAAGGTATGGGAGTGGCCATCACAAAGCCCTGACCTCAATCCTATAGAAAATTTGTGGGCAGAACTGAAAAAGCGTGTGCGAGCAAGGAGGCCTACAAACCTGATTCAGTTACACCAGTTCTGTCAGGAGGAATGGGCCAAAATTCACCCAACTTATTGTGGGAAGCTTGTGGAAGGCTACCTGAAACGTTTGACCCAAGTTAAACAATTTAAAGGCAATGCTACCAAATACTAATTGAGTGTATGTAAACTTCTGACCCACTGGGAATGTGATGAAATAAATAAAAGCTGAAATAAACCATTCTCTCTACTATTATTCTGACATTTCACGTTCTTAAAATAAAGTTGTGATCCTAACTGACCTAAGACAGGGAATGTTTACTTAAATGTCAGGAATTGTGAAAAACTGAGTTTAAATGTATTTGGCTAAGGTGTATGTAAACTTCCGACTTCAGCTGTATGTGTAAGGAACGACACTGGGGATGAGAAGCAAGTACAGGGAGTGAAGGTTTAATAAATGACGGACATGAAACGGAACAGGAAGTGTCTTGACATGAACACATAATGACAATTAATGCAGCCACAGGGAACAACACAGAGGAACAGACAGATATACAGGGGGCAATCAACAACGTGAAGGAGTTCAGGTGAGTCCAATGATCACTTCTGCGCGTAATGATGGTGCGTGTAATGAAGGGTAGCCTGGCGCCCTCAAGCGCCAGGGAGGGGGAGCAGGAGCAGGTATGTGGAATACTTACAACCAGCTGGGTAAAAACTGGTTGAATCAATGTTGTTTCCACATCAGTTGATCAGTTGTGATGACGTAGTTGAATCCACGTGGAAAACTGATTAGCAAAAAGTCATCAACATAAGGGAATTTCATATTTTTTTGACCCAACTTTTAAACTAAATCCAACGACATGGTGACATGTTTTGTTCATTTCACATTGAATTCCCATTACTTGACAACTCAACCAAATGTAAATCAAAACTAGATGTTGAAGTGACGTCTGTGACCAGTGGGAACTCTCTGTCAACTACTAGTCTATGTGCTGTCTCTGTGCAACCAGATAATTGATTGTACTGTACCAATGATATGCCAGGCATTCTACAGCACTTCTTCCCATTGTGTTCAATAACCCAATTTTGCACACAAAAAATGCAGTTTTGTTGGCATCAATACTTGTATCTGCACACTGTGAATCCTAACTACTGTAGCCTTTGTGACTCATCATCATACCTGACAATAGCACATCATACTGTATGCATTTCCAGTACGCCAGCCGCAGCCCAAGTGATGTAACGTAATTCACAGATTCTATACACCCCTCACGGGAATACAGCTATTGCTCTTTGGCATCAAAAAAAAACTGCACAGTGTACTAGTAGATTATTATTGTCCCAGATAGTCTTGTTGAATACTTGGCTTTTCTCACAACCGATTATTACATAACATGTTTACCCAGGTTTCCTCCCAGCTCCTCACAGACAAACACGGCTGCCTGCCTCCCTTCCCTAGATGAGCCGAGCTCTCCCTTCAAAGCCTGCAAGGCAAGTGGGTACCCACCACTCTCCACCACTACTGCTTCCACAGAGCATAGTCCACACAGACAGATAGCAGCCGGCTGCTCACAGAAGTGTGTGAGATGAGATGCACTGTGAGAGAAACATTTAATCCATTTCATAGGTTCAGATCTATTTTTTGCCTGGAAAGTTCCCATCTCTCACTCTCCTCCTCCGGGACTAAATTGTGCATGTATGCAGCAGCAACCAGAGAGAACAGTGGTGTGTTTGTGAACAAAAGCATGTCAGGTGCACCACAGTGTAAAATCGTTCCAATGACAATCTTTCCAGGAAAGGTGCAGAGGAATTAATAATTGCAGGTAACTAAAAAGTAATGCATTATTTATTCTACCAAGAACATCTATCAAAATTCTTAAACAGTGAATATTACATAAGACTGATCAACCATACAGCAAATGTATTTGGAAGTAAGATGCTGAGACCCACCCATTTCCCAACTGAACACTTCATCTATTGGTAGGCTAAAAGCACTGACTGTTCCAACACACCGAGATCCATGTGCTGCCAACATTGCTACATTACAACCTCAGACTTTTCGAATAAGGTAACTATGACATGAGTGATAGATTATCAAAAATGATGTTACCTTCTTCAGAGCTGACATTCTAGGTAATTCCTCCTCAAATCCCGATCACATGCTGAGGTTTCCAGCGAAGTTTAGATGGTGCGCGCATTCCAAACTAGACTCACTCTGGCCCTGATGCTGAGCCATGGGTACCTACCTATTTGATATTCACATCGCCGTTTCCATGCGCTGCTGTCAAACTCTTCTTCACATCTGGCTTAGTTTGCGCATGCCAATAGGGTTGATATTACTGGATGCAATCAGAGGGGGAGCTGTTGGTCAGGATACAGGGAGCCACTGTCAGGCAGGGCATGGGCAGGGGCAGGGGCACTGAGGCAGGCAGTTCAACTTCTATCAGAGAGTTTCTAAACCATACTGTCTTTGGTGCCATTCTCGTGTGGATAGCTAAGTGAGGTCTGTACTCCAGCTTGCTTGTTTTTTTTCTGTCACCGCTGTGCACACACACACACACACAATGATATTTGGCGAAATGATTTCAGCGCTAACGGAGCGTGAGTCAATACAATGGTGCAAATGATGGGTTGTCATTCCAGAAGTTCTTAAAATCTGCAAAACATCCACTAGCAGGGTACATAGCTATGCTAACCAGCTGTCTATCTGGTAGATTTAGCATTTTTTTTCACACGTGTGTTTTAACTAATGGTGCATTCGAGTTAATTCTAGTGATATGGCACATAGGAAACAAGGTAGGTCCATTTCGCTTCAATCGTTGCTGAAATGTGAAACAGTTAATGCCAGACGTAGCTAACGTTAGCTAGTTTTTAGAAGTTTGTGCTTAAGGCAGAGATACTCACCTCGAGCAACTCACTGGGTGTCAAACGCACGTGCCACCATGATCCGTCAATCCCGCGTGTTTTTGTAATGCATTCAGCGATGTACTGTATACATTCTATTAATTTTGTTGTTGTAAACTTCAGATGTTAATCAAGTGCACTCATTTCCATTTGTTCATTAGCTACAATTTTATTTGAAGGCTATGGCTTGTACTTGACATGGACAACAATGTGAAACAAAAGGTGCTACACATAAGATTTTTTTTATTTAAACATTTTTTTTTTACAACAGATGCTGCGCTGAAAGGAGAAATCAATAGGCAGATATCATAGCCAATCACAACACTGGCGGGTAAGTAATACTGTAAAACACTATTATTCCACTATTGGCGCCAGATATATTATAGACATTTTTTACATTACAATGCAAAAATGCAACAAAAAGATTTGTGTTGCATCTTTAAGAATGTTAGCTAACTTTGTTTCAGTATTCCAGTCTCAAGTTCTTCAGAGGCTGTACCTTACCTCCCAAGCTTGTGAAAGAATCCAGCTCTCCACCCCTTGAGACCTATCACTGGTAAGTAGAGTTTCATATTGCATTATAAAACTTATTCTCAATTTAAGCTGAGCGAAGTGAGACATCACCCACATTGTATTACTCCCAACTAAATTGGTGTCATGCTCAGGAAATTATATAGCTACAAACACCTCCAAACCAACTGCCAGAATTTACAGTATAGCTAGCTCCCCCTGCAGATTACAAGACGGGTGCAGGGGGATCTGTCACGCTCTCAGCCAGCAGGCATAAATACTGTGGAGGACCCAGTTGTAAGAGGGATATAATCTTACATTTATGGACTGTCTGTGGGGACAGAGATGCTCCGTAAAGCATGGTATTTACTATTGGGGCCTCTCCCCGGTTCCCCGGTTCGGCCCAGTGCTCAGTGTTACCCTCACTCTCCTTGATTGTCTTCCAGTCCAGTTGTGGGGAAAAAGCATGAACAAATATTTTTAACCATGACCATAGTTGTTCGATGTTTTGACGAGTGCACCCCGTGCATTCAGATGGGATCTTTTCAATCTCTGTGCCAAATGGATTAGATCAGCCAGTTACAGTTGATGCTGATGCTCAGTGTGTTCTCGAGGTCAAATGTTATGGCTGTTATTATTACAGATATGGGTTGATTATCTCAGTGTAAATGGCTTATGTGGGCACTCAATTAAATCATTTAGGCTCAACAGTTGACATTGATTTACCATAGAATGTATCGTTTTGTGATATATGATCAGTAGACAAAGATGTAACCAAGCACATTAGATGTGTTTAGTGGAGGTTTCCCTGGCATCACGAAACAGCTGGATGAACAACCTGCTCTAAGCCGTCCTACATTGCATTTATACCCCAGTCCATTTCACTCACTCACCGTCTGCCTGCTGGAGAGGTAGAGGGTTTAGGCTACCTGACTGAAACTAATGAGATTAGTAGTTGCCACTAGAGAATAGCCTAAGGCAACACCTTCATTTGTACGCTGAATGGGTTGTACTAGTATTTCCACTTTACCAGCACCCTGTAGTAATTGTGTTAATTCATTGGAAGACGTGTTTATTTTAGCAACTCAAGAATTGATGACATCGAGGCATAATCAATTCAGTCATATTTGCCCTTGACAATGGTTTAGGCCGAGTCAGCAATTTAGGCCTGTTAATACTTTCTCTTAAAGCTGCAATATGTAACTTTTTGGGCGACCTGACCAAATTCACATAGAAATGTGAGTTAGAGCTGTCATTCTCATTGAAAACAAGTCTAAGAAGTGGTAGATCTGTTCTATGAGTGCTATTTCTATGCTTCCCGGTCTTAGGTTTTATTTTTGCGTCTTTCACTTTCGGTTTTGTAAACCAGCTTCCAACAGCTGAAAATACAATATTTTTGTTTATTGAAAATATTTTTCACAGGGGTTTAGATGGTACAATGATTCTCTACACTATACATTGCTTGTTTTGTCACATAAACTGAAATTAGGAACTGACATTTTAGTAACCAGGAAATGGCAGAGCGATTTCTGCACCTTTAATGCTTGGCCATTAGATTTGTCTGACAAGCAACACCATTTTAGAAGTAGTAAAGGTTAGCAATTACAGGATAGACCTAATCTTGTAGCAGTACACATGGAGTGGTAGTAGTTTTGAGTGGATGTTTGTGTCTGTGGCTCTGTGCTACGCTTGCAGGAAGAGTATGCCTACCACTTTAAATATGTGTTGTTACCATGGAGAAAGCAAAGAGCACCATGACAACCTCTTAGTCATGAAAATGTGTTTGAATTTTTACTGTCATTTTTTGTTTCTTCAAAGCCCCTTAACATTTACCGTGGCAGAAGTCTATTTTGAATAATGGCTTAAAATACTTCCATGTAGAGCAACTAGGCCTATACACATGATGCAGTTCTTCTCTATTTTTAATTAACATCGAAGCAAGGAATGAAGTCATCATAAATATTGCATATTTGAAAAGGCCCACTTATGGGGAAAATCTCAATGCACAGTGCACACACCAAAAACAAGTAAAGAGGCATGGGGAGAAGCTCAGCAATACTCAAGTGATGGAATAATGATTTTTAATCTGACACTGTAAGAGCAATGCTTACAGCTGTTAGCCTAGTTAATAATAGTACATCTACTGCATTGTATTTGGGCTCCCCAGCCCACTGTCAGCTAGTAGGTGAGTAGTTTTGGGCCTGTGTGTGTGTGCATGTCACAAGGAATTTGTTTCAAAAAGCCTAATTCCTTCAACCTCTCGCAAGGCCTTGGAGTTCTTCGAAAGTGAGTGACCAACTCAGCCAAGAATGATATCTTAGCAGTGGTTTAGATTGACTCATTAGAGACACCTTGGATGACCTTACTATTCATACCTCCTGTCAACATTACAATGTTGTTTCTGGATCACTAATAGACTTAGCCTACCTGACCACTAGAGGGAACACTGTGACTCACATTCCTTAGATGACTGCAGTACACCTGTTGCCTGTTTAAACAGACTATTTTCTTATGACTAATACTATGCGTGTGAATGTACCTCACGTCCTTCCTCATTCTACAGGACAGGCTGTGTCTTTGAGCCACTATTGATTGCTGGAATACATTTGCTCCATTAAGCATCTATTATCGAGCCCATGTCTGCTTAGCCCTATATCTGCCGCAGAATTGCCTCCAACAGCAAATTGCTTCCTACAGTGCATTTGGAAAAGTATTCAGACCCCTTGACTTTTTCCACATTTGTTTACATTACAGCCTTATTCTAAAATGTATTAAATTGTTTTTTTCCCCCTCATCAATCTACACAATACCCCATAATGACAAAGCAAAATCAGACTTACTCAGTACTTTGTTGAAGCACCTTTGGCAGCGATTACACCCTCAGGTCTTCTTGGGTATGACGCTACAAGATTGGCACCCTTGTATTTGGAGAGTTTTTCCCATTCTTCTCTGCAGATCCTCTCAAGGTATGTCAGGTTGGATGGGGAGTGTCACTGCACAGCTATTCTCAGGTCTCTCCAGAGATGTTTGATCGGGTTCCGAATGGCTTCCGTATGGCACTCTACCATAAAGGCCTGATTGCTGGAGTGCAGCAGAGATGGAAGGTTCTCTCATATCCACAGAGGAACTCTTGAGCTCTGTTAGAGTGACCATCAGGCTCTTGGTCACCTCCCTGACTAAGGCCCTTCTCCCCCGATTGCTCAGTTCGGTGGGGCGGCCAGCTCTAGGAAAAGTCTTGGTGGTTTCAAACTTCTTCCATTTAAGATGATGGAGGCCACTGTGTTCTTGGGGACCTTCAATGCTGCAGACATTTGTTGGTACCCTTCCCCTGGTCTGTGCCTCAACACAATCCTGTCTCTGAGCTTTACGGACAATTCTTTCGACCTCACGGCTTGGTTTTTGCTCTGACATGCACCATCAACTGTGGGACCTTATATAGACAGGTGTGTGCCTCCAAAGCATGTCCAATCAATTGAATTTACCACAAGTGGACTCCAATCAAGTTGTAGAAATATCTCAATGATGATCAATGGAAACAGGATGCACCTGAGCTCAATTACGAGTCTCATAGTAAAGGGTCTGAATACTTACAGCGGGTGAAATAAGTATTGAACACGTCACCATTTTTCTCAGTAAATATATTTCCAAAGGTGCTATTGACATGACATTTTCACCAGATGTTGGTAACAACCCAAGTAATCCATACATAGAAACCAAAACAAATAAGTTCAGAAATTAAGTTATGTGTAATAATGTGAAATGACACAGGGAAAAAGTATTGAACACATGAAGAAAGGGAGGTGCAAAAAGGCATGGAAAGCCAAGACAACAGCTGAAAACTATCAGTAATTAAAAAGCAATCCAGCCCCCTGTCAGTGCAAATTAATATCAGCTGGTTCAGTCCCAACTGATGGCCTACAAAAAGGTCTCATTGCCAAGGTGTCACACAAGACACATCTCATGATGGGTAAAAGCAAAGAGCTGTCTCAAGACCTTCGCAACCAAATTGTTGCAAAACATAATGATGGCATTGGTTATAGGCACATTTCTAAGCTTCTGAATGTTCCAGTGAGCACTGTTGGGGCCATAATACGGAAGTAGAAAGACAATCATTTCACCATAAATTTGCCTCGACCAGGTGCTCCTCTCAGAGAGCTTCAAAAAGACCTGCAATTAGCAGGTACTGTTGTCTCAAAGAAAACAGTAAGTAATGCACTCCACCGCCATGGCCTGTATGCACGCTCACCACACAAGACTCCATTGCTGAAAAAAAAGCATGTTGAAGCTCGTTTAAAGTTTGCTGCACAACATTTGGAAAAGCCAGTGAAATACTGGGAGAATATAGTGTGGTCAGATGAGAGCAAAATTGAACTGTTTGGATGTCATAATACACACCATGTTTGGAGGAGAAATGACACTGCACATCACCCTAAAAACACCATACCAACAGTGAAGTTTGGAGGTGGGAACATCATGGTGTGGGGCTGCTTTTCAGCAAATGGTACTGGCAAACTTCACATAATTGAAGGAAGGATGAATGGGCAAATTTACCGAGACATTCTTGACAAAAATCTGCTGCCATCTACCAGGATGATGAAGATGAAACGAGGGTGGACATTTCAGCAAGACAATGTTCCCAAACACACAGCCAAGGAAACTCTCAATTGGTTTCAAAGAAAGAAAATATAGCTGCTAGAATGGCCCAGCCAATCACCTGACTTAAATCCCATTGAAAATCTATGGAAAGAACTGAAGATCAAGATTCATAGAAGAGGCCCACGGAACCTTCAAGATTTGAAGACTGTTTGTGTGGAAGAATGGGCCAAAATCACACCAGAGCAATGCATGCGACTAGTTTCTCCATACAGGAGGCGTCTTGAAGCTGTCATTACCAACAAAGGCTTTAGTACAAAGTATTAAATAAATATCAGTAAGTGTGTTCAATACTTTTTCCCTGTGTCATTTCACATTATTACACATAACTTAATTTCTGAACTTATTTGTTTTGGTTTCTTTGTATGTATGGATTACTTGGGTTGTTACCAACATCTGGTGAAAATGTCATGTCAATAGCACCTTTGGAAATATTCTTTGCTGAGAAAAATGGTGACGTGTTCAATACATATTTCACCCGCTGTATGTAAATAAGGTATTTCTGTTTAAAAAAATATTTATAAATTAGTTAAAATGTCTAAACCTGTTTTCGCTTTGTCATTATGGGGTATTGTGTGTAGATTGATGAGGGGAAAAAAATAATTTATCCATTTTAGAATAAGGCTGTAACGTAACAAAATGTGGAAAAAGTCTGAATACTTTCCGAATGCACTGTACATGCTTATTATGATTAGTTTTATGGAAATGTCGTGAATAATAAGACCAATAAGCTATCGACGCTCTGCTGAAAGCCTAGAGAAAGAGTGTAGTGTGTGTGTCGCTCTCCTAACAGTGTGTGCTGGAGTCTATAGACTGTGGTTGAGTTGCTGAATTTCAGACAGCCTCTCTACACACCAGTTACCCTGGGAGAAAAACTTCCACTCTCTGCTACGTGTGGGCAGCCCCCATCTTTACCACAGTGGACAGGGAGCAGGCGATTCAGTTAGCTTTGACCTCTGTGATCCTGCATAGTGGACATCCACCCATCCTGGAGCATCGATCTAGCCCCTCAGCTACAGAGAGGTCTGTAGGCAGGGTCGTCCAAGGGGTGCTGCTTGGCTGAATACACTGGCTGAATTAGCTTGATCTGCTATCAAATAAACAAAGTATTGTGTCAAAGGCCGGGTAAACATGGTATTGAAGGTGGTCGATTCCAAGTGCTATGAAATGGATACTTTCAAAGATTATGGATTACAGGGACCTAACCACAGCACAGTACTACAGCCAAATAGGATGCTTGCCTTAAATGCCCAGGGTGTTCAAAATGGTTTTCCTGTGTTTTGTATGATATTGTACAGCAGAAGATGAAACTAACATGGTGACAATGTGAAATCAATGTTATTTCCTGATAGTTGCTGGTTGAAAATGCAATCTACACAGGACCTTCTAATCAGCAGGTTTGCATAGGTGGGAATTTCTACTAAATGTGTTAATAGACCAATAACAAAGAGAGTTCCAAATTCCGAACCGTTTTCCCCTCCCCTCTCAGACCACTACTGCACTGTCGGAGCTAGAAGCACAAGCATTACGCTACACCCGTAATAACATCTGCTAACCACCTGTATGTGACTCCCAGACAGTCCTAGCTAAATTCTGCTTGAGAAATTGTTTTTGCCAAAAAGCTATTTTTGTCCATTTTAATGGGAAACTATTACAGTAAGATTCTTAATTGTTACCTAGAAAGGATTTGATATTGATATTAAATGGCTGCATTGGAATCAGCAAAAATGGGAAACAGTGCCATGGCCGTTGTTATTGTTTTTGTTGGCGAAGAAGAGCTGGGAAGCATTGTGCATGGTAGTAAAAAAAATTGCACTACATATGCAGCTGCATGCAATGATGTCCGAGGGGAAAAAACTGTTTGCTGTTTGCAGTAACTTCTTTGTTGTTCTAATATTGCAAAAGGACGTGGCAGTTTTACAATTGAGGATTCCCGCTTTAAGGTATTAGACACTAGTTTGTGAAAGTGAACAAGCTCTCACTTTTCCTTGTTCCCTTTAGATGAGAACACTCATGAGTCCAACGAAGATGGAGAGGTAGAAGACAACGACGGAGGATGAAGAAGGAGGAATGGGAACTACAGCTCCAGGAGGTGGGATAGTGGTGGACGGAGCGGGCCAGGGTACAGACTCCAACCCTGGGGCTATAACCATGGCTCCGACCCCCATGGAGGAAGGAATGTGGCTCAGCAGGAAGAAGAAGACGAAGAAGACGAAGAAGAAGAAGAAGAAAAAAAATGAAAAAGAAACATCACAAACAGAAGCTCTTGTCTCTGGGTCTGGTGCTGCAGCTCTGGAGTTTACCTACGAGAGAGAGGGGGAGGGGGAGGAAGAAGAATAATAGGAGGAGGAGGAAGAAGAGATGAGGCAGAGAAGAGCAGCTGAAGTGATAGACTTCCTCAGGACCACACAAGAGACCTACGTGTCTGATCGTGAATGTGTCATACCAGGGCTGCTAATCAACCCAGAAACGGTCACATATAGCCTACGCTGTGTTTCAGTCTTCCTAAGACCTGGCCAAAAGTGCTGAAGCATAGTTCATTTTATAGCTTTAGGATTAGCAGAAAATAAATAATTTTAACAGCACTTTGAAAGTGAAAGTACAGCTCATTAATCACTAGCTTATAACAAAAACTTGAGGACCTTTGAGAGATTTAGGAATAGAGATTTAGAGATTCATTGAGGTGTTTGGGTTTACTTCATCATGCTCAAGTGTAATGGACAGGCTCAGTCATCTGGTCTGTCATAATCCCTCCCTGACTTGCCTCTGGAGGACCAGACAGTCAGTCAGTCCAAAGAATCCCATTGGTTCCAGGGATTAAGGTTTCTCTGCAATGAAAACATTCCCCCCTGCTGTTTTGGCCCTGTTCCACACCCTCAAGTCCCTGGTGCAGAAACAGGACACAGCAAGGATGGCCAAGGCTCTGCAGGAGCTCCAGAACAGCTCTACCATGTCTCCTGGTGAGTAGTCTTATCTGGTTTTACCTCGCCTGGATTAACCTATCTTTGTCTGAGCTCGCCGTTCACGTACACATGCATACAGTCACCGATCAGTATCGGCCCTCACCTGTCAATACCTGTCCTAAAATACCAGACCACACCTGTCCATACTATCCCTTACCTATACATGCATGTTCTCACCTATCCAAACACTAACCAGTTTGAAAATCACCAGGGTCTCCTGCCATTCATTCACCTGGTTTCATTCAAGAGCTGCCAGGTACCACACTTTGTACAGGTCTGGAAATTGTGAATGACATGGCCTCAGGTGTGTATTTGGGCCAGTTCAAATCTGTCTGACTAATAGTAGGTTGTTCAATCATGGGTGAAAACTTGCTTTGGTGATGAAATTTCACTTCCTTATGTTATAAAGTACATTGTACCAAGACAAATATGATTTTTTATGTTTAGAATCATTCAGTGGAGTCTTTCTCTAACATATCATTAACATTATATTCAAAAAGTTGTATTTTGTAACCTAATACGCCCGATAATAAGCAACCTATGTTGACATACAGTGACATTTCTCACAGCAACCTTTGAGGATGTTGTGGTGGTAATCTGCAAAGTTGTTTACGCAAGTCGCAAAAAGCTAAATTAACATAACACGAGCTGAATTAAATGTAAAAAGATTGGAAAATAAAAAGCTTGCGGTACACTCAGTTCTCCGTTGACATTTCACAGAGATAGGCTTGTTTTTGTGAGCAATATTAGAAAAATAACAGGAATTTTGCATTAATATGAAAAGCGTATACTAAAATATGAAAATACTACATGTCATGTCTCAAAATCGATACCTATATATATTTTATGTCCTCCGGAATCGAGAAGAAAGGTGACGAGTTCAACGGTGAGCCTCAATTCTCACACAGCATTCAGCCTAGCGGACGCGATGCTATTTTCCTGATTTTATGATTCATCTTTTTTCCTCTGACCTCCATTGAATTATTCACCCTAATTTTGGGTTTTAAAAAAAGAGTAAAAACGCCAATAACCTTTGAATAGATTATGATAGAGACATGAGGTTTGGACCATTGGTTTTCTTAGAGGAGCATCTACACATTATTGTACCCATTGGTCAAAAGATGCGTTTTTGATTGGACACCCTACTAATAGTGATGGGAGGGAAAATCAGTAAAGTTACATATCGCAATATTATTTTTGGACTATATTATATAGAGCTAGTCATCTGTACCTGAGCCAACATGTTTACAGCACTTTTATTTCCATAACTGATCAAAACCCAGTGGTCATGCTCTCTCTTGTCTCTCTGCACCAGACCAATATGTTTGGAACATGAAATCGCAATAAAATCGCAGTATCGAATCGGAATACATATAAAATCGTGAGAATCACAATACATATCATATTTGCACCGAAGTATTGTGATAATATTAGGATTGTGATACTATTGTATTGTGAGGTCCCTGGCAATTCCCAGCCCTACTGACTAATAGGATCAGTGGATACCTGGCTGTCCCTTGTACAGAGTGTACTACTCTGGTGTATTATATGACTGTCCTGTCCAGGGGAATCTGGGCACGGTTGAGCAGGTGGCTATAGTGACGCTCATCTTTCCGTTCTCGTCGCTAAGGCAACGCTGAGAAGGAAAACAGGCTCCAGTCCAAACCAGTGATCAGTTCCAACAATAGACTCTGAATAGACTCAGTATTGACTCATACCACACAGCGTATTCTTGCTGGTCCCTTCACCTGCTCCCCAGATGTGGATATGCTTTGTGGATTTTTCAGAAAATGTATTAGTCATTAAAGCGGGAATAAAGAACTCTAATAACCATTTATTCTGTTCAAACAAATCTATTCCCACCTGTGTATTGTGTCCGAGCGGCAACTTATTCCCCCATGTTCTTTTTTGCTAACAGAACATTTCCATTAAATGGAATGTCAAACAATGGGGTAAGATAAATGTTTTACTTTGTTTTAGGTGGCAAATGCAAAGTGGGATATATTAATCTAGCTAAACACAAATTGAATTGGCCACTAGTGGAATAAAGCCAGCTGCTTCTGGCCACCCATGCTTGAGTCCAGCAAGCCTGCTGTGTGGTGTTGGTTTAGCCTGTTTTAAAGTCCTTCAAGTCTTTTTACAGTTCACTGGAGCTTCTCTTCAGCACTGAGAGAGATGAGGAATCAATTCACCATGGAGGTAGCTCTAAAGAATATCCCACAGCTTATATTTCACTGTTTCACCCAACACCTCTCGCTCAGGTATGACGTCTGCTGCCTGCCTGCTGCCAGTTTTATTTGATGACTTTCATGCACCGGCTGAATGGAATCTCCTTTTAATTTTTGCTTGAATGGAACAGTCAGATGAAAGCCATATCCCAGGGAGAAAAGGAAGTTGTTAGGAAACGGTGAGGTACTGTAGGTGACAGGAGTACACTGGCAGTACAATACTGGACTTAGCCTAGGATAATTAGTTGACTTGTCCTCACCTCTATGGAACAGCAGCAATGACCTCATTAAATAACTAACGTTTAACCACCCACTATTCCTGATCGCAATCAAACTGTAATGTAACGTTTGTCTCTTGTCTTTCCAGGTGATGCCACTGCAGTTGTGTCCCTGTTTCAATACTGGATCACAGACATCCCACCCATGCAGAGAGACAGGAAAACAGACTAGCCTACAACACAACCTTCCTAGTCGAGCCAACCAACAACATAGCCTTAGACTTTCCTAGATGTTCAGGGTTTTAAACAATACTGCTTACGGAAAATGCATCTGACAGAGTTAAGAACATACCGTAAGCTCACTCCACAGCTAGCTTGAAATGTTGCGGATGGAGCCATCCAAATGGTACCTTTTGGGTGTCTCAAAACCGTTGGAATGTTGTCAAGGAGGGCAGTCACGTGTGTTAGCAAAGCAGAGGTCCCGAGTTCGAGCCAGGTACAAGCCGAATCAGGGGGAAGTGATACTCGCTAAGCAAGCAACGTGATGTCCGCAACACCAACAACCATGAACAGTAAAGCTGTGAACTGTTTGTGAAGGCTACTGAAATTTATTTGACATTTATTTTAATGCACACTCATAATGAGTTGATGTACATGGAAATGTCTGTGTATTAAAAATGTTGTTTTTATAAATATTTTGTATTTATTTGTATTTGTTCATCTGATTTACAGTACGACATTACACCCTAATTACTTCCTCAAATTGACGGGCTGTTTAATCATTATACCTTCAAGGATTAAGCATGATAATGCCACTATTGAGTTCCTGTTAAAGTTGTTTCATATGATAGCATGGATACCTAATGGGACACAGCGTTCCAAATGACCTGAGACGGAAAGTCTGGCCCAATTATTGTTGTTGGTTTGTTGATATGACATTTGGACCAACTTGATAGCTCACCAATTACTGTACAGTGTAGTCTTCACAATCCATTTTAAACAAGGCCAGAATCTACACCTTGAATATGCTATCTTGGCGACAATTTACTTCACTAATCAAGTCAAGGTACACATATGACGTCAGAACAAAGGGCCAGGAGTTTTTCCTGACTAGGAGAACTCTGAGCCCTAGCAACAGGCCATAGGGACAAACAAAGGTTTAGACATCAGTAGCCCCCCTAAATCTACATGTGTTCAGTGTCCATGTTTGTGAGTGAATTTCAGTTGATAATCACCTATTGTCACAGAGCCAACAGTTTATCCACTGACATTACAGCATCTGCCTTTAGCACTGAGCGTTCTAATCTAATAGAATTGGCGGTAGCGTGTGTGATGGAGGGGGGGGGGGGGGGGTGAAGACAATTAGTTTGGGTTGTAGTTGTCCAGCATTCAATAGTAGATTTACACTAGATTAAGAGGAATTGATTTCATTCCGGTGCTCAGATGCTGATTAAGAACTGAGTGGCTTTATGAGATCAGGAATAGCCCAGACTGGATTAGTAGCTACTACCATAGCAGTAGTGAACGATTAACACAAGTGCCACCATCTGTGGCCCCTATTCATAGGAAGATCCACCAGGTTTGTGGTGTCTGGTTCATGCTTATAGAGTCATTAGCCAGAGGGGATGAGGAAGTTGCCATTATGCTGTAATAACAGTTAGTGTTAGCAGCATACCATTAGCACTTTGCCTGGTGGTGCTGCTAAAATTCAGACTTTTATTTCAGGCGGGCTTATCATCTTTTGGGGTGATGTGACATGGACGGGTTATCGATTCAGACATGTCATCTTTTGGGGTGACAATCTACTTGGTCTAACCTTGGGGAGGGTATGCTCTGAAAGCTCAGTGGCCTAGTTGAGTGAGTGTGAACACTGGTCAGAGGTTCCTTCCCTCCTTGTCCACTGAGGGGGATGTTATCAACCTAACAACCTTCTCTTTGTTATTGAGGGTTCAACTCACAACTAACGATAGTCATCACAATCACTCTAACATTGGGGAGAGGAGAGTAGCTAACCAACTGGTGTCCATGTGTCCTAATGCCCATCCTAGTGTAGGTAGCCTACTATCATTACTCAGTGGTTAAAGTACTTAAATATAAATACTTTAGTGTACCACTTACTTTTACTTCTCTACATTCCTAAAGAAAATCATTTACTTTTTACTCCATACCTTTTCCGTGCCTCCCAAAAGTTCATTTTGAATGCTTAGCAGGACAGAACATTTTTACAATTCACACACTTATCAAGAGAACATCCTTGGTCATCCCTACTCTCTCTGATCTGGCGGACTCACTAAACTTTTGATACTTAAGTATATTTTAAACCAAATACCTTTAGACTTTTACTCAAGTAGTATTTTACTGGGTGACTTTCACTTTTACTCAACTATGACAATTAGGTACTTTTTCCACCACTGTCATTACTTCTAACCATATATTAATACTACGGTTACTGTTACTGTTACTATTACTACTACTGTTGCTATTACTACAACTGTTACTACTACTACTGTTGCTATTACTACTACTGTTGCTATTACTACTACTGTTACTATTACTACTACTGTTGCTATTACTACTACTGTTGCTATTACTACTACTGTTATTACTACTACTGTTACTATTACTACTGCTGTTATTACTACTACTGTTACTATTACTACTACTGTTACTATTACTACTACTGTTGCTATTACTACTACTGTTACTATTACTACTACTTTTGCTATTACTACTACTGTTACTATTACTACTACTGTTATTACTATTACTACTACTGTTACTATTACTACTACTGTTACTATTACTACTACTGTTACTATAACTACTACTGTTATTACTACTACTGTTACTATTACTACTACTGTTATTACTACTACTGTTACTATTACTACTACTGTTATTACTACTACTGTTGCTATACTACTACTGTTACTATTACTACTACTGTTATTACTACTACTGTTACTACTATTAATACTACTGTTATTACTATTACTACTACTGTTACTATTGCTGTTGCTGTTACTACTACTTCTACTACTACTACTGTTACTACTACTATTACCACTACTGTTACTATTACTACTACTGTTATTACTATTACTACTGTTACTACTACTACTACTGTTATTACTATTACTACTACTGTTATTACTATTACTACTACTGTTATTACTACTACTGTTATTACTATTACTACTACTGTTATTACTATTACTACTACTGTTACTATTACTACTACTGTTATTACTATTACTACTACTGTTACTATTACTACTACAGTTACTACTATTACTGTACAGTATACTGTATGCTATGTGTCTCCCCATTGATGGCCTTGTGCATTTACTCCTAGGTCATTGTCTTTGTGCCAGCAACTCCCATAATCCACTCAGACGCACCACCTGTGTCCTATACTGTACTGTGTTTCAGTGGTTATGTAAAGAGGCTATATAAGAGCTTCAGAGACTGATCCACACCGGGTAGACAACAGCAGGTCCACACATCCAGGTCCAGTCCTCTCTCTTACAGAGGGTTCCCCATCGGAGAGAAAGAGAGGGAATCTAGGAAGACTGAGAGGAAACTGTTTGAGAGGAGTTGCACAGCAGAGCTGTATTTTCACTATCAGTCTCTAAGCAACCAGTTGAAACCCTGGAAACCAGCAGAAATATGTTTTTCAGACTCCCAAGATTAACTCCTGGGTACATACGATATCTACAGGTGAGTGGCCAGTGAAATGTACAAAATGTTACTGTTGTTACATGTCCTTTTAGATAGGACATGTAAATCCTTTAGAATCCTATACAATTATACAAAGGACAGTATGTTTTGCTGTATCATTCCTTACTCTAAGGCGATAAGTACATAATTGGATGCTACCGAACCATCCAATTATGGTATTTATAAATAAATGATCTGGGCTCCTGAAAGGACTGATCTCTGTAATATGTGAACAACTTTTGGAAAGCTAATATTCTGAGCTAGCCATTAAAACATTTTGGTCCACAGATCTTGAATCTGGAACAGAATATGGAAAAATATGACCTTGGCTTCCCTTAATCTGAACCATCAATCTATACATTTTAAGTTTGTTCACAGACTGTATTTAACACCAAGGAAACTTTTTACAATTGGCCCCAAATCCCAACAGTGTCCCCTAAATCAGGTAGGCACATTCCTTCATATGATGTCGGAATGCCCTGCAGTTAAATGCTACTGGGGCAAAGTTACAAAATTAATTTAGAAGTGCATGAATTTAAATATTCAATTCTTTGCAGCTATGATGTTAATTAACAATGATAGCCTCTTGAATCTCTCAATCATTCAGAAAATATTACTGCTGGTAGGCAGCACTGCAGCGGAAAACAATGAGGCTAGGCGGGGTGGGAGGCCTGGTTTCCGGGTGGGGAGGGAGGATGTGGGCAGGCGGGTAGATGGGGACTGAGGGAGGAATGGGTTGGAGTTATCTTTTCATATGCATTTCTTCTGGGTTTTTTGTACCTGTAACCTGTCTGCTACATCAAGTAGCTCAGGTCCAGATTATCTCTCTGACTGAGTCACTGGAAAGCATGAAGCAGTGGATTCTGCTTTGTTTGGCCTGACTTGGCCTGTCTTGATTGAGGACCTTTCAAACATAATGCCTAGCAATATCTGCTGATGTTGTAGTATAAATGACTTGGTCCTTGGCATTCTGTGGCTTTAGGAGTCTCTAGAGAGTGCATGGGATGTAAACAAATGGAATGAACTTGAGATGGTGTATTGACGTATACTGTATTGCCTGTAGTTGTTGTGGATGGGTGGACAGGTACGGCTCAGCATCTAGGTTTATATCTCATCCATAGATTGCTTTACTGAGCCTAACGTTATCAGTTATTACTAGTCCATTGCACCTTATAATACAAGGACCTAAATATAAAACCATTTGAGAAAAACTGTCCTAATAATATAATATTAGGTCCTTCAGGGGCCTTGCAATTTAATAGACCTACTGTTTGTGTCTCTGTTTCTATCCAACCGGTTTAACATAAGTGGTCAGCTTGATAAGTTGCTGTTGCAATGTGTGATAGACCACAGTGCAGTTTACATTTCTACTTTCATTAAAAAAAAAACTATATTCTCTGTTTTACTTATCAGCTATAAGTTAAAGTATTTTGTTTTACCTCACAAAACTTTATTTTACATATTTACTGCTGTTTACCGCAAGCTAGTGAGGGAAAAATCCATGACATGTTTGATTGAATTATGATTACAAATAACTCAGGGAGGGAGCCTCAGGAAGGGGGCTGGGACTCAGAGCTCAGTGTCCTGTTATCTCCTCTTCTCTGTTCTTTATTATTGTCTAGGGTCCTTCGCGGAAATTGCCCGTCTCGCAAAATGAAAGAGCCTTCGTCACAGATAATTTGGCAAATGGGAGAAAGTGGGTTTTTAATTTCTTGGGTTGGGGTGTGGGTTGACGGGTACAGAATTGTGGCTAACTCGAATAGTGCATAGGGAAGTTGGGAATTCTGTCGCAAGAGAATGGGAGGTTTTATTATGTTCTGTTTAAGCGACTGCAGCCCACAACATCCCCCCATCTATCAGTATATAAAATAATTGCAATATATATGTGATTTTGATATAGTTGGCTTATATGACCACAATGCACAGTACATTCAGTACATTGGTCATAGTCTCAGTGGTTGGCCAGTATTGAAAACATGTTCTGGTTATCCTATGGATGCCAATGCCATGCCCCAAGACAATTTTTTTATGAATAAGAAAGCTTTCCTCTGTAACCACATCATGTTGCTTTGTCTCCCACTCAGACCCAGGCTGTGGCGAGTGAGACCCAGAGGGCTGGGGACCTAGCCATGCCCCGTCTGGCCATGTTCCTGGGGGCCTTGGGCATCGGGGTGTGTGGCTACAGCTCCAGGCAGCTGGCACTGTACCACCGGCCCTCCGCTCGCGTGCTGACCTGGATGGACGTTGGGAGCACCCCGGTGAAGGGGAGAGCCCCCTCCTTCATGGACCTGTATCAACGCCACAGTGTCTGTCAGGACATCCCGCCTCCATCATTTGCAGGGCAGAAAGTGCCTTAAAACAACAACCAATCAACATGAATCCCTCAGTATGCAGTATCTTTCTAGTTAGGTATGGTGGAGCTTAACTCCACTGTGAAAGCACTTTAGTGTTAACAGAAGTTTTTTCAGAAACAGTCACTGAAGCAAGCTAGTGATGCCTCCGGTTGTATAGGATGGGCCAGACTCTCAATATGATTGCTCACTTGAGGACAACATCCAGACTGTAATGCCATGTAAATAATGCCACTTTACTAATACTGCTCATTAGATTACAGTTCCTATTTTCAAATAAAATCAAATGTTATTTGTCACATGCACCGAATACAATTGGTTTAGACTTTACCGTGAAATAATTCCCAACGATGCAGAGTTTAAAAATAATAATACAAATAAAAAGAAGGATAAAATAGTAACAGAAGAGGAATTAAATAAAATACACAAGAATAGAGCTACAGTATATCCAGGAAGTACCAGTACCAGATCAGTGTGCAGTATATCCAGGAAGTACCCGTACCAGATCAGTGTGCAGTATATCCAGGAAGTACCCGTACCAGATCAGTGTGCAGTATATCCAGGAAGTACCCGTACCAGATCAGTGTGCAGAGATATGAGGTATTTGAGGTATATATCTACATGAAGGCAGGGTAACGTAACTAGGCATCAGAATAGATAATAATAAGAGTAAAATAAAGAACAGAGTAGCAGCAGCAAATGATGAGTGTAAAAGTGTGTGAGTGTGTAATGTGTATGTACGTGTGTGTGTTTGTGTTCTGTCGATATGTGTGTGTGTGTGTGTGTGTGTGTGTGTGTGTGTGTGTGTGTGTGTGTGTGTGTGTGTGTGTGTGTGTGTGTGTGTGTGTGTGTGTGTGTGTGTGTGTGTGTGTGTGTTTTCTGTGGGAATGTCAATGTAGTGGTTGTGTGTCAGTGTGTATCTGGTTTGTATATATAGTCTCGTAGGGTCAGTGCAGATAGTTTAATTGTCTATTTAGAAGTCTGGCTATTTAGCAGTCTTATGGCTTGGGAGTAGAAGCTGTCTCGGAGCCTGTTGGTCCGAGATCCAATGTGCCGGTACCGTTTGCCCGGACGGTAGCAGAGTGAACAGTCTATGGCTTGGGTGGCTGGATTCTTTGGCAATCTTCCTCTGACACCGCTTGATATAGAGGTCCTGGATGGCAGGCAGCACTTTGCGGTGGAGGGTGGTGCATTTGCCATACCAAGCCTTGATGCAGCCAGTCAAGATGTTCCTGAGGGGGAATAGGCGCTGACATGCCCTCCTCACGAATGTGAATACATACCATACGATGTGGACCCCAAGGAACTTGAAGCTCTCGATCCGCTCCACAACAGTCCCGTCGATGTGGATGGGGGCTTGCTCGCCACCCCGTTTCCTGTAGTCCATGATCAGCTCCTTGGTCTTACTGACATTGAGGGAGAGGTTGTTGTTCTGGCACCACACTGCTAAGTCTCGGACCTCCTCCCTCTAGGCTGACTCATCGCCATCTGTGATCAGTCCTACCACCGCTGTGTCGTTAGCAAACTTGATGATGGTGTTGGAGCCATGCGTGGCCACGCAGTCGTGGGTGAACAGGGAGTACAGGAGGGGACTATGCTTACCCTCACCACCTGGGCCCGGCCCATCAGGAAGTCCAGGATCCACTTGCAGATGGAGGGGTTCAGTCCAAGGGTCCCTAGCTTGGTAATGAGTTTGGAGGGGACTATGGTGTTGAACGCTGAGCTGTGGTCTATGAACAGCATTTTCACATAGTTATTTCCCCTCTTGTCCAGGTGTGAGAAGGCAGTGTGAAGTGCAATTGAGATTGCGTCATATGTAGATCTGTTGGGGCGGTATGCAAATAGGAGTGGGTCCAGGGTGTCTGGGATGATGGTTTTGATGTGTGTCATGACTAGCTTTTCAAAGCAGTTTATAATTACAGATGTGAGTGCTACAGGGCGATAGTCATTTAGGCAGATTACCTTGGAGCTCTTGGTAACAGGACAATGGTGGTCAGCTTGAAACATGTTGGGATTGTGATTTGGGATTTAGATTTTTAACCTGTTTAAATGTTTTGCTCAAACAGTCCTCGAAGCGGCTGGGGTTTCCTTTGTAATCCATTATTGTCTACCAGCCCTGCGACATACGACGAGCGTCGGAGCCGGTGTAATAGGATTCCACCTTCCTCCTATATTGTCCTTTTGTACGTTTGATGTCACCTCAGAGGCCGTAGCGGGCTTTCTTGTATGCGTCCATGTCCGTGTCCCCTTCCTTGTCAGCGGTTGCTCTAGTCTTTAGCCCAGTGCCGATATTGCCTGTAATCCACGGTTTATGGATTGGGTACATTCGTATAGTCATGTTTGTAATAGTCAAATTTGACCCATGCTTAAAATATTGCTGGCAGAGACAGAGACAGAGAGCAGGATGACGAAGCTCCTAATCACTAAGCCAATTTCCTCCTGTAGGATTTAACCAGGTGGAGTTGGCACATTGCGCTAATCTGGTATTAGGGATGATGACCAATGAGGACAGGGGACTGGTTCCTGCTGTGAACAGAGGCTGGGTACCAATGAGATCATATTATGACAGCTCTTCATCCAGTTACGTTGAGAAATGAGAATTCAAAATCACCAGCTATTGTAGAACCACTGAAACCACTAAATGTCAAATCAATACTCTTGTCCTTAAACAAAGAGGAGGAGTGCTATTAAGGAGAGCAGGTACAGTAGAGGTCAGCAGAATCTGATCCCATAATCTTTTTCCACAGCAGCCGGGCCAGTTTCCTGAGTCTGCCAAGATATACGTATTGCATTGTAGGTCACTACAAATGGCCCTAATCCACTCAGCAAATGTGCTAACTGACCGAGCTGGCATCAGAGAGCGACCGGCAGTCCCCTCTACTCGGCTGAGACTGACACTCAAACAACTTGTCAATGGACTGGCTAATGGTCTTACACAGAAACATGACACAGTGTGTTGCCATTGGGCTCGATTTTGAAAACCAAATATGTGGAAACAGCACAAAACTCTAATGCCTCCTGTTAGGTCACCCCCTATTCCCCTCGAAATGAACATCATGTATTCTATACCTATACAGGTTGTATGAAACAGGCTTGTAAGGTATTTCTGGGACAAAGAAATTGGGCAATTTTGCACTTTTGGCACTTTTTCCTTCTCTAATCTCGTTTCTACAAATGTGTCACTGCTATTTTAAGTTGTTATTAATGTTGACTATTGTTGACTACCCCTGTAATCTGTCTGTTATATCTACCTGTACAGTAGAAAGTCAATAAAACGTTTTTCAAATGGATTGAACAATGTATTATATTATTTTGTCAGACCGCTTAGACATAATAATGGTAATTGAAAACGGCATGCAGAATAGCATAAACTGTTCCAAGAACCCTAACAGGCATAGTTAGAACGATTGATATGCATCTTCATGTTCCCAATTCCAGACTTGTTTCCTGTGGAGGCTTCAGGCTCTTTGGCTGTATAATAAAGACTTGGGCATGAAACACCATTCAGAGGCATAAGCTGTACATTAGCTGTGTTAGCTGTGGTCCATAGAGCACATATTTCTGAAGTATCCCCCATCCAACTCATTATTATCATCATCCAACTAGATACCATAAATTACCTTAATGAGCCCAAAGGTTGTAATAGAGTAATGTGCTTTTACAATTCCAAATAGGTTCAACTCGGTTTTACCAGGTAGATAGAGTCATTAATTATGTTTAGCGAGGAAATGTGCCTTGTGTGTGACAATATAAAGCGCAATTAGGAATTGGAATATTAGAATGGACATGAACCGTCTTATGCAACCTGGTCTCAGAGCATTTCATATTATTCTGTACGTAAATCCGAGATACTCAATCTAGTAGAATATGTTACGTTTCGTATGGTATGTATTCATTTGTGGATGTCCACCTTCCCATTTCGCCCTGATGACCCCCTGTTTGAGAGGAAGACCATCAGGTTTGTATCCACACCCATTTACCCATAAGCCCCACCGTCAAGACACTGAAGATCAAGGCACCAGGGCAGGACATTATCAACAACAGACTCATCAAGCAGACGTACCCTGAGTTCCACTCCCAGGTCTGTGACCTCTACACCCTCTGCCTGCACATCAGACATTTCCCCAAGTCCTGGAAGTCAGCCGTCATCACAATGATCCCCAAGCCATGTAAGGATCCTCACCAGCCAGCCAACTATGGGCCCATCAGCCTATTGAACAACCTGGGGAAGTTGCTGAAAAGGGGGCCAGCCAGCTCCAGAGGCACTTCAACAACATCAGAGTCCTCGGAGTACATCAGGCCTGCTTCAGGGAGAAGAGATCAACTGGAGACAACATCCTGAGGCTGGCTGTGATGGTGGCTGTCCTCTTTGACATGGGCTCATCTATAGGCTATCGGATACAAACCGGAAACACCCCACTCAGATGGGTACCATTTAAACACAATGCCACAGATGTCTCAAGTTTTGAGGGAGCGTGTAATTGGAATGCTGACTGCAGGAATGTCCACCAGAGTTGTTGCCAGAGAATTTAATGTTAATTTCTCTACCATAAGTCGCCTCCAACGTCGTTTTAGAGAATTTGGCGGTAACCATGCCAGCCCAGGACCTCCACATCCGGCTTCTTCACCTCCGGAATTGTCTGAGACCAGCCACCCGGACAGCTGATGAAACTGTGGGTTTGCACAACCAAAGAATTTCTGCACACACTGTCAGAAACGGTCTCAGGAATCTGCGTGCTCGTCGTCCTCACAAGGGTCTTGACCTGACTGCAGTTCGGCGTAGTAACTGACTTCAGTGGGAAAATGCTCACCTTCGATGGCCACTGGCACGCTGGACAGGTGTGCTCTTCAAGGATGATGCTGATGGCAGACAGCATGTATGGGGTCATGTAGGCGAACAGTTTGCTGATATCAACATTGTGAACCGAGGGCCCCATAGTGGCGGTGGAGTTATGGTATGGGCAGGCATAAAAAGTGGAAGCACCCTTAGTCTCCTGGGTTACGGACTACCTGACCGGTAGGCCACAATGTGTGCGGCTACAGAGCTGTGTGTCAGAACGGGCAGTGAGCAACACAGGGGCCCCCCAGGGAACGGTCCTGTCCTCCTTCCTGTTCACCCTCTACACCTCGGACTTCAGATATAACTCTGAAACATGCCACCTACAGAAGTTCTCAGATGACTCTGCAATTGTAGGGTGCATCAGGGGTGGGCAGGAGGAGGAGTACAGGAGCACAATCAATGACTTTGTGGTGTGGTGTGAGCAGAACCACCTTCAGCTCAACATCAGCAAAACAAAGGAGATGGTGGTGGACTTCAGGAGAACCAAGGCCAAACTGACTGCAGTCCCTATACAGGGGATGGATGTGGAAATGGTTGGGTCATACAAGTTCCTGGGAGTTCATATGGACAAGAGGCTGGAATGGGCTGGTAACACCGGGGCTCTGTACAAAAAGGGCCAGAGCCGACTCTACTTTCTGAGGATGCTCAGGTCCTTCAATGTGTGCAGTAAACTACTGCATACTTTCTACCAGTCTGTGGTGCCATCTTTTTTGCAGTGTTGTGCTGGGCGCCAACATAAAGGCTGGTGATGCTTCTTGGGTAAATAAGCTGATCAGGACGGCTAGCTCTGTTTTTCCTTGACACTCTAGAGCAGTGATTCTCAAATGGGGGTACGTGGCGGTACTGTAGGGGGTACGTGAGATTTATAAAAGAATATATAATACTATTTTTTTTAAATTAATTTAAATTATTAATTTAATTTTAAAGATATACAAAATCATCCATGATTACGAAAATAAGTTTAATAAAATGTTTATGTAAACCACATTTTTATATAAAATGTTTATATTTTAAATGTGATTGTAAACTACCTAAATCAGAGAAGAAGAATTTGAATCACGCCGAGCGGGAAGCCAGTTGGAAACAAACAGACATTTAAATGATATCCTGGTTAAAACGTAGCAATACTACAGCCGAGAACGAAGAAAAAAGAAAGCCAAAGTGGAGCCAACAAAATACCGTCAATATCAGGAGGGGTATGTTTTGATGGGATTCACGGCAACAAACAGCAACCCTCCCCAGGCATTGTGTTTTTTCTGTGGGGAGAAACTAGCTAACAGCTCGATGAAACTGGCGCACCTCCAGAGACATCTCAGCACCAAACATCAGTGTCATGTTGGAAAGCCACCAGAACTTAGTTTGTTGTTTATTATTACAAGTGTTTTTGAGCTAAAATGTTATAAACATCATATATATATACACACTGTATATATATTATTTATATAGGTTTCTTTTATCAAACATGTTTGGGGCCAGTCATGGGGTACTTAAACGGCATGATCGGTAATTATACATTGTTTATTATTGCAAATGTTTATTATTGCAAATGTTTCTAATTTACAATGTTTAATAAATCTCATAATGATGGCACATAACTATATCGTAGTCATAGCTTTTATTTCTATCTCAAATGATTGGGGCCGGTCAGGGGTTACTTGGCTGAGAAAAAATTTGATAGGGGGTACGTTATTGAAAAAAGATTGAGAAGCACTGCTCTAGAGAACGTGGAGGAGAGACGGATCCTGGCCAAACTGCTGGCCATCATGGACAACATCACCCACACTCTGCATGCCATGGTTATGACGCAGAGGAGCACCTTCAGTCACAGACTAATCCCACCACGGTGTGCCAGAGAGCGTTACAGGAGGTCCTTCCTGCCAGCGGCTATTAGACTATTTAATGCCTCACCGGGGTGCCGTGCCGTCGGCAACATAGACCTGGAACGGTTGGGGTGTTAGGACCTAGTTTAATAATTATGCATCCATCCGTGAGTAACTCTGGTCTGTAATCACTCATTCACTCAGGACTTTTTCATTCAGGACTGTATATACATATTCATGTACAGTTGTTATATCATATCACGTGCAATATTGTAAGTAATTCTTGGACTGAACTTACGTAGTCATTCACTCAGGAATGCATATTAGTATCCTGTCAGTTTTATCTTTTTTCATTGCTTTTAGTATATCGAATGTGCAATACGTGCATTATCTGAAATCAAACCCTGGACTAAGGACTGTATTTTAAGGGAATTATTATTATTACCCTAAATTATATCATATCATACTATTTAAGTATCTCTTCCTGTCATTTACCTGAACAGTTAATGTAACCATGCAAATATTCACTTCTGTAAATGTAACTGTATATTTACCTGTACAGTTAATTTAACCATGCAAAATAGTCACTTACCTGTTAATTTAACCAGACTGTATATTAAGTCAACTATTATTACCTAACTTGCAATATATGTATTTTTTTTTTTCACCTAACACTCTGTAACAATGTATAGTGTACATATTCAGCATTCACCCATACTATGCAATGTATTTTTATAGCTTTTTGCACTCCACACTTCTTGTATTTTTATACTTTTTCATACTGCCGCACTATGTATCATGTATCGTGTATCTGTCTTTTGTGTATTTTCGTTCTGGCATTTTGCACCTGCCCTGTGTTTTTTCATAGCTTCTTGAAGAAATTTCCCCTCTGGCCCCATGTCACAAGGATCTGTACACAATTCCTGGAAGCTGAAAATGTCCCAGTTCTTACATGGCCTGCATACTCACCAGACATGTCACCCATTGAGCATGTTTGGGATGCTTTGGATCTACGCTTATGACAGCGTGTTCCAGTTCCCGACAATATCCAGCAACGTTGCACAGCTATTGAAGAGGAGTGGGACAACATTCTACAGGTTACAATCAACAGCCTTTGCAAAGGAGATGTGTCACGCTGCATGAGACAAATGGTGGTCACACCAGATACTGACTGGTTTTCTGATCCACGCCCCTACTTTTTTTAAGGTATATGTGACCAACAGATGGACATCTGTATTCCCAGTCGTGAAATCCAGAGATTTTGACCAAATTCATTTACTTCAATTGACTGATTTACTTATATGAACTGTAACTGTAAAATCTTGTTTGTGTTACTTGAACTCTGTGAATCGTTTATTTGGGCTGCAATCTGAGGTGTAGTTAACTCTTATGAACTCATCCTCTGCAGCAGAGGTAACTCTGAGTAACTCTTCATTTCCTGTGGCGGTCCTCAGAGCCAGTTTCATCATAGCGCTTGATGGTTTTTGCGACTGCACTTGAAGAAATTGTTCGTATTGACTGACCTTCATGTCTTAAAGTAATGATGGACAATCGTTTCTATTTGCTTATTTGAGCTGTTCTTGCCATAATGTAAACTTGGTATTTTACCAAATAGGGCTATCGTCTGTATACCACCCCTACCTTGTCACAACACAACTGATTGGCTCAAACGCATTAAGAAGGAAAGAAATTCCACAAATTAACTTTTAACAAGGCACAGAATGAGTGGAATGGTATCATTGAAATGCATTCCAGGTGAGAGAATGCCAAGAGCGTGCAAAGCTGCCACCAAGGCAAAGGGTGCCTACTTTGAAGAATCTAAAATATTAAATATATTTGTATTTGGTTACCTAATGATTCCATATGTGTTATTTCATACTGTTGATGTCTTCACTATTATTCTACAATTTAGAGAATAATAAAAATAAAGAAAAACCCTCTAATGAGTAGGTGTGTCCAAACTTTGGACTGGTACTGTATATTCATAGTAATTTTCAAAATCTCCTTGTCCTCGCCACATATTTTAAGATGACCACCATCATTTCTGTTCCCAAGAACTCTAAGGCTTCATGCCACAATGACTACCACCCTGTAGCACTCACATGGCCATGAAACCCATGTGTTTGATGTATTTGATACCATTCCACTCATTCTGCTCCAGCCATTACCACGAGACCGTCCTCCCCAATTAAGGTGCCACCAACCTCCTGTGCCCTAGACACACTCCAATTTGGATACCGCCTCAACAGATCCATAGATGACGCAATCTCAATTGCACTCCACAAAGCCCTCACCCATCTAGATAAGTGGAATACCACTATGTGAGAATGCTGTTCATTGACTACAGCTCAGCTTTCAACACCATTGTCCCCTCCAAGCTCGTCACCAAGCTTAGGACCCTGGGACTGAACACCTCCCTCTGCAACTGGATCCTGGACTTTCTGATAGGCCGACCCCAGGTGGTGAGGGTAGGCAACATCACCTCCGCCACGCTGACCCTCAACACGGGGGCCCCACAAAGGTGTGTGCTTAGTCCCCTCCTGTACTCCCTGTTCACCCACGACTGCATGGCCATGCACGAATCCAACACTATCATCAAGTTTGCTGTCGACACAACGGTGGTAGGCTTGATCACCGGCGACGATGAGACAGCCTACAGGGAGGACGTCTGTGACTTGGTAGTGTGGGGCCGGAACAACAACCTCTCCCTTAACGTCAGTAAGACAAAGGAGCTGATCATGGACTACAGTAAATGGGGTGGCGAACAAGCCCCCATCCACATCGACAGGGCTGCAGTGGAGTGGGTCGAGAGCTTCAAGTTCCTCTGTGTCCAAATCACTAAGAACTTAAAATGGTCCACACGCATGCGCACAGTTGTAAAGAAGGCGCAACTGTGTCTCTTCTCCCTTACGAGGTTGAAAAGGTTTGGCACGGGCCCTCAAATCCTCAAAAAGTTCTACATCTGTACCATTGAGAGCATCTTGACTGTCTGCATCACTGTGTGGTAATGTAGACTGGGATGGCTCTGAGGATGCGGCTAGGGATGCCGTGTTAACCCTCCCTTGCCACTCCACTTAGTCTCTTTATTGATGTTTAGCTTGTTTGATTACCTCGCGGAGTAAGCAACTACACTGTTTATATTCTGCCATATTCCCAGTCACCTTGCCATGGTTAAATGCAGTGGTTTGCGATTTCAGTTCCACGCGAATGTTACCAACTATCCACGGTTTCTAGTTAGGGTAGGTTTTAATAGTCACAGTGGGTACTACATCTCCTATACACTTCCAAATAAACTCAGTCACTGTATCAGTGTATATGTCTATAGATTATTTTCTCAATCTACCCAGAACAAATCCCAGTCCGCGTGATCAAAACAATCCTGAAGTGTAGATTCTGATTTGTCAGACCAGCGTTGACAAATCAGGTACTTCCTGTTTGAGTTTCTGCCTGTAGGATTTGCCGAATGCCGGAAGTTTGAATAGCCATGGTTGAGAGTTTTAGCAGCGTGAGTACTACAGTCAATATGTTGATAAAACTTTGGCAGCCGAGTCCTCAAATTTGCTTTGTTAAAATCCCCAGCTACAATAAATGCAGCCTTAGGATACGTGGTTTCCAGTTTGCATAAAGTCCAGTGAAGTTCTTTAAGGGCCATCGTGGTATCGGCTTGAGAGGGGATATAAACCGCCGTGGCAATGGAGGAGAATTCTCTTGGGAGATAATACGGTCAGCATTTGATTTTGAGGTATTCCAGGTCTGGTGAACAAAAGGATTTGAGTTCCTGTATGTTACTACAATTACACCATGAGTCATTAATCATGAAACCTCCTCCCTTCTGCTTCCCGGAGAGATATTTATTCCTGTCTGCGCGATGGACTGAGAATCCTACTGGCTACACCGACTACGACACACTATCCCAAGAGAGCCATTTGTCTGTGAAAATATGTTACAGGCCCTGATGTCTCTCTGGAAAGAAGTCCTTACCAGACTGAACATTAGCGAGTAATATACTTGGAAGCGGGGGGTGGTATGCGCATCAAGTCAAACCAGCAGGCCGCCTCGAGTGCCGACAATGTTTTGGGTCGGCCTCTGGAATAAGTTCAATTGCTCTGGGAAGAGCGAACAAAGGGTCTGCTTCGGGGAAGTAGTATTCCTGGTTGTAATGCTGGTAGTTCTGGTGAGTTACCGCCGCTCTAATATCCAATAGTTCTTCCCGGCTGTATGTAATGACAAAACATTTAATGAGCTAATAATGTAAAAACATTTCCTAAGAGCTAGTCCGTCGGCGCCATCTTGTAGACCAGATGTCTGGTGGAAAGTAGACTGAACCAGGTTTTCCTCTAGGATTTTGCCTGTGCTTAGCTACATTCTGTTTATTTTTTATCCTGAAAAACTCCCCAGTCCTTAAAGATTATCAGCATACCCATAACATGATGCTGCCACCACTATGCTTGAAAATATAGGAGAGTGGTACACACTAAGGATTTGCGCCAAACATAACACTTTGTATTCAGTACAAAAAGTTATTTTCTTTGCAGTATTACTTTAGTGCCTTGTTGCAAACATGATGCATGTTTAGGAATATTTGTATTATATACAGGCTTCCCTCTTTTCACTCCGTCAATAATTATTATTATTATTGTTATTATTATTTTTTTAACCTTTATTTAACTAGGCAAGTCAGTTAAGAACAAATTCGTATTTACAATGACGGCCTACCAAAAGGCAAAAGGCCTCCTGCAGGGATGGGGGCTGGGATTAAAAATATAAATAAATTAAATAAAAATATAGGACAAAACACACATGACGACAAGAGAGACAACACAACATTACATAAAGAGAGCTAAGACAAAAACATTGCATGGCAGCAACACATGACAACACAGCATGGTAGCAACACAACATGACAACAACATGGTAGCAACACAACATGGCAGCAACAGAACATGGTGCAGCACAAAACAGGGTACAAACATTATTGGGCACAGACAACAGCACAAAGGGCAAGAAGGTAGAGACAACATTACATCACACAAAGCAGCCACAACTGTCAGTAAGTGTGTCCATGATTGAGTCTTTGAATGAAGAGATTGAGATAAAACTGTCCAGTTTGAGTGTTTGTTGCAGCTCGTTCCAGTCGCTAGCTGCAGCGAACTGAAAAGACAAGTGACACAGGGATGTGTGTGCTTTGGGGGACCTTTAACAGAATGAACTGAAAAGACCGGCAGAATGGGTGTTGTATGTAGAGGATGAGGGCTGCAGTAGATATCTCAGATAGGGGGAGTGAGGCCTAAGAGGGTTTTATAAATAAGCATCAACCAGTGGGTCTTGCGACAGGTATACAGAGATGACCAGTTTACAGAGTATAGAGTGCCGTGATGTGTCCTATTAGGAGCATTGGTGGCAAATCTGATGGCTGAATGGTGAAGAACATCTAGCTGCTCAAGAGCACCTTTACCTGCCGATCTATAAATTACGTCTCCGCAATCTAGCATGGGTATGATGGTCATCTGAATCAGGGTTAGTTTGGCAGCTGGAGTGAAAGAGGAGCGATTACGATAGAGAAAACCAAGTCTAGATTTAATTTTAGCCTGCAGCTGAGAGAAGGACAGTTTATCGTCCAGCCATACTCCAAAGTACTTGTATGATGTAACTACCTCAAGTTCTAAACCCTCAGAGGTAGTAATCACACCTGTGGGGAGGGGCATTTTTCTTACCAATCCACATGACCTGTGTTTTGGAGGTTTTCAGAACAATATTAAGGTTGTTGGACACTAAGAAAGCTTGGTTGTTTAACACAAAATACAGGGAGGGGCCAGCTGAGTATAAGACTGTATCATCTGCATATACATGGATAAGAGAGCTTCCTTCTGCCTGAGCTATGTTGTTTATGTAGTTTGAGAAGAGCATGGGGCCTAGGATTGAGCCTTGGGGTACACCCTTGGTGACAGGCAGTGGCTGAGACAGCAGATGTTCTGACTTTATACACTGCACTCTTTGAGAGAGGTAGTTAGCAAACCAGGCCAAAGACCCCTCAGAGACACCAATACTCCTTAGTCGGCCCACAAGAATGGAATGGTCTACTTTATCAAAAGCTTTGGCCAAGCCAATAAAAATAGCAGCACAATATTGCTTAGAATCAAGGGCAATGGTGATATCATTGAGGACCTGTAAGGTTGCAGTGACACATCCATACTTGAGCGGAAACCAGATTGCATACTAGAGAGAATACTATAGACATCAAGAAAGCCAGTCAGTTTATTATTGACAAGTTTTTCAACACTTTTGATAAACAGGGCAAAATAGAAATAGGCCTATAAGATTTAGGATCAGCTTGATCTCCCCTTTTAAATAAAGGACAAACCGTGGCTGCCTTCCAAGCAATGGGAACCTCTCCAGAGAGGAGAGACAGGTTAAAAAGGTCAGAGATAGGCTTGGCGATGATAGGGGCCGCAACCTTAAAGAAGAAAGGGTCTAAACCATCTGACCCAGATGTTTTTTTGGGGTCAAGTTTAAGGAGCTCCTCTAGCACCTCGGACTCAGTGACCGCCTGCAGGGAGAACCTTTGTAGCGGGGAAGGGGAAAAAAGAGGGAGGAGCATCGGGACTAGTTGCATTAGAAGGGGTGGGAGATGAGGAAATGTTGGACGGGAAAGGAGGCATGGCTGAGTCAAATAGGAATAATGACTTAATGAAGTGGTGATTAAAGAGCTCAGCCATGTGCTTCTTGTCAGTAACAACCACATCATTAACTTTAAGGGACATGGGCAGCTGTGAGGAGGAGGGTTTATTCTCCAGGTCTTTAACCGTTTTCCAGAGCTTCTTGGGGTTAGACCCACAGAGAGAGAACTGCTGCTTAAATAACTAACTTGGGCCCTCCGGATAGCCTGAGTGCACTTATTTCTCATTTGCCTGAACGAGAGTCAGTCAGCCTGTGTACACGTGTGCCGAGCCTTTCGCCAAATGCAATTCTTGAGGTGGAGTAACTCTGCAAGATCACAGTCAAACCAGGGGCTGAACCTGTTTTTAATTCTCATTTTCTTTATGAGGGCATGTTTGTTAATAATACCACTGAAAATATCAATAAAGAAGGTCCAAGCGTCTTTGACAGAGGGGATCAAGCTGATTCTATACCAATTTACAGAGGCCAGGTCATGAAGGAAGGCTTGCTCATTAAAGTTTTTTACCAAGCGTCTATGACAAATCAGGACAGGTCGTTTCACTGAGCAGCCATTACGAACACAGGCTGTAAAACAGTGATCACTAAGGTCATTACAGAGAACACCAGACTGATACCTCTCAGGATTATTTGTGATGATAACATAGAGGATAGTAGCCTTTTCTGGGTGTTTAGAATCATACCTTGTGGGATTGGTAATAATCTGAGAAAGATTTAGGGAGTCCCATTGCTTTAGGACTTGGTCAGGTGGTTTAAGAATGTTCCAGTTTAGGTCACCTAGCAGGATAAATTCAGACTCAGTGTAAGGGGCCAGGAGAGAGCTTAGGGCAGGTAGGGTACAGGCCGGTATGATGGAGGAGGATAACACCCAGCAACAGTCAAGGAAGAGCTATTTGAAAGTTCAATGCTTAAAACCAGCAAATCAAATAGTTTGGGGACCGACTTGGTGGAGACAACCGAGCACTGAAGTTGATCCTTGGTAAAGATTGCCACTCCCCCACCTTTGGAAGATCTGTCTTGCCTCAGGTTATAACCAGAAAGGTTAACATCAGTATTCAAAACACTCTGGACTGGAGCTATGCACACTTTCAATTGACCCGTTTTAGGTAATAAGCTTCTAGTGTTAACATGCAGAAAACCCAGGCTTTTACGAGAGCAGAAATCAGTGAAGCAGATATCAGAGCACAAGTCAGAATTGGGGCTAGCAACAGTAGATGGGCCAGGGTGTACATGCACATTTCCAGATATCATCAACAGTAATACCATCTAATGACATTTGAATGTGCATTAGATAGCAACAAGATCATGTTGTACAGCAATTTCATCAGGTAACATGAATACAAAGCCGGCGAGTGGTGGTTAGAATAGGATGGGAGGACAAAAGTCTGTGTAACTAATAAAGAGTCAGAGTCCCGAATGTGGCAAAAAACATAGTCTGTCCCATGGGTGGGTAAACAAGAAAGTCCATAGTCAACAAAGCATGCAGGAGTCATGAGGCAAATAGCAAAATAGCAAAATGCACAAGAAAAAAATAAATAACGATTAGCCATTGTAAGTTCAGAGTCAGACTCCTCAACAGTGCCTGTGTGCTGGAGGTGGAGGGAGGGGGGGGGGGGGGGGGGTTGTACCTGTACCAGACAGGGGCAGACAAGCCAGGGCAGATGGTGAACAGATTGCCAGGTGGAATCCAAACAGCAGTGCAGCAGTAGGCACTTGGGAGAAGCTTTTATTTCTGGAGATGATTTCTTGTATAAAATGGCAGTGGATGGTCTCTGAACAGTTTCAAAGGCCTCTGGATTTGAGTGGGATAGCCTGCCCATTTGTTGGGCTCAAAGGCTTCGACACCTCTCTTTGCACTTGACACCTCAGTGCTAATTGAAGTTGTATCTGGTCTGTCTCAGTTCCAGATTCCCAGGTCTGTGTTTGCCAGAGCACCCTCTGTATAGCTTGGAAAAAGGAAATCCTTCATAGAATTATTCTATCCAGGTAATTTTGTCCAAAATTAGGTTGTAGGTTTGGAGTTTTGATCTGGAGTGAAGACTGTTGTGGAGGGTAGCATCCTGTATATGTCTCTGCCGAGAAATCCAAGTTTAACTAACTCCAAAACTAAATATTTGTAAAAAAAAACTTGTTGACAAATGCGTTTGCTCACATGCAGGGAGGAGTATTGTGGAGTATCTTTTCTCCTATCATAGCCATTAAACTGTAACTGTTTTAAAGTTACCATTGGTCTCATGGTGAAATCCCTGAGTGGTTTCCTTCCTCTCCGGAAACTGAGTTGGAAAGGACGCCTGTATCTTTGTGGTGACTGGGTGTATTGATACGTCATCCAAAGTGTAATTAATAACTTCACCATGCTTAAACGGATATTCAATGTCTGCTTTTTAAAATGTGTACCCATCTACCAATAGGAGCCCTTCTTAGGGAGGTGTTGTAAAACCTCCCTGGTCTTTGTGTTTGAAATTCACTGCTTCACTAAGGGACCTTACAGATAATTGTATGTGTGAGGTACAGAGATGAGGTTGTCATTCAAAAACAATTTTAAACACTATTATTTCACACAGAGTAAGTCCATGCAACTTGTTAAGCACATGTTTACTCCTGAACTTATTTAGGCTTGCCATAAGAAAGGGGTTGAATCTTTTATTATATTTGCAAATATTTCAATGGGGAAAAGTCCACTTTGACATGATGGGGTACTGTGTGTAGGCCAGTGATAAAAATCTCAATTTAATCTATTTTAAAATCAGGCTATAACCCAACCAAATGTGGAAAAAGTCAAGGGGTGTGAATACTTTCTGAAAACTAATATGAGTCACAAAGCCAAATATGAGTCACAAAGCCTTATTCCTTTACTCTCCGCCATCATCATAAAAACATTTATCCAGTTTAGCTAACTAGCTATAACATTACAGTACATTTTAGGTATAGCAAAGAGAGCTAGCTAGCTAGCTAAACTTGGCTAGCTTGGCTTGTAGTGGTACTAGCAAAACCCATTATGGCCAAATTGATCACCAAATTGTACTGTACTGAACAACTCTGCTTTGTGTAAAAGGAGAGGTTATATTGCTAGCTAGCTACCGACAGCAAAACAATTTACTAGTCCTGCCGCCGCCGCTTGCAGATCTCGCAAATATGTGACTCACCACCTGGATTTGATCTTATGTAGCAACATTTGAAATGCTTTTTTTTTTTTTTACATTGGATAAAAGTAGAGACTCAGAGCTACAAAATGGTATATCATACACTGCATTTTTGAGGAACAATGAGAAAGTAATTCTGCTTTGAAAGTTGATAAACTTGTAAACTCACTGTTGAGAAAATTGCATTTCAATGTTTTGAAACCTAGTGAAGAGCTCTTCTTTGTCTACACCCATTCAGCACCCTCTTAAGCTTTAGCCCCACCCATCTTGTTTCGCTCTCGAAGCGTTCAGAGTGCTCACTTGACACTCTGGCCGATGATTTGTTTACCTCTGGATAACATGAAAACAGCCTAACCAGCTCTACACTTTTTTGCCAATGTTTACTGACACCAGCCATATTCACTTTAGCTTCAGACATGTAGCTAGCTACCTAGGTAAACAATGAACCTAGCTAGGTAAACAACATGTAAGATCACACATGTCATGTAATGTTAGCTAACGAGCCAGCCAGCTAATGTTACCTAGTTCAACAACAATGAACAGTGCCAAATCATGTTGTTACTAATCTGCTGGGAGCTAACCAACCAGGTTCAATGTTAGCTAGCTAACAATAGGCTCTAACTATCAAAGCAAACAGATCTGGGATACGAATATTAACGTCATACATGTAACTCTAGCTAGGGACACACGACATGTAATGTTAGCTAACGAGCCAGCCAGCTAATGTTAGCTAGCTAGCTTACAGTACACTTTAGCTTGAAATGAAACCACTTTCTGTCAAAAATTGCCCTTAGTTTGAAGATGTAATCCGGAGCAGGTGTTTTCACCATCTCTTTAGCTATCATACTCTAATTCCACTGATTTCAAAACTCGATCCTCCAGAAAGTGGAGAGCAACACTGCAGCTCCACCACGCAATACATTTTTTAAAAAGCTGCGTTCGACAGGATTATCAACACATACTGAACTCAAATAGACAGAAGCCTTCTATATGGCAGACCAATCAAAACTCCTCTCTCAGCATGTCCAGCCCACTCATGTTTTGATAACCGTGTAAATGTCTTGGACAAGGTGCCTTTATCAATATCTTCGCCTGAATTTACCTGCAAAAAATGTAATGCTAATTACCCTGGCGATCTGGACAAGACTGCTGAATCTAATGTTAGCTAAATGTAGTAATTAATAAATTGGCTATATTTCTTTAAATAGACAATTGTGTGAAATGTCTTGTGCAAGTTTTAAATGAACACAATACCTGTTTAGCAAAGGTTTCAGCTAGAGATGACGTGCAGGAGCTTGCAGGGATTTGTAGTCTTGCATGATGTCTATTTTGATGCTAATTAGCATTTTCGAATTAGAGTAAATAGAGCCGATATATATTAATAAAAGTCACCTTGTCCGAGACAGATTGATATGTTTATCAAAACGTCACACCAGGATAAGCCTACATGAAACACAGCCCTTATTTTAAGTGTTTCTAAAATCCCCTACCATTTGAATGGTTGTAAAAACGATTGGAATCATTTCCCTGTTTGACCACTAGGTTTTATGGGTGTTATGACTCATACTGTGGTACTCTATGGCTCTATTGAACAAGGACATCCATATCTACTCTCTGCTAGCGTGATCGTGCAATCTGCGAAACACAAAGGCTACAATAATTGCTACAAAACAGGACCATTCAGTTAATCAACCAAGGACGTCATTGGTTGAACTCTCCCGACTCTAAAATTCTAAAACACAACTATAGTGCATAATTATGTCTGAAACACCCTCTCATCAATCAGAATTATGTAGAGAGACTGGAAAAACAACCCAAAGTGTCAAGGGGTGAAGTTTACCTTTAAAAATCTACCTAGAACCATGAAAAAAAAGTAGTCTTTAATGTAAAGCCCAAAAGGTTGTCTACCACTCCACCTCGGGGATCAATAAAGTACCTATCTATCTATCTATCTATCTATCTATGTCAGATCGTGAAAAAAAATAGGAACTACATTTTGTTATGCACAAAAAAATCAGCGTGGACCAGATTGACAGCTGTCCGTCCCCACTATTTATTGTCTGCAGTGAGGATTCACTTCGTTTAGATAATTATTTTGTAACTTATCTACAGAAAAATGTTGTTTTTACTGCTTAAAAAGCAGTAGTAGCAGTATGCACACCAGGGAGCCAAATGAACGGATCTTTCACCGATGCTATTCGTTTCCCTACGTTCACTAAAAAGATCCGTCACTATTGCATGCCATAGAACAGAGCAATTATGCTCCTAGTGGCCAAGGCCAGAACTGCGAGCATAATCAGAGCAGAATGGAGGAAAATTAGATAAAGTTGATAACGATGAAGATGCATTAAGTTCTCGTCACATGACATACTGGGGGTTCTCATAAGAGAAACGAGGTTATAGGCCTATTTCACCTAAAACAAGCGGAGTTGGTGCGTTTGGATACTTCATCCTCTTTCGTGGTGCGCAACCCCCGCCAACCCCACCGCATTGACAAAGAGGACAGATCCAATGCGCGGTAGGCTACAGCGGGAAGGTAGGTGAGGAGGAGACCAAACGGATTATTGCACGAGGAAGAAAATAAAGGAATTAAAAATAAGTAAATATACTAAGTTTAAAGTGTGTGTAGGCCTACAGTAACTTTTTTCACTGGGTAAAAAGCTTGATGCATGCGTCACTGTTTGGAAAGAAAGACGTATCTCAGCCAACTTTCAGATTTCTTTGTAACGGGTTTTGTGTTTGTAGAACAATTCAATGTTTGCTATTCTCCTTTCGTTAATGAGTTTTAAGATTTTTGATGAGACGACGAGTTGCGCATGGAAATTAATTTTAGGGGAAGGTGCGGTTCTGTAACTCTAGGGCTACATGCATTCAACTTCGTTTGGCTATCAATCATCCAATTTAGATAATGAATAGGGCCTTCGTGTTCATTTAACATGGGAGAACAATGCAAACGCCCAAAGCCACTGAGGCTTGAGTGATCTCCGTCATTAGTCAGCTACAAATGTGGATAATTAAAGTAGAGTACCGCCAGCGCCTCAGTCATGTATTGGCACGCTTTGGACGGATCTCACTGACAGATTAGACGACCACATTTAAAATACAGGCACTGGTTTCTTATAACTACTAAAATTGAGTTGTGGGGTTCTCTTGTCATCTGTTCTATCCCTCACTAAAATGTGTTTTGGTTTGTTGTAGGCTTTATTTTGCTCCAAAGGTGGTACACAATTCAAATTAACATGGTGCAGAACTAATATGTCTAATGTCACTTCCTTTCTCTTACTGAGCATATGCAGAAGGGTCAGATTCAAGTGATTGGTTTCCATGTGAGACAAGTAGTCTTTTCCCTTTGCACTTCTCTAATCACTTTTACAATAGATTGGTGTCACCAATTTTATATCAAGAGTGATAAAATAATTGCTATGTGTATGATTAGAGAAGTGGGATGTGTATTCATTGGTGCATAATTTCCCTTGCGGAACATTACATAATTGTGCAGTGCTATATTGGAGATGATTAATCATACTGATTTGTTGTGCAGGTCTCTTCTGCAGCCTCAGCTCTGTCCTGACAGAGAGCCAATAAAGGCCACTGGTGTGTTGCCCACTTTCCCACTGCATCATGGGTAACTTTTCCAGCAAGGAAGGCCATGGACCCACAGGTACCATCTAGTCCCCCCCCCTTGACTTTTCCACCAGAGAACAAAGACAGCATACCCGGAGGGGGAGTGAGGAAAGAATGGAGATTGGGGAACACAAATTGAGAGATGGATACAGTGTGTGTGGGTCAGGGGGTAGGAATCTTGGCTTGGTGTGTGTGTTGCTCGGTGGTCATTCTCCTCGCGTCCCCTTGCGATTTGTCAGGCTTTTCTACCCAAGCTGTGATGAATCTGCAGAATTCCCCAGCTCAGCACAAGGGCAACGGATTAATCATGGCAAGCTAATGCTGGCGGACGGACGCACACACACATTATGGCTTGGAATGGGTGAATAAAAGGCAGGAGTGGGGAGTTACGGCCAGTCACTGAATTTGCTGCTGTATAACTTTCCATAACTTGTATTGTTGAACTCTATCCATTAAGCCTAGAGAATATCTGTTTAAGCCAAGGACAGAGAAGGACTTGGTCAGTGGTGGTATAGATCAGCAGCACAGAGCAGAGGAATGTGTGTCTCCTGACAAGCAATGGCCCATTCATCCTAAGAATGACAGCCTGAGTATTGTGGGGGGTTGATGGACTGGATTAGTCATCCTGGTAGCTTTGCATGCCATAACACTATACATGCCCAACCAGTGACCATTGCACTCAATCTCACACTCTTTGTCTGTCTGACTGTCTGGCTGTGTCTCTCACTCACACTTTTGCGTTGTTGCTCTTATTCTCTCCAGGGCCTAACTTGGATGTGTTCCACACCCCTCCTACTTCTCCAGTGACCTCCACCCTGCCTGCTCTCACTCAGATCACACCCTCTACACCATGCCAGCTGCTCCCAGCCACAGCTCCGGCCCCAGCCTCAGCTCCAGCCCTAAGTGGGAAGAGACTACTACCCTCCCTGCCTGTCAGCCCAGGCTACTCTGTGATCAGTCCTGGGTTTATCTCCCTGCAGGGCAAGACAGGAAGTGCTGCAGCAGCACCTGAAGGGCGGGTTGTGATGGGGCGTAATGGAGTCCCCACCTGCTCTACTCCCAGGACTCCCGTATCCCAGGGGAATAGCTCAACGATTAGCCCCACCAAGAGTCAGCCATCTCTGGATAGCCCCTTGTTTTCGGCAAGCCCGGTTAGCCCCTCTGAGCATAGCTGGAAGGAAAAGGACAGTGGGCTGAGCCCATCCATGCTGGAGGTCCATAGGACTGCAGACAACCAGGGAGAGCTGGAGAGACTGGTGGAGGAGTGTAGAACAGCACTGGGTCTCAGTCCCAGTCAGTATGCTGCACTGAGCAGCGCGGGTAAGAGTAGCTCATACTGTACAAACCGTACGTAAACATTAACAGACCCTCTTTCTAGCAATGCCTAAAATAATCCCACAATGTCATATTTCTGAAATGCGTGATCTCATACCTCTGAACAAACACATTCTTCTCTCCTCCTCTCTCACTTTCTTTTCTCTCTCCCCTCGTCTGTTAGATGTATTGAAGCGTCTGCTGGTGGAACGTCAGGAGTTGACCGTAGAGGTCCAGAGTCTGAGGGAGACCATGCAGGTGAGAAACATTAACGAGACATTCCAATGAACTATAAACTGACCCCAGGACAGGAGATGTCCTGTTTCCAAATCAGGAAACACATTCTACATACTGTAACCATTCAGCTTTAGCCTAGTCCCAGATCTGATTAGGCTTTAGCCAACTCTTCTAACTATTGTTGTCATGCCATGCACTACATTTGGCATGACAACAAAGGAGCACTGCAGAGAAGAGTTGGCTAAAGCACAAACAGATGTGCTACAAACAGACAATACAACATGACAGATTCCATTACTTTAATCTAAGTACTACTTTGTTTTAGATGTTGCTACTATTTTTTTATTTAGCATTTGTCTAAGTATACTGAACAAAAATATAAATGCAACATGCAACAATTTCATTGATCAGGCCCTAATCTATGGATTTCACATGACTGGGAATATAGATATGCACAATTCGCCTCTCAATGGCTCTCTGTCACTGTATTTTTGTGCATTCAAATTGCCATCGATAAAATGCAATTGTTTGTTGTCTGTAGCTTATGCCTGCCCATACCATAACCCCACCGCCACCATGGTGCACTCGGTTCACAACATTGACATCAGCAAACCGCTCACCCACACGATTCCATACATGTGGTCTGCGGTTGTGAGGCTGGTTGGACTTACTGCCAAAGTCTCTGAAATGACACTGTAGGCGGCTTATGGTAGAGAAATTAACATTAAATTCTCTGCCAACAACTCTGGTGGACATTCCTGCAGTCAGCATGCAGCATGCTCCTTCAACTTGAGACATCTGTGGCATTGTGGTGTTTGACAAAACTGCACATTTGGTGGTCTTTAATTGTCCCCAGCGTGCACCTGTGTAATGATAATGCGTTTAATCAGCTACTTGATATTCCACACCTGTCTGGTGGATAAATTATCTTGGCAAAGGATAAATTCTTATTAACAGGGATGTAAAAAATGTGTCCACAACATTTTAGAGAGAAGCTTTTTGTGAGTATTGAACATTTCTGGGATCTTATTTCAGCTCATGAAACATGGGACCAACACTTTACATGTTGCATTTATATTTTTGTTCAGTGTACTTGGAGAGGTGTATTAAGGAGTGTTTTTGGTGGATAAGTTTAGAAACGTAAACAGGAAATTACACAATTCCAGAGGCAGAGGTCGGGGCTGGGGTTCACCGCATGTAACCTCTTAGCTCAGGAGATAACAATAAAAGACATCCTGCCATCTCCACCCAGAAATGGAACAGAGCAAGGGCCTCTGGGAGACGCAGTCCTGCTAATGGGCCTCTTCCTGTCGTAGACCCCTCCTGAGAGGTCAAGGAGGAAACACTCTGAGATCTTGAACTCCCCTTTACACACACACACACATACTGTACGTACATACATACAGTGCCTTCAGAAAGTATTCATACCCATTGGCTTATTCCACATTTAGTAGTGTTACAGCCTGAATTCAACATTATATTTTTTTCACTTATCTACACACAATACCCCATAATGACAAAGTTGTTGAAACATGTTTTTAGCAATTGTTCTGTGAAGAGGGTAGTACACAGTGTTGTACGAGATCTTCAGTTTCTTGGCAGTTTCTCCCATGGAATAGCCTGCATTTCTCAGAACAAGAATAGACTGAGATTCAGAAGAAAGTTATTTGTTTCTGGCCATTTTGAGCCTGTAATCGAACCCACAAATGCTGATGCTCCAGATACTCAACTAGTCTAAAGAAGTCCAGTTTTATTGCTTCTTTAATCAGCACAATAGTTTTCAGCTGTGCTAACAGAATTGCAAAAGGGTTTTCTAATGATCAATTAGCCTTTTTTTAAATGATAAACTTGGATTAGCTAACACAACGTTCCAACCATTGGAACACAAGAGTGATGGTTCCTGATAATGGGCCTCTGTACGCCTATATAGATAATCCATTAAAAGAAATCTTCCGTTTACACTACAATAGTCATTTACAACATTAACAATGTCTACACTGTATTTCTGATCAATTTTATATTTGAATGAACAAAAGAGCTTTTCTTAAAAAAAAAAAAAAAAAAACATTTCTAAGTGACCCCAAACTTTTGAACGGTAGTGTATGCGTCATCTGTTTAGACTGGGAAGAACGTGATGGGCTTTACCCTCCATACCGTATGAAATCCAGTCTAACACTGTTTACATTAACTCCAGAGGAGGCTGAAAGTTACTGTAATATTTAGTGCCTTCGGAAAGTATTCAGTCCCCTTGACCATTTGCACATTTTGTTACATTACAGCCTTATTCTAAAAAGCATTATTGTTTTTCCCCCCTCTATACACACTACCTCATAATGACAAAGCATAAACAGGTTTTTCTAAATTTTTGCAAATGTATTACAAATAAACAGAAATCACATTTTACATAAGTATTCAGACCCTTTACTCAGTACTTTGTTGAAGCACCTTTGGCAGCGATTACAGCATTGAGTCTTCTTGGGTATGATGCTAAAAGCTTGGCACACTTGTATTTGGGGAGTTTCTCCCATTCTTCTCTGCAGATCCTCAAGCTTTGTCAGGTTAGAATGTGAGTGTTGCAGCACAGCTATTTTCAGGTCTCTCCAGAGATGCTCGATCGGGTTCAAGACTCTGGCTGGGCCACTCAAGGACATTCAGAGACTTGTCCTGAAGCCACTCTTGCTTTGTCTTGGCTGTGTGCTTAAGGTCGTTGTCCTGTTGGAAGGTGAACCTTCTCCCCAGTCTGTTCCTCAGCACTCGGGAGCAGGTTTTCATCAAGGATCTCTCTGTACTTTGCTCTGTTCATCTTTGCCTCAATCCTGACTAGTATCCCAGTCCCTGCCGCTGAAAAACATCACCACAGCATGGTGATACCACCACCATGCTTCACTGTAGGGATGGTGCAAGGTTTCCTCCAGACGTGATGCTTGGCATTCAGGCCAAAGAGTTCAATCTTAGTTTCATCAGACCAGAGAATCTCGTTTTTTCATGGTCTCTAGGTGCCTTTTGGCAAACTCCAAGCGGGCTGTCATGGGCCTCACTCTTAACATAAAGGCCTGATTGGTGGAGTGCTGCAGATATGGTTGTCCTTCTGGATGGATCTCCTATCTCCACAGAGGAACTATAGAGCTCTGTCAGAGTGCCCATGGGGTTCTTGGTCACCACCCTGATTGCTCAGTTTTGCCGGGCGGCCAGCTCTAGGAAGAGTCTTGGTGGTTCCAGTCTTCTTCCATTGAAGAATGATGGAGGCCATTGTGTTCTTGGGGACCTTCAATTCGGCAGACATTTGTTGGTACCCTTCCCTAGATCTGTGCCTCGACACAATCCTGTCTCGGAGCTTTACAGACAATTCCTTCGACCTCATGGCTTTGTTTTTGCTCTGACATGCACTGGAACCTTATATAGACAGGTGTGTGCCTTTCCAAATCATGCCCAATCAATTAATTGACCACAGGTTGACTCCAATCAAGTTGTAGAAACATCTCAAGGATGAACAATGAAAACCGGATGCACCTGAGCTCAATTACGAGTCTCATAGCAAAGGGTCTGAATACTTTTGTAAATATGGAATTTCTTTTTTTTTTTTTTTGAAATTTGCATGTTTTTCGCTTTGTCATTATGGTGTATTTTATGTAGATTGCTGAGAAAATGCTTTTATTTAATCCATTTTAGAATAAGGCTGTAACTTAACAAAATGTGGAAAAAGTCAAGGGGTCTGAAAAGTTTCTGAAGGCACTGTGAGCAAAGCTAGCTTTTAGGAACTTTCAGGCTCCTCTGTTCTTCTGTGGGTTGGGGAGGATTTTGTATACAGAGCGAAAGAGATGGATAGAGGGAATCTTGTGTGAAGGAGGGGTTCTGAATTCAGCTGTTGAGGAGAGAAGACAACTTGTTTTGTTTGGTGTGAGGGGGGAAAAAATAGTTACTGTGTGTGTGACTGACTGTAGTGTGTGTGTGCTAGAGAGTGAGAATAGACACACAGACAAAATTGAAGTTCTTGGCTGAGATGTGGGTGTTGCGCTGCAGTTTCCCCTCTCCCTGTGCCCCTCTCAAATTAAGATAGCATTATTGGCATGAAATAGATTTTGCCAAAGCCGTGTAGTGGTACAACATTTCAGTAAATAAAGTACAACGCAATGAGGTTAATGAAATAGTTAATTTCTGTAGTAATAATAGTACATATGCAGGTACAGCGCTACTGTGGCTGTATTGTGTAATCTTTGGTCAATAAATGTAATTTAAATCAAGAATTGCTAACAATTAAATGTACATGGATGATGTTTACACTATGTATTACTTGTAAGTTATATACAGTGTAAATACTTTGGGAATTAATGGTCATGGGATGACAAACATATACATATCTGGCAGTAATATTTGCGGTTGCTCTCTGTCGCTCCCTCTCTCTATGGACATCTGAGGGGTCACCGCTCCTCTCTCACCACCCCTCCCTCAGCACAAAAACTCAAACAATGACCTCAACTGTTGATCGTACCTCTTCCCTGTCTAACCCCTTCTTCCTCCCCTTTCCGTCCACCCCTCCTCCTCCTCTCCAACCCCTCTGCCGTCCATCCACACGGTCCCTTCCCCTATCCATTGCCCCTCCATTCCAGCCTCTTTCTCACTCTTCATTGCCCCTGTCCATGTGGTTGGGTGGGTGAGCTTATCTTGTCCCAAGGATTTAATTGCTCTCAGATCTGCTCTGGGATCAGTTCCAGTTGGACAGTGCTGCAGATATCCAGGAATGAGCGCTCTTGGTTTTGGGCCTGAAAACTGAGGTTGAATATGTTTACATGCTAAATGAAGGTTGTGTGTCAAATTTGCAATGCAGAATAAAATGGTTGTGGCTGTAGAGAAGGTAGATATAATCTCTGTGTGGGCTTGTCAGGTGGTTTTGTGTGTGTGTGTGTGTGTGTGTGTGGGGGGGGGGGGGGGGTGGGAGGGGTTCAAGCACTGTATTTGATCTAGATGTGTGGGTGAGTGTATCCACAGGCCTTGTAAGGACTGCTGTGGAACAACTGAGCCAGTCCCTTAATGAGTATAAGTGTATGGGAACTGGTTGTTCAACACACCCAAGTGAGTGTGGAAAGCTGCAGAAAACCCACGGCAGAGTGAGTCTGTTTCCCCAAGTATGCATTAGGGATTCTGGGTGTGGAAGTGAACTGAGGCGTGGGGACAGTTGTATGTTTCTGTCTGTCACACCAGCTGAGATATACACATCTGGAATAACCACAACCCTCCTGGAGAGACTTTGCATACAGCATGTGTTGGAGCTGATGAGTCTGTGTCTGTGGGGGGGTTCACTAGGTCAGTACCTCGGGAAGAATGGTATGCATGTATGTGTCTAAGGGAGAATCAACAGTGTTCTCTCTGTGTCTGGGTAGGAGTGCCCCTTCCTGTTTCCCATCTAAGACGTTCCCTATCTGGGAACGTCTTAGATGCACAGACAGGATTCAGAACATAGGCTACTAAAGAATGGGGTGGTTAAGACTAATGGTTTCCCATGTCCTTTTCTCCCATCTGGCATTGAGTTGCATCATGTGTACTAATAAAAATAACAAGGCAGTTTAAACGCTGAGGCTTTGAATCAAAGAATGTAAGAACGGGTTGTTCAGTGTGTGTGTGTGGTAGTACATGCTCTAAAGTTTACTGTGTTGGAGGGGTGAACTTCACTTTGTGGTTGTGTTGAAGGGAAAAGACAGGAGAGGTGTGTGTGTGTGTGTGAGAGAGGGGTCGTAAGAGAATATGCTCTGCGCGTAACTCCAATGAGGACCTAATAGACCCCAGCTGTGGTCTTGATGGTCTTGAGTCGCTGGTCAGATGAGGAAATAAGTTGGCTCCAGTTTCTCCTCATCTCCATCCATTCTTGATTTAATTACTTAACAAGCCAACTCCTACATTTTCTCTGCGGGTCACATTGCAATGTTCACACACCCATTCTGCTCTGATTCCAACAGTGCATGTTCCCTTATGTGCCTCTGCATGCTTTGTTACTGGATAGTGCTGTATTTCGGCTGCTCTCCACAGCTTTTTTCGCAATAGTCAGTTTTGTTTACCTTTTGGTTCAGCAACTCTGTTTGAGAGCCTCTGATTTTTATCTCTACCTTTTTATCCACAGGGCAGTGTTTGTGCACGTCCAGAGCTATGGCATGCTCTCAGGGTGTACGTATCTTAAGTCTAAAGTGGTGTTCTCACCTGGTCTCTCCTGCATCTGCACTCATTTTGAAAATAATATTTGAAGAAAACATGGCGGCTGTTTATTGGGACATTACGTTGGTGCGGTTCTTTTCATATCAGTGCAAGTGAGGTAACATGCTGACCAAACCGGCTCCACGTTAACATACCAAAACTGTGAACCAAATATATTACACTGAACAAAAAATAGAAACACAACATGCAACAATTTCTAGGATTTTACAGAGTAAAAGGAAATCGGTCTATTGAAATAAATTAATTAGGCCCTAATCTATGGATTTCATATGACTGGGAATACAGATATGCATCCGTTGGTCAGATACCAACAAAAAAAAAAAAGGTAGGGGCGTGGATCACAAAACGAGTCAGTATCTCCTTCGCATAGAGTTGATCAGTCCTTTTTTTTAGTTTGGATGTGTACGTTTTATTTTGCAACGGTTTGCGCACGTAGAGCGGCTGGTTTGTTAGGGGACAAGGCTACAATCTGGTTCTGGTATCTTGGTATCCGCCCTTTCTCATGAGTTTACTGTATGTCATAGCCTGATGCATTGCTGTGCTCTGATTTCCTCTACTTGTTTGAACTTGTGTGTTTTCATTTGAAATTTAGCAATAACCTCAGTGCATCAGCCACTTTTGGAGTAAGATCTGTAAACAATGCACACAGTCCAGGTTAGTGGATCTGAGCCAGTGAACCTGAATGGGTCCATGGCTGTTTAGAGCAACTCATTGGCCCAAGTCTCGATGTGGCTTATTTGATTCACTAGATCCACACCTCTGGACTTGCCAAGGCTTGCCTCAGTATGTGAACCCTTGGATTTAATAACTGGTTGACCAAAATAACTGGATTTAATAACCTCAACCAAACGTTTTCTGTAGTTGCGGATCAGATCTGCACAACAGTCAGGAGGAATTTTGGACCATTCCTCTTTACAAAACTGTTTCAGGTCATCAATATTCTTGGTATGTCTGGTGTGAACCGCTCTCTTGAGGTCATGCCACAGCATCTCAATCGGGTTGAGGTCAGGACTCAGAATGGGCATTTTCTTCTGATTTACTTCTGTGTTTGGGTCATTGTCTTATTGTTTCACCCAACTTCTGTTGAGCTTCAATTGTCTTGATAAACTTGGGAATTCATTTTTCTGTCTGATAGCAAGCTGTCCAGGCCCTGAGGCAGCAAAGCAGCCCCAAACCATGATGCTCCCTCCACCATACTTTACAATTGATCAGGTTTTGATGTTGGTGTGCTGTGCCTTTTTTTTTTTTTTTTTTCTCCACACAGTATTGTGTGCTCCTTCCAAACAACTCAACTTTTTATTTCATCTGGTCACAGAATATTTTGCCAGTAGCGCTGTGGAACATCCAGGTGCTCTTTTGCGAACTTCAGACGTGCAGCAATGTTTTTTTTTTTTTTTTGGACAGCAGTGGCTTCTTCCGTGGTGTTCTCCCATGAACACCATTCTTGTTTAGTGTTTTACGTATATGTAAGTCTTTAGCTGACACTCTAGGGTTCTTCTTAACCTCAATGAGTGTTCTGCGCAGTGCTCTTGCAGTCATCTTTGTAGGACAGCCACTCCTAGGGAGAGTAGCAACAGTGCTGATCATTTATAGACAATTTGTCTTACCGTGGACTGATGAACATCAAGGCTTTTAGATACTTTTGTAACCCATTCTAGCTTTATGCAATTCTGAATCTTAGGTCTTCTGAGATCTCTTTTGTTCGAGGCATGGTTCACATCAGGCAAAGCTTCTTGTGAATAGCAAACTCAAATGTTCTGTGTTTTTTTTTTTTATAGGGCAGGGCAGCTCTAACCAACATCTCCAATCTCGTCTCATTGATTGGACTCCAGGTTAGCTGACTACTGACTCCAATTAGCTTTTGGAGAAGTTAGCCTAGGGGTTCACTTACTTTTTCCAACCTACACTGTGAATGTTTTAATTATGTATTCAATATAGACAAGAAAAATACAATTATTTGTGTGTTTATTAGTTTAAGCAGAATGCTTATCTATTGTTGTGACTTAGATGAAGATCAGATAACATTTTATGACCAATTTATGCAGAAATCCAGGTAATTCCAAAGGCTTCACATACTTTTTCTTGCCCCTACCTACCTACCTACCAACCAACCAACGGGGTGGTCCCAGCCCTGACTGTTGATTGGCTGACAGCCGTGACATATGAGACAGTATACCATGGGTATAACAAAACATTTTTTTTTACTGGTCTAATTACTTTAGTAACCAGTTTATAATAGCAATAATGCACTCCAACAGCCCTTAGCCGTGGTATATTGGCCATATACCACACCCCCCGTGCCTTATTGCTTAAATATACACTACCGTTTGGGTTCACTTAGAAATGTCCTTGTTTTTGAAAGAGAACACATTTTTGGTCCATTAAAATAACATCAAATTGATCAGAAATACAGTGTATACATTAATGTTGTAAATGACTATTGTAGCTGAAAACTGCTGATTTTTTTCGTTTTGTTTATATGGAGTATCTACATAGGCGTACAGAGGCCCATTATCAGCAACCATCAGTCCTGTGTTCCAATGGCACGTTGTGTTAACTAATCCAAGTTTATCATTTTAAAAGGCTAATTGATCATTAGAAAACCCTTTTGCAATTGTGTTAGCACAGCTGAAAACTGTTGTTCTGATTAAAGAAGCAAAGACAACTGGCCTTCTTTAGACTAGTTGAGTATCTGGAGGATCAGCATTTGTGGGTTTGATTAAAGGCTCAAAATGGCCAGAAACACACACACACACACACACACACGTATATCATAGGCTACTAAATATAATTTCCAGTGGCACACTGATTCACCTAATGATGATGAAAACCATAGGTTACTCACATTGATGGCTGAAGCCCTCGTCTCAAGATGAGATGCTTTAAAAAACAGTTAGCTAAAAAATGTTTCTACTGGTTCTACAGACTTTTCAGCAGTAGGCGTTTGCTTTCCAAACTATATTTTTCCCATGATTGTATTTTGAAATATGCAAAATGACAGCTGCAACCAACCAAAGAAATAGAAATATAATCCTTGAGTTGTGTACCCATGAGTTTTACAGTAAACTGTAGGTATACCAGTAACTGCCAAAATAAAGGAAACACTTGAGTAAACGAGGAATACAAAGTATGTCTAATGGTGTGGGGTGCATTTTCCTGGCATGGTTTGGGTCCACGTACAATCCAAGGCACATTCAAGCTGTTCTGGCAGCTTATGATGGTTCAACACCCTTTTAAGAAACTTTGTTGGCGTTTTTGTTTATTTTCACCGATAGCTGTATGTGATTTTGATTTAAAACTTAATCAACATTTATTTGTTTTATAAACTATTGATCCTCTGAGGCTAAATTATGCTCTCTGGTGTATTTTGAACATTGAGAGTGGGCTCCTGTGGTTGGATAAAAAGTAAAATAAAAGTGGCGGTCTGTTCCGCTTTAAGATGAGGGAGGATGATTATTTTTTTATGATCATGGCCTTATTTCTATTACAGCATATTGGATGACTGCCATTCATATTCCATTTCTTCAGCTCAATGTAACATTGATAGGTTTAGGCTACTACATGATACTCAAATTTTCCCTGTACCCAAGGGTGCAATTTTCACTGGGGTCAGGGGGACATGTACCCCCACACATTCTGAAATTGCATTTTTGTCCCTCTGTTTTATCATTGGAGTGTGATACAAATGAGGCAGCGGTGTGCTTTAGGACCATGCGGACGCCTCCATGCGGTCGGGTAGGCTGTTTTGAGTGTTTATCCGACTGGATAAAAACATTAGAATAATTGTCCCCCCCACTTCTAAAACCAAAGTTGCCTCCCCTGCCTGTACCCATCATGAGGTTGCGACAACCTAGCCTATGAATGAACGTTTACGTTTACAACGTAGGTGCACAGGTTGAGAGAATTGAGTAATCAAGGTGACAGTGACTCATTCAATACCGCCTTGCACACTCTTGCCTGTATCTAGCTGATCTAGGGTATAATCATTATTCCAACACTAGCAATTGAGTTTCTATTGGACAAATTCAGGTATGTTTATTCCTGTTTGCTTCCGTTTTAAGAAATGTTTTTCAACAATCAGCAGAATGAATACATCTCTGATCAGACACAAACAGTTCACTTTCATAGCAGTCACATAAAAACAGCATGATCACTTTGCACCTCTCACCTTTTCACTTCGCTTGTGGATGTGTACAACACATCAACTGTCTGTGACCAGGCAAAAAAAAACGTTCCAAGCCAAACCTTTACATCATGACCGCTAACCACTACACACAGCCAACGTAGTTGTCACTTCATAGTCCACGAGTGTGCAAAGCTGTCATCAATGCAAACTGTGGCTACTTTTGATTTGTTTTTTTGCTTACTACATGATTCCATATTATTCTACAATGTAGAAAATAGTAAAAATAAAGATAAAACCCTTGAATGAGTAGGTGTACAATTTTGACTGGTACTGTATATATTTCCTTTATAATTTGTTATAAATAGTAGTATAACTTTTCCTTCCTTCCTTCAGCGCCGCTGCGCCCCTGTATTAATCCGGCCCAGCTGTCAGACAAATGATTATAACAATGATGTCATGAGATCAGAGTAAAGGCTTGAGCGTGAATGTCTTTGGGTGTGAATACAGAAAAACTTAAAGGCCAAATTGAGCAACTCCAGGCAGTGCTGCAGAGTGTACATACATACACTATATATACAAAAGTATGTGGACACCCCTTACAATTAGTGGATTAGTCTATTTCAGCCACAACTGTTGCTGACAGGTGTATAAAATCAAGTACACCGCCATGCAATCTCCATAGACAAACATTGGCAGTAGAATGACTTTACTGAAGAGCTCAGCAACCTTTCCATCAGGTCAGTTTGTCAAATTTCAGCACTGCTAGAGCTGCCCTGGTCAACGAAGTGCTAGAAACATCTAGAAGCAAAAACGGCTCAGCTGCGAAGTGGTAGGCCACACAAGCTCTCAGAACAGACCATTAAGTGCTTTAGCGTGTAATTGTCTGTCCTCGTCCTCGGTTGCAACAATCACTACCAAGTTCCAAACTGCCTCTGGAAGCAACGTCACCACAATAACTGTTCGCCAGGAGCGTCATGAAATGGGTTTCCATGGCCGAGCATCCGCACACAATAATAATAATAATAAATTCAATTTGTATAGCGCTTTTCACGAACTCAAAGTCGCTTTACAGGGGAGGTAAATAAACAAGACAAGACAAACAAGACAAGACAGAGAAAAAAAATAATAATAAATAAATATATATATATATAATTGGGAGTGGCATGGGGCTAAGGATAGGCAGAGGTGAAGAGATGGGTCTTGAGGCGTGACTGGAAGATGGTGAGGGACTCAGAGGTGCGGATCTCATGGGGGAGGGAGTTCCAGAGCCTGGGAGCTGCCCTTGAAAAGGCTCTGTCCCCAAAACTGCGGAGCTTGGACTTGTGGATGCAAAGGAGACCGGCTGAGGCGGATCTGAGGGACCGTGAGGGTTGGTAGGGGGAGAGGAGGTCAGTGAGGTATGAGGGGGCCAGGTGATGGATGGCTTTGTAGGTAAGGACCAGGATTTTGTACGTGATCCGGTGGGAAATGGGGAGCCAGTGTAGTTGTTTTAGGACTGGAGTGATGTGATGCCAGGATTTGGAGCGGGTGATGAGTCGGGCGGCTGCGTTCTGGACCAGTTGGAGTCTTTTTATGTAGGTCGAGCTGATACCAAGGAGTAGTGAGTTGCAGTAGTCCAGTCGTGAGGAGATGAAGGCGTGAATGAGTCTTTCAGCAGCAGGGGGTGTGAGTAAGGGTCTGATTTTGGCGACGTTGCGGAGGTGAAAGAAGGAGGTTTTAATGACATGACGGATGTGGGGCTCAAGGGAGAGGGTTGAATCAAAAATCACGCCGAGGTTGCGGGCCTGGGGAGATGGAGAGACAATGGTGCCGTCGATGGTGAGAGTGGGGTTATTGGTTTTGCTGAGTGTGGATTTCGAGCCTATGAGGATGAATTGTGTTTTATTGCTGTTGAGTTTGAGGAAGTTGTGTTGCATCCAGGTTTTGATAGCTGACAAACAGGAGTTGATGTGGGAGAGGGGAGGATTGTGGGGGGATTTGGTGCTGAGGTAGATCTGGGTGTCATCGGCGTAACAATGGAAGTTCAGGTTGAAGTGGCGGAGTATCTGACCAAGGGGGAGGATGTAGATGATGAAGAGGAGGGGGCCAAGTACGGAGCCTTGGGGAACGCCTTGGGTGACTGTGGCTGTGGCAGAGGTGTGGTTTTGAAGAGCGATGAAGTGGGATCTGTTGGAAAGGTAGGAACGGAGCCAACTGAGTGCAGTACCTTCGATACCAAGGTCTTTGAGTCTGGTGAGCAGGATGTTATGGCTCACGGTATCGAAGGCTGCACTCAGGTCGAGAAGAATAAGGATGTTAAGGGAACCAGTGTCAGCGGAGGTGAGGAGGTCGTTGAGGACTTTGAGGAGAGCGGTTTCTGTGCTGTGGAGGGGGCGAAAACCAGATTGGAGAGATTCAAATTGGTTATTGGCATGAAGATGGGTTTGTAATTGTGAGGCGACTAAACGTTCCAGGGTTTTAGACAGAAAGGGAAGGTTGGAAATTGGGCGGTAGTTGTTGAGGGAAGAGGGATCCAGACCAGGTTTTTTAAGGATTGGTGTGACAGTGGCAGTTTTGAAAGCAGAGGGGACAGTTCCAAGGGACAGAGGAGTTGAAGAGGTTAGTGAGGTAAGGGCAAAGGACGGGGAGGCAGGACTTCAGGAGTGGAGTAGGGAGGGAGTCAAGTGAGCAGGTAGTGGGTTTGGAAGAGCTGATGAGTTTAGAGATTTCAAGAGTGGTGACTGAGTCAAACTGGGAGAGGAGGCAGTGTGGGGGAGGGAGGTCAGGAGGGATGGGGGGAAGAGGGGCCGTGATAAGTGCTGGAGTAGATACTGGGAGGTCGGATGCAGGGGATAGAGATTGATAAATGATGTTGATTTTATCAGCGAAAAAGTGAAGGAACGAGTTGCAGAGATCGGGAGTAGAGGTAGGGAGGGTGTTGGTCCGAGGCTTGATAAGGTTGTTCGTTATGGAGAAGAGGATTCTGGGGTTTTGACAGGGGTTGGTGAGGAGGATGGTGGAGAGGTAGGCAGATTTGGCAGCAATGAGGGCATCTTTGTAGGCAATGAGGTGAAGTTTATAGGCTTCAAGGTGGACTGTGAGAGATGATTTTTTTGTCAGACGTTCAAGTTGGCGGCCAGTTTGTTTCATTTTCCGGAGTGCAGGTGTGTACCAGTGTGACGAGGTGTTAAAAGTGACGGTTTTTGTTTTGAGGGGGGCCAGAGTGTTAAGGGAGGTACACAAAGCGGAGTTGAGATGGTTTATGAGATCATCAGGTGAGGTGAGAGTTGAGTCCAGGTGGAGAGTGGTTGAGAGCAGGTCAGAGAGATGGTGTGGATCAATAGATTTAAGGTTGCGGAAGGTGATTTCTCTGAGGAGGCGGGGGCGTGGAGTTGGAGAAGGAAGGGTGAACCGTATCAGTTTGTGATCAGAGAGGGGAAAGAGGCATGGATGGAGGTCGAGCACTGGTTGGTTAGTGGAGCAGACCAGGTCGAGGATGTGTCCTTTTTCATGGGTGGGGAATGTGACATGTTGGGTGAGAGTAAAGTTGTCCAGTAAAATGGTGAATTCTGATGACAGCTTGCAGGTGGGGGAGCCTATGTGGATGTTTAAGTCACAGAGTAGCAGCAGACGTGGAGAGAGAGATGAGGCTAGTGTGAGGAGTTCAGTAAAATCAGAGAGGAAGGAGGGATTTGGTTTAGGTGGCCACACAAGCCTAAGATCACCATGCGCAATGCCAAGCGTGGGCTGGAGTGGTGTAAAGCTCGCCGCCATTGGACTCTGGAGCAGTGGAAACGCGTTCTCTGGAGTGATGAATCCCGCTTCACCATCTGGCGGATGCCAGGAGAACGCTACCTGCCCGACTGCGTAGTGCCAACTTTAAAATTTAGTGGAGGAGGAATAAAGGTCTCGGGCTGTTTTTCATGGTTTGGGCTAGGCCCCTTAGTTCCAGTAAAGGTATATCTTAACACTACAGCATACAATTACATTCTAGACGATCCTGTGATTGCAACAGTTTGGGTAAAGGCCCTTTCCTGTTTCAGCATAACAATGCCTTCGTGCACAACGGAGGGTCCATACAGAAATGGTTTGTCGAGATCGGTGTGGAAGAACTTGACTGGCCTGCACAGACCCGTGACCTCAACCCCATCAAACACCTTTGGGATGAATTGGAACGCCGACTGCGAGCCAGGCCTAATCGCCCAACATTAGTGCCCGACCTCACTAATGTTCTTGTGGGTGAATGGAACTCCCCACAGCAATGTTTCAACATCTAGTAGAAAGCCTCCCCAGAAGAGTGGACGCTATTCGAGGGGACCACCTCCATATTAATGCTCAAAGGTGCTATTGACATGAAAGAAACCAAAACAAATAAGTTCAGAAATTAAGTTGTGAAATGACACAGGGAAAAAGTATTGAACACATGAAGAAAGGGAGGTGCAAAAAGGCATGGAAAGTCAAGACAACAGCTGAAAACTATCAGTAATTAAAAAGCAATCCAGCCCCCTGTCAGTGCAAATTAATATCATCTAGTTCAGTCCCAACTGATGGCCTACAAAAAGGTCTCATTGCCAAGGTGTCACACAAGACACATCTCATGATAGGTAAAAGCAAAGAGCTGTCTCAAGACCTTCGCAACCTAATTGTTGCAAAACATAATGATGGCATTGGTTATAGGCGCATTTCTAAGCTTCTGAATGTTCCAGTGAGCACTGTTGGGGCCATAATACGGAAGTGGAAAGACAATCATTTCACCATAAATTTGCCTCGACCAGGTGCTCCTCGCAAGATTTCTGACAGAGGATTGAAAAGAATAATGAGAAGAGTTGTCCAAGAGCCAAGGACCACTTGTGGAGAGCTTCAAAAAGACCTGCAATTAGCAGGTACTGTTGTCTCAAAGAAAACAGTAAGTAATGCACTCCACCGCCATGGCCTGTATGCACGCTCACCACGCAACTCCATTGCTGAAAAAAAAGCATGTTGAAGCTTGTTTAAAGTTTGCTGCACAACATTTGGAAAAGCCAGTGAAATACTGGGAGAATATAGTGTGGTCAGATGAGAGCAAAATTGAACTGTTTGGATGTCATAATACACACCATGTTTGGAGGAGAAATGGCACTGCACATCACCCTAAAAACACCATACCAACAGTGACGTTTGGAGGTGGGAACATCATGGTGTGGGGCTGCTTTTCAGCAAATGGTACTGGCAAACCATTAATAATTGAAGGAAGGATGAATGGGCAAATTTACCGAGACATTCTTGACAAAAATCTGCTGCCATCTACCAGGATGATGAAGATGAAACGAGGGTGGACATTTCAGCAAGACAATGATCCCAAACACACAGCCAAGGAAACTCTCAATTGGTTTCAAAGAAAGAAAATATAGCTGCTAGAATGGCCCAGCCAATCACCTGACTTAAATCCCATTGAAAATCTATGGAAAGAACTGAAGATCAAGATTCATAGAAGAGGCCCACGGAACCTTCAAGATTTGAAGACTGTTTGTGTGGAAGAATGGGCCAAAATCACAGCAGAGCAATGCATGCGACTAGTTTCTCCATACAGGAGGGGTCTTGAAGCTGTCATTACCAACAAAGGCTTTAGTACAAAGTATTAAATAAATATCAGTGTGTTCAATACTTTTTCCCTGTGTCATTTCACATTATTACACAACTTAATTTCTGAACTTATTTGTTTTGGTTTCTTTGTATGTATGGATTACTTGGGTTGTTACCAACATCTGGTGATAATTTCATGTCAATAGCACCTTTGGAAATATATTTACTGAGAGAAATGGTGACGTGTTCAATACTTATTTCACCCGCTGTATGTATGTTTGTTCCAGCCCAGCGCTAACTCAACCAATTCAACCTCTGGATTGTTCTTAAAAGTAGATCACGGTCTTCCTTTCTGCAGACTGAGCGAGGGGAGTGGCAGCAGTTCCAGTCTGACCTGCAGGTGGCAGTAGCGGTTGCCGACCGGCTGAGGGCAGAGGCCGAGGAGGAACTGGGCGCGCTCAGAACAGCTCAGAAGGATACAGAGCGGGAGCTGGTGGCTGCCCAGCAGAGACGGAAAGAGGCTGATGGTCAGCTGGTCATCCTGAGAGGAGAGCTGAGGGAGAGCAGGCAGAGACTGGCCCACCTCAACCAGAACCAGGGGCCAGGACAGGCCAAGACCCATGGCAAGGAGACTGGAGAGATCAGCACACCTGAGCCCCAGGATGGGACCAACCGGGGCAGGGAGAGGGGGATCAGCAGGGTGGGCCGAAGAGGAGACGAAGAGATGGAGAAGAGGAGCCTGGAAGAAGTGAATAAGAATGTGGTTGTGGAAGAGGCTCGGACGTACAGTAAGGGCGTGGCCAACCGGTACTTGATGAATGTGACCAATGAGGAGAGGAGTGGAGAGGGGTGTGATGGGAGGGAGATGCGACGTATGGTCACACAGGAGAGGTCAAGGTGAGTACCATGATGACTACCTGATTGTATGATTTTAACTACACATGAATGCAATGAAGGTTAATGTCCATGATTTATATAGCTGGCTATTCTAGAATAATCCAGACTGATTTTGGACTCCTATAATTTGTCAATCAAAAACGGAGCATCATTATCAGAAGAATTGGTGTCTGGATGGTTGAGAGTTCTTTGGAGTGGAAGAGACGTTCACAGGCAGGGCACTTGAGGACATGGATTTGTAAAGAACCATGTTAACTGATTTTACTGCTGGAACTGGAGGGGAAAGCTAACAGAATAAAGCATATCAACAATGGTTAGCTTTGCTATCATGTCTTACCCCTGATGAACTGAACAACAAATGTTTCTGCTCTGATTAGTTCATCTCTGTGATTTGAGTTTGTCTAATAATATCAAAGCGCATTCCATGATTTCACAGAAGCCTTTCCAGACTACCCGTGTCTTCAGACTCCCCTACTGTACAGAATGGAACATCCCAGTCCAATACTGACAAAATAGCTGGATCTACAAACAAGGTGAGACCACTTAGAATTTGGGGTCCAAGTGCTTGTCTGTGTGTCATACCTCTGCAAATATAGAACCATTAACTATTCCAGCAGGTGGCGTCATTGCATTAGTTGTGATCTACTAATGTCGTCACGTGGTTTGGAAATATTGAGGAACGTTCAATACAATTTTAAGGAGTGTATGGTACAGTGTGTAATAGCGTATGAATAGTTATTATGTGTATTCTCTCATTTCAGAACCAAAGCCAAACCAGAGGAAGAAGAGGGTTGGAAAGGCAAGACAGCTGGTCCAGCACTCGCATAGGTGTTTGTTCCCCAATCAACCACGTTTCAGTGCATTCATCATGCATACCATGACCCTGTGAGCAGTAATGTAGCAAGTAAAATATATATTCTACTATCATTTGTGTGTGTTACAGGGAAACAGGAGGAAGCATTGAACCAGCACAACTCTGCCCTGACAGACCTGCCCCCTAACAAGGCTTCTAAAACCAGGTCTCAGGATGGCTTCAGTATGCTGCTACGCCGGCATGGTGGCTCCAAGAGGAACTCTCTGCTGCGCTGGTGTCAGAACCGCACTCAGGGCTACGAGGTACTGTAACGCGGCGTGTTTGTGTTGAACAGGGTCAGGAGAAAGGACAATGGAGACATGTAAAGAGAGTGTTGAACATTTTATATATAATCAGTAAACACTCGGGATGGTTTCTTGACCCTTTTTTCTGCCCCCACTCATTCTATTGACAGAATATTGACATCACTAACTTCAGCAGTAGCTGGGAGGATGGTCTTGCCTTCTGTGCTGTGTACCACACGTACCTCCCCTCACACATCCCCTACTGCACCCTTAGTCCCGATAGCAAGGTTGGTAACACGCATGCATTGGACACACACCTATTGATTTGCCAGTCAAACATGGTGCGGATTCTTTTATCCATAGAGGGAGAACCTCAGCCTGGCATTTAAGACTGGAGAGAATGTTGGAATCACAACCTCACTGGTGAGTCGAGTCTCCATTAATCAGAAGCTGTGTTGATTTGTTGAATGCTTGTATCCAAACTCAATAGTGAATGAGATGCTGCTGTATTGAAGTCCTCTTATTTTATTTTATTTTACAGACCATGGAGGAGATGCTGAGGGCTGGAGGACCAGACTGGCAAAGGGTTCTGGGATATGTGGAGAGCGTGTACCGTCACTTTGAGATGTAGCGCCCACAACTGTGAATGAGGGAACCCTTGAAGGGAGGTACAGTTCACTGCTACTGGTTGAAGGATAGGGAGTGTGACTCACCCTTCTACTAGCTGAGACGGTCATTAATCAGGTTTCCATCCAACCATTTCATCTGGATGAGTTACCTGATGCATGACAACGACCGGGTTGTTGGAAACAGGAAATGTCGGTACAATTTCATACATTTCGAAAGACGAAAGTTTTGTTCAACATGGTGGGATACTTTTGTCGGTAAAATTAATTATGCGAGAAATGGTGACCGAAACGCCAAATATTGATATAATAACCTTCAATCATATCGAGGTGAACTTGGTCACGAAATGATATGTTGTGTGGTCCTCACGCTACGACTCGGGAAAGCATGCAGTTTTATTAGGCTACAAATTAAATAAGTTATAATGAACTTCACAGGGTGGTGAAAGTGCACTGTGATAAGATTGATGCTCCTTTCCAATACATATCAAGGGTCTTATTCTGGTGACATGATGATTGATGCTTGGCTGCCGTTTGACAAACACAAATAATCTCGCTCTTACCCATAATAATCTCATCATGTAGGCCTATCCTGCACTGTATCTGCCAGCTGATAGCTAGAGTGCAGTTGCCAAAACCAGAGTGGGCACATTTGCTATATAACGCAACAGTTTTTGGACAAAACAGTAGAATTGGAAATGTGATGGAAATCCTTTTTCTTTTTTTTTTATTCGCTACATGGGAATTTAAGTGCAAAACGTATTTTTATGTGTACTAGGTCATCACGCACAGCATGTAATCCGCAACAAGTCAGTTTGATGGAAACACATCTGTGGTGAGAAAATGTGCATATCACATGATCTGTCACCAATTGGATGGAAACCTAGCTAGTAATTGGCATGTAGTGAAAGTAAGACTTTGTTGGCACAGCAGAGCCCCTTGTGGTCAGGAGTGCAGGTTGTGTTGACCTCCACACTGGGACATCAGAAAGGTACTGCGTGTCACTTCTCATACAAACCTTTGCTTAACTCTCAAACTTTTTCTCAGCAGTACCATCTTAAGCTGCTTATTTGTGTCAGTGCCTTTTTTTATATCAGTCTTCCAGTACAAATATTTTCATGTTTTCTATCTGTTTTATAGCACTCTGTAAATATGCACTTTTATAAGCACTTTGATGATTGTAATTTAAAAGGAAAGAAATGCATGTACACAGTCTGTCTAGCAATCGGTGGATGCTTATATGTAACTAAAATGTGAACACTGACTATGTTGCCAAAGATGCAGAATAAATAAAATTGTCAATATAAAGAAAACATTGTTTGTTCTGTACGGAGACTGAACTGCTTTATCAGAATGATTTCACTTGATATTGAAATATATCTAATTATTGCAGGTTTGTCCTCCATAATCACAAAGGTGAGGCCTTGTTTGGTATTGCCTTTGTCGCCATCTACTGGTGTCTTCAAAGCTGACAAGTTGTCTTTATTACAGACAAATCACACACGCACACAATGACCGACTAAGACAATATCACACCCAGCCGTCATCTGTATTCATCTGTTCCCAAATGGTAATAGAAAGATCACGTCATTAATGCCCTATTTTAATTAATCATGACAACATAATACCACTGAATAATATTACTCAATAAGCCATCCACAATAGCTCTTGGCTTGGGAGTTGTTTTGTGCCAAACTACCTTATTGTTCCAAGTGGGTGATACTGAAAAAGGAAAGATTTAATGTCTAACAAGCCTATCAGGCTTTGGCATTATGGGTGGGGTTGGTACAGGACCGTGGAGCAGGTTAGAGGCATAACGACTGAGTTTGTGTGGCACTGTCATTTCTGCTCATGTCTCTTCCAGGTAATGAACCTTGAATTTGAGCTGATGGAAATTAGAAATGTCTGTGATTTTTATTATTTGAAATCTTTTGCCATGTCTGTAAATTGAATCTCTAAGGATGACAGGGTTTGAACAGATCTCTCTGTCAGATTAGTCTAGTCATTATAGGTACTCATTTCTGATAGTCATAACTCATAGGAGCCAAGAACTTGTTTTAATTGCGATCAGTTTTTTTTCTATTTTGACATTTTTACTGATAGCTTGAACACTTAGTGTGTCTATCCCTGCTGATGTAGAAGTTTCTCTCTACGAACGACCCAGGCAGAGAGCACTTTCAGAGAAGGTGACATTGACTTATTACTGTCTAACATCTTACAAAGTTATCTTGAACTTTTTCTTTGTTAAGCAATTTAAACATGATTGCTGCGATTTTCAAAGGCGTGTTCTGGATCTTATTCCTGTACATTTTTATTTTATTTTCTGTTTTAATTCATATATTGAGGTAATATCTGAGCTGGTTAGTTGTGGGTAAAGACCCATTAATGACACAAAGTATACATGTTAGGCCAAATATGACATTCATTTAGGTTATTACAGCCTAATTACACAGAAATAAGAAACTCAATGACATGATACTTGGTTTCTTTAACATTTCCCACACTTTGAAGCCATCTTCACACTTTTCAATATCTATAGTCTTGGAGTAATACATAACTCTACCTTTTGATACCACGAGTTCACTGTTCTATCACACACTACACCTTCCTTCAGACAAAAATATCCATGACAATGAGCCTCTGACCCCAGAGGATCTGGTGAACTCTGTGCTAGTTGTACACATGGAGTTCCAGTTACACAAACAAGTAGATGCTTTTCATCCAGGTGTACTTTACCTACTACTGGACAGTGGTGGAAAAAGTACTCAATTGTCATACTAATAATGCTAATCTTTATAATTTATGATATTACAGTGATGGTATACTCAATGAATTCTTGCAGTGTGATGAAAATAATTATGTTCTCCATGTATCTTTGAGCTGGAGCCATGCGAAGGCAAGGCCAGGTGATGAGGTATTCCTCACAGTCCGTGTGCTTGAGCCTGATTTGCCAGTTCTTGCTGTGAGCACTGATGGAGGGATTGTGCGTTCCTGGTGTAATTCGGGCAGTTGTTGCCATCCTGTACCTGTCCCGCAGGTGTGATGTTCGGATGTACCGGTCCTGTGCAGGTGTTGTTACACGTGGTCTTCCACTGCGAGGACGATCAGCTGTCCGTCCTGTCTCCCTGTAGCGCTGTCTTAGGCGTCTCACAGTACGGACATTGCAATTTATTGCCCTGGCCACATCTGCAGTCCTCATGCCTCCTTGCAGCATGCCTAAGGCACATTCACACATATGAGCAGAGACCCTGGGCATCTTTCTTTTGGTGTTTTTCAGAGTCAGTAGAAAGGCCTCTTCACTGTCCTAAGTTTTCATAACTGTGACCTTAATTACCTACCGTCTGTAAGCTGTTAGTGTCTTAATGACTGTTCCAGATGTGCATGTTAATTAAATGTTTATGGTTCATTGAACAAGCATGGGAAACAGTGTTTAACCCCTTTACAATGAAGAAGTGTGAAGTTAATTGGATTTTTAAGAATTATCTTTGAAAGAAAGGGTCCTGAAAAACCCTTTATTTTTTTGCTATGTTAGATACACTTGAAACTTAGTCTACTGTGAACAATGCCTAGGATGTACCATTGTATTATCTGTAAAATTCATACTTCTGTGATGCATTTAAAGGTCAATCAAACAAGGTTTAAGATAATGCCAGTGACAGTTTTATTTCTCTTTTGTGGGCTTACCCTTTTGATTAAAATAGCTGAAGTCACAATGAGCTCTTCAAGTGGTTCATTTCGTGATTGTAAGAATTTTGGGTCATCAGCTCAGCAGTCAGGTTCTGTCTCAATGGCGACCTTGTGAACTTCTGTGGCATTAGAACTGTCCCTCTTGTGGAGATGTGGCATAAAGACATACTGCAATCTACATTTAGGGGCAGTTTCGCAGACAGATTAAGCTGAGTCCTAGACTAAATTGCACTTTTAAACTTGACTAACTGAAATTGCATTTCTCAGACATGGTTTAAATTGTCTCATACTTGTCCAAGTCTGATTTCCAGAAGGACGATTAGTTAGTTTAGATCTAAGTGAAGGCTTAAATTAAACCTGACCAGAAGCAGGTTTAACTTCAGATTAATGGGTGTTGGCCCCCAGGTTGACCTTGGCAATGGAGGTAAATGGATTACCTGGACTATTTCAATGATGATCAAAGAGCACTACCAAGGCCAGGCAGAATGGTGGTTATAGGCAGAAGCAACCCACTGAATGATTTTGATGAAATCAATGTCTGTGACCTTTTCCGTACATGTACAAAGAAAATGCAGCTGACAGTAGTTTGCTTGAGTCAAGGCATTCAGACTCTCTTCGGGGAAGGCCTACGCCTCCTTCCCTACAAGTATTGATCACCTTGAGGTTTGTGGCATCTGAAACCTTCCATTGTGAAACAGAATATTTGTGTGGTTTAAGTGAGCTGACTGTATCAGAATAGTACACAAAGTCTGCAATGCTATATGTGAACTGAAAGACAATTACATCAAGTTCCCTGATGCTTCTGACCAAGCCAACTACACGGTAGACTTAGCGTTAGGGTCCTGAGCAACAACGGTACAACCAAGCTCATATCTGCACCAGAGGTGAAGTAGACACTTCCATACAACAGTGTCTCAAACGCATTGCACTTTCAACCAAGAAGATGCTGCATTGTAATAATTGCAACAGCAGTGCTTGCACCATGACCTCAAACAGCATGGCTGCCCAGATCCTGAGGATGACCCAGATGTTCCCATGGTTGAGACAATGACAAACATGTACAAGCCTGCAGAGATGCTTTTGCTATGCAGCACTACTCGCAACAAAGATAGCTCAAGTGATTTGAAGCAAACAGTAGCCATAATTCACAAATGGAAATAGCGGGACCATGAACTTTATAGCCAAATCTTTATACCATGAACTTTATAGCCAAATCTTTATACCATGAACTTTATAGCCAAATCAACATGAAGGATTTGCATCTTCATATCATGCTCTTCTTTCAAACACATTAGTTTGCGCTCATGAAATTCCTTGGGCAGTTTCTCCTGCATGCTCAGCCTCTGTGTCTTTGTCCTCCGAGCCGGGATAGTGACACAATCTTCACTCCTGGCTGCTGCAGATGTAACGAGCTGACCTTCATCCTGTCTTATCCTCTCCAAGCTGTGGTGATCATCTGCCTCTAGAAAATGACTGCTGCATTGGAGAACATTATTTCTTCAAGAGATGAGTTCATGACACAATTTGTATTATGGGAGTGCAAGAGATGACTGACATGGAACATGTTGAATGAATGTGCCCTACCAAATGAGGATTGGTTCCCCATCTAAACTGTCCAAATGGTCATATTCGGGGATACCTTCCAGGGGTTGCTGGCTATCAATGATCCCGGTCAACAAGTCGCCGAGCTCATCAGTCTCTGGTCTCACCAGTCTTGAAATGCTCCCTACGAGCAACAGCATTTCTCTTCTTTAAGAAGGTTTTAGTTTTTCGACAGGACCTTAAAGACAAGAAAATCTAGAAATGATATTAGTAATTGTGTATGATATTGTTTGTTTACATTTATCACACAAATACATTTCGGCCAAACTGTTTCAAAGTGACTCAGATTTGTAAAAGTGAGCCAACAATAAAAAGTATTTTACCTAAAGTTGTTAGTGTCCTTTTGTTTACTTTTTAATTTGAGTTTAATTTGACCTTTTATTTAACCAGAACAAATTCTTATTTACAATGACGGGCTAGGAACAGTGGGTTAACTGCCTTGTTCAGGGGTAGAACAACAGATTTTTACCTTATCAGCTCGGGGATTCGATCCAGCAACCTTTCTAATGCTCTAACCACTCGGCTACCTGCGGCCGGTAGTCCATGCATTATTTTTCTGGTTTTCTGTTGATGAATCATGCTGGGGTTTTTTTATATATAATTGAGTCCTTTGACAATTCTTTTTTTTCCAAAGGTACTGAAATTCTTTGAACATTTTCTTTTACCTCCGTCCATTGTTTGGTTTAGGTGACTTGCTCCGATTCCACAGAAGGCTTATGCATTAGTGTCCCTTCCCTGGTTTTTGAAGCATCCTCAGGTCAGCACCAAGTCCACATCTTTAATCTAATCAGACTCCCTAGTCTAGAACTAATTACAGTTGTTGCCGATTTGCTTATACACTGAAAGTGAATGCTTATACAAAAGCATCAAAACCTTAACTTTTGTAACCATGCCTTAAACAAAGGCACCAAAATGTTTCTGCTTTGCACTTTGTTTGCAATTCTGCAACACACTTGCAAAACACTACACACGGTTTCTTACTTTAGACACTTCATTATAGAATGAAATCTCTTGCAATCGTTTGGTAAAACACTCAAAATGCAAGACATTGACAACACACACACATGAAAACACTTATACGGTAATTGAACACCAATTAGTCTGAGCCTTAGCACTACAAATAGACCTCAGGTAAGCTCGCCTCTTTTGTGAGAACTTTGCAAACATGGAGGCAGTGAGTGAGAGTGAGAGCGAGGACAAAGAAGGGGACCAGGCAATAGACAGAGGCATATTTCCGAAGACATTAGCCTGACGATGAGGGAGGCTAGGCAGAGAGTACAGTCCAAACTGAGTCGCTACACGGTAGCATCCATAATACGGACATTTAGACTGGTATGTCTTCAACTTTCTACACTAGACTGTACCTTTCTACACTATGTAATTGTTACACATCATTCTGCATCACAGTACAAGACAATGTAGACCTACAATATTAGGTCTATGCTCCTCAGTGACCCAACAAAACTAGGTATAGTGCTGTGAAATCCATGTAATAGTTTTGATGTTACTGCGTACAGTATGGAGGAAAAAAAAAGAACCAAACCAATGACATAATTCTTGCATTTTCTATAGAACTGCCATATGACCTCCTGAGGGTGGAAGGCAACATCTGTTCACCCATGAACAGGAACTGGCCATTGTCAATCTAGTGTTGGCAAACAACACATCTGCCTACATCAACTACGAGAGCAAATCATCGCAACATTCCATAATATCAACCGTGTCAGTATGTCGACAAAATATATACATTGATTTGCATTTTAATAAGTGAAATAAGTATTTGACCCCTCCACAAAACATGACTTAGTACTTGGTGGCAAAACCCTTGTTGGCAATCAGAGGTCAGACGTTTCTTGTAGTTGGCCACCAGGTTTTCACACATCTCGGGAGGGATTTTGTCCCACTCCTCTTTGCAGATCTTCTCCAAGTCATTAAGGTTTCGAGGCTGACGTTTGGCAACTCGAACCTTCAGCTCCCTCCACAGATTTTCTATGGGATTAAGGTCTGGAGACTGGCTAGGACACTCCAGGACCTTCATTTGCTTCTTCTTGAGCCACTCCTTTGTTGCCTTGGCCGTGTGTTTTGGGTCATTGTCATGCTGGAATACCCATCCACGACCCATTTTCAATGCCCTGGCTGAGGGAAGGAGGTTCTCACCCAAGATTTGACGGTACATGGCCCCATCCATCGTCCCTTTGATGCAGTGAAGTTGTCCCGTCCCCTTAGCAGAAAAACACCCCCAAAGCATAATGTTTCCACCTCTATGTTTGATGGTGTTCTTGGGGTCATAGGCAGCATTCCTCCTCCTCCAAACACTGCGAGTTGAGTTGATGCCAAAGAGCTCGATTTTGGTCTCATCCGACCACAACACTTTCACCCAGTCCTCCTCTGAATCATTCAGATGTTCATTGGCAAACTTCAGATGGGCCTGTACATGTGGTTTCTTGAGCAGGGGGCTGCAGGATTTCAGTCCGTCACAGCGTAGTGTGTTACCAACTGTTTTCCTGGTACCTATGGTCCCAGCTGCCCTGAGATCATTGACAAGATCCTCCCGCCATGGTGGAGAGTTTGGAATCTGATTGATTGCTTCTGTGGACAGGTGTCTTTTATACAGGTAACAAGCTGATATTAGGAGCACACTCTTAAAGGGAGTGCTCCTAATCTCAGCTCGTTACCTGTATAAAAGACACCTGGGACCCAGAACTCCTTCTGATTGAGAGGGGTCAAATACTTATTTCACTCATTACAATGCAACTCACTAACTTTTTTGACATGTGTTTTTTCTGGAGTTGTTTGTTGTTATTCTGTCTCTCACTGTTCAAATAAACCTACCATTAAAATTATGGACTGATCATTACTTTGTCAGTGGGCAAACAAACAAAATCAGCAGGGGATCAAATACGTTTTTCCCTCACTGTATATACATTATATAATTTTTTTTTTTATTGTAATTTTACCTTTTTTTTTTTTTCTTTACTTATCTATTGTTTACATAATACTTATTTTTTACTTAAACTGCACTTTGTTAGGGCTTGTAAGTAAGCATTTCACTGTAAGGTCTACAACCGTTGTATTCGGCGCATGTGACAAATATACTTTTGATTTGAAGCAGCTGTACAGGGTTCCATTTGAGAGGAACAGAGTCAGTCATAGACCTTCGCTATGACTATGTGCAAGTAAGTGTCACTGTACTATACTGTAATACAGTAATGGCAGTAGATTGTGTCCTATTGGCACTGCATAGATGCATTCAGATAAAGCAGTACCCCCATTGGGGGGGGGTCTTTGGGGGCACCTGCCTTGCTTGTAGTTTTGACTGAATGTGTCTGACCCAACCCACCCCCCGCCCCCATCCTTGTAAAATGTATTGTAGTGCTGTGTTTTGAGTAACACCATATTCACGGTACAGTGTATGCATTTTCTGTTACAGAGAGTCCTGGGCTTTGACGCAGCTGCACAGCCTCATGAGTTCATTTTCATTGATGAAACTGGATTCAATCTAGCTAAAACCAGGCGCGGGCTGAAATGTTATAGGACAAAGAGCCGTTGTGAATGTCCCTGGGCAGCGCGAGGGACATAATGCAATTGTATAGGACGGACCAGAGCAGCCCAGGTTTGTTGTCATCTGGGATAATGTTAGTTTCCACCGGGATGCTCTGGTCAGGGACTGGTTCACCAACCACAATAACTTCACAGTTGTATACTTGCCCCCTTACTCCCCATTTCTCAATCCGATAGAGGAATTATTTTCGGCTTGGTGTTGGAAAGTGTATGACCGCCAACCATATGCCCGCCTGCCTCTTCTGCAAGCAATGGAAGAGGCTTACGGAGACATTGAAGTGGGGTCAGTCCAGGGTTGGATACGGCACGTTGCCTAGCCAGGGGTGACATTGCTTGTAATGAGGTTATGTGGCAGACCCTAACAGAAGGCGGGATCCAGAAACCATCCACCCCATCCCTTACAATCTCTTACAATACAATTTTTTTGTTTCCCATTGTACTGTAATTATTTTTGTTTCTGTGAGTTTACAGTAACATATTGTATTGATTACTGTACTGTAATTCTACTTTTCTTTGTTTTTTGGTTGTAAAAACCTGCAATGGCAAAAAAAATAAGCTGTATATATTTTTTTACTGAAGCCTTTCTATTTTTGTGTTCATCGAAATCTGAGTAGAAAAAGAAGCCTGTATGAGAAAATTAAAAAGGTATACAAAGTACTAAAGACAGCAGTGTTTTGTATAAGTACATCAGTGTGTTGTTGCTGCTTTGAAAGAGTAATTCAAATGGGGCATGTGTGTATCATTTTGTTGCAAAAATACAATTTTGAAAAAGATATAGGTTTTGATTGTAGAGTTTAATTTCGACATAGAAGTGAGATGTTTATCTCTAAGTGTTGTCTTATTTGGCTTGTGTGTACGGTTTTGACACAATGAGCCAAATTCCGCAACAAGTGTGTAAGCAATCGCAAAAATCTGTAATTCGAAGTCTCAAAGTAATTTTTAAAATCTGGATTAAAATGTAGAATTAGCCTAGTCCTGATTTAAATATAACTCTGTCTGTGATACCGCCCCTTAAAGTTTAAAGAATGGTACAAGCTCTGTTACAGAGGCTTACATAGTTCTGATTGACTATGTTGTTAATCAGATTATGAAGAGGAGGAGGCACTGATGATGGAGGAGCACTTGGAATTAAGGCCCTTCATGGGACATGATTTCTCTGAGACTCGGCTGTGGCTGGACACAGTGACGTGCGGTCAGGGTAAACAGGCCAAGCAGTGCTTACCCTGTGATATAATTCAATTAAAAACCTTTTCTGAAAAGCCAAATTAAAATATATTTTATAAATAAATTGTACTATTTTTTTTCGTTATGTCATTATTGTCAGTGAATATGGTAGGGATAAGGTTTTTTTCTTTTCAATTTTTGTCAATTTTTTCTAAAACGACATTTAAAATCGAGGAAATGCGCCAGGGTAAGCATGCTTGCCCTCCCGTCCATTGACACCACTTAAATGAAGTGACGCGCGCCGCCGATCCGCACTACAGACAAGTTCATAGCTGCAGGGCAAGCATTATTTTTCTGCTTTTATACCTTCATTCACTACGCTGAGTGAATTTGTACTTGTACGAATGCGTATTTTCGAAATAAGTTGTCTGAGGCAAGCACTGCTTATGGGCGTGTCAATGTCATATTTTTGCAAGTTCAACAGAATTAAGCTGGCTAGCATAATGTCTAAGAACATGGATGCCAAACATCACCTAAAGCTATTTTCCAAGATTGATTTTCAGGGAAAGCTGGAAATTATTCAGAGAGGAAGACCAACACCTCATACCACCTGCGGGAGTAGTATGATCGTCGAGAGTGGCTGTGGTGCGACTAGCCGTTTATACTGTTTCCCATGCCTGCTTTTTTCAACCGGCGAAAACGCTTGGGTAAATGGTTGGTTCTGCAACCTCAACAACCAATGCCCTCAACAAACATGAGAAATCAGCAGTGCACATCCAACACCAGATCACCCTAAAAACGTTTGGGAACGCAAGGATAGACCTGGCATTAAATGAGTGAGTGAGCATACACAATGCTAAGGTTAAAGAAAATCGTGAGATTCTGAAGGACCTCATTTGAGCCACATGCTACTTAGGAAAGCAGGAGTTAGCATTTTGGGGCAATGATGAGAGTACAACCTCAAGTAATCGTGGAAACTATGTTGAGTTATTGTACACGTTTGCTGAAAAAGATGAGCGGTTAGCTAGACACTTGGCAACTTCCACAGTTTTTTGGGGTACATCGACTAGAATACAGAACGATTTGATTGAAGCAGTCAGTGATGTAATTCGAAAAGAAATTGAAGATGAGATAAATGCCGCCCCATTTGTTGCGGTGGAAGTTGACGAAACTACAGATGATTTTACGTTATGTGGCTAAAAGTGAGATTTGACGATGTGAGCGATGACAAACGGGCTGCGGCCTTGGCGGATTACATATTGGGCATATTGGGGATGTACAACTATTGAAAAGCTGGTTGCTCAAACATATGATGGTGCTTCAGTTATGGCTTCAGACCTTAATGGTGTGCAGGCCAAAATTAGAGAACGAGTTCCTGAAGCCACATTTATTCACTGCTATGCACACAAATTGAACTTGGTGCTCGCACAATCAGCGAACTGCATCCCTGAGTGCATTTAAGACTGCGTAGGGACTTGCATCATTCTTTAGTAAATCAATCAAGCGCACTTGCCTACTGGATGAAGTTGTAAAGAAACGCATGCCAAGGGCAGCACCAACCAGATGGAATTCAAATTCCAGGATAGTCCAGACAATCAGCCTTTAATCAGATCTACAAGCAATGTTTCAGATTATGGCCGAAAACCCTGACAACTGGGACAACGATACACTGCTGATGGCTTCTGGATACGATTCTTGGCTCTCAAAGGCATCAACATGCTTTCTACTGATGGTGTATGGGGAGATTTTCAGTGAAACTGATTCACTTTTCCGCGTTCTGCAAAACAAAATAATGGACATGGGATTCTGTTGTGCTTGTATCAGCGACACAATGGAAGTGGTGGAGATCAAGAAACAAACGTTTGACACTTTTTATGATCGTTTTTAGGAGAAATGCACTAATCGGCCTTAGGCTGGAACCCGGAGCAGACAGCCAATCAGAGACGAAAGGAGAGGAATATTTTTTAAAATAATTTTATATATAAGTGTCCAAATGAAGGCCAGGTTTGATCATTTTGGTGAGCTCAGTTTCCTTGGCTTGGTCGACTGCACAAGGTTTGATCAAATGGCAAAGTGTTTCGATGCCCGCAAGCTTGAAAGCCTATCTGCATATGCAAAGTACTTTGATTTTGTCAGACTTAATGCAGATCTTGTTGGACTATATAATTCGCAACAGATACGTGAAAACTGCAAGTAACCAGGACAGCTGCTGAGCTTCTTGTACCAGAATGACTTGGTTCAGACAGTCCCAGAGGCAACAAAGCTGCTTCAACTGGTCCTAACCCTACCAGCTACTACTGCCTCAGCGGAGAGGTCGTTCTCTGAATTAAAGCACATCAAAACATACAGCCGTAACTGGACTGGAGAAGGACGATTGTCATCTTTGGCCCTGATATCAATTGAGAGTGAGAGACTTTTCAGACCAAAAAAAATAAAGACTATTTTACAACGCTGTCACCGAGATGTTCATCTTGAAGGAGAGGAGAATGGAATTAATTTACAAGTAAAGGTAGAATGCTAAAAATTTTAGTTTGAATGAACATGTGTTGTGTTAATGCAGCGCAGTCAGGCCTGTTTTTTTGTCTGTTTTGCAAATTATTAAGATGATGCGTCGATATTAGTGGCAACTCTGAATTGCTCCTCCCTTGGTTTCTTAATTTTTTCTCTGATTGAGTCTTTTGAATCAGCTTCAAGAAATGTCACCAAACCAGAACTAAATGAAGGCCCCTTAGCTTCTGCTAAGCAGGTGGCTACCCCACCCCCATACCATAGAAAACACTACGATACTATCAACGGGCAAAACGTCTGAAGGAAAATCTGCTTAATAAATAAACAAATTAATTCACTATTAGCATATTAATTCTGAGTGACATCACTGAGTGCAGTGTACGTATCTATTCAATGAATTTGCGCCGCAAATAAACTGGAATTTGACTAAAGCGGGACTCGGGCATATTAGCCTAGACTTATTTTATTTGTTAGACCTAATTGCTTCTTCATTTAGGTTATGTTCAATTTATTGGAATTCAAAATAACATACATTTATTGTAGGGCTAGTGTGATTATAGGCTGTGCTTGCCCAGCCACTGACCTCACTGCACGTCACTGCTGGACACTAACATCAGGTGAACTTTAGAAGAAGCACAAAAACACGGCTTAGGCTGGAAAACACTTTCTCCACTATTGAAAACATCAAGGTTCTTGGGATTGAATGTTGACGTACTCTATTCCCTCATGTCTGTATCAGTGAGTCAACAACTTGTCTCTGTGTGGCTGGAGAGCCATGTAATTTGTTTTGTTGCATGTGGTGCAGGTTTTTTTGTCAAGAGAACTAGATGCTGAGGGTAGAGTTTGATTGAGTGTCTCCCACAGCTGACAGTGTCCAAGGTCTTCTCCGTGTCTCTGGATCTTACAGAATCCTAGAGGTCAACCTCTTCAACCATCTAGAACAGGACATGGAGGTCAGTGGACTAGGCTGAATGAGCCAGAAGGTTTTACCTCTAAGTGGTTTCTTCAAATAATTTGTGACTCTCTAACATTGATCCAAAAACCAAGTTGTTAAAGTAACTTTCCAGTGAAAATCTCAATTTTAAAAGTTGTATAATTTGTTAACTCATACACAAATACATTTGTTGACTCATCCTATACTCGTATTTGTGGCCAAAGCAATAAATTGGAGAAAAAAACACTTCAGAAACCCCACCTCAAACTTGTATCTCAAACAGACCGTTTCAAAAATGCTTGCCATTTCGTCATAGAGGAGGATGAGCTGGCTAATCAGCGGTCTACTCGCATGAATATTTTTAATGTTCGGTATACGCCCTCACCATTCTGTTGTTGGGGTAAGCCCACACCATTCCAACACAGAAAGTCTTATTTTTAACATGCTTAAAAAAAATTGAAATTGGAAGGAAAACTATTTAAATCATATTGTAATTAATTATAGGTCATATTTCATAGAAATCTGGAAATACTGGACAGTTACTTTAAACGCTGTTGTGAAAAACACTTAAATGTAATTCAATCATTAACTTTCTTCATTATACTTTCTTCATTCCTTTGCATCAAACAGCTTCCTGGATGTAAGTGATGCATCCTTAATTGTTTTCCCATTCCTCTTGTTCTCCACAGGTCATCTTGGTGGTTGCTGAGAGCTAGCGCGTTGTTCTGTCAGACCTTGTTTCTATGGTTAACGCACGTAAAGTGACTGTAGTGAGCCAGTGCGGCCCTGCTGCTCTCTTTCCCATCAGGACCCTGGTTCTTGGAGAGAAAACAATGTCTGTGAAAGCAAAGACTGGGCTGAGAAGATTGTTTGCAAAGATGCTTGTGAAGGTACAACGTGGCTCAATAAGTTACAAAATGGATTCTTGATGGATCTTTTAATACACCCCTCTTGGTATCCCTCTACGCTCAGAACACCACAGACCATGACTAATTAACACTATATTGCCTCTTTAGTACTGGTCCCATAACCTCTGTCTGTCTGTATTCTCTCAGTCCCGAGGGGAAAGAACGGTTCAGCTGGCTGTCCACACAGCTCCACTTCTCCTTCCCTCCAGATGGAGAGAATACAGACAGATGTGGTGCCAGGCAGCGAGAGGGCTCACGTGGCAGTGATTGGTAAGTACCATTCAATACTGTATACCATCCATCTTTTGTTATCACCAACACAGCTCTGTTTAGGTTTACATGTCGTTAACTCAACCGCAGCGTACGCCCATGTTTCATTTTGTGTTTAGACGATGGCCATGATGCAGGCACATGGTTGTCCAGTAAAGATCTGTCATTTTGTGTTGGGTGTTAGATGATGGAAATGAGGGCTATCAAAACAATATTTGTGGCAAGCCAGCTTTTGAGTTGTTTATGTACACCAATCAGATCCAGGGATTTGTCATGGTAGAATACAAACCTAGCAACTTTTGTTGTTCAAGGCCAAACCGTGTGGTCTCGATGCGTGCTTTATGTATATTATACACTGAATCTTTTCTAAACACCAAGAGTATTCCTGTCTCTTCCTCGCTGTTCTTTTGTCTCTCAGACATATTTTTGTCTCCCCTTTTTCCTCCCTCTCTTCAACCTATCCACCTCTCTCTCTCCCTCTGCTCACACATTCTGCCTCTCTTCAACCTATCCATCTCTCTCCCTCTGCTCTCACATTCTGCCTCTCTTCAACCTATCCATCCCTCTCTCTCCCTCTGCTCTCACCTTGGTCTAAAATGTATTAATCTGTCTACCATCTCAACTCCAATCCTTCTGTATTACCACCACAGTGTTTGATTGTGTAAAGTCTAAATGGTTCCTCCCTTCCCTTCCTGTTTGTTGTGGTGTGGTATTACAGGTGATATCTTGGGCCTGTCCATAACAGGGCTGGGCTTGCTGGTTCAGATGCCACACGACTGTGGAGAGCAGAACATGATCAACTTCTCTCCCAACATCTTTGTTCTGCAGTACATGGAGCAATCTCGCCAGCTCTACAAGGAGATACGCAGCGGGGCTCTGTCATACATGACTCCATGCCTTATAGCTCAGTAAGATAGCTCTGTATGATCTAATCCATGCCCCATAGTGGTGAGGATAACAAGATGAAGTTTAAATCTTGTATCCAAAGTGTGTTGTAACTACCACATTCTCACATTCCTCTCTGCAGAATATCAGAGAGACCTGTCCCTCCAGAGAGGTGACTGCTCCTTCAGGGCCTTTGGAGACAGTGACGTTTCTGGTAATACCTGGTAGGCCATTATTTAATAATGTACATGTCACTTTCGTTCAGACTTAAGGCATTCATTTGAAAATGTCTCTGTTCTCACTCTTTTCTCCCTGGTCCAGGCTGACAGTGTTTGTCCTGAGGTGTTTCCTACGGGCCCGGTCCTTCATGCAGATTGACCAGAGTGTTCTCTCCAGGGCTTTGGGCTGGCTGGTCCAGCAGCAGGGATCCCAGGGAGAGTTCATCGAAGTGGGCAAGGTCATCCACACTGAGCATCAAGGAGGCCTGGATGGAGCCGTTTCTTTGGAGGGAAGAGGATTTGGCTTATTTCAGGTATTCAGGTCACTTATTGATCACTGGATGTCTAGTTAAGTCAACACAATGTTCAACTTGTACAGACATTTATGATATGTGATGACTTAACTACAGTACCAGTCAAAATTTTGGACACCTAGTCATTCAAGGGTTTTTCTTTATTTATACTATTTTCTACATTGTAGAATCTTGTAGTAGCCAACTTTGCACACTCTTGGCTTTCTCTCAACCAGCTTCACGAGGTAGTCACCTGGAATGCATTTAAAACCATCAAGCTCTATGATGAAATTGCAGCCCAAATAAATGCTTCACAGAGTTCAAGTAACAGACACATCTCAACATCAACTGGTCAGAGGAGATTGTGTGAATCAGGCCTTCATGGTCGAATTGCTGCAAAGAAACCACTACTAAAGGACACCAATAATAAGAAGAGACTTGCTTGGGCCAAGAAACACGAGCAATGGACATTAGACCGGTGGAAATCTGTCCTTTTGGTCTGATGAGTCCAAATGTGAGATTTTTGGTTCCAACCGCTGTGTCTTTGTGAGATGCAGAGTAGGTGAACGGATGATCTCCGCATGTGTGGTTCCCACCATGAAGCATTGAGGAGGAGGTGTGATGGTGTGGGGGTGCTTTGCTGGTGACACTTTCAGTGATTTATTTAGAATTCAGCATGGCTACCACAGCATTCTGCAGCGATACGCCATCCCATCTGGTTTGCGCTTAGTGGGACTGGCATTTGTTTTTCAACAGGACAGTGACACAACAAACCAACCAGGTTGTGTAAGGGCTATTTGACCAAGACGGAGAGTGATGGAGTGCTGCATCAGATGACCTGGCCTCCACAATCAGGTGAAGCTGATTGAGAGAATGCCAATAGTGTGCAAAGCTATCATCAAGGCAAAGGGTGGCTACTTTGAAGAATATAAAACAAAAATGTATTTTAATTTGTTTAACACTTTTTTTGCTTACTACATGATTCCATGTGTGTTATTTCATAGTTTTGTACAATGTAGAAAATAGTACAAAATTTAAGAAAAACCCTTGAATGAGTAGGCTTGTCCGAACGTTTGACTGGTACTGTATGTCATAGAAGAAGGTGACATACAGGTAATGGTGGGGCCCTGTGTTTTAGGTTACAGCAAGTCCTACACTTCAGATTTAAAGGGCATACATTATCATAGTTGTCTCCTCATTTGCTTTCCAAGTAATCCCAGAACCATGTCCAGTGTGAAGGAAGGCAACAGCTGTGAATGATTGCTCTGACCCCACAATGCAGCATGAAAACTGTGTTGAGATGCAAAAACGTGGTAATTGACCACATTCATTCAGAAATTACCATCTGGAAAACATAGCGTCTGGTCCATGTTAAATCTGCTTGGATTGTATCGCAGAGAGGATATGATGGAAGGTTCTCCTGCCAACTGCCTTCAATTTAGTCCTCTGTCCTCTGTTACAGACCCCCTCTAAACATCTTGCTTTCAGTCTCCTCGCCTGCTCCGGGGAGCCATTATGTGCTGTATTACATTTTGGAACCAGTAAAAACAAATCCACAGAGGATTTGGCCTTTTCTTCAAACACGTTCACTGTTTTCCTTCTGAAAACAACAGAGCTTTTGGTTTTCTTTACCCATATCAATTTAATGAGGATTAATTTGTTTTTTTTTTGTGTGGGGGATTTCTTTCCGTTCTTTTATTTTCATTCATTCTTTAATGTATTTTCCTTGTGATTCCTTCGTTGTCCTTGACAACTATTTTGTTTATTGTTGCTCATAACAAGCCATGTATACAGTACTGTTTAGAAGATCAGAGGGGTTGGGTTAATTGCGGATGACACATTTCGGTTGAATGCATTCAGTTGGGCAACTGACTAGGTACCCCCTTTCTCGTTTTTAATAGTAATTACTGTAGTGATTAAAATGTCACTACACAGGTATAGAGCCACTTCATGTCATACAATGACTTCTACCTCGCTTGTCAATCAGATGAACGTGTTCTACAACATGGAGGACAGAGTGCTGTCAGAGGAGCCAAGCTGGATGTTGAGGCGTTAGATGACGAGAATGACCTGGACCATACAGTATCATGTTATCCATATGCACCAGGTAACTTATCATCTCTATGGAGATGTTTGGCTCATTTGTATTCAACCGAATTCTTTGTCTGTTGCAAGTGTCAGTATGTGTCCCTATTTTGAGCCACTATTTTCTATTTTTCTTGACAGTTGACATAATCATATGCCTCCACCATGTATAATCATGTAATCAACTTCTGGCTTAGGCTGTTAGAGAGCCAGAGGATAGCAGGTAAGGTGCTGCAGTCTGCAGGCAAGAGATCTTCATCTCTGGCTCCTCCACCAGCCATACAAAGAACAGCGCCATCTACTGGCTGGGCTGTGTACTGGTTACAATCACAGCTTGACTGTTATAACAATATAAACCACATTTTAAAAGCCATTGTCAGAAGGCAATAACTACTTGCGGAAATATAAAATCATTATTCTATTAATAGATTTGATTTATTTTAGCCTGAATCAGTAAATTGGTTAAATCTAAGTAATGTTTTATTAGCTATTTGTTGCACTGGGTTGAATGTACTTTTTGTTTCTCTTTTGTAACCTATTAATTTGAACACTTTGGTATAAAAATGTAAACAGGTGAATAATAGGTTCCAATTCCCCACTTCCCTCCCCCCCCCCCATCTTCTATTATGTTAATTAATTGCCAGACTAAATAATTCATGATGTAGCTGACATTTGGGATGTTTGGCAACGGAACAGATAAAAGTGATTGGCTTTCATCCTCCACATGTGTCTCTGACCCTTTGGAAGAACAAGGCAGACATGTTTAGCTGAGGCACTAAAATTGTGAATTAAGATTTATTCTGCCAGCACTCAACTTGACTCCATGCAAATGAATCACTTGCGGGTTCAATATGTTTAAGCTCACATTGATATATTCACTATCTATTTTAATAAAAGTTGCACTGGACTCTTCTGTGAGTTTGCTTACATTTTGCCACTTATAACTGCTCTTGGGCAAGTAGAGGCCATGGTTTCTATTGCTAGGGTCAGTCAACTATAAAGTCTATCGCAAGGATGAAAGGAGTTTTAGTAGTGAAACTATTTCAGGTGCTGAATGTCTAATAACACATGTGTAATGCCTCTATACTCTAGAGTATCTGTCATTGGGATATCTCTCATCACATCTTTAGTGTGCTGCAGAGTAACTCTCTTGTTGAGTTCTTGCTCTCTGGCTTTCACCCTGTAATACCTCCCTCATACTGTACTGACAACACCACTCTATGCGAATCATTGTTACTCAATCATCATAAACCTTCGCAGCCTTAACTACAGCCAGCTGAATGGGGATCGTTAGTGTACTGGCTAACTAGACTTCTTCAGCTGTTTCCATTCACAGACAGATGGACAGACAGACCAACATGGTCTCAGGGCAATTCGTATTATTCTGGAAGTAAATCTATCTCCATTTAGTATGATATAATACGTTAGGTTACATTGTGAATGGAATAGTGGTCATATAATAGGAATTATAAGACGCATAGTATTATACATCTTTCTCTGAGACCAGGTTGCTTGTTGCTCTGCAACAGATTTACAGGTAGAATTTACATTGGCAGTTATGGGAACTAAAGGCAGGTTAGGATAATTTATTTAAAAGGTTAGGAGAACTAAAACAACAGGTTAGAATAAATTATGTAGCAGGTTAGGTGAAATTGGTTACATTTAGAATATGGTTTAGGGAAATTGTTATCTAAAATGCAACCTTTGGATTACTACACAGTTAGCAATGAACAATCGGGAGGCTGGCGTCCCTCCAGAGGGGTCGCGCACCATGCAACATCTTTTTTGCCCATAGCCTCATCACTGGGCACCCATGACAGGCCATATGCCTGCCGTTCACGTGGCAGTGGTTAGCTGGAAGGTGACAGGGCAAATTTGAGATGAGAAATTCCTGCCTATTGTCTTTTAAATTGATTCATGTATAGCGTCCTCTGAGTGCAGGCTAAACATCAGGGATGCAAAAGCGGCCTGCGGAGGGCTTATAGCGGTCCTCTGAATGGGGGCTACCCGCCATAGATACAAATCACGTCTTGAACAGCAAACTCCACTCGCCCGCTGGTTGTAGGAATTTATAGCCTTGGTCGGTTTCTGTCTAAAGTAACTAGACCATTAGTAGGTATCATACGTCTTGGAGGTGCTCATAAATACATCAAGTATGTTTCGTATGGTTCTAAGGCCAGGTCGGACAGACTCCAGACCAGACAACAGGGTCTAGCATGGTCAGCTGCTGCAGCAGGACTGTTCCAGGATCTGGTCTGTTCCAGGGTCTATGCACCAATACCGCCCTGTTAGAATATCACAATTCTCAGCTATTGTCATTCCAAATCTCATATCATTCCCAGGATTCTTCTGTGAGTGACAAACTGACAATAGCTTTGTCTAGACAATTTATGTCCATACATAAACATACTAAACAATTTAAAACTACAGTGCATACAACCCGTCATTCTCTAGCCCGTTTGCTTCGTGGCCCCATATAGCTCACAGAGCGGTGGCACAGAACGGCCCCATATCACACAACATCTATTAGAAACAGGTGACATCAGCAGAGGACATACATGTGATTGTTAGTATATACATCAAGGACCCGCCTTGCTCCTCAAGAGTTGCGGCCACACAATAATCAAAGACACCCACATAAATTCACGTTGCTCGGTCAGCTGTGACGCCACACGTCTACATCGGTGGGCCTATGGGGACGTAAATAATACATAGGAGGAGGGAACACACACCTAAGCACATTTTAAAGGAAATACACACTCTAATTCATCATTACTCTATATAGACATGCCAGGTCGCTGTGTACACAAAACACGGTTCAGTGTTTGTTGTGCAACGCCAATTATTATCTGTCAAACATACAAAGTATTTCCTGTATATAGTATGTTTACTTTCTTAATTTCATATTTCTTGTTCTTATTTCTCGTGTGCTTTTTTTCTAGTAATACATTGTTATTCATCATTTCATTCTTAGGTTTTGAGTTTGAGCAAGAAAGGCATTTCAGTGGACTTTTGCCAGTGACATTAACACTTGAAACGGAAACAGACTGGAGTACGTTTTGTCTGCCAGTAGATGGCAGGCTTGTTATCTTGCGCTCAGTTCCAAATGTTGGGTTGTAATCTCAAGCAAGGGGAAACTAAGATACAATCTCACGCTACAGGAAATAGTTTTGGCCTATATACATATTTGTGCTTATTATCATAACTGTTTTATGAGAAATATGTATTCGTGAGTACTTATCATGATAAACATAATTGTGGCGGGGTCATTGTAAACCTAGCATTAGAGGCAGCTACAGTTTCCTTTTGGGGATTTCTGTCAGTTGGTTGACGAATGGAGATGCATATCTGTCTAAGGTACATCTGTATGTTGTCCTAAAAAGATCCTTTAGTCCAAAGACAGGTTTGCCACCATTGTCAAAACACTATCAGGTCATGACAAATGACTGACCACTGACACATGCCAACAAGCTAGCCAGCCATGGTCATACCATGATCCTGACATTAGGTCTATGACATCTGTTATGTCACACAGGTAACAAAGTATTGGTCTCTATGAGTGTTTGAGTAAGGTGTTATCAGCTTGAGATGAATGGCAACATGAATCTTACCTGACAGGGTCACAGTGTCTGAGATAATGTATCTTTGCTATTTTGACCAGAATGCAGCCCTGAGGGAGCGGCTCTATGTAAGTCTTCTCCCTACAAGTTATCCAACTGTCCTATAGGAGCCCAGGAGTCTGGACAGACTTTTAAAACAGCTGAGAAATTCAAACACCTTTATGCATCAAAGGACCCATGGTATCTGGGGTGTGTCATTGCCCTCAGAGTGCTGTGAAGTAGTGAAGATGTCAATTGTCACATACACTGATCAAAAAAATAAACGCAACAAAGTGTTGGTCCCATGTTTCATGAGCTGAAATAAAAGATCCCAGAAATGTTCCATATGCACAAAAAGCTTATTTCTCAAATTTTGTGCACAAATTTGTTTACATCCCTGTTAGCGAGCATTTCTCCTTTGCCAAGATAATACATACACATGACAGGTGTGGCATATCAAGAAGCTGATTAAAGAGCATGATAATTACACAGGTGCGCCTTGCTCTGGGGACAATAAAAGGCCACTCTGAAATGTGCAGTTTTGTCACACAACACAATTACACAGATTTGCACACAAGTTTTTAGGGAGTGTGCAAGTGGCATGCTGACTACAGGAATGTCCACCAGATCTGTTGCCAGAGAATTGAATGTCCATTTCTCTACAATAAGCTTCCTCCAACTTTTAGAGATTTGGCAGTACGTCCAACCAGCCTCACAAGCGTAGACAGATGTTGTGTGGGCGAGCAGTTTGCTGATTTTAACGTTGTGAACAGAGTGCCCCATAGTGGCGGTGGGGTTTTGGTATGGGCAGGCATAAGCTATGGACAACGAACACAATTGCATTTTATCGATGGCAATTTGAATGCACAGACATATCGTGACGAGATCCTGAGGCCCATTGCTGTGCCATTCATCTGCCGCTATCAGCTCGTGTTTCAGCGTGATAATGCACGGCCCCATGTCGCAAGGATCTGTACACAATTCCTGGAAGCTGAAAATGTCCCAGTTTATTCATGACCTGCAAACTCACCAGACATGTCACCCATTGAGCATGTTTGGGATGCTCTGGATCGACGTGTACGACCTCGTGTTAAGGTTCCCGCCAATATCCAGCAACTTCTCACAGCCATTGAAGTGGAGTTGGACAACATTCCACAGGTTATAATCAACAGCCTGATCAACTCTATGCGGAGGAGATATGGTGCTTGCATGAGGCAAATGGTGGTCACACCAGATACTGACTGGTTTTCTGATCCACGCCCCTACATTTTTTTTTTAAGTATCTGTGACCAGCAGATGTTGATTTGTATTCCCAGTCATGTCAAATCCATAGATTAGGGCCTAATGGATTTATTTCAATTAATTTATTTTCAATTATATGAACTGTAACTCAGTAAAATCTTTGAAATTGTTGAATGTTACTTTTATATTTGTTCAGTATAGATGAGGATGATAGAAAAGGCTTTTGTATTGTAATAACTTTTGTAATAGATATTCAGAACATAATGCAGAAGCAACAATGTAATTCAATTTATTCACAGGGGATGAAAATGAATGATTTGTAGGTTTATGGTCAGGGAAAATGCTGTTATTTAAAAAAAACAGCTTTTGAAACTTGCAATACATCACATAAAGAATCTCTGATTTTGGCTGGTTGTGCAGACATCTGTCCCTAACTGTCATTGTTGGTTTCTAGACAACACCATGAGGTTCACATATAACCATAAATCATGACCACTGAGACAGGTGACATTGATTCATATTCAATAACATCGAAGTTGCTCAGAGATGAAGGTTTTGCGAAGATACTGCCACCATGTGAATGTAGATGAAATAAACAAAGAAAGGAGACTAACTTATGATCCCCACTTCCTAACGGAAAGCCTAGTGCGCAACTAGAACAACATTGAAGAAAAATCTGACACAAGGAAATTATCCTCAGTGACTGCATGGGGATGAGTTAGATGGTGGAATTCATTCTGCATATGATTTTGCATATTAAGTTGCAGGCCTATTACAGCTCTGGGGATCAAACTGGAGTACATTAAATTGTGTTAAATGGAAAGCAATAACAAAAGGAAAAAACTGTGTGCTTTATGAAAGACAACGGGGGTTTCCTCAATAACAAGAAGACTGATGGGAGACGGGCTAGTGATGGACACCTACCTAGCTTCTGTGAAGCCTGCATGATGACGTGTATGTTTGACAGGCCATGCTCCAGTCATGGAAACTCATTTGAGCTTTCATCCCACCCAGAGTAAGTATTTACACAACGCAGCAACCCTCCACAACCTGTACCGACAGCTCTGCTGAAGTCTGCTGCTGGGGGTTGATGTGTGTATGACGTACGGATCCCTGTGTTGAGGATACAGGGCAGAATCGAAGATCCAACCCAGACACAGAGAGAGACACAGGGGATTAGAGCGTGACTGTAAGGACAAATAAACCTGAGCTATTTGATTGTATCATCCCAGACACATGAAACCAAAATACCATAATGTTTCGAGGTAAAGGTACTTAAAGAATCTAGAAAATGCTGTGTCGCCACAGACTGTGGTCAGGAATCACTGGGAATTATGGTGTGGGTCTGGGCATGTCTGGAACACGAGGTTGCCCGTTTAAAGAACGATCAATTAATAATAAAAAAAGTAGCACAATTCAGAAAAATTCTCCCAGTCAGAAAGTCATCTCGAGTGTGAGTGGACCCTTCCACTCTGGCCTGGCCATGCAGAGAGAGGCGCAATCTCTTTTTGCCCCATTTGGCTTTTAAAACCAACAAAATAAAGCCATCTCTGTGTGGTGAAAGGGGAAAGCATGAGGGGCTGAGACGTTGTAAACTAAAGTCCGTATCTTTGATTTATTCTACCTGACCCATTTTGGGGCATTTGAATCAGGGTCTCCGCTGCCTCTGTGATTAATCTGGCCTGATGTGATGGCGTGACTCTCGGAGTCAGTGAAGCCCGGTGAACCGAGGCTGTGTTAAACCTAACTGGGTGTGTTTGAATGAGTGACTCACAGTAGGGGATCATAGCTTTAATTTTACTACAGTATTCTGCTGCTGTTGCCCAGGAGAAGCAACACTATACTGTCACTAGACTAGCTACAGTACATCACAGTTCAACCAAAATGAGCAAACTGTATGTGAGAGCTATTGAGCCAATCTTGGAGAACAATGGACGTTGAATAGGAAAATACTTTGTGTGTGCTGTTTGTTAACCCAGGGACTAGGAAAGCGCTCTGAACCCAATGTGATTTCTGTCTTCATACGGTTCTCCACAAATGTTTACCCTGATCAGTTTTTCTGGCACAGACTGACATCGGCCACACATTTCCTCCACCACAATAGTCAATTAGGCTAATCAGAAACAGCTGAATACCGTACGGGACACCATCGCTGTCTGTCTGTGTGATTGGCATGATATTTACATAGTACGGAGGTTGCCGAAACCATTTAAAATGTTGAGGCTCCTATAGGCTTGATTTGGGATCTGTCCAAATATTGCTGTTTGACGTGTCTTGGTTAGGGCTGGTGTGATCAGCTGCTTTGATAGTTCTGTGGTGGAAGGAAAAGAAACATGGGTCTGACTTCCCTGAGTTCTGGTACTGGTACTCCCTGTATATAGCTCCACATATCAACACATGTGCAATCTATATGTGAGCAGTAGCAGGGAGGGAGTGTGGGACTGATGAAGGGAGGGGCTGTCAAAATAAACCATCACTTGTGTTATTAAGTGACGTATGCCCCGATTTGATAACGAAGAGTTACAAACCTGTCAAATGCTTGAAAAGAGAGACCCAACAGTGCTGAAATGGATCTGCTCTGCTAGAAGCTACCATTCTAAATACCTTCACCCCTCCTCCTGCACTCCGCGTCCCCATTCTACGCATATTCTTCTGGGTCCTTTGGCGTTCTCTGAGATTGACAGCGCTGAGCTGTTGTCTAAATATTTCCTGCCACAGTTTAAAGACTTTTGTAGGATGGTGGATGGTCGAAAAGTCAGGAGCATAGTTTTTCCAGCTACCGGGCTCCGGGGAACTTCGGGGCTTGGTACTTCTGAGTACCAAGCCCAGTCTTACTGACAGAGTTATCGAGAAGCACTGTGGATATTCACAGGTTGCAAAGCCAAGAGAGTGTGGGTCAGAGTGTAACTTTACTTCTCTCTCATCAAGGAAATATCTACTCTTCGTTTTAATAGGGTATACTATTGCATTAGTCAAACAGAAGAGGCCTTTGACTGTTTGAAAATATCAGCTTTTAACATTACTATGGATGTAGACACCCATTTGGCTTAAAGGAGCAAATAGTACTCAGTTCTCAATATCTCGTTTCAAGTATCTAACTCAGATATGTTACCTTTTGATGACTTCCCCCTCGAGACGTCCCATTTCCACTTTCATATTTATGCCATTGGCCACTCATCCCAGCTGTTCTATTTCATACATATTTAGCGATTAACGACTAAAACATTGGACCTGAGCTAAAAAGAACATTTAATAAAGGGAGCCAAATATGTGAGGCTGCATCGCTATCTCATTCAGACAGCACGATAATCTCTTTCCCATTTCAGTGCTGGTAAAATAAGAGCTTGTTTTTAAATGGAGTTGAGTAGGGGCGCACACATACACATGCAAAACCAAGACTCTGGTCTCAATAAACAGGACAAAAGAGCCATCTATACAGTGGGGAGAACAAGTATTTGATACACTGCCGATTTTGCAGGTTTTCCCACTTACAAAGCATGTAGAAGTCTGTAATTTTTATCATAGGTACTCTTCAACTGTGAGTGACGGAATCTAAAACAAAAATCTAGAAAATCACATTGGATGATTTTTAAGTAATTAATTTGCATTTTATTGCATGACATAAGTATTTGATACATCAGAAAAGCAGAACTTAATATTTGGTACAGAAACCTTTGTTTGCAATTACAGAGATCATATGTTTCCTGTAGTTCTTGACCAGGTTTGCACACATTGCAGCAGGGATTTTGGCCCACTCCTCCATACAGACCTTCTCCAGATCCTTCAGGTTTTGGGGCTGTCGCTGGGCAATACGGACATTCAGCTCCCTCCAAAGATTTTCTATTGGGTTCAGGTCTGGAGACTGGCTAGGCCACTCCAGGACCTTGAGATGCTTCTTACGGAGCCACTCCTTATTTGCCCTGGCTTTGTGTTTCGGGTCATTGTCATGCTGGAAGACCCAGCCACGACCCATCTTCAATGCTCTTACTGAGGGAAGGAGGTTGTTGGCCAAGATCTCATGATACATGGCCCTATCCATCCTCCCCAGTCGTCCTGTCCCCTTTGCAGAAAAGCATCCCCAAAGAATGATGTTTCCACCTCCATGCTTCACGGTTGGGATGGTGTTCTTGGGGTTGTACTCATCCTTCTTCTTCCTCCAAACACAGCGAGTGGAGTTTAGACCAAAAAGCTGTATTTTTGTCTCATCAGACCACATGACCTTCTCCCATTCCTCCTCTGGATCATCCAGATGGTCATTGGCAAACTTCAGACGGGCCTGGACATGCGCTGGCTTGAGCAGGGGGACCTTGCGTGCGCTGCAGGATTTTAATCCATGACCGCTTAGTGTGTTACTAATGGTTTTCTTTGAGACTGTGGTCCCAGCTCTCTTCAGGTCATTGACCAGGTCCTGCCGTGTAGTTCTGGGCTGATCCCTCACCTTCCTCATGATCATTGATGCCCCACGAGGTGAGATCTTGCATGGTGCCCCAGATCAAGGGAGATTGACCGTCATCTTGAACTTCTTCCATTTTCTAATAATTGCGCCAACAGTTGTTGCCTTCTCACCAAGCTGCTTGCCTATTGTCCTGTAGCCCATCCCAGCCTTGTGCAGGTCTACAATTTTATCCCTGATGTCCTTACACAGCTCTCTGGTCTTGGCCATTGTGGAGAAGTTGGAGTCTGTTTGATTGAGTGTGTGGACAAGTGTCTTTTATTCAGGTAACAAGTTCAAACAGGTGCAGTTAATACAGGTAATGAGTGGAGAACAGGAGGGCTTCTTAAAGAAAAACTAACAGGTCTGTGAGAGCCGGAATTCTTACTGGTTGGTAGGTGATCAAATACTTATGTCATCGTATGATCTCTCTAATTGCAAACAAAGGTTTCTGTACCAAATATTAAGTTCTGATTTTCTGATGTATCAAATACTTATGTCATGCAATAAAATGCAAATTAATTACTTAAAAATCATACCATGTGATTTTCTGGATTTTTGTTTTAGATTCCGTCTCTCACAGTGAAGTGTACCTATGATAAAAATTACAGACTTCTACATGCTTTGTAAGTGGGAAAACCTGCAAAATCGGCAGTGTATCAAATACTTGTTCTCCCCACTGTAACTTTTATTGAGATCATTTGACACGTTCGTCAAAATGACATTCAAACATTGGTACCTCTGTAATGTTATGATTGCTCCATGTCTCAGTGTGTGTCCGTGAGATAAATCATTGTTGTGTAAAAATGTGATTGCCACAGTGGTCCGCTACTCTTCCCCCTAACCCAAGACAGATGGCAGCTGCATGGGGCACGTATGGATGAATTACATCCACTCCTCCTCTCTGGAGCCTCCTAACACACATAGCACAGCATTCAGAGGAATGTAACACAGTCAATATGGCGGTCTCAGTCCATGCACAGTAAATCTCCTCTGGCAATGCAGCTCTCTCAATGTTAATAGAAGAAACAATGTCAAGTAAGATGATTTGTGTTTTCTGAGCTGGAACCAGAATGTCCAAGTCTAAGAGGTGTCCATAAAACGATCCCAGCCCAACCCAGGTGGCCATGTCACCTGACCAGTCAGTGTGCTGATAGAGATCTGGGAGATCTATGGTTTCTCACTTATTTTCAAGCGACTGTTGGAAATTCAAAGCATGCTACATGAAAATGCTGGCCTTTATTACATTAAATGGTCGCTGCAACCTCGTGCATATTGAGACACTTCACCCAAGACTTATTTTTTTTAGGCTGGGTGAAATCACAGGCATAAAAATGTGCCATTAATTTGAAAAGATATACATTTTTTTTACCTGTGTAGGAAAACAAATCCAAGTTTTACCTAAACATAAACCATGGCCCAGTCCATCAATCCACCTGTCCATGTTATAGCCCTACCTAATGAGGACCATGACCACCTTTTACCTCTTCTAACATCCTCATAGTGATTAACTCCAGGGTCTGAGGGGTAATGGCCAATAATTCCCCAGCCATCCCCTTTCTCTCCACATCCTGATAGTGATTTGTATCTCCAGAGGGTCTCTGACGGTTAGTTTCAGACTGTGCTTCCTGCTTCCTGCTTCCTCTATCCCCTCCTCTGAAGTGGCCTGGGCTGGTCTGCATGTTGAACATGTTTTTTTCTAGTGGGAGACTCCATCTTCTCCCTCTGATCCCCTCCAAGGGAATACGACATACTACAAAACTGGAAGCTTCTGCTAAAGTATGGGTTCCATGGAATTTCCTTTTGATGACTCACTTCAAACATCTGAGTTCCACATGAGACGAGTCATCTGCATTTGGATCTTCAACACTGGGATCCACACGTCATACACACACACACACACACACACACACACACACACACACACACACACACACACACACACACATCACATCACATCCATCTCCACACAAGGAATACTGTGCAATGTTCCTGTCATGTGTATTACGAAAATTGTAAATGTGAAATACTCATTAGTCATGCAAAAATGACACCTTTGATAGATATTGTTGTCAGACCCTCTCATGACACCTGAAAATGCTTGCAAGACATTAGGGCCTCATCTGTTCCATACACGGACCATAGAGGAATTCTTACGGTTTTGATTGATACTTCGTGGTTATACCGTATGTAACGCATGGTGAGGATGATGGCTTTTATGTTGCAATAAAAGTCTTAAATAGAATGATAAATTCCTTAAGACAGAAAAAATTATACCGGACTAGACATGAAAGTCATGTTCATTTCACTGTCTGTGGTTTATGATTTATATGGTTATTAATCAAGTCTTACGACCAGTTTTTTAGTTACACTGCCCCATTCACGAAAATGGATCGCTCCTACAGACCTTGAGTCACGTGGCCATGGCTTTCTATATAGGACAGGCATCAAGGCATCAAGGCATTCCATTAGTATTTTATTGAGGGTTAGACGGGGTAAAACAATAGGCCTAAGCCACTGAGTGTGATGTGATCGTCGGTGCCAAGCACGGCGGATCCAGTATCTCAGATACGTCTGCCCTCCTGGGCCTTTCACGCACGACAGTGTCTAGGGTTTCCCGAGAAGGGTGCGACCAAACAACAAAGCATCCAGTCAGCGGCAGTCCAGTGGGGGAAAACAGCTTGTTGATGAGAGAGGTCGAACATGCCTGATCCGACGAATCCCGGTTCCTGTTGCGTCATGCTGATGGCAGAGTCAGGATTTGGCGTAAGCAGCATCAGTCCATGGACCCATCCTGCCTGGTGTCAATGGTACAGGCTGGTCGCGGTGGTGTGCCTACGTCCAATCTGCAGCAACTCTGTGACGCCATCGTGTAAGCATGGACCAACATCATTGTGGAACGTTTCCGAGGCAAACGGAGGCAAACGGGGGTCCGACCCGGTACTAATAAACTGGACACTGAGTGTATATCAGATGGAGTGGCAGGTTTTGGCAGCAATGATAAACAAAACAAATTATTTGGAAATGGTGCCTAGTGGTTAGGGTGTTGGGCCAGTAACCGAAACGTTGCTGGATCGAATCCCCAAGCTGACAAGGTAAATAATCTGTTGTTCTGCTCCTGAACAAGGCAGTTAACCCACTGTTCCCCGGTAGGCCATTGTAAATAAGAATTTGTTCTTAACTGACTTGCCTAGTTAAATAAAGGTTAAATAAAAAAATGGAAATCTGATAGTGCTGACCTAAATAGATTTTACTGCCTGAGTCTTCCACACCCCAGACACATGGACAAGATATCAGCTGGAGGTGCTTTCCAAACTTTGTCCTCCTCACTGGGTCTGACATGACAAATACTTAGGGCTCTATTCAACTTGTATCGGTGAAGTGTTACAGATAACGTGCTAGAATTTTAAAGGCATAGTTTGTGTTCCCGTTTTAGCGGAGACTGCATTCATTGCCTTTAAACTTCACCGATACAAGTTGAATAGAGCCCTAAGTTTTTGTCATGTCAGACCCAGTGAGGAGGACACAGTTACATTTCAATCACGCTGTAACACTGAATTGATATGGATTGAATAGAACAACCAGCAGTAGAAACAATAACAAAGTGTCCTCCCAGACCCTATTTCGGTAAGAGCTAAGGGATATGGCTGGAGAAATGTAATTCATAGACAGAGCCATGGGTGCAAGTTATAGTTTTAAAATGTTTTGAGGCTACATTTATTTTGTTTACAAGCATTGGAGTTTGAAAAGCTTATATCCGATGGGGTATGACAGTTGAACTAAGATCATGAGGCATTTACAGTATGTTATATTCTTGAAGAATCAATGGGTAAATATAATTAATTTAAAAGTCAAAAAATGGATGTAGCAACTGCTGAAGTCCAATGCAATGTGGGTCGTAGTCATGACCTGCAATCAGTATGACAGTGCTTCTGGACAAAGTGCCAGGCATGACATCACCCTATACCCACAGGGCCAGCTCTCCACTTAGACAGGCCACAGCTCGGTCTTTCCCCCAGGTAACCTCCTCTCAGATGACACTGCTTCCTGCTGGTTCAACCTTTCTGCATTCTTCTCTCTGTGGATCTCAGGAAGCTGACCAGCCCCTCTCCCTTTGATGCCTGCTGCACGATCATACCACCGCTCTGCTCGGCTGGTTGTCTTTGGAGACTTTCTGGGAGAGAGAAGGAGAGAGAGAAAGCGAGGCCTAGCTAACATGAACCCTGTTATTCTGCGGCAGAGTGGGGGCCATTATCTTGTCTTGACTAGACAGCCTCTGATGTATGATAGTGGGACTGGACCGCAGAGTCCGGCGGGGCGGGGGGGGTTCCTCCATTCATCCATCTGCATCAGGCCCCATCTCCTACCCCCCTGGCCCAGGCATCTCTCCAGCAGACGCAATGGAGCCGCAGCCAGGACGCCAAGAGCCGTGCTTAAGTCATGGAAAATATGTAAGGCTTGTAATTGGACAGCCTCACTCTCCCTCTCCTCCTATCTTTTCACAGGCCCGGGGTTCAAACGCTAACCAGAAGGCTCTGTTTGGGGCTGTTGAGAATGGGCCTCGTGTCTCTCTGTGATTTGTGGCTGTCTGACTCAGGCCCTATTCTGGCCCTCTCCTGTCCCTAACCACAGGGTTGATGTGCACCACTGTTGGTCATGGAGGATTTGGCCTGAGGGAGGTGATTTGTGTCTTGTCTCTAGTGAATTCGACAGACTGGGCACCTCCCTGTTGCTCTAGACGTTAAGTAGTAAAAGTGAAACATGGTTTGTGGTGAACACGATCAAGAAGACTCCTCAGCAACAGAGAATGGAATAATAGATAACTTCATATGTTTATTAAGCATCATGTGATATGTCTGTGTGGTCAGCTATTACTGATAAAGCATTGAAAAAGTGACCAAAATATATATCAGTGCCCTTGTTAAAAAGTAAGCCATCTCCTTTTGCTTTTAAACAGCACTATTACCAATGCTGAACCATTCAGTGTTTTACAGTGCGTTTTACAATACATCTGATATTTTCAGATTTTATTCAATTTAATGTAAGAGCATTGAACAAGGGTTTATTGCATTTACTGTAAGAGCATTGGACAAGGGTTTATTCCATTTACTGTAAGAGCATTGGACAAAGGTTTATTCAATTTACTGTAAGAGCATTGGACAAGGGTTTATTCCATTTACTGTAAGAACATTGAACTAGGGCCAAGTAAGATGTAATACACAATGGAATTGCAGCATGTTCACACGCTTTCACAGTGGGGTGCTTTTCATGTTACGGCACTATTCATTGCTGTACGGCAGCTAGGCTATTCACAGCTCTCAGGGGCTTCTCTTACAGTAATCTTTACATCAGCGCATGCTTGGCCTGCAGAACACCCAGGTGAGTGAACATAGTGTGTCGCTGGCCAAGTCATTATGCCAGTTAAGCGTTGAAGCACTATGAAACCCAGCAGACCCTGCAGCCCTGGAGGATCAGGCGGGGCCACCCCCACACTCACAACAATGGAGGAGCAGAGTAGAAAAGGGAATCCATGAACTGTATTTCCTTATGAAACTCTAGTGCCATGGGATGGCTGCTTTTCAGAAGGAATTGTAATGGCTTGTGCAAGGTAGGCCAGTAAATGCAGTTTGAAGGTTTTTCAATGCTTTGAGAACAATGGCTGTAGTTGTGGTTGTATTGGCATGTACAGTCGTATGAAAAAGTTTGGGCACCCCTCTGAGGCTGCATAATAATTTACTCTGTCGTCACAGAAAATGATCACAGTGGCATGCCATTCATTTTCTAATAAAAGCTGAGTACTGGGGTATTGTCCAGACAAAGATTTTTAGTGTAGCAATATTAAGTTGTATGAAATTAAATCAGATGTGAAAAATAGGCTATGCAGAAATTTGGGCACCCTTGTCATTCTATTGATTTGAATACCTGTAACTACATAGCACTGATTAATTGTAACACACAATTGGTTTGGTGAGCTCATTAAGCCTTGAACTTCATAGACAAGTGCATCCAATCATTAGAAAAGGTATTTAAGGTGGCCAATTGCAAGTTGTTGTTCTCTTTGACTCTCCTCTGAAGAGTGGCAACATGGGGGCCTCAAAACAACTCTCAAATGACCTGAAAACAAAGATTGTTCAACATTATGGTTTAGGGGAAGGCTACAAAAAGCTATCGCAGAGATATAAGCTGTCAGTGTCCACTGTGAGGAACATAGTGAGAAAATGGAAGACCACAGGCACAGTTCTTGTTAAGGCCAGAAGTGGCAGGCCAAGTAAAATATTGGAGAGGCAAAGGCGAAGGATGGTGAGAACAGTCAAAAACAGCCCACAGACCACCTCCAAAGACCTACAATATCATCTTGCTGCAGATGGTGTCACTGTGCATCGTTCAACAATTCAGCGCACTTTGCACAAGGAGAAGCTGTACGGGAGAGTGATGCGGAAGAAGCCTTTTCTGCACACACGCCACAAACAGAGTCGCTTGAGGTATGCAAACGCACATTTGGACAAGCCAGCTTCATTTTGGAATAAGGTGCTGTGGACTGATGAAACAAAGATTGAGTTATTTGGTCATAACAAGGGCCGTTATGCATGGTGGCACAGCGTTACAAGAAAAACACTTGCTACCCACAGTAAAATTTGGTGGGCTGTGGGGCTGTGTGGCCAGTGCCGGTACTGGGAATCTTGTTAAAGTTGAGGGTCGCATGGATTCCACTCAATATCAGCAGATTCTTGGGAATAATGTTGAAGAATCAGTCACAAAGTTGAAGTTACGCCGGGGCTGGATATTTCAACAAGACAACGACCCAAAACACTGCTCAAAATCTACCCGGGCATTTATGCAGAGGAACAACTACAATGTTCTGGAATGGCCATCCCAGTCCCCAGACCTGAATAGCATTGATAATCTGTGGGATGATTTGAAGCGGGCTGTCCATGCTCGGCAACCATCAAATCTAACTGAACTGGAGATGTTTTGTAAGGAGGAATGGTCCAAAATACCTTCATCCAGAATCCAGACACTCATTAGAGGCTATAGGAAGCGTCTAGAGGCTGTTATTTTAGCAAAAGGAGGCTCTACTAAATATTGATGTGATTTTTCTGTTGGGGTGCCCAAATTTTATGCACCTGTCTAATTTCGTTTTGATGCATATTGCACATTTTCTGTTAATCCAATAAACCTCATTTCACTACTGAAATATTACTGTGTCCATCAGTTATTTGATAGATCAAAATGAAATTGCTGATCCAAACACCCAATTATTTATAAATGGAAATCATGGAAATTGTCAGGGTTTCCCAAACTTTTTCATACGACTGTATATGCTTAGTTCTTGCCCTGCTGTAATTCTTAACAGTACGAAACCTTCACAGATGACTGATCACTTGAATGTATTAATGGGAGACTACAGTACATTCTATTTAGGTAACCATGACCTGAGCTCCAGTGAAAGCCAGCAGCCACAATAGCTCTCCTTGCAGAGTGATTAGAAGTCCTTGG